>CM051467.1:0-1200000 GCA_028015225.1 Carex myosuroides
ACCCTAAACCCTAAACCCTAAACCCTAAACCCTAAACCCTAAACCCTAAACCCTAAACCCTAAACCCTAAACCCTAAACCCTAAACCCTAAACCCTAAACCCTAAACCCTAAACCCTAAACCCTAAACCCTAAACCCTAAACCCTAAACCCTAAACCCTAAACCCTAAACCCTAAACCCTAAACCCTAAACCCTAAACCCTAAACCCTAAACCCTAAACCCTAAACCCTAAACCCTAAACCCTAAACCCTAAACCCTAAACCCTAAACCCTAAACCCTAAACCCTAAACCCTAAACCCTAAACCCTAAACCCTAAACCCTAAACCCTAAACCCTAAACCCTAAACCCTAAACCCTAAACCCTAAACCCTAAACCCTAAACCCTAAACCCTAAACCCTAAACCCTAAACCCTAAACCCTAAACCCTAAACCCTAAACCCTAAACCCTAAACCCTAAACCCTAAACCCTAAACCCTAAACCCTAAACCCTAAACCCTAAACCCTAAACCCTAAACCCTAAACCCTAAACCCTAAACCCTAAACCCTAAACCCTAAACCCTAAACCCTAAACCCTAAACCCTAAACCCTAAACCCTAAACCCTAAACCCTAAACCCTAAACCCTAAACCCTAAACCCTAAACCCTAAACCCTAAACCCTAAACCCTAAACCCTAAACCCTAAACCCTAAACCCTAAACCCTAAACCCTAAACCCTAAACCCTAAACCCTAAACCCTAAACCCTAAACCCTAAACCCTAAACCCTAAACCCTAAACCCTAAACCCTAAACCCTAAACCCTAAACCCTAAACCCTAAACCCTAAACCCTAAACCCTAAACCCTAAACCCTAAACCCTAAACCCTAAACCCTAAACCCTAAACCCTAAACCCTAAACCCTAAACCCTAAACCCTAAACCCTAAACCCTAAACCCTAAACCCTAAACCCTAAACCCTAAACCCTAAACCCTAAACCCTAAACCCTAAACCCTAAACCCTAAACCCTAAACCCTAAACCCTAAACCCTAAACCCTAAACCCTAAACCCTAAACCCTAAACCCTAAACCCTAAACCCTAAACCCTAAACCCTAAACCCTAAACCCTAAACCCTAAACCCTAAACCCTAAACCCTAAACCCTAAACCCTAAACCCTAAACCCTAAACCCTAAACCCTAAACCCTAAACCCTAAACCCTAAACCCTAAACCCTAAACCCTAAACCCTAAACCCTAAACCCTAAACCCTAAACCCTAAACCCTAAACCCTAAACCCTAAACCCTAAACCCTAAACCCTAAACCCTAAACCCTAAACCCTAAACCCTAAACCCTAAACCCTAAACCCTAAACCCTAAACCCTAAACCCTAAACCCTAAACCCTAAACCCTAAACCCTAAACCCTAAACCCTAAACCCTAAACCCTAAACCCTAAACCCTAAACCCTAAACCCTAAACCCTAAACCCTAAACCCTAAACCCTAAACCCTAAACCCTAAACCCTAAACCCTAAACCCTAAACCCTAAACCCTAAACCCTAAACCCTAAACCCTAAACCCTAAACCCTAAACCCTAAACCCTAAACCCTAAACCCTAAACCCTAAACCCTAAACCCTAAACCCTAAACCCTAAACCCTAAACCCTAAACCCTAAACCCTAAACCCTAAACCCTAAACCCTAAACCCTAAACCCTAAACCCTAAACCCTAAACCCTAAACCCTAAACCCTAAACCCTAAACCCTAAACCCTAAACCCTAAACCCTAAACCCTAAACCCTAAACCCTAAACCCTAAACCCTAAACCCTAAACCCTAAACCCTAAACCCTAAACCCTAAACCCTAAACCCTAAACCCTAAACCCTAAACCCTAAACCCTAAACCCTAAACCCTAAACCCTAAACCCTAAACCCTAAACCCTAAACCCTAAACCCTAAACCCTAAACCCTAAACCCTAAACCCTAAACCCTAAACCCTAAACCCTAAACCCTAAACCCTAAACCCTAAACCCTAAACCCTAAACCCTAAACCCTAAACCCTAAACCCTAAACCCTAAACCCTAAACCCTAAACCCTAAACCCTAAACCCTAAACCCTAAACCCTAAACCCTAAACCCTAAACCCTAAACCCTAAACCCTAAACCCTAAACCCTAAACCCTAAACCCTAAACCCTAAACCCTAAACCCTAAACCCTAAACCCTAAACCCTAAACCCTAAACCCTAAACCCTAAACCCTAAACCCTAAACCCTAAACCCTAAACCCTAAACCCTAAACCCTAAACCCTAAACCCTAAACCCTAAACCCTAAACCCTAAACCCTAAACCCTAAACCCTAAACCCTAAACCCTAAACCCTAAACCCTAAACCCTAAACCCTAAACCCTAAACCCTAAACCCTAAACCCTAAACCCTAAACCCTAAACCCTAAACCCTAAACCCTAAACCCTAAACCCTAAACCCTAAACCCTAAACCCTAAACCCTAAACCCTAAACCCTAAACCCTAAACCCTAAACCCTAAACCCTAAACCCTAAACCCTAAACCCTAAACCCTAAACCCTAAACCCTAAACCCTAAACCCTAAACCCTAAACCCTAAACCCTAAACCCTAAACCCTAAACCCTAAACCCTAAACCCTAAACCCTAAACCCTAAACCCTAAACCCTAAACCCTAAACCCTAAACCCTAAACCCTAAACCCTAAACCCTAAACCCTAAACCCTAAACCCTAAACCCTAAACCCTAAACCCTAAACCCTAAACCCTAAACCCTAAACCCTAAACCCTAAACCCTAAACCCTAAACCCTAAACCCTAAACCCTAAACCCTAAACCCTAAACCCTAAACCCTAAACCCTAAACCCTAAACCCTAAACCCTAAACCCTAAACCCTAAACCCTAAACCCTAAACCCTAAACCCTAAACCCTAAACCCTAAACCCTAAACCCTAAACCCTAAACCCTAAACCCTAAACCCTAAACCCTAAACCCTAAACCCTAAACCCTAAACCCTAAACCCTAAACCCTAAACCCTAAACCCTAAACCCTAAACCCTAAACCCTAAACCCTAAACCCTAAACCCTAAACCCTAAACCCTAAACCCTAAACCCTAAACCCTAAACCCTAAACCCTAAACCCTAAACCCTAAACCCTAAACCCTAAACCCTAAACCCTAAACCCTAAACCCTAAACCCTAAACCCTAAACCCTAAACCCTAAACCCTAAACCCTAAACCCTAAACCCTAAACCCTAAACCCTAAACCCTAAACCCTAAACCCTAAACCCTAAACCCTAAACCCTAAACCCTAAACCCTAAACCCTAAACCCTAAACCCTAAACCCTAAACCCTAAACCCTAAACCCTAAACCCTAAACCCTAAACCCTAAACCCTAAACCCTAAACCCTAAACCCTAAACCCTAAACCCTAAACCCTAAACCCTAAACCCTAAACCCTAAACCCTAAACCCTAAACCCTAAACCCTAAACCCTAAACCCTAAACCCTAAACCCTAAACCCTAAACCCTAAACCCTAAACCCTAAACCCTAAACCCTAAACCCTAAACCCTAAACCCTAAACCCTAAACCCTAAACCCTAAACCCTAAACCCTAAACCCTAAACCCTAAACCCTAAACCCTAAACCCTAAACCCTAAACCCTAAACCCTAAACCCTAAACCCTAAACCCTAAACCCTAAACCCTAAACCCTAAACCCTAAACCCTAAACCCTAAACCCTAAACCCTAAACCCTAAACCCTAAACCCTAAACCCTAAACCCTAAACCCTAAACCCTAAACCCTAAACCCTAAACCCTAAACCCTAAACCCTAAACCCTAAACCCTAAACCCTAAACCCTAAACCCTAAACCCTAAACCCTAAACCCTAAACCCTAAACCCTAAACCCTAAACCCTAAACCCTAAACCCTAAACCCTAAACCCTAAACCCTAAACCCTAAACCCTAAACCCTAAACCCTAAACCCTAAACCCTAAACCCTAAACCCTAAACCCTAAACCCTAAACCCTAAACCCTAAACCCTAAACCCTAAACCCTAAACCCTAAACCCTAAACCCTAAACCCTAAACCCTAAACCCTAAACCCTAAACCCTAAACCCTAAACCCTAAACCCTAAACCCTAAACCCTAAACCCTAAACCCTAAACCCTAAACCCTAAACCCTAAACCCTAAACCCTAAACCCTAAACCCTAAACCCTAAACCCTAAACCCTAAACCCTAAACCCTAAACCCTAAACCCTAAACCCTAAACCCTAAACCCTAAACCCTAAACCCTAAACCCTAAACCCTAAACCCTAAACCCTAAACCCTAAACCCTAAACCCTAAACCCTAAACCCTAAACCCTAAACCCTAAACCCTAAACCCTAAACCCTAAACCCTAAACCCTAAACCCTAAACCCTAAACCCTAAACCCTAAACCCTAAACCCTAAACCCTAAACCCTAAACCCTAAACCCTAAACCCTAAACCCTAAACCCTAAACCCTAAACCCTAAACCCTAAACCCTAAACCCTAAACCCTAAACCCTAAACCCTAAACCCTAAACCCTAAACCCTAAACCCTAAACCCTAAACCCTAAACCCTAAACCCTAAACCCTAAACCCTAAACCCTAAACCCTAAACCCTAAACCCTAAACCCTAAACCCTAAACCCTAAACCCTAAACCCTAAACCCTAAACCCTAAACCCTAAACCCTAAACCCTAAACCCTAAACCCTAAACCCTAAACCCTAAACCCTAAACCCTAAACCCTAAACCCTAAACCCTAAACCCTAAACCCTAAACCCTAAACCCTAAACCCTAAACCCTAAACCCTAAACCCTAAACCCTAAACCCTAAACCCTAAACCCTAAACCCTAAACCCTAAACCCTAAACCCTAAACCCTAAACCCTAAACCCTAAACCCTAAACCCTAAACCCTAAACCCTAAACCCTAAACCCTAAACCCTAAACCCTAAACCCTAAACCCTAAACCCTAAACCCTAAACCCTAAACCCTAAACCCTAAACCCTAAACCCTAAACCCTAAACCCTAAACCCTAAACCCTAAACCCTAAACCCTAAACCCTAAACCCTAAACCCTAAACCCTAAACCCTAAACCCTAAACCCTAAACCCTAAACCCTAAACCCTAAACCCTAAACCCTAAACCCTAAACCCTAAACCCTAAACCCTAAACCCTAAACCCTAAACCCTAAACCCTAAACCCTAAACCCTAAACCCTAAACCCTAAACCCTAAACCCTAAACCCTAAACCCTAAACCCTAAACCCTAAACCCTAAACCCTAAACCCTAAACCCTAAACCCTAAACCCTAAACCCTAAACCCTAAACCCTAAACCCTAAACCCTAAACCCTAAACCCTAAACCCTAAACCCTAAACCCTAAACCCTAAACCCTAAACCCTAAACCCTAAACCCTAAACCCTAAACCCTAAACCCTAAACCCTAAACCCTAAACCCTAAACCCTAAACCCTAAACCCTAAACCCTAAACCCTAAACCCTAAACCCTAAACCCTAAACCCTAAACCCTAAACCCTAAACCCTAAACCCTAAACCCTAAACCCTAAACCCTAAACCCTAAACCCTAAACCCTAAACCCTAAACCCTAAACCCTAAACCCTAAACCCTAAACCCTAAACCCTAAACCCTAAACCCTAAACCCTAAACCCTAAACCCTAAACCCTAAACCCTAAACCCTAAACCCTAAACCCTAAACCCTAAACCCTAAACCCTAAACCCTAAACCCTAAACCCTAAACCCTAAACCCTAAACCCTAAACCCTAAACCCTAAACCCTAAACCCTAAACCCTAAACCCTAAACCCTAAACCCTAAACCCTAAACCCTAAACCCTAAACCCTAAACCCTAAACCCTAAACCCTAAACCCTAAACCCTAAACCCTAAACCCTAAACCCTAAACCCTAAACCCTAAACCCTAAACCCTAAACCCTAAACCCTAAACCCTAAACCCTAAACCCTAAACCCTAAACCCTAAACCCTAAACCCTAAACCCTAAACCCTAAACCCTAAACCCTAAACCCTAAACCCTAAACCCTAAACCCTAAACCCTAAACCCTAAACCCTAAACCCTAAACCCTAAACCCTAAACCCTAAACCCTAAACCCTAAACCCTAAACCCTAAACCCTAAACCCTAAACCCTAAACCCTAAACCCTAAACCCTAAACCCTAAACCCTAAACCCTAAACCCTAAACCCTAAACCCTAAACCCTAAACCCTAAACCCTAAACCCTAAACCCTAAACCCTAAACCCTAAACCCTAAACCCTAAACCCTAAACCCTAAACCCTAAACCCTAAACCCTAAACCCTAAACCCTAAACCCTAAACCCTAAACCCTAAACCCTAAACCCTAAACCCTAAACCCTAAACCCTAAACCCTAAACCCTAAACCCTAAACCCTAAACCCTAAACCCTAAACCCTAAACCCTAAACCCTAAACCCTAAACCCTAAACCCTAAACCCTAAACCCTAAACCCTAAACCCTAAACCCTAAACCCTAAACCCTAAACCCTAAACCCTAAACCCTAAACCCTAAACCCTAAACCCTAAACCCTAAACCCTAAACCCTAAACCCTAAACCCTAAACCCTAAACCCTAAACCCTAAACCCTAAACCCTAAACCCTAAACCCTAAACCCTAAACCCTAAACCCTAAACCCTAAACCCTAAACCCTAAACCCTAAACCCTAAACCCTAAACCCTAAACCCTAAACCCTAAACCCTAAACCCTAAACCCTAAACCCTAAACCCTAAACCCTAAACCCTAAACCCTAAACCCTAAACCCTAAACCCTAAACCCTAAACCCTAAACCCTAAACCCTAAACCCTAAACCCTAAACCCTAAACCCTAAACCCTAAACCCTAAACCCTAAACCCTAAACCCTAAACCCTAAACCCTAAACCCTAAACCCTAAACCCTAAACCCTAAACCCTAAACCCTAAACCCTAAACCCTAAACCCTAAACCCTAAACCCTAAACCCTAAACCCTAAACCCTAAACCCTAAACCCTAAACCCTAAACCCTAAACCCTAAACCCTAAACCCTAAACCCTAAACCCTAAACCCTAAACCCTAAACCCTAAACCCTAAACCCTAAACCCTAAACCCTAAACCCTAAACCCTAAACCCTAAACCCTAAACCCTAAACCCTAAACCCTAAACCCTAAACCCTAAACCCTAAACCCTAAACCCTAAACCCTAAACCCTAAACCCTAAACCCTAAACCCTAAACCCTAAACCCTAAACCCTAAACCCTAAACCCTAAACCCTAAACCCTAAACCCTAAACCCTAAACCCTAAACCCTAAACCCTAAACCCTAAACCCTAAACCCTAAACCCTAAACCCTAAACCCTAAACCCTAAACCCTAAACCCTAAACCCTAAACCCTAAACCCTAAACCCTAAACCCTAAACCCTAAACCCTAAACCCTAAACCCTAAACCCTAAACCCTAAACCCTAAACCCTAAACCCTAAACCCTAAACCCTAAACCCTAAACCCTAAACCCTAAACCCTAAACCCTAAACCCTAAACCCTAAACCCTAAACCCTAAACCCTAAACCCTAAACCCTAAACCCTAAACCCTAAACCCTAAACCCTAAACCCTAAACCCTAAACCCTAAACCCTAAACCCTAAACCCTAAACCCTAAACCCTAAACCCTAAACCCTAAACCCTAAACCCTAAACCCTAAACCCTAAACCCTAAACCCTAAACCCTAAACCCTAAACCCTAAACCCTAAACCCTAAACCCTAAACCCTAAACCCTAAACCCTAAACCCTAAACCCTAAACCCTAAACCCTAAACCCTAAACCCTAAACCCTAAACCCTAAACCCTAAACCCTAAACCCTAAACCCTAAACCCTAAACCCTAAACCCTAAACCCTAAACCCTAAACCCTAAACCCTAAACCCTAAACCCTAAACCCTAAACCCTAAACCCTAAACCCTAAACCCTAAACCCTAAACCCTAAACCCTAAACCCTAAACCCTAAACCCTAAACCCTAAACCCTAAACCCTAAACCCTAAACCCTAAACCCTAAACCCTAAACCCTAAACCCTAAACCCTAAACCCTAAACCCTAAACCCTAAACCCTAAACCCTAAACCCTAAACCCTAAACCCTAAACCCTAAACCCTAAACCCTAAACCCTAAACCCTAAACCCTAAACCCTAAACCCTAAACCCTAAACCCTAAACCCTAAACCCTAAACCCTAAACCCTAAACCCTAAACCCTAAACCCTAAACCCTAAACCCTAAACCCTAAACCCTAAACCCTAAACCCTAAACCCTAAACCCTAAACCCTAAACCCTAAACCCTAAACCCTAAACCCTAAACCCTAAACCCTAAACCCTAAACCCTAAACCCTAAACCCTAAACCCTAAACCCTAAACCCTAAACCCTAAACCCTAAACCCTAAACCCTAAACCCTAAACCCTAAACCCTAAACCCTAAACCCTAAACCCTAAACCCTAAACCCTAAACCCTAAACCCTAAACCCTAAACCCTAAACCCTAAACCCTAAACCCTAAACCCTAAACCCTAAACCCTAAACCCTAAACCCTAAACCCTAAACCCTAAACCCTAAACCCTAAACCCTAAACCCTAAACCCTAAACCCTAAACCCTAAACCCTAAACCCTAAACCCTAAACCCTAAACCCTAAACCCTAAACCCTAAACCCTAAACCCTAAACCCTAAACCCTAAACCCTAAACCCTAAACCCTAAACCCTAAACCCTAAACCCTAAACCCTAAACCCTAAACCCTAAACCCTAAACCCTAAACCCTAAACCCTAAACCCTAAACCCTAAACCCTAAACCCTAAACCCTAAACCCTAAACCCTAAACCCTAAACCCTAAACCCTAAACCCTAAACCCTAAACCCTAAACCCTAAACCCTAAACCCTAAACCCTAAACCCTAAACCCTAAACCCTAAACCCTAAACCCTAAACCCTAAACCCTAAACCCTAAACCCTAAACCCTAAACCCTAAACCCTAAACCCTAAACCCTAAACCCTAAACCCTAAACCCTAAACCCTAAACCCTAAACCCTAAACCCTAAACCCTAAACCCTAAACCCTAAACCCTAAACCCTAAACCCTAAACCCTAAACCCTAAACCCTAAACCCTAAACCCTAAACCCTAAACCCTAAACCCTAAACCCTAAACCCTAAACCCTAAACCCTAAACCCTAAACCCTAAACCCTAAACCCTAAACCCTAAACCCTAAACCCTAAACCCTAAACCCTAAACCCTAAACCCTAAACCCTAAACCCTAAACCCTAAACCCTAAACCCTAAACCCTAAACCCTAAACCCTAAACCCTAAACCCTAAACCCTAAACCCTAAACCCTAAACCCTAAACCCTAAACCCTAAACCCTAAACCCTAAACCCTAAACCCTAAACCCTAAACCCTAAACCCTAAACCCTAAACCCTAAACCCTAAACCCTAAACCCTAAACCCTAAACCCTAAACCCTAAACCCTAAACCCTAAACCCTAAACCCTAAACCCTAAACCCTAAACCCTAAACCCTAAACCCTAAACCCTAAACCCTAAACCCTAAACCCTAAACCCTAAACCCTAAACCCTAAACCCTAAACCCTAAACCCTAAACCCTAAACCCTAAACCCTAAACCCTAAACCCTAAACCCTAAACCCTAAACCCTAAACCCTAAACCCTAAACCCTAAACCCTAAACCCTAAACCCTAAACCCTAAACCCTAAACCCTAAACCCTAAACCCTAAACCCTAAACCCTAAACCCTAAACCCTAAACCCTAAACCCTAAACCCTAAACCCTAAACCCTAAACCCTAAACCCTAAACCCTAAACCCTAAACCCTAAACCCTAAACCCTAAACCCTAAACCCTAAACCCTAAACCCTAAACCCTAAACCCTAAACCCTAAACCCTAAACCCTAAACCCTAAACCCTAAACCCTAAACCCTAAACCCTAAACCCTAAACCCTAAACCCTAAACCCTAAACCCTAAACCCTAAACCCTAAACCCTAAACCCTAAACCCTAAACCCTAAACCCTAAACCCTAAACCCTAAACCCTAAACCCTAAACCCTAAACCCTAAACCCTAAACCCTAAACCCTAAACCCTAAACCCTAAACCCTAAACCCTAAACCCTAAACCCTAAACCCTAAACCCTAAACCCTAAACCCTAAACCCTAAACCCTAAACCCTAAACCCTAAACCCTAAACCCTAAACCCTAAACCCTAAACCCTAAACCCTAAACCCTAAACCCTAAACCCTAAACCCTAAACCCTAAACCCTAAACCCTAAACCCTAAACCCTAAACCCTAAACCCTAAACCCTAAACCCTAAACCCTAAACCCTAAACCCTAAACCCTAAACCCTAAACCCTAAACCCTAAACCCTAAACCCTAAACCCTAAACCCTAAACCCTAAACCCTAAACCCTAAACCCTAAACCCTAAACCCTAAACCCTAAACCCTAAACCCTAAACCCTAAACCCTAAACCCTAAACCCTAAACCCTAAACCCTAAACCCTAAACCCTAAACCCTAAACCCTAAACCCTAAACCCTAAACCCTAAACCCTAAACCCTAAACCCTAAACCCTAAACCCTAAACCCTAAACCCTAAACCCTAAACCCTAAACCCTAAACCCTAAACCCTAAACCCTAAACCCTAAACCCTAAACCCTAAACCCTAAACCCTAAACCCTAAACCCTAAACCCTAAACCCTAAACCCTAAACCCTAAACCCTAAACCCTAAACCCTAAACCCTAAACCCTAAACCCTAAACCCTAAACCCTAAACCCTAAACCCTAAACCCTAAACCCTAAACCCTAAACCCTAAACCCTAAACCCTAAACAACAACTAGAACATGAAAGACAACTAAAAGAAGATGAAATACAACATGTAGTACACGATGAAATCCAACTAGCAGAACAAGAATGACAACTAGTGCAACGTGAAAGACAACTAGAAGAGGACGGTATACAACTAAAATAATATGAAATACAACTAGAAGAAGATGAAATACAACTAGAATAATATGAAATACAACTAGATGAATATGAAATACAACATATAGTAGACGAAAACAACAAAAGATGAAATACAACCTGTAGTAGACGTGAACAACGAGTACAACATGAAAGACAACTAGAAAGATGAAATAAAACATGTAGTAGACGATAAAAGCCAACTAGTAGCACAACAAAAACAAACAGTGCAACGGGAAAGACAGCTTGAAGAAGTTGAAATACAATTACAAGAAGACGAAATACAACAAGAATAATATGAAATACAACTAGAAGAAAACAAATAACAACCTGTAGAAGATGAAAGACAACCAGTAGAACATGAAAAACAACAAGTAGAAAATGAAATGCAACTAGAAAAACATGAAATACAACCTATAGTAGACGAAACAACAACTATAACAGGAAACACAACTAAAAGAAGATTAAATACAATATGTAGTAGATGATGAAAACCAATTAGCAGAACAAGAAAGACAACCAGTGCAACGTGAAAGACATCTAGAAGAAGATAGAATAGATCTAGAATAATATGAAATACAACTAGAAGAAAATGAAATACAACTAGAATAAAATGAAATACAACTAGATGAAAATGAAATACAACCTGTAGTAGACGAAAACAACATGTACAACATGAAAGACAACTAGAAAAAGATGAAATACAACATGTTGTAGAAGATAAAAGCCAACTAGTAGCACAATAAAAACAAATAGTGCAACGGCTTGAATAAGTTGAAATACAACTACAAGAGGATGGCATACAACTGGAATAATACGAAATACAACTACAAGAAGATGAAATACAACATGCAGTAGAGGAAAGACACAGTGAAACATGAAAAACAACCAGTGGAACATGAAAGACAACCAGATGAAGATGAAATACAACCTGTAGTAGACGAATACAACAAGTACAACATGAAAGACAACTAGAAAATGATGAAATACAACATGTTGTAGACGATAAAAGCCAACTAGTAGAACAAGAAAAACAAATTGTGCAACGTGAAAGGCAGCTTGAAGAAGTTGAAATACAACTACAAGAAGATGAAATACAACTAGAATAATATGAAATACAACTAGAGGAAGATGAAATACAACCTATAGTAGATGTAAGACAACTAGTAGAACATGAAAGACAATCAGTAGAAAATGAAATACCACTTGAGGAAGATGAAATACATCCTGTAATAGACAATTACAAAAGTTGAACATGAAAGACAACTAGCGGAAGATGAAATACAGCATGTAGTAGACGATAAAAGCCAACTAGTAGAACAAGAAAAACAAACTGTGCAACGTGAAATGCAGCTTGATGAAGATGAAATACAACTACTAGAACATGAAATACAACGAGAATCATATGAAATACAACTTGAAGAAGATGAAATACATGTTGTAGATGAAAGACAACCAGTAGAACATGAAAGACAACTAGTAGAAAATAAACTACAAATTGAAGAAGATGACATACATCATGTAGTAGACGTAGACACTAAGTAGAACAAGAAACACAACTAGAGTAAGATAAAATACAACATGTAGTAGACGATTAAAGCAAACTAGTAGAAGAAAGACAATCAGAACAATGTGAATGATGACTAGAAAACAATGAAGCACATCAAGAAGAAGATGAAATACAACAAGAAGAAGATGAAATACAACTAAAAGAACATGAAATACAACCTGTAGTAGACAAAACAACAACTAGAACATGAAAGACAACTAAAAGAAGATGAAATACAACATGTAGTACACGATGAAAGTCAACTAGCAGAACAAGAAAGACAACCAGTGCAACGTGAAAGACAACTAGAAGAGGATGAAATACAACTTGAATAATATGAAATACAACTAGATGAATATGAAATACAACCTATAGTAGACGAAAACAACAAAAGATGAAATACAACCTGTAGTAGACGAAAACAACGAGTACAACATGAAAGACAACTAGAAAGATGAAATAAAACATATAGTAGACGATAAAAGCCAACTAGTAGCACAAGAAAAACAAATAGTGCAACGGGAAAGACAGCTTGAAGAAGTTGAAATACAACTACAAGAAGACGAAATACAACTAGAATAATATGAAATACAACTAGAAGAAAACAAATAACAACCTGTAGTAGATGAAAGACAACCATTAGAACATGAAAAACAACTAGTAGAAAATGAAACGCAACTAGAAAAACATGAAATACAACCTGTAGTAGACGAAACAACGACTAGAACATGAAAGACATCTAAAAGAAAATTAAATACAACATGTAGTAGACGATGAAAGCCAATTAGCAGAACAAGAAAGACAACCAGTGCAACGTGAAAGACACCTTGAAGAAGATGGAATACAACTAGAATAATATTTAATACAACTAGAAGAAGATGAAATACAACTAGAATAAAATGAAGTACAACTAGATGAAAATGAAATACAACCTGTAGTAGACGAAAACAACATGTACAACATGAAAGACAACAAGAAAAAGATGAAATACAACATGTAGTAGAAGATAAAAGCCAACTAGTAGCACAATAAAAACAAACAGTGCAACGTGAAAGGCAGCTTGAAGAAGTTGAAATACAACTACAAGAAGATGACATACAACTAGAATAATACGAAATACAACTACAAGAAGATGAAATACAACATGCAGTAGAGGAAAGACACAGTGGAACATGAAAGACAACCAGTGGAACTTGAAAGACAACCAGTGGAATATGAAATACAACTAGATGAAGATGAAATACAACCTATAGTAGACGAATACAACAAGTACAACATGAAAGTGTTAGTTTGTAATAATCTAGAAGTCAATAATACGATAATTTAATTATATAAAGCTTTGTTCATGAATTGAATGATTAATAAAATGTCATTTTGTTTCCTTGAGTATTATTGAATTTATGAATCATTTCGAGTTAATGACTGGAATTGTGAAACTTCATAATACAGATGATATATACTCTTAAAAGGTAACTGGCCGAGGTAATTAGCAGGAACACGAACTACCGCTACAAGGTTAGTATGTGGATTAAAAAATGGTCAAGTTTTACAGACTATAGACACAGAGTTGTCATTTTAATCACATAGATACATGTTCCAGGAACATGGTATTTGACAGACCCCGAATGAAACATTATACGGAATTGTGTTCGTGTCATTAATACTTTCATTCAGTGTTAAATTCTAAAGTATGAGGTATTCATCGTTCCTACATAAGAAATGTATATGTGACTGTTACTTAACGCCATCCGTAAAAAGTAGCTATAACGGTAGCTCTTCGGTATACATAACTTATGCTGAGGAAGTGATGGTCTACCAAAAGTACTATTGTCCCTCGTATTTATTATACGAGTTATAGCGTCACTGGGGCCCTTGGTAGAATAAGATTATCAGCATGCGGTATGATTAACAAGAGTTAATCATATTTGATAATCTGTTCAAGATCAAGAAAAGATTAATTTGCAAGGATGACACAAACCTACCTTGAAATTAATCTGACATCTATGAGACGAAAGAATTAAACACAAGTAAAATAGTTTACTGAATCGTGATATTGTACAGTACAGCATCATCTGTGTAATTGGATGGTCATGATGCGTTTTGCCAGATGCCTCTCATGATTATAGAAGTTAAAAACAGTTTTAATTCTATTTACCAACATAACACAGATCCTATCAGGTCACACCGTATAGGAGCTACTCGGAGAATCTTATTGTGATTGATTATAACTTGGTTATGATCAATAGTAAGATGGTTATAATTAATTATACTTGATATAATTATATTTTAAATGTCATGTAAAAATGACAAGCAAAAACATTGGTTAATTTATAAACGTACACGGTACATTGTATAAAAGTTACCGAATAAACAACCGCAGAGGAAATATAATTGTACATGACAATTAATATGGATTTGAATTGTTATATATATGGATTTGAATTATGAATTTAAATACCCATTAACAATTAAGGGCTTAATTAAAGATTAAAGCCCATTAGCTAAAGCCCAAATCTAATTAGATTGAATTTTGGGCTTAAGAGCACAAATCCAATTTGGATACCTCATTTGCCGAACCGACTTACCTAGAGGCATTTTGTTAAGTTCCATTGCCAAGCCATATGCCTATAAATAGAAGGTGCCATGAAGAGAGAAATTTACTAATTCAAATAATCAGATTCTGATCTGTCTGATCGATTCAAATTATAATTTCTCTTTTTACCGGTTACGGTAGTTCTCGGAATTACAGGTGAATAGTATTCTTTCGGTACCCCACGTGTTTAGGAATCACATGCTTGTGGTAAACCTTGACATATAGCGGCTCGAGACTAAAACTATTTCGTCCTTTTCTCGGTGAATAGTGTTTTTTGCATAATTTCGCAGTTTACGGTATTTCTTGTAAAAGAAATAAACCGCTCTCTGGTTAGTCATGGTGGATAACAAATAGAGGCACCATACGTTTGGTGCTACGAGACGCGACTACAATCCAATTGGAATTTGGATACAAGGTATAAATGTTATTTAAATTTATTTACTTGGTAAATAGATTTAAGTTTTAGAAATCAATTACGGAAATAGATCCTTAAAGGATTAAAAGAACGATACCATCTTTTAATCCTTAGCTTGAGTTAGACGTAGAAATTTTTGTTCTATGGTCTTTCCGCAGCTTGAGCCTAAAAGTTAATCAACGGGTTTGAACAGTCAAAACCCAACAGTGGTATCAGAGCACAAGGCTTTCTCGTTGAATTGATTTTCTAAAAGTTATAACTTATACAGCGTACCGGTTTAATTCTTAGATTTGCAGCTTAGGTCCAAACTGAATAGAACTGGATTTTCTTGGATCGGTTTTCCGACCGAGAAAGTTTTAAATTAGATTTAAAAGCTTTCTTTACATGTTCTTATGAAATGTAAGTTTTTACATTTCTTGGATCGGTTTTCCGACCGAGAAAGTTAAAATAGGATTTTACGCTTTCTTTTCGAAAACTTTTGATTACGTTAAAGTTCATCGAAGAATGTGATGAAGCAATAAAGTATCCAAGTAAGAACTGTTGATCTCCACCCGTGAAAGATAAAGGTTAATGTCAAGAAAAATCTTAATTGATTGTTTCGACTAACCTCTTTTACGTGTCCTGACAACTGGCCCAAAGGAAACTTTGTCACATTACTAAATTGCTTTACGTTTTCAAAGCATGGCAAAATGTTATTTTTCCGTTTTTTCGAAAACCTTCGGTTATGTAAAGTATATCTAAGAATGTGATGAAGCAATAAAGTACCTGAGTAAGAGCTGTCATTTCCACACAGTAAAAGAGATGGTTCTGTCTAGGAAAGAAAGTACTTAAGCAGTCCTTGTGACTCTCTATCTTTCCTGGGAGCCCCTTTTGCATGTCCTAATGGCTGGCCCAAAAGGAACTTTGTCACGTTACCAAATTTCTTTACGTACTGAAAAGAATAAACTGTTTATATGCTTATTACGGTATAAATAAAGAACAAAAGCATAGCTGCAAAATAAAGAATTAGAACTGGTAAAAATATACGTAACTTGATCACGTATATAAGTAAATTAGATTTACTGCTTTGATATGAAATGCATAAATTAGATTTATCGCTTTCAAGGAATCGTCAAAGAATGTGATGTCAAAGAAAGGCTGGAGGTGGACACCCTCGGTTGGTCTTTCTGGCAGACAACTTTCACGTGTCCGTAAAACGGTCTAAAGTTAGTTAAAAGAACTGACAGCTTACCAAGCTACGCAAATAAAAGGGTTTTTATGAAGAAAAATATGAATGGGATCACATTTGCTATGTTTTCTTTCTGACTTCCTTTCACTAGTACAAAAAACCCCTTCACCGACTGTTAAAAAACCCTTTTACCGACTGTTATTGAGGCGTCGGTGATGGCGACGACGGTATAGATAAATCTTTACTGACGGGTGAATAACAGTCGGTGTTGGGTGCCAACACCGACTGTTTTTTTGAAAAAACCGTCGGTGTAGGTGCCCAACACCGAAATTTTTTTTTTTTTTTAGCACCTGTAGACGTGACAACTGGCAAGCCAAAATTTGGGTCATCTTACATTTTAATTACTCAGCTAAGAAGTTCAGAATTTACATATATAACACAATAATAAACAACATAATTCATAAGTTCAGAATTATACAAGCAGGGCCACTTTGCAAAATCAGTATACTATTACAGTAAGCGAACAGATAGCATAATATATAAAATTTTGTGGGACATACATGAAAAATAAAAGAATGAACTAACAAGTACATAAATAAACCCATACATATGCGTAGTCACAGTCAAACTTAGAGGGAAGAGAGCCTCTGGCCTGGTAACCAAAGAAATGGCATATCGCATTGAACTTCTTTCCCTTGTATGTGCCTTCCTTCTACAATTATCACAAAACAAAAAAAAAAGCACATGTGATCAATGATCTTGATTTTTACCCAGGAGTATACAAAAAAAATATATAAAAAGAAAGGTGTGAAGAAAACTAACCAAGCGCCTATTGATCTCTGATTCAAACAACTGTGCAAGAAGCTTCTCTGTCTCAATCTAAAAAGAATAGACACATTTATTTCCTTTTCATCACAAATTTTGCAGTGCCAAAATAGCTTCACCATAAAGGATTCATGAAAATTCAGAGATTATTTTACCTGAGAAAGCTGTGCTGAGTCATCTGATTCTGGATGCAGTAGCAGCTGCAAAGCAGTAAAAGAATGCCTCGGGTCAAATGTACACCAAATTATGAAAAAAAATAACTAAATAAATAAATAAAGCTGCTCGGTACTTTTATAGAGAGAGAGAGAGAGAGTGGACCTGTTTCCTGATAAAAGGAGGGAGGAATTTAAACAGAGCAGTAGCCCAAGGTGAAAGCTGAGAAGAGATATTCTCAACTGACACTCCTTTTAGATGAAGACCATGTATTTCCTTTCCAAAAGAATAGAAAGAAAAATATATTTCAACATTCCAACTAGTGCATACAATTATAATAGACAAAGTAAGGAAGCTATCAGTAATGTACTTGGATAAGGGCGTATAATTCTGGTATGCTCTCCACAAGGCCCTCTGGAATAAGGATCACACCATGATTCTTACCTGCAGACAAACATTAAAATATATTAGATCACTTATTAAAAGCTTTGAAAGAATTTGCAAATTAAACCCCCCAAGTTACCAAATTTGCAAATAGCACCCATCATGTTGGGGATTATTTATAGTTAATTATCTTTATAGTAAGAATGTGTAAGGCTATATTTGACTATTTAATAATCTTGAGGATGCTATACAAATTGTTCTGCATGAATATTATTCTCATACATAGAAATCTAACCAATTTAGATAATTTTGAGAAAACAAACATAACATGATTTGAATAACTTTGAGAAACAAATCTCACCAATATCAGCCCGTGCCTGAACTGCATCACAGATTTGTTGTGCTAGGTCAAAAATAGTGAGCTTTGATGCAGCCACCTCCTCTCCTAAGATAACCTGAAAAGCAATCAAAAGACTAACTAAACTTTCCTTGCAAAGTTTGATTAGGGTCTCTCATAGACTAGATTTTGGATTCATACCAGAACACGTGCAGTAATTACAACTGCTAATGGGTACTTACTTACCTTGTCAAATCAGGCATTCAATTGTAGTTAATTAAAATAAGGGCAACTGTTAGGTTTCATTTCAGAAATATTTTTAAATAACTCTAATGGAGGCTTAACTAGAATATAATTTAGGTTTAATGAGGCAGCATACTGCAATGATTGAATTAAGGCTTCAAGCATAAAGAGTTCAATAACAGCTGTTTTGGAAATTTGGAAGCTGGTTTTCACTCATGTACCATACTATTCAGACCCAACTAGTATCAGACTTCTTTTTAATGAATTCAAAATTAGTGAAAAGTAGCAAATTGGACCATATTAGGGTGTTAAACATCAATAACTGCAGTACTTAACTTTGAATTTCCCAATAAACTAGGGAGTTTGCTCTTGTTGCAATTTTGAAAACCAACAGCCTTATCTACAGAACTCTGATTAAAAAAAGAAGTTATGCCATGTCTAAACAACTGATACTACCTCTGTCAGCTTTAGAAAGTATTGCTCCGGCAAGGTCATGTCCAGCAAGTGTTGTATAGCACTGCAAACTGGTATCAAAATTCTAAGTAGTGTAATTAAGACAAATATTAAGCTCAGCTAAACCTCAACTGTTTAACTAGATTTTGCTTAAGCGGTTAAGCGGTTAAACCCAGCAACAGTGACCAACCCTAGATTCTGCCAATTAACCCTCAACTGGCTCAACAAATTGCAGTGATATTATGAATATAAAAATGCAGTGAAACTAAGACAAGCAAGGAAGCATAAAAGAGGGGGAGAGAACTATTTGTTCAAGTAGTGTATGTTCTACCTGTATTTCCAAGCGGTTGCAGTACCGGCCGAGAGGTATACAGTTGGAAAGAGAGCTAACCAAACTCCTAGTTTTTCACCTGAGCACATGAGACAACGAATAAGCTTGACATAACAAGACTACAACAGTAATCTAAAATAAAAAGTAATCTAAAATAAAGGAATACATTGCATATATAAAACCAAACCGACATCCAAAATATTGAAAAATCAAACGACAACATTGAACACAAATCAAGCTCCCATTACCAGATCATTTCCACTGATTAACAAACGATCATATAAATATAATATGTATTTCGTAACCTAAAAGCCAGAGACAACCTTCAGAAATCTAAAATAGGAAGATCTACATGAAAAGTTTTGTCAAGAGAAAATCGCCTCTTTCTCAGCTTTTATCCCCAATCCCCTCGAATCTTGCCGCGACTGATACCGAACAAGCCTACAATCCTTACTAGAACCTCTAATCACATACACTTTTTAGTTTTTACTCATGCAAGAGGAGCACATCTCACATCTGGACCTATGAAATTTCAAACCCGATTCCTTTCATGCCAAATAGATAATTCTAAGTATTAAGTATTCATTGATAGAGATTTAACAACCACAAATTTCATAAAATTGAAAAAACGAGATTGAATTGAATACCTGCTACATCTCTGCCATCGTAGGTGCCATGATAGACAGTACCATAGGTGCCATGAGCGATCACGTATCGGATTTCGAGCTTTAACGGATCGATTTCCCAATCTTCTCTCGGACCTTGCGGTGCGCCTCCTCCACTCGCAGCTTTATCCTTCGTCCAGCCTTTCGTGTAGTGCTTCTCGAGCTGTATATCCAAAGTCGTTAGATCGATCTTATCTGCTCTAATATAGGCATCGTTCCCGTCGAAACTCCTCGATTGTTTCAGTTTAGAGGCACCGCCGCCGCCGCTGCTATCCGCCATGGATGGATGGATGAAGGATGGAACCCTAGAGAGAGAGGTCGAGTAAGCGTGGCGCTTTTTAAGCTGAATCGGAATCCAAGCGTTGAAAGCGCGAGATCTCAGGTTTTACCTCTCCCGCGCGATCTCAGGTCTCGGCCGTCTCAAAGCAGCGGAGAGAGATTTAGAAGGGGGAGAGAGATAAAGCCGCTGATTGAAATTTAGGGAAATGAAATTCTTCGCCGCTGATTGAAAGTGATAAAGCCGGGAACAAAAATTTTCGGAATGAATCGAAAGAGATAAACCCGGGAACAAAAATTTTCGGAACGAAAATCACCGACGGTTCCGAAAATTTCCATTTAACACCGACTGTTTTTTTAAAAAAACAGTCTGTGCAGGGTTCGAGCAACACTGACTGTTTTTTAAAAAAACAGTCGGTGTTGGTCACTGCTCAACACCGACTGTTTTTTAAAAAAAACAGTCGGTGTAGGGTATGAGCAACACCGACTGTTTTTTTAAAAAACAGTCGGTGTTGGTTCACCGACGGTTTTTTGTAATGGAACAGTCGGTGTTGAGGTTCTTCTTATTTACAATTTTACCAGCAGTCTCTACACCGACTGTTACATATTAAAACAGTCGGTGGTTGAGGGTCGGTGAAGGGGTTTTTTGTACTAGTGTTTCCACGACTGCTTATTGAAGCATATGAAAGAGGTCTTTAAGGAAGATACCAATAAGAACGCATTCGGTATTTTTTCTCTCTCTTCCTTTTCATGACTGCTTATTGAAGCATATGAAAGAAGTCCTTGAAGAAAATACGAATGGGATCACATCCAATATTTTTCCTGGAAAAACTTCCTTTCTTTGACTGCCTGCTTGGTTAAAGCGTAAAACACAAACCCACTGAATTAAGTAGTATGCGCTTCCTACTTTATCCTCCTCACACCATTGTTCATTGGTTGATGTTAACCCTACTCAGTAGGCATCGCCTTTTACCTTTGGTGGTCGAGGGTTATGTGAGACATAACAAAACAAAATAGAGTGAGGTTACTTACCGATGATTTCTAAAAGAGTTTTAGGCTCGGGGCAAAGTATTCGTTAAAACACACGTTGTTTAACGAAACCAAGAGTCACAAGGAGAGTATGTGATTAGTACCTGAGTTGCTTACCTAAGATAACTAATGACCATGATATGCATACACTGCCTTGGTTCTTAGTGAAAATAGGGATCTTGGTCCTACTGCAAAATGGGTATAGAACAAATTTGCAGTGGGAGGTTTTATCATTGATATAAAACATTACGTGAACAAAGCTAAAAATCTTTACATTTAACATTGTAGAAACATGTCTAAAGAAACGCCTTTCTCACTCCGCTCCTTACTAGAGAAGGAGAAGTTGAAAGCGGACGGATCTAATTTCACAGATTGGTTCCGTACCCTAACTATTGTACTACGACGAGAGAAGAAAGAATATGTCCTAAACTCACCGATCCCTGCTGAGCCTAAGTCAGGCGGCACTGCAGATGAGCTCACTAAGTACATCAAGCACAAGGAAGATGAGCCTGATGTACAAGGTCTCTTGGTAGGTATCATGGGTCCTGAATTGCAGAGACAATTCATGGACACCAAAACCTACGACATGTGCTCACAGCTCAAGAACATGTTTCAAGAGCAAGCACGTGTCGAGAGATACAAGGTGACCAAGTCACTACTGAGTCATAAGATGACTGAGAGCGGCTCTATCGGCCCTCACATGCTTCGTTTGACAAGCGATCTTGAGCAGCTGGAGAAGCTGAATTGTCCATTGAGCAAAGAGCTTGCTACGGACATAATCCTGAACTCTCTTCCTCACAGCTTTGCGGGGTTCATCATGAACTACCACATGCATGGGATGGACAAGAGCTTGCAGGAGCTCCAGGGGATGTTAAGAATCGCAGATGGGGATATGAGGAAGAGTTCTTTTGTCCTCATGATCTGAGAGGGTGGGAGGAGTATTAAAAAGGCGAAAAGAAAGTGGCTCCCAAGTATAAAGGCAAAGGGAAGCAGGTTCCTAAACATAACACTCCCAAGGTAAAAGTTTCTGCTACCTCTGACTGTTATTATTGTAATAACAAAGGTCACTGGAAGAGAAACTGCCCGAAATATCTGGCAGATCTGAAAGCTGGAAAAGTATCCAAAGCTTCAACCTCAGGTATTTTTGTTGTTGAAATTAATGTTGCAACCTCTATTAATGATTGGGTATTGGATACCGGATCATGTACTCATATTTGTTCGAATATTGTAACGCCACGTAGATTGAGAGAATTGACATGAGAAACGATCCAATTAAAAATTCAATTTTAATTAACTTAATTAGTAGGCCATGATATAAATGAAATTGATTTCCATACCAAAAGAGGCCCAACCCAATTAAAATTCCAGCAGCCTATATTTTGTTTTCATATAACCAACTCATGTAACCACCCCTTCATTTGAAAACTAATCCCATCCCTGTATACGCCTCCCTCCTTCCAAGAATTTAAACAATGCATCCTAATATAGGCCCCACCTCCCCCTTATAAACAAACCCCTCTATCCTGTCTGCTTCGGCAATTAAAAAAGAAAATAAAAGATCTCTATTATCTATTTCATCTTTCATTCATAACTCTCATCGGACACCCAAGCCGTTCAAATCAAGGTATTTCAATCTTATATTTATTTAATGCTTAATAAGTAGATTCAATACTTTCGTATATTTTCTTTTTATGTTATAGAATTTCCTAAAACTATATTTTTTCTGAAAATTATTTATTTGATAAGATTCTTTATGTTTATTTAATTGATAAAATCTCTAGATCATATAATCAGTAAAATTTAGAAAGATTTCGATTATCAGAAACTTATGGAATTTCATAAATTCAGTTTGTCAAACAATAATAAAATATTTTACATAATCGTATTTTGTCTGTTTTCATTTTTCTAGAATTGACAAGATTAAGAAGATATTATTTCGTATTATCTATATATATAAATGATGTCTTCTAGAATATTACTAACTTACTGATATACGTCTATATTCGATCAAAGAGATTAATCATATTTATTTTATATAATATCTTCTTGTCATTACTAAATCAATATTTTGATCTTTCTAACTTACTTTAGTTATCATTAATATTAACATTTGGAATTCCACTTATAACCTTCCTGACTTGAAATTAATTATTTTCATATATCTCCAGTGAATCATGTATATATATCGTACTGTGTATATATATATATATATATATATATATATATATATATATAGAGAGAGAGAGAGAGAGAGATAGACTAATATGCTAACGTTAGAACTTCGGCCGAAGTTCTAACGGGTCGTTTTTGCAATTTCAAAATCCAAACAACCGATCCGAACCGTTCAACTTTTTCTAAATATTGAAATGTGCTTGGAGACCAAATTTTACATTTTTTGGAATTTTTTTACTATTTATTAAGCCACTTTGAAAATCGCAGATCTGCTGTGAATAGTAAAAAACAGCAAAATTTTCTGGACCACTGGATCAGAATTTTCAAAGTGGCTTAATAAATAGTAAAAAAATTCCAAAAAATGTAAAATTTGGTCTCCAAGCACATTTCAATATAGAGAACATGTTGAACGGTTCGGATCGGTTGTTTGGATTTTGAAATTGCAAAAACGACCCGTTAGAACTTCGGCCGAAGTTCTAACGTTAGCACATTAGCCAATCTCTCTCTCTCTCTCTCTCTATATATATATATATATATATATATATATATCCACAAAAGAACAATCTGTCCGTATGAAAAGGTGCTTAAATATCTTGAATTAAATTCTATTATACTATAGTCTCAGATCGTGTTAATCATAAAATGATTCTAATTAGTTTATTTTATTAAATGGTAACTTTTCACCGATAACCCTAGGAATTTATTCACCGATAACCCTAAAGTTATTTTTATTACAAGAAATTATTTATAAAAACTTATCAATAAGTTAATCCTATTCCTCATGAAATACCATTTCAATTATAATGGTCAATTAACAAATATGTTTATGTTAAGATTGTATCAATGATATTCGGATTTAAATTTGTTTAACAACAGACTTGTCCAAATAAAAACATGTATAAATATTAATTTAGAAACCGTGTTACATGGTCTAGGTCTAAGTTCTGAAGTAAGGAGTAACGTAGAGGCAGGAGTAAACTATTTCACAACAACAGGTGCGGGTTTCCTGGACTTTGTAAAATTATTACTTATCATTTTGTGTGCATTTATTTTTATATAGTTGAATTATGCATGTTGAATTCAAACAACCGTTTGATTTTGTTAGGAAATATTATGATCAGATTATTCATTGATCAACGGACTTATAGGATGTGTTGTGTTGAGTTAATATATGTGATGCGAACGGATAAGTAAAGTGAACAGGGGCCGATATGTTCGCATATCGGAATGTATACATTGGGTCCGGTGTTTGACTGGACCCCTCGTTAACGTGGTGTTAGTTGGACTTCCCGTCACGGGTCAAGACCTAGCGTAGGGTGGACTCCCCGTCTAGTGAGACAACCTCTCACTGTTCGTTGGACTTCCCAGTGAGTTGGCAGCCTCCCATTGTTGGTTGGACTTCCCAGTGGGTTGGCAACATTCCAATGTTGGTTGGACTTCCCATTGGAATGGCAAGATAAATGGACTAATGGAAAACTTTGAAGAAAATAAAAATGTTTATGATCGTAGGATTACATGGCATTAGAAACGCATGAACATTTATTATTTATTTCATTTCATGCTTTTGAGAGTTAAGTTAATTTTACAAATTTCAGGACTGGAACTGAATCCCGCACTGAGAGAATGTTCGAATCTCTCACCCGTTCCACTGTTATGTGGGTTCCAGGTAATGAGGAAAAGGCGCCAGAACAAGGTCGTGAGTAAAAGCAAGCGGAAGGATCCATGTTTATGATTCAATGCCACTTATGTTTATTTTGTTTTGTTTGTTTAATTTCCACTAAATTGGTACACTTGAACAGGCATGGTTGTTACCGTATTCCTAACCATGTTTGTCGTGACCGCTGTTTAACCACTTTGATTATTGTTGTAAGACTATTGTTTGTAATATTTAATGTGGCATTTGTGGATGTTATTGATAATGTATGTGATGTGTATACGCCTTACGTATAAATATGTGGCGGGTTGTCTCGGGGTGTGACAAATATGCAGGCACTAAAGAATAGAAGGAAGCTATGTAACAAGGAAATACAACTCCAAGTTGGAAACGGAGCACACGTTGCAGCCGTTACAGTTGGAAGCATAGAATTGTATTTACCTAGTGGGCTTTTGTTGGAATTAGATAATGTATATTATGTTCCTAGCATTTCCAAGAATATCATTTCAATCTCATGTTTAGAGATGAATGGATTCTCTTTTGTTATAAAGAACAATAGGTGTTCTATATATAAAGATGAGTTATATTATGGATCTTCTTTTATGATGAATGGTCTTTATATACTGGAAATGGAAAACCCCGTTTTTAATATCAATAACAAACGACTCAAAACATCACATGATAGTACGACTTACATATGGCATTGTCGCCTTGGTCATATAAACGAGAAACGCATCAAGAAGTTACAAGAAATTGGGCTTCTTGGTAAATTTGATCTTGAATCAATTAACACGTGCGAATCTTGTTTACGTGGAAAAATGACCAAAGCGCCTTTCTCCAAAAAGGGCGAAAGGGCAAGTAACTTATTAGGTCTTATACACACTGATGTATGTGGACCTATGAGTACTTGTGCAAGAAACGGTTATTTCTACTTTATCACATTTACTGATGATTACAGTAGATATGGTTATGTCTATTTGATGAAACATAAGTCTGAATCCTTTGAAAAGTTCAAGGAATTCAAGACTGAAGTAGAAAATCAACTGAACAAAAGTATTAAGGCCTTACGATCGGATCGTGGTGGCGAGTACTTAAGTTTTGAGATTAAGACGTACTTAAAGGAATGTGGGATAGTCTCACAACTCACACCTCCGGAGACACCGCAATGGAATGGTGTTTCTGAGAGAAGGAACCGAACTCTGCTGGACATGGTTCGCTCCATGATGAGTAACGCCACTCTTCCAAAATCATTTTGGGGACACGCACTAGACACTGCCGTACTAACGCTAAATAGAGTTCCATCCAAGTCAGTAGAAAAGACTCCATACGAATTATGGTTTGGGAAACTCCCAAATATGTCTTATCTTAAAATCTGGGGTTGCGATGCATTTGTCAAACGCCTGACGTCTGACAAACTTGGTCCCAAATCTGACAAGTGTTTTTTTGTAGGATATCCTAAGAAAACGAAAGGATATTACTTCTATCGCCAGTCTGAGAACACTATAGTTGTTGCTCGTGATGGTAAATTTTTGGAGAACGAGTTTCTCGCAAAAGGAAGTAGTGGGAGTAATGTAATACTTGAAGAAATTCAAGATACATCACACAATATAATATCTGATACAGATCAGATTAACCCACCACTTAATACTTCGGCTGATGAGCATCTGGAAGAGCCAAATGCACAAGCAGCTGTGGAGGAGGTTCCAGTCCCGAGCTCAAATGCTTCAACGCAAGTTGAGGTAGAACTGAACCCGCACACGGTTGTGGATGAAGTTCAACAGCCCGAAGAACAAGTACTATGTAGGTCAGCAAGGACAGTCCATGCGCCCGAGAGGTACATGGGTCTGCACGAGGTCTCAGTTTTTGACACTGAAGATCCTCTGACTTATGCAGAAGCAATGGATAGGCCCGACTCCGATAAATGGCTGGAGGCCATGAAATCCGAAATACAATCCATGTATGACAATGCGGTCTGGAACCTAGTTGTTCCACTTGATGGGGTAAAACCCATAGCTAACAAGTGGGTTTTCAAAAGGAAAATAGACATGGATGGTAATATAACTGTTTACAAAGCACGGCTAGTAGCGAAAGGTTTCAAACAAATTCTAGGCATAGATTATGATGAAACTTTTTCGCCCGTAGCAATGTTTAAGTCAATACGGATACTCCTAGCAATTGCCGCATTTCATAATTATGAAATATGGCAAATGGATGTCAAAACTGCCTTCTTAAATGGAAATTTAGAAGAGGATGTGTACATGACACAACCTACGGGTTTTGAAGATTCAAAGAATGCTGGAAAAGTGTGCAAGCTTCTTAAATCCATTTATGGATTGAAGCAAGCATCACGGAGTTGGAATATTCAATTTGACAAATCAGTGGTTGTGCACATTTGGTTGACATCCACTGCGGGCATGTTGAGAATGGACATGAGTTCGGCAGAATTCATCGAATGTGCATACCCTCCGAGGTTGAAGTCGAGAACACGTGTGCCCCGATTGAACTCGACGGAGGAGAGGAACTCGAGCGTGATGCCTTTGTAGGTTGGGACTTCGTTGCAGAGAAATTCCCAAAGGTGGAGTCGCTCGGTTAGTAGTTGGACCGAGCTGGTGAGACCTAATTCTTCGAGAGCATCCACATCGATCCACCAAGACGGCTCAATGGTGCAGCGCCGCTCGAGAAAGATCTTCCGGTTTGCTTCCTCCTCATTCAATGGGTTTGCCGGTGGATATCAGATTTGGCTGCTTTGACCTATTTCGCCTTTTCATTTCTTTGTTGACCTCTTAGATTGCATCGTGACCTGCAAGAAAATACTTAACAAGAGGGATCAAATAACAAATACCCAAACCATAACTCAAAAATAATGAAAATAGATGAAATTTGAGCTTAATGCGGCCTCAGTGTGGGTAGGGTGCGGGCACACGGGTCGCACAGACAAAATTGGTTCAAATACCTAAAAATGGACGAGTGCGGATCAAGTGCGGGTCGTACGGGCCGTACAGACAATGGGAAAACCAAAATTTGAATCAATTTTTAGTCAATTTGGCCAAGTTTGGTACCGATCTCTAAATCTAACAATGAAATAATGAAATTAAAGAGTAGGAGAGATCAAACCCAATTGAAGATTCCAAAAATTTTCAGCGTAGATGTGCAAACGGCAAAGTGGCGGAGCGGCGGCTTGGAGGAGAAACGAGGTGCAACGGCAACGGCTAGGAGTGGAGAGGAGAAGTATTTGCTTGAAGAGGACAGAGGAGAAGAGAGAGATTTGTAGTGAGAGAAAGAGAGAGGGGAAAAAGAGAGAGAGAATCAGGTTTTGAGAGAGAAAGGGGCGGTTTTGAGAGAAAAATGAGAGAGAGAAAGAGAGGGAGGGGGCGGCTTGGTTAAAAGAGGCCCTACCCATTTTTTTTCTACCGCGTGCGAACGCACTAAATGTTGGTGCAGACGCACTGTGCTCAAAAATCTCAAAATTAGACAAAATTAGTCTAACTCCCGAATGCAGCCTCGGTGTGGCCCGTGTGCGGACGCATTGCTCTCAGGTTGGCCGAATACGGGTCTTATGTGGGTCCACTGCGGATGCACTGGCATACTACGCTCGGTTTAGCCAAATTTGTCAATTTTTGTTATCTAAAATTTTTCCAAGTGACGGGTGCGGACGCACTGCTGGTTAGTGCGGACGCACTCAGGTCAATTTTCCTGAATTTGTAGTCCTGAAAAATTAGCTGAGTCAGTGATTTTAAAATTTGAAAAACTAAAAGCATAAATAAGTAAAGAAAAAAGTAAAAACTTGGGTTGCCTCCCAAGAAGCGCTCAATTTTACATCGTGAGATCGACACAACTTGCGCTTATTGTGGAGTGTGCGGGTCAGCTAGGAGAATGCCTTTCCCCTTGCCTATTGGATCATCATGGTTGAAATGTTTAAGGCGCTGTCCATTCACCTTAAAAGCACCAGTTCGGTCGCTCCAAATCTTTATTGCTCCATGGTTGAACACTTTCTGAATTTGGTATGGGCCAATCCATCGTGATTTTAACTTACCGGGAAAGAGTTGGAGTCGTGAGTTGTATAGTAAGATCACATCTCCTTCGTGAAATTCTCGCCTCACTATGTGTTTGTTGTGCCACCTCTTTGTCTTTTTTTTGTATAGCTTGACATTTTCGTATGCATTGAGACGCAGTTCATCCAATTCATATAGGTCGAGAACTCTTTTCGCACCGGCAGTTTTCATGTCGAAATTTAGCGCTCTTATCGCCCAATATGCTTTGTGCTCAAGTTCGACTGATAAATGACATGGTTTACCATACACAAATTTAAAGGGAGTCATACCTATTGGTGTCTTGTAGGCGGTGCGGTATGCCCAAAGTACTTCATCAAGTTTTAGTGACCAATCTTTTCTCGATGTGTTGACCACTTTTTGTAAGATGCTCTTTATCTCACGATTGGAAACTTCAACTTGTCCGCTTGTTTGAGGGTGGTATAGTGTGGCTACCTTGTGCTTGACTCCGTACTTGAGTAGGAGGTTGTCGAATTGGCGGTTGATGAAATGAGAGCCACCATCGCTAATCACCACTCGAGGTACTCCAAACCTAGGAAAACTAATTTTCTGAAAAAGTTTTCTTACTACGGCGGAGTCGGCGGTTGGGCTTGCCACGGCTTCCACCCATTTTGAAACTTAATCCACTCCTACAAGGATGTACTTGTTGTTGTATGAACTCGGGAAGGGATCCATGAAGTCAATCCCCCATACATCAAAAAGCTCTACCTCTAAAATCCTGTTAAGGGGCATCTCATGTCTCCGGGATATGTTACCGGTCCGTTGACACATCTCACACCCGAAATTTTTATTGTTACCATCAGAAAAAATCCAAATTAAATCAATACCACTCTGTTGGGGCCTTATCAATACTACCGCCCTCGCTAACCCAGTTCGCGCACCAAATAGGCTGCTGCGCGGACTGGGTTGGCGCACCAACCTCTTCTGCCTATTAAGGCACCAACTCAGTATACTATGCTCATTCATTCGACCCAAGGCAGCAGGCAGCAAAGAACATTCTCGCAAAGACCAAAGAGTAATTTTTTTTCACTCTAGTCCTTTATATTTTTTTAATTATTTAATTACTTTTTTAATTTTTTGTACATTTATTAAATGTTGGGTTTGTTCTGTAATTCAGGTAACTATGATTGGAATTGCTTGTTATTTTGGTGGTGAAGTATTACAAGGGCCCAATGGTGCTTATTATAGTACCCAACCCCAGAAAATGTTCAATATCGGCTCAGATTTAGATTTCACTGGTATAACTAGGGAAGTGTACCAGAAACTTGGTATTGACCTGAATTATTACGAACTGGTAATTTCCGCCAGAATTAATATTGGCCAATCCACCACTGGCACATACAGAAAAATATCGAGATCAAACTGAAGGATGTGTGTTTTGAAAGTTATGTTTTTAATAATAATTTATATATTGTTCATGATTTTATTACTAATGTTATTATTCATGTTCCTTGAGATTTATATGTTATATCTTTGGAAGTGTTCAAGAATATGCTCTTCGTCTTGAGCCATAGAACTCTAAAGATGAGAAACATTTAATCACTAAATATGTTCACAATCGTGGTAATTAAAGAGGAACATTAATTACCGAGGAAGATTGTCATGTTGATTAAAGTACATTGAAGTTCTGTAAATGTTGATAAAGAATTATCATTTAATAACATGAATATATAAATATGTATTTTATATATTGAACATGACCTAAATGAATGGAACATTATATGGATTGTGTTTTGTGTCATTAATGTTTCCATTGTGTCTTTGAAATCTTAGATGTGAGATGTGTAGGTTTTTCACATGAGAAGTATATAATGTGATTGCTATTTAAATATTATTTTATGATAGAAATAAAATAGTAGTTCGTTGTGTACAACTTGTGCGGGAGAAATCTATATATTAATATTATCATTGTCTCTCAATTTGAGTTATGATATTACTGGGCCCCTTGGTAAAGTGCAATTATATCGCATGCAATATAACTGATGTAGTTATAATTATAATTCACTTGAGAGACCAAGAAAAGAATATAATGCAAGAATGACACGATCATATTTTGCATATTATTCATAATATCATGTGACAAGGATAGATACGGAAATAGTGGATTGAGTAAATGATTACTATGTCGTTTGGATAACTATAATGTAATGATAGAACCTCTTATAGTCAATAATATAAAGTTTTATATTATTGCCAAGATGACATAGATCCTCTGTACGGTCACACCAACTGAAGAGAAACAACAAATATTTTATATTTCATAATAATGTATTAGATAAAATACATGAGATGAAATACTAAAATAAAATGTCATAATATGACATGCTTAGATCATAAATAAATTTGTGAAGTTATGCAAATATTATTTGGTATAATGTTTGAATGCATTATAAGAATAATAAGAATATTGCATAATTGAATAATATGATTAATATTATTGGTTCATAAATTAATTTATTAAACTAATCACAAGATGAGATTAGAGATGATAAAATGGCTAAATAAGGCTAGTGGCAATTGTGTAAATAGTTCAAACTTTACACAAATGATAGCCCTAACCTCTTGCCTATTTAAAGGGGTGTAATTAAGGAAAATTGGCTCTAATTTTCTCCTCCTCTTCCTTGGCCAAAATTTCTCTTGAGCAGCCCCAATTTTGCTCAAGGCAAAAACACTAAGAAGGTGTTCAATACTTGGCCGAAAATTACACATTTTTCTCTCATCTCTTCTTGATAGGTTTAGCCACCAAGAAATCAAAGAGCTTGTTGATTTGAAGATTGTTAGGTGGTTGGATCTAAGCCTTGAACTTCACATCCATCTATCTAAGAGGTGTGTAAGTTCGTTGTTTAGGTTCAAGGTGAACTAAGAGGCACTTTCGAGAAGAACACGAGATCTAGAAGGGAAACCGGCTTCTCTCCATCAAGAGATTTGACAATCTCTTTAGGTAAAGGTTTTATCCTTTTCTTTTGCAATAAATTAGATGAGATAATTTATCTTAATTTAGTACACATTAGTTTGTTGAAGAAAATCTTGTTCGCTTTTGTCATAAAAATAAGATCATTTGTGTATTGAGCCAAGTGGTGATAGAAAAATTTTAAATTCTCACCATATAGGCATACACATGAAATCCCAACACAAACAGACACACAGCGACACAACAAGGTTGAGGTTTAAGTGCCAGAGCAACAAGTGCAAGTGGGGGTTGGTTGCGAGGGCCACAGGCTTTGGTAATACTTGGGCCATCACGAAGAATGAGGTACCGCACACATGCCACGCAGATGCATCCAGGTCAATCATGCGCAGTTGACGTCCTCTATGGTCGCCAACTGCATAAAACTTTCTTTGGAAAAAAATACTGATATTACTATCAGAGCTATCAGGGACCTGGTTGCTGAAAGGTATGAGGGCATCGTCCCAAAATACAACAAATTGTGGCGTGGTAGAGAGTTAGCGATTGCCCGGGCATTTGGTAGTTGGGAGGGGTCTTACGGGCTTATTGTCCCTTTGTTGGAGGCAATAAAAAGGGCAAATCCGGGAACTGTGTATGAAGTTGTTTCTAAGCCTTCAAAAAAGGCAAATTACTAGTATTTTATGAGGTTGGCATGGGCATGGGGACCGTGTATCGAAGCAGTAGGTCACCTCAGACCCATCATCAGTATCGATGCTTGTTGTCACTGGATATGATGCGGAGAACCAGTTAATCCCACTAGCATTTGGATTGGTAGAGAGCGAAGAGTTTGAGAATTAGGGGTGTTTATGAAGTGGGTGCGGGATAATGTAATTGGTAATTGTAGGTTCATGTGTGTGGTCTCTGACCGGCACAAGGGCATAAAAAAAGTGTTCATTCAAGATGATTTGGGTTGGTCAGAGGAGAACGGTCAGTGTGCCCACAGGTTCTGTTCTCAACACGTGTTTGAGAATTTTGGAAAACACACTCAGAATAAGGTTGCTTCTAAATTCGTCAAGATGATGGTTAAAAAGAAGAAGCGAAAAAGATTACAAGATGGCCTTGATGCAATCGGAAGGCGAAATCCTGATTGGCTGACATACTTGGATACATGTGGCAAGTATAATGAAAATGACGAGGAAGAACCAGCTAAGCCATGGAAGGTTTATCAAGCTATGGACGACGGGAGTCGTTGGGAAATAATGACCAGCAATGGTTCTGAATCGCTGAACAATGTCTTCAAAACTTCTCGCAGGTTTGTTATTCACAATTTCCATAGATTACTATTAATGAAATATTTTAGGTTATCTTTATTTTAACTGTAAATTGCAATTCTCGTAGGTTACCGGTTGCTGCAATTATTGAGGAGACGTTTTACAAGTGTGTCACATGGTTCGTTCAAAGAAGAGAGAAGGCCGTGAAATGCCAACAACAGGGTCAACTTTTCTCCACTCGTACGCACTTGAAGCTGAACAAGCACATCCAGAAGACTAACAAAATGACCGCGGTTGCATTCAATAGATCCGGGGAATTTATGGTGACATCACATGGCGAGAAAATCTCATTTGACATAGAGGCAGGCAAATGGGTGTACACGTCCCGAGACTGTAGGTACAAGGTCATTGTGCAGAACGACCATGAGGTGCAATGCTCTTGCCAAAAGCCTCAGCTCACCGGAATACCATGTGTTCATGTGATGGCAGTGTGTAAAATAAGGTACGAATGTGTGTTAAAATTTCATAATAATCTTGGATGATGAAACTTACAAATGTGTGAAAAATGTAAGAACTACGATCTAAATGTCTTCGTAAATTACTATTACAACATTCAAACGCTTATCGACACATGGAGTGGAGAATTCCACGTGTATGACAATCAAGGTGATTGGCCGCCGCACGAAGGGGATATCTTAACGCCAGAGCACCGGTTAGTGAAGCTGGGTCGGAGAAGACACAACAGGATCCCAATGTGGATGAACATACTGGAAGGAATGACAAGGGGTCACCAGACCAACAGAGCTACCCTCGAAAGGAATGCGAGAAGGAGAAGGGATGCTAGGAACCGTACCCAATAATGTCATGGTTAGGGCTTTCTGTTTATGTATTAAGGTTAGAGTTTTCGGTTATGTATTATGGTACAAACTTTTGGTTTTGTATTAAGGAGGCTTTCGGTAATGTTTTATGCATTGTGTGTTATGTTTTAATATACTATGACTGCGGAATATGTATCGTTGTGTGTTATGTTTTATCTATGGTGTGTTCTTATGTTTTAATGTATTACGTATTGCGGGATATGAGATCTAAAATACGCAACATAAAACTAATCGAAATAACGATCTAAAATACGCAACATAAAAATAATACTGAGTTGGTGCCTTAATAGGCAGAAGAGGTTGGTGCGCCAACCCAGTCCGCGCACCAGCCTATTTGGTGCGCGAACTGGGTTAGCGAGGGTGGTAGTATTGATAAGGGCCCCAACAGAGTGGTATTGATTTAATTTGGATTTTTTCTGATGGTAACAATAAAAATTTCGGATCTCACACCTAAGCACATATTCTCTTGCATCTTTGAAAAGCATGGGCCAATAAAATCTGGCTTGGAGAACTTTTGCTGTAGTTTTGTTAGTTGAAGCTTGCCCTCCATAGGCGGATGAGTGGCAGCAATGGAGAATTTGGTTAACTTCTTATTGGGGTACACAACGCCTATGTATACCATCTAATCCCAACTTAAACAATAATGGTTCATCCCAATAATAATGTTTAGCATCTGAAAAAAAATTCTTTCGTTGTTGATAAGTTAGATTTGGGGGTACTAACCCACATGCTAAAAAATTAACAAAATTCGCATACCATGGGGCGTCTAAGTTGTGTACCACAGAGAGTTGTTCATCAATGAAGGAATCATCAATGGGCAAATCACCCTCTTTTGGTTCATTAGTGATGCACGATAGATGATTCGCCACAGAATTTTCGGTCCCCTTCTTGTCTTTGATTTCTAAATCAAATTCTTGAAGAAGGAGAATCACCGAATTAGGCGAGTCTTTGCGTCTTTTTTGTTGAGAAGGTATCGAATCGCGGCATGATCGGTATACACCACCATCTTAGATCCCACCAAATGTGATCGAAATTTGTTGATGGCGAAAATCACTTATAGGAATTGCTTCTCGGTTGTGGTGTAGTTCAATTGCGCTTCGTCTAACACCTTACTTGCATAGTAGATCATATGCGATTTGTTCTCGGTCCGCTGCCCTAAGACGGCTCCTACGGCATAGTCGCTTGCATCGCACATAATTTCAAAAGGGGCATCACAATTCGGAGGTCGGAGAATTGGGGCTAAAATTAGTGCTTTCTTAATCCTGCAAAATACATTAATGTAAGGTTCATCAAATTTAAATTCTACATTTTGCATTGTCAAATTAGTAAGAGGTTTGCAGATTTTTGAGAAATCCTTGATGAAACGCCTATAGAATCCCGCATGGCCTAGAAAGCCTCGCACATCTTTTACGCATGTTGGATAGGGCAGTTTTTCTATCACCTCCACATTTGCTTTGTCGACTTCCAACCCCTTCGAGGACACCACATGGCCTAGAACGACTCCTTGTTGTACCATGAAATGACATTTCTCCCAATTGAGTACTAAATTGACCTGCTCACAATGTTCTAAAACCTTGATTAAATTAGTTAAGCAATTGTCAAATGAAGTACCAAATACCGAAAAATCATCCATGAAAACTTCCACAGAATTTTCTAACAAGTGAGAAAAAATAGCCATCATGACTCTTTGAAATGTGGCTAGTGCGTTACATAAACCAAATGGCATCCTACGGTACGCGAACGTACTATAGGGACAAGTAACAAAAATATGAATGATATGCGAGTCTTTGAAAGAAACCACTATACCCATCTAAGTAACAAAAATATGAGTACCCTTTTTCTCTTTGTCATCGGGGTGAATTGGAATTTGAAAGAAACCACTATACATATCTAAGTAACTAAAATATGAATGATATGCGAGTCTTTCGGGCATTTGGTCAACAAAAGGTAGGAGGAAATGATCCTTCCTCGTTGCATTGTTTAGCTTGCAGTAGTCAATGCACATTCACCAACATGTGACCACCCTTGTTGATATCATCTTGTTGCCCTCACCTTTCACTACTGTGGTGTCGCCTTTTTTGGGCACAACATGAACTGGACTTGCCCACTTTGAATCGGAGATCGGGTAGATAATGTCGGCATCTAGGAGTTTGATAATTTCCTTCTTCACAACTTCTTTGAGATTTGGATTGAGTCTTCTTTGAGATTCGATAGAAGGCTTGTGATCATCCTTCATTAGAATTCTGTACATGCAAAAGGAGGGGCTGATTCCGGTTAGATCATCAATTGTATAGCCGATAACCTTCCTATGCAACCTTAGTTCATGTAGGAGCTTTTCGGTTTGATCTTTGTTTAGCTCGGAATTGACTATCACCGGATATGTCTCGTCTGACCCCAGGTACTCATAGTGAAGAGTGGGTGGAAATGATTTGAGTTTGACTTTCGGTGGTGTGGAATTGGTCAAATTACCCTCGATTTGAGCCATTTCAGGCTGCGTGCGGACGCACTCATGGTCAGTGCGGGCGCACTTAGGCTTGGTGCGGGCGCTCGGTTAGGAAAATTTTGTGACTTCTCAGGACGAGTGCGGGCGCACTGGGTAGTGCGGACTCAGTGCGCTCAGTGTCTTACATCTGACACCTCTTCGGGGTGACTGCGGGCGCACTCAGAGTCTGTGCGGAGGCACTAAGGGTTGATTTTGCTGAATTGGTCATTTTCGAGGCCGGTTTCTCCTAGGATTTGGTCCAGTTGTTCTCCTTTCATCATCCTATCTAAATGATCATCAATTATAGAGTCTAAAACATCTACCATGCATATTGAATCATTATCATTAGATGGAAATCTGAGAGATTTGAACATGTGAAAGTCTACATTTTCACCACCAATGTCAAATGATATCTTTCCTTCTTTAACATCGATGTTTGCACCTACTGTTATAAGGAAATTACGGCCTAGCGAGATAGGGATATGAGTGTCCTCTTCCATTTCAACAACCACAAAATCGATAGGCACAAAGTATTCACCTATTTTGATAATTACATCTTCCACAATCCCCTCGGGAAAACCGTACCGTTTTATTGGCCAATTGTAAGGACATTCTTGTTGATTTCAATTCTACCAAATTCAACCTTTGGTACACAGATTTTGGCATGAGACTAACACTCGCTCCTAAATCACATAGACACCTATCAAATTTGGTTCACCTATCTTACATGGGATAACAAAGCTTCCCGGGTCCTTAAGTTTTGGAGGTAGCTTATTTAAAAAGAGAGCGCTACACTCCTCATTTAGGGACACCGTACCCACTTCCTCGAGTGTTCTTTTGTTGGACAAAATTTCTTTTAAAAACTTTGCGTAAGTGGGCATTTGAGTAATTGCTTCGGTAAAAGGGATGGTGATATTTTTAATTTCTTGAGGTGATCTACGAATTTGGCAAACTGTTGGTCTAATTTATGCTTCACTAACTTTTGAGGAAAAGGTACAAACCTATGTGGGGGAATATACTTAGGAGTTTCGGCATTTTTTTCCTTTGTGGAGTTAGAATTACCCGGTGTTTGCTGCTTTTTCGATGCCAGTGCGTCCGCACTTGTGGGGACTGCGGTCGCATCGAGAGGAGCTGAAGCGTCTTGTGTCTTCTTTGGAGGTTGCTGCTTTTCTTCGTTGGGCATCGTAGGTCCTTCGTACTCTTCGCCACTCCTCAAGGTCACGGCATTCACATGCTCTCTTGGATTGATGTCGGGTTTTCCCGAAAGAGTGCCTTGTGGGCGAGAGGATGCGGATGCTTATTGTGCGATTTGCTTTTCTAGCATCTTCGATTGGGTAGCTAGGAATTCTACCTTGCTGTTCAAATTTCTCAAAGAGTCCGCAACCTCGATGTTAGTTGTCTTTTGGTTGTTCATAAACTCGGTTTGAGAGAATACTAGACCTTCTATCATTTTTTCTAATTTGGTCATTTGAGATGGTCCTTGGTATTGATTTTGATTTGAATAGTTTTGGTATTGGTTCCCACTATCTTGGTATTGGTTAGAATTGTCATTATCGGTCCTCCTCTTAAAATTTGGATGGTTCCACCTTGAGTTAGGGTTGTAGGTGTTTGAATTAAAGTTCTCATTTGGCACTACTACAGAAAAACAGATTACACACGGACATTAATGGAAGAGCTACACGGATTTCCTGCTGTGTTTAAAGCCAGGGTGTATGAATAGGTCAGGAACTACACACGGATATTTGACCGTGTGTGATTATGATGATTTCTACACGGATATTCCCTAATTAACCGTGTACAAAGACCTAGCGAGCTACACGGATATCAACTAAATAACCATGTACGATTCCTCTTTCTACACGGCTTTGTATTAAAAGTCCGTGTAGCTCTCTTAGCTATTATACACGGACTTTTGGTAAATATCCGTGTACAAATAGTTTTAGATATTTTGTATTACGCCTCCAGCAAGGCTATCATACACGGATTTTTAACAAAAAAACCGTGTATGATTAGTATTGCACACGGACAACTGTTAAATAGCCGTGTGCAATAGCTAATTTTTTTTTTGTTTTTTCTATCGTACACGCACAATTGTGAAATATCCGTGTATAAATACCTTTTTTTTGTATATTTCGTTTTTGGGCTAGCCTCCAGCTTTGCTAGCCAATTTTTTCAACAGAAATACAAATATTCATTCGAAACAGATTAATTGGCAAGAAATTCATATACTAAATTTATACAAAATTCATATAGCAATAAATTCATTCGAAACATATTTTTATTACAAATTAATCTATGCAAATCCATATCGAGGATTACAAAATTCCATGGCAAACCACCTTGCCCACATGCACCGCACATCGTCGATCTGATTCCAAGTGTAATGATCTTGATTTGTCACATTCTACAAAATTATAATTTGATAATAGTTAGTATTTCAGAAAAGGTAGATATCAATTGCTTATTATATAGGAAATTCATATGAAGTACATACCGCTTTTGGGAATTGGAATTGTATTCTTTCGACAAAGTCAAACATGAATATCATCGTGTAATAAGCGCATTCCCAACCCTCCTTCTGTTGCGGGCACTGAAATTTACATTTAGCGGCATTTGTTAGAATGACAATAATTTTTTTAACAAGATATGAAATTTCTAACTCATAAAGTGTGCTCACCAACATGTACTTCCAATTCAACTTGCTTTTCTTGCCCGGGCCCGTGCTATCTGATCCTCCCTCTTTAATATATTTCACAAAAGCCCTTACAAAAGTGAGTGAATGTAATTAGCAATTTTATAATTTGAATTGGAAGTAAGAAATGCAAACCTATAGAATTATTATTGCTTACTTATTCACAAAAGGCAAGATAACTTTGCACTTGGCAGCCGCGGTCCTTTCTTTTGGCTTACAAGAATCAATAATTATGCCCACAGTTAGGTACGGCACAATGAGAATCGTGCACCAATGTTTGCTGTGGGATCGAGGAGAAGAATTATAGTACTTTAGCATATAAAAGTCACACGAGTATTTGCTATGATTGATGGTGTGATTTCATTTTTTTATGTTTAACTTTTAATTCCTTTATACAATTCTTTAATTAAAATATAAACAACACATAAGTTAAGATTAGAACTAACCCCTCGTGGTATGGCATGAGAATGAATTTCTTCTCCTCCGACTTAGCACGATGCATCGCAGAACACATGTACTCGATTGACATATCCGGATAATATGTCACTGCCGTACCACTCACTTTCTCGGGGTCCAGAAACATGCACAAGTTCTTCCTTTCAACCATCTCATCACAGTTTCGGACTAGCTTCCTGAAAACTCATCATATTGTAATTAGAATATATATTTGAGTTCTATACAATAATGAAAATATTTTAATATCACTAACATGAGAAAAATGGTGATGTGTGAAACATCGAGCCATTTGTCGGATGACGAGTGGTGGAAGAGGTCCTTGAAATCTTTGAACGTTATCAGGAGATCCCTGCCTTCGTGTAGAAACATACCAGGTGGGACAGGGATGATGATAGCCTCCATGCCTTCGCGCGCCGTCATCAAGTAGTCATGGAGAAGGCGCAAATCATTGGGCAAACGGCTGTATTCTTCTTCGGTGACCATAGGACGTGAAGGTGATTGTGGCGCGTCAGGCGCGACGAAGCAAGCCACCTCCTGACGTACCGGTGACATCGCCGTACCGGTAACATCATCTCCTCGTGTCTGTATCAAGTTATAGATGTATTATTCTAGTATTTCAAAAAGAATGAGTTGAATGTAACAAAATAAATGGATTTTTTTTATGGATTACCTGATCCAAAACAATCTGACTCTTGGGCCATTGGACAAATGACATCCGTGCGTCATCAAGCACAAGCGCTTCGTCGGTAGGGACAGGAAGGGGTACGCGCTGCCATCCATCCACGACTAACTCAACCTGCACGCATGCATGGTCGGGTCTTAGCTGAGTATTGTGTACACTTTTGGCGAGTGGATGTACAACGCCCTTAGCAACGATCATAGAAACACTGCCATTCCGCAGGACGAGGTCGCATGCTCTGGGGTCCTGCAAATTTATAGGAAAGTTGTTTATTTTAGTGATGCGATATTGTCCAACAAGGTTGCAAACAGGTTTTAAATACCTTTAGATTATGAAGAAGTATTGATTAAACATAATTTTCGGAGTTATAATTTTCGGATGAATGTCACAAAGTAAGTATAAAGGACTCTTACCATTCTTTGAGCCACGGGTTGCAAATCCTTTGGTAGTACTATCCTCCCGTCAGCGGTTACCTCGGCTCTACCCATGACCCAATCTTTGCCCCTAGGATTTTGGATCCTAACCACGGGTGAGTCAGAATCCTTGTTCGCGTCCAGGACTTTCCTCCATTCTGCCGACTTACCCTCGTAACCACCTGACCCTAGATGGTGTGGATACTTGTTAAAGGCAACGGTCATCCTGCCTTTATTACTTTTTGCCTTCACAGAAACAAGACAATAACGATCAGTTAGTTTTAGAAAGATAAGTACATATCGAGAAAGAATAAGCATAAATTTGGCACGAGTTAGATACCTTGAACTCTTCGGTAGACTTCAAAGCTTGAAACGCATCCCAGTCCTCTTGTTTTAGCCATTTGTAATAGCCGACCAGATTTCTCCCTTTCTCCATGAACTCCGTCTTCAACGTGCTCTTGTATTGCTTCCAACCATTGTTCATAATCTTCAAAGTCTTATCCTTTGGAACATCATTCTCGATGTTCCACTGAGCCTGATTGACACAAAAATTTAGTGTATTTAAGTATAGATCATACATAAGTGAAAATTCAAGAGAAGAGTTGTTAGGCACTTTACCTTCACCGCATTCCACCACTCGTTCTTCACCTCATCCTCAAAATGATCCCATCTCTCAACAAGGATACTCGCATTTTGCCTCACGAAGCTCGTACACCAATTTGAATATTTCTGCCGTTTTTCTCCCTGCGCACGCCCGTCTTCTGTGAACCAGATTTCTTGATGGGTCTGCTCGGACGTGCTCGTGCACATTGTCGGCCCTCTCCTCCTTCTTTCTGATGAGGCAGTAGCTTGCTGCTCCTCTTCTTCTGCCATCATATCGACGTACTCATCCTCATTCGACATGGTTCTGCATGAAATTAAAGATCAAATCACAAGTGACCAATAATTGAAGAGATAAATTAAAGAGATAAATTAACAAAATAGAGATAAATGAACTACATATTTTGTCTACTACATTCGACATGGTCTATTACATATTTTGTCTTTTGTAGGGATAAATGAACAAAATAGAGATAACCTAAAATACCCTAACATGCAAGTACCATAATTATTTGAATAACCTAAAATAAACAAGTACCCTAAATTAACAAGTACCCTAAATTAACCTAAAATACCCTAAAATTAACAAGTACCATAAAATAACCTAAAATACCCTAAAATACCCTATATACAAATTATGAAAAACCACAATGTATTCAATAACCACAATGTATTCAATGTATACAATGTATTCAATGTATACAATGTATTCAATAACCTAACAAGTATTGCTATAAAATATCCTATATACCAACTGGTACAGCAACACAACAGTATCAGATAGTCAAAAAGGGGCAGCACGATAACAACAGCCAAGCCGCAAATAGCAATACCTTTATTAAATTGGCTAACGGGTTCAAACCCAATAAGAAAAATAACGAGATAGAGAGACGCTAACCTAGGTGAGAGAGACCACGGGTTAGAGAGAGAGAGACCACGGGTGAGAGAGACCGAGGTGGTGAGGCGGCGAGGCGGTGAGGCGCGCGGTGAGTGGTGAAGATCGAGCTCGTGTCTTTGGGAGGTTTTTGGCAGAGAAGGGTTTTCGGACTTATGAAAATTTTGGCAGAGAAGGATTTCGAAATAACCAATGTTTCCTCATTATACACGGTTGTTAAGTTAATGTCCGTGTGCAAATCACCTTTCTACACGGTTGTACATAAAAATCCGTGTGCAAATCACCTTTTAGCTACACGACATTTGTTAACTAATATTTGATAATACTATTACTACATTATGCTTTTTTCTTTTTTTCCCTCTTTTTTTCCTTTTTTATTTGATATATTACAAGCTAAAGTTGCAATATTAAAAGCTACACGGTCTTAAACAAAATAAATATTACACATTATGCTTTTTTTTTCCTTTTTCTCCTTTTTTCCACTATTTGAACAGTACCCTCGGCCCATAATCCTTCATTGTGGTCGGACCGCATGTAGTCAGCTTCGTCTACCCCTTCAAGTGTTGCTACCTCAGTTTGCACATCGGTACAAAATGGAGGTACTTCGTCGAACTGGTCGTACTCTTCTTCATCGACGACATTTTCTACCCCGACAATCCTTCTTTTTCCGGATAGGACGACGCTCAACCTGTCATCACTCGGGTCAGTGGCATAAAAGACTTGGGTGGCTTGCTTGGCGAGTATAAACGGATCATCAACATGCCCAACCCTGTTTAAATCAACGAGTGTGAACCCGTCGTTATCAACTTTAACACCTCGGTCTTCAACCCATTGACACCGAAACACGGGAATGCTCAGGCGAGGACTGTAAATGAGCTCCCAAATTTCTTGAATAACGCCATAATATGACTTTGATGCTATTACAGCCCGGCCATCTCCGGATCTACTGAATTCTTGAGAGGTCGCCACCAACGTCACCCCACTGTTTTGCATCGTGCTCTTATCACTCTGGGATTTAGTATAAAATGTATATCCGTTAATCTCGTATCCTTGGAATGTTCTAACAACAATTTGGGGTCCTTTGCCAAGCAGTTTAACAATTTCAGGTACGGGGTGTGACTGCACTCTTTCTTTCAGCCATCCTATAAAAGAACGATTATGCTCGTTAGTAAGCCACTTCTGACTCCTCGTGTAGTTTTGTTGTTGAAGGATTGTCATGTGCTCATCTATATAGGGAGCAACATCTGTCATGTGTTGTAGTACAATAAAATGTGCCTTTTGTAGTTCATTTAGATCAGCAACTACGGCTCTCAACCCAATTGTCCCGACTCCTTGGAGCCTTCCCTCGTATCGAGATTTTGGAACGCCAATAGGATCCACACCGGTCAAGTAGTTGGTGCAAAAATCAATCACCTCCTCCGTAGAATATCCTTCTATAATGCTGCCTTCGGGTCGATGTCGGTTCCTTACGTATTTTTTCAAGATGCCCATGTATCTCTCGAATGGATACATATACCGAAGGAACACGGGACCACAAATCTTAATTTCTCTCACAAGATGAACAACAAGGTGAACCATGACATCGAAAAAAGATGGCGGAAAATACATCTCAAGTTGGCAAAGAGTAACGACGACCTCCTTTTGCAAAGAGTCCAATTTTAGAGGGTCTATCACTTTGGAATTTATTGCATTGAAGAAAGAACAAAGCTTCATAATGGTTTGACGAACGTGCTTTGGTAAAATTCCCCGAATTGCAACCGGAATTATATGTGTCAGTAAAACATGACAGTCGTGAGATTTCAGACCGACCAGTTTCAAGTCCTTCATCGACACCAACTTCTTAATATTCGAAGAATATCCTGATGGGACTTTTATACCATTGAGGCATTCACAGAAGCTTGTTTTCTCTTTCTTTGACATTGTGCACAGTGCGGGGGGTAGGTATGTTCGCTTCCCTTTCTCCTGCGGTGCGAGCTCGGGTCGTATTCCCATCTCTACCATGTCTTTTCTCACTTTAATACCATCTTTCGTCTTCCCCGGAATGTTCAATAATAAACCAATTAAACTGTCACAGACATTTTTTTCGACATGCATGACATCTAGGCAATGCCTCACTTCTAAATATTTCCAGTACGGTAGCTCCCAAAATATGGACCTCTTTTTCCAAATATTCTTCGGTAGTGCTTTGGCGCACTTTCCAAAAACAACATCAATGTTTTTTACCCGTTCGAAGACACTCTCCCCGTCTAATGGATGACGAGCCACTCCAAGCTCAATTTTCCCGTTGAATGCCATCTTCTTCTTACGATATGGGTGATTATTAGGAAGAAACCTACGATGCCCCATGAATACATTCTTTTGACAATTTTTCAACCTCAGCACCTGAGTGTCATCTTCACAGATCGGACACGCTTTTGCTCCTTTACAAGTGTAACCCGACAAATTCCCGTACGCGGGGAAATCATTTACGGTGCAAAACACCATGGCCCGCAAGTTAAAGGTCTCTTTCATATACGCATCCCACACCGGGGCGCCATCACGCCATAATTTTTGGAGGTCCTCGATTAATGGTGCGAGATATACATCTATGTCATTTCCGGGTTGTCTGGGTCCTTGGATTAGTAATGACATCATTATATATCTGCGTTTCATGCACAACCAAGGAGGAAGATTGTAGATGCATAAAAGAACAGGCCAAGTACTGTGCCGACTGCTCATACTTCCAAACGGACTCATTCCATCTGAGCTCACCACAATCCTAAGGTTCCTCGTTTCAGAACCAAATTCTTTGAAATGTCTGTCAATGTTTCTCCATTGAGGAGAATCAGCCGGGTGCCTTAGTTTACCGTCATTTTTGCGCTCTTCTTCGTGCCAACGCAATAATTTTGCATCTTTGGGATTCGCAAACAACCGTTTGAATCTCGGTATTATCGGCAAATACCACAACACCTTAGCCGGAGGTCGGCCACTTGTGTCCTCGTTACAATCATCAGTGTCCTGGTCCTTACGACGTTTATATCGTGAAACACCGCATTTAGGACAGACATGCATGGCCTCGTACTCGTTACGATACAATACACAGTCATTCGGACATGCATGTATTCTTTCGATCTTCAACCCCATTGGACATATCAACTTCTTTGCCTGATATGTTGTACCGGGTAACTCGTTGTTATCTGGGAGCATTTCTCCTAAAAGCTGTAATAAGGACGTGAAACTCTTATCGCTCCAACCATTGTCTGCTTTTAAGTTTAATAATTTCAACACAGCTGACAGTTTTGTAAATTTGGTACACCCGGGATACAACGGCTTCTTGGATTCATTAGACAAATTTTGAAATTTATCATAATTTTTATCACTAATTTCATCTTCCACATCACGTAACATATCCTCCAAATTTTCAGTAAACTCGTGTTCTACATTTTCATCAAAATTCCTCTCCATCTCATCATCGTCATTTTCGGGTTCGACGTTAATATCAGAATATTCGGCACTCTCATAATCCTCGTTCCAATCAAGTTCAAAATTATCAGAAATTCTAACATTCTCATCATTCAATTCACGATTACAATCTTTATTGGCACTACTACTTTCCCCAAATTTCTCACCATGCATGAACCAACATGTATATCTCTTCTTAAATCCCCGACAAATCAAATGAGCTCTAATTTCTTCGATGTCCAAAAATCTTAATAAATTTTTACAATCTTTACAAGGACATAAAATGTCTTCTTCTTTTTTCTTCACTCTATAACTCTCAACAAATTTTATAAACTCATCAACGCGAACCAAATATTCTTCACTGTCACGTCGCATTTCATACATCCAGCTTCGATCCATCTGTAAATTAAATTAAAAAAATGATTTGATCAATTAATCATGCATAGTCAACATTCTCCTTCGTGTACAAAATTTTGGGCTTACAAAGGGCCGGTTTACAATCCTAACCCACTCTTTGAATATTATGTCTCATATGTGAACACATATTAGCGAGATTTAATTAGTATTTGAGAAAAATTTGGCAGCATTTCCCCTTAACTCCCCAAGTATGCGTACGAACCACATACTCGTAGGAGCAATAAGGGAAAATACTGTCGAACTTTCCTCAAATACTAATTAAATACCACTAATATGTGTTCACATCCTAAATGAGACATAATATTCAAAGAGCAGTCCCAAAACGGGGACTATCCAAAATTAATCCCTATTGGATTAATTTTGAACGGGCATGGACCTAAAAGCATCTAAAGGTCGGTTATTGGACCACAATACACTAATTAATTACATCTAAAATTAAGAATTCAAGCATGCATGAAATGACCTAATTAAATAAGCCTAAATAACAGAAAATTAGAGGAAGAAAATGATTTAAATACATATTACTAACCTTAGAAAGATTGAGAGGAGAAAATACAAACTTTATTCAAAGATCTCAGATCTCAGCTGCTGGCCTCGATCAATTCGCAGAAATAAAAAGCTCAGTTCGAGATGTATTAACTAAAAGACTTGATCAAAACGGCGCTCTGGAAGGGAAGAGATAAAAACCCTACACTATTATACACGGCTATTTAGTTATAAATCCGTGTAGCTCTCCAACTATTTCTACACGACTATTTAGTTATAAATCCGTGTACAATTATAAGAATTCTACACGGCTATATTATCAAAAAGCCGTGTGTAATGTTCCTACACGGATATTTAGTTATAAACCGTGTAGCTCTCTCAATTATTTGCACACCCACTTCTTTACACACGGATTTGTGGTTTCTAATAAACCGTGTAGCTCTCTCTAATAATTCTACACTGATTATTAACTAATTATCCGTGTAGAAATCGTGCAGATCTTTTGGACTCATATTTGGTACACTGTTTTTAATATAATTGCCAAATCCGTGTACAATGTGCAGTGTACAAAGCCAGTTTTTGTAGTAGTGTGGCCTATCTTTGTTGTAGATTGGATCATTCCGTTTGTCACCTTGGTTGTAGAACATGCTATTGACTTGCTCCACTTGTTCCTCGCCTTCCAAGAGGGTTTGGCATTCGGCGGCAACATGACCTAATTCTCCACAAATGTTGCAAGAAGATTTCTTGGTCGCAGATTTGACTAGGCTTTGTATATATTGGCCAATCATTGCAGTACCAGTCAACATTGCAATCCTTGGATAATCATACAAGTATTGACGGAAAGTAGGACTTTATCTATAAAATGATTTGTTGTTTTTTTATTTTGTTTGATTGCAGGAGAAGAAATGAACAATGGTTATGATTTGTTGTTCTCTGTTTTTGTTTTGTTTTGTTTTGTTTTTTTTATAATCTTGTTAGAATTTTGTTCTCTTGATAGCATTTTGTACTCTATAGCTTATGAGATTCTATAGTAAAAAATCAATTAATTTGTATTCTGGTTAGCATTTTGTGCTTACTTCTCATCGAAATTCTGAATACGTCTTTGCATACACAAGTGTATGAATGTCGCCCAAACACTTGAAGATGCACAAAGGGCAATTACATATATAATCTATTGCGCACATTTCAGATTTTATTGGGTTTCGCACACGTAATCGCATACTTGGTCTGATTGAAAATTAAAACCGTGTACTTGGTCTAGAGGGCTTTTCTTTTGAAAATTATATAAAGACTTGTGAAAATTTGTTCAGTCTTGAGTTGAGGCTCTGACTGAAACCTAATACTAATAGTTTAAAATAAAAATAAACACATCAGCGCTTAAAGGTCTGGTGATGCATTATTAGCTTGATACAAGGTTTTTTTATTTTATTTTGTGAATAAGTTGAGAAGATGAAGCAAGATGGCGGTTGATATGATCTCAGTAACATTCTTGGAGAACTAAAGGTGATGGCCTTAGACATGGGATCCGAGATTGACAGGCATTTTTTTTGTTTCTGTAATTTGTTTCTCAATACCACATATGTTTCTGACATCATATAAATTTTTGACATACTAATTAACAGAAGTTTCTGGTCATTTGCTGAAACACTGATTTTACAAGTATAAACAAAGCCATTAATTACAAAGAACCTTTTGACCTTTATTTAGAGGTTATTTAGAGGTGAGACACAATATTTCTTATATTTGACCTTATATTTAGAGGTTATTTAGTGGGTTGTTTGCAAATAAGAAGCAATTATTACAATTTTTTTTTAAACTTTTATTACATGAATACATGAATGTAATTAAACCTATCATTCTTTTATTACTGCACAAAAAGAATTTTTTATTTTGTTATATATATATATATGTTGAGAGAAATTAAACCTATCATTCCTTTTTGCCTTGGTGCATATATAGGAGAGTAAAATAACAATTAAGCTAATGCAAAATAACTACTACAAGGGAGTCCTTAATTGGGAGTAAGGCCCAATAGAATAGACGACCATTTTCAACCCAGAGAGTAAGGCCCAATACGTAGTATTGGTAAGGGATTACAGTCCATTATGTATATTGGCATTGGTAAGAAATTAAGGCTTAATTAATATGTAGTGTTGGTAAGAAATTAAGGCTTGATTAATATGTAGTATTGGTAAGAATCTTCTTCTTGCTGATTAATTTGCAACATGCACATCTATTCAGAACATAATGCAATGACTAATGACTTACTTACTGCTAGATAAAAAAATAAAAAATAAAATTAATCTTTTGTTGGAACTTGGAAGAAACAATATAAGGATATATTATCTATAACACAAATCACATAAATTATACAACTTTGCCCATATAAGGATACATTGAAATCTTAATTATAAGAGATAGAGAGAGAGAGCTTAATTAGTGGGAGTGGGTGTGCGAGCACGGACGAAGATGGGGTAGCCCTTGGAGGTTCTGGTGGTGGGGAAAAATACCAATCTATCCTCTTCTGCTGCTTCCCAGCTGAAGCGGGTGACGAGGTGGTGCAGGAAAACAGAGATGACAACCCGGGCAAGCTCAAAACCTGGGCAGAGTCGGGCACCTCCTCCAAAGGGAGTGAAGACACCAGCTGATATGACTTGCTGATGAAAAGTGTCAGTGCTTTGCCACCTCCAAGGATCAAACACTGCTGCACTCTTGAAGTACTCTTCATCCATGTGAACTGCTCTGAATGATGCAAATATCTTGCAACCTTTTGGAATCGTGTACCCTGGTATGGAATATTGGTATTGGTATTGTTATTGGTATGTATGTATGTATGTACTAGATAGATAGATAGCAAGAATGAATGAATGAATGAATGAATGCCCCACTTACCTTTGTAGTCAATATCTGTCACTGCTCGCCTGAAAACCCCACTTACTATATTTGCCACGCGTAGCGTCTCACTGATCACCTGCAAATAATTCATAACAGATTGATTGATTGATCCATCTTGTGGTGGTGACAGTGAACAGTGAACAGTGAACAGTGGGTGAAAGGCTTAAAGACTTAATTATATTACACATTGGGTGAAAGGCATGGACTTGTAGTCGGTCCAATCCAGGGCCTTGGAATCATGTCCTTTGTTTGCCCTGATCTTGTCATGCTCATCTCTGAGAAGGGCTAAAGCAGAAGGGTTGTCAGTCAAGAATTTGACAGCAAGGGTGATGCTGGTGGAGGTGGTCTCATAGCCAGCGATGAGCAGCGCAAGCAGGAAGTCAACCATCTCCTCCTCAGAGAGCACACTAGATTCCCCATCGAGATCCAGCAGAGTATCAACCATGTCCCTTTCCCTTTCCCTTTCCTTGTCTCTTATCCTAATTGATCTCTCTTCCATCTTCTCTCTTATCACTTGCCTCAATGCTTCTGCCACCTTCTTCCTAGCCTTGATGGCACGGCCGTATGCAGTGAAGGAGAAGGCAAGGAAGGAGGGGAGGGGGACGGAGAAGAAGGCGTCGATGAGGAGGACGTACTCGCGGCGGAGGGCCTCGGTCCAGGGGCCAGGGTCGATGCTGAGGAGCTGCTTGACAGTGAGGTCAAAGGTGAGTTGCTTGGCCTGGTCAAGGAGGAGGATTCTTCTTCTTCTTCTTCTTCTTCTATTGCCATTGTCATTGGTACTAGTAGAGCAATCCCAATCCCCCTCCCCCTCCCCCTCCCCAGCAGAGCAATCAGAATCCCCCCAAGCGGCCATAGTTCGGGTGACGAGGTGGTCTATGTGGGGCAGCAGCAGGGAGTGGCGTGTGAGGGTGAGGGTAAGGGAGTGAAGGCGTTTGTGGAGGGATCCAAGGGGCATCAGAAGCAATGAATGCTGCCCCAGCAAAGTGCATATGGATGCCGGGTAGCTACACTCCACCACAGAGCGACCCTCCCCGCGTAGCACCAGCCGGTTGAAGTCTGGGTCAGCTGAGAACACAGTGCGCTCACCGAAGACGTGTGTGGTGAAGAGACGGCCGTAGCGCCGCACACGCTCTGCGATGAATGGCTCAGGATTCTCCGTCTTGTAGGCTGCAATCAGCTTGAGAGTCTCCCCAATGAAGGGTAGACCCACAGTACCAGGGGGCAGCTTCTGACGACTGGACCTGGTATTTGGCTGAATTGGCTGAATTGGCTTTGGCTGGAGGAAGAGGAAGAGGAAGAGGAAGAGAAAGAGGACAAGGAAGGGAAGGAGGAAGAGAAGGAGGCCCAGACCCATTTTAAATTGGATTGGATTGGATTGATTTCTTTCTCTGAATCAATTGGAATTGGAATTGGAAGGAGTATAAAAAGAGAAGAGAAGAAGAAATCAAGGGAAGGGAAGGGATCCTGAATTCTCCGCTTGGGAAGCGAAGAAGAAGAAGGGTAGCAGCTGCTAGGGTAGAGGGTAGAGGGTAGAGGGTAGAGGGTAGAGAAAGGAGAAAGAGAGATCCCAATTTAATAAAAATTGAAAACCTGCAATTTGTTTCGATTTGAACAAGAGCAGGCAGGCGTCTGGTTAGGGAAGAACAACCAACCAACTTGACTCAGACCTCTCTCTCTCTCTCTCTCTCTCTCTAAAACTCTCTCTCTTCCTCAAAGTTTGACGGTGGTGGTTTGCTTTGGTTCGAATAGAAATTAGAAAGAAGAGATTGGGGAAGGAAGCTCGCACGTGACAGACCATAAATCCATAAATAAATAAATAAATAAGATTATAAATAAGACCATTATTCCATTCCTCATTCTCTCCCGACGTCACGTCACTCACAGTACTCACTACAGTCTCTACTCACCATCCCTAAATAAATAAATAAATAAATAAATAAATAAATGGACACTTCCATTTACTGTGACCACTGGAGACGACCACAATCAAAAGGAAAAGGAAACTGCCCTTACCTTACCAGCATTACTGTTACTGACTGGCATCAGGCAGGCAGGCAGGCAGGCAGGCAGGAATTCAGGCATAGGATGCCTTCTATTTTAACTAACTCTAATTAAGCTCACAATTTCCTTTATAAATCAAATTCTTCCTTCATTTCTAATCTTGGGTGGGGTGGGGGTACACCTACTCATTTCTGTTACATACTTGTATAAGAATCTAGACTTACTACCACAACACGAATCTCATTCTGCTAACACCGCTTGTAATAATACAAAATTACACCATTTCACCTTTTACTTGTCTAATCTTTAACCACCTAATAATAAATCAGTTTTTTTTGTTATTGACAAACATTAATCAGCTTATTTTAGTAATGGACAATTATGCCCTCAGTAGATTCAGTGAGGACATCTGTCATATATTTCACTGGTATGCTAAAACAAAAGTTAGGGTTTAGCTCTGAATCTGATTGCAAGATAGATTCCTCGCACTAAAGACTAAACAGCTTCTCAGTTACATCATGATTACAATAAGAAATTGCATTCCAGAGCTAATAATGTTACACTTACATTTACATAAAAAACAAATACAACATATCGCAGTAAATAAGCTATGCATGGGTATTATAATAACCCTACAAAATACAAAGTTGCATCAACTATAACTATAAGCTAAAATCATCCTACTCTGTATGAGCAGCTAGAACACTTGTCAGTAGTAATTTCAAGTCAATGGCAATATATATAGCTGTGAATAACCAAGGCTGTCTTGGCCGGTACTTGCGGCAGTCTAAAACTCTCCTGAAATATCTTTAAAACTTGGTTTAGTTCAATTTTGTTCTAAATTAACAAAGTCTGTAATTTTGGTGTTACAATTAGATGATTGATATTCTCCAATTCTGATGGTCGATTATAAAAACCGTGAACAACTTGTAAAAAGAATATTTGGTTTTTGGCCCTAAGAAGATAACAACATTATATACCTCTACCATGCTCAGGTTTATTTATGACCACAGAGAATCTCCCTCCAAGGTAACAATTAATAAGAGTGGAGGGGGTTTCTGATTAAGATAAGAATCAATAAACAACACATAGGCCGACGCAGGCAATGCAGTTGTCAGAAGCTGATGCAAAAAGGGGATAGCTTCTGTGAAATGTGACCCGGTGAGTGAGCCCTATATTCAACAACATTACACTTGATGCTTAATTAGGATGAAAAGAAATGGAAGAGATTTCTTGAACACCAGTCTCAAGTTTCTTAATTCTTTGGCCTTTCGACGGGTCATAAACCTGAACAAATTTTTATCTTTTTGCCCAGGGGGGAAGCTGCAGTGACTGCAATTCCTGGCAATTTCCTAAATGGCTTGTCAGAATTCTTCTTTGAAAGTTGGTGTACAATACAGCCCTCGAATCACCATCCTAAGATTAAGGGATCACATTTTGAAAAAATCTCCACTGCTTTATCGCATTTGAATTTGACAACTCAAATTTGTCAAGACAATTATTTGTAACATCAAGCTGCTCGGACATCATATTAGTTTCAAACTTATCTATGATAGCAATGCATTAATACAAAAATTAGTCATTTTTATTTTATCTTAGTTTTAACACTTGGGGTGTTGCTGCAAAAGAACTAGCGTGAAGTAATCTCCTTTGAAATGCCATTCAATGGATGCAATCAGTTACCGGCAGGTTTTTAATATTCAATAAGGAAATTGTAATAAGGCAATTTAGGCAAACTTGTACAAAATAAAGAAATAAAACTGAAGCAAAAAGTATTCTGATACCATCATGCATCTCATGTTGCATCCAACGGACAGCACTTGAAGATAACAATAACAGGAAGTACAGAATCAATGATGGGAAGGATATCTATGTGATGAACCATTTTTCTTCTAAGGTTTACCAGACTTGAATTCTTACACATAATAATGTGATTAACAGAGAAAATCAGATAAATGTAGCATCGAGCATGTATTAAACCCAAATCCAGGTTCAGTTTAGTTTAAGCTTGCCTCAAGCTCTTATTGATATTATATGAGCCGAGAAAAAAAAACAAGTCAGGCTTCAAGTGAGGTGCCTATATTATTTCCAATCATAGTTTGATCCAGGCTCAAGATTAATACATGTTTCATTAACATGTATAGACTTGTTTGAATTAGGCTACAAAGTTTACATGACCAAATTTAACTGTATGCAGCAAAAAAAAAAAAATTCCTAAGAGGCCCCCAATACAAGTTTTAGACTCATACTAACATAGCTGTTGTGCAAATATCTCCATTTTATAAATAGATCTTTCAATTAAATTCTAATAATAGTTTTAGCAGCCAAAATAAACTCAGCTCAGGCTCAATCTAAACTCAAAAAGACTTAGATTGAAACATTACCTGACAAACATCACGCGCAAAAATCACTGATTAGTGATTACTAAATCTTAGAAGGCTTTCAATTAAGTTCCAAGAAATAGGAAAATCTAACTAAGCTTGAGTTGGTCAAACTCAAAACATATTACATATACATGCTATCTTGTGAAGACATATATAATTATAATTATGAGATCATAATGAATTGAATATTCAATACATAATTAATCCTGTTCTGTTTAACAATTTCATTTCGACATCATGTTCTATTTGGGATATTAGAAATGACAGGAAGCAATTAGAATTGAATATTAGAAAGCCAAGAAAAGAATTTACAGATAATGTATATGAAAATAGCAACCAACCAACAAAAAAGAGACTCTTCACTTCTTCAGCCATTGAATCAATCTCGCATAAACCCTAGCCGACAAAAAAGAGTGTTATTTTTATTGTTATTGTATTAGGCTCATATCATTGGGCTCATATCGAATACTAATGAGGAACTACCTCATTTCTGGGCTCATATTGGGCTCATAATGAGGAACTATAATGGGCCTCATATTGGGCTCATATCTTAATTTAATGATTTAAGTAGTACCGAATACTAATGAGGAACTACCTCATTTCTGGTACAAAATTACCTCAATAATCAACAAGTACTGGATCAAGTGACCTGAACAAGTACCAGTAAAAATGCATGTATTAGTACTGTATCACAGGGATGAATTAATATAATATTGTAGCTAGCTCTTATCTAATATATGTAATTAACCCCGCTAGAGAGATTGCCATCGGTCTGTCACTAGACTTCACTTGGATCTCTTGTCACTTTTGGTTTTGTTCATTCTCTATTGGAGAATGGAGATTGTAATTTAAATCTGTGATTTGTGGGATTAATTAGGGGATATTCCGGCGGTTACGGCTGAGGATGTGGATCTACAGCGGTAGAGGGAGCTCGGAACGCTCTTACCAAGAATAAAGGTAGTGATTGGGCACGTGCGTCTAGTGCTGTTCGCGCTAAGTATCTTCGTGCAATCGCTGCCAAGGTTCCTTCTTATTAAATATTAATTGCTCCAATCACACTAACATCCTATTACCTCTTATTCATTTTTCTATCTTGATATTACTGTTAGATTTAGGTGTTTTACCTCTATATCTATATATATATATATATATATATATATATATATATATATATAGAGTAGAACTAGGGTGCTCTCGAGTTCACCAAGCTCTTTGGTGAACTCAAGTCCAAAACTCATCGGATCGGCTTAAAACGACGAATCCGACCGTTGAAACCCGTCTACCTTACGAGTGATGCGTCTACATGCAAAAATTTTAAATTTTGAAATTAATTTTGCATAGAGTCAAGTGGTCAAAAAAAGTCAAAAAATGAATGCATTAAAATTAATTTATTAACCTTCTAATTTTGACCACTTGACTCTATGCAAAATTAATTTCAAAATTTAAAATTTTTGCATGTAGACGCATCACTCGTAAGGTAGACGGGTTTCAACGGTCGGATTCGTCGTTTAAAGCCGATCCGATGAGTTTTGGACTTGAGTTCACCAAAGAGCTTGGTGAACTCGAGCCCGGCACAGATCGGGAGACGGAGGCGCTCACGTTTTTTTCTTTTTTTTGGCTAACCTAAGACGCGGGAGACGGAGGAGACAGAGAGGGAGGGTTCGCGCCCGGTTTTTTTACAGCACCCATCTGCGACCGGTCCAAAACGGTCGCTGAAGGTAGTTTTCGCCGGTCGCAGAAACTGTCGTCGCCAAAGCTATTTCGCGGTTTTTATTTTTGAGAGGAAAAAATGTTTCGCGGTTTTTATTTTTGAGAGGAAAATCGCTGATCCGGTGGTCCAGAAATTTTTACTGTTTTTTACTGTTCACAGTGGATCAGCGATTTTCAAAGTGGCTTAATAAATAATAAAAAAATTCCAAAAAATGTAAAATTCAGTCTCCAAGCACATTTCAATATTTAGAACATGTTGAACGGTTCGGATCAGTTGTTTGGATTTTCATAATTAAAATATGGCCCAAAGTAAAGATGGGGTTTTACTTTGCAAAGCACAATAGCCCATCTATATATATAGGATTTTGCTAATATGCTACGCGTAGCATAGAGCCCCTCCGTGCTACGGCTCAATTTTTTAGTTTTCAAAATCCTAACGGTCGATCCGAACCGTTCAATATGATCTACATATGAATATGTACTTGCAAACCAAATTTTACATTTTTTAGAATTTTTTTACTATTTATTAAGGCACTTTGAAAATCGCTGATCCAATGGTCAAGAAAAATTTACTGTTGTGTACAAATTAGTGTTTTTTCAAAGTGGCTTAATAATTAAATAGTAAAAAAATTCTAAAAAATGTAAAATTTGGTTTTCAAGTACATATTCATATGGAGATCATGTTGAACAGTTCGGATCGACTGTTAGGATTTTGAAAACTCAAAAAGTGAGTCGTAGTACAGAGGGGCTCTATGCTACGCGTAGCATATTGGCAAAATCCTATATATATATATATATATATTATATTGATGTAATCACACTATCTGAATTGTTAATGTTGTTTTGCATCAGACCCTGAAGTTTGCACTTTAATGTTTGATAGGGTGTTAAATTATAGTAATTTACCCTAACATTTGGCCTAGGAAATGACCAATTATCAAGTCTTTATGTGCGTTTTTAGGTAGAATTAGGTTACTTTTGCTAAATACTCTTGATTTTGCAAAATCGCAGTTTTTTAGTATTTTAGGGCAAAAATAGACAAATACGAAGCATTCTGGTCAGACAGGACTTTTATGCGGTTTGGTCACTGTTAAAAATAACGGCTAGTTAATTATAACGGCTAGTTTAGGGAGTAGTGTATTGTAATTAATAAGTTAGGAGATAGAGGTTAGTGGAAGTAGTTGGTAGTTGTAATTAATAAGTAAAGGCTAGTTTTTTAAATTTATTCTATAAATAGAGATACATGTAAAAGTTCATAAGATGATTGCAATAATAAAGTTATTTTCTTACATCTATTCTCTCTTACAAATTTAACATGGTATCAGAGCGAAAGACTTTGTGACCGAAAAATCGAAAAAGTGCGACAAATTTCAGCAAAAAGAAAATGGCTCAAGAAGAAGCAGCGAACTTCTCGAAACTAACAAATACCTTGCTCAATGGCAAAAATTATGTGTCATGGGCAAGGGCAGCATCCAGGGCCCTGAGTGGTCGAGAAATGTTAGAATTCATTACGGGTGAAGAGAAGAGACTAGAAATTGCAAACACAAGCAAGATAACACCCGAAGAAACAATAGCAACAAAAAAATGGAGTACTACGAATGACAGAATTGTTACCTTACTACTCAACTCCATGGAACCGGCCGTATCCGAACTTTTTACGTTGGCCGAAACGGCACATGAACTATGGGAAGCGGTAAAAAGTATGTACGGTCAACAAAATAATTTTTCTCACATTTATCAACTTATGCAGGAGATCCAACAAGAAAAACAAGGGTCAAGAAGTCACACTAAGTACATTAGTGCTCTTAAGAAAAAACGCAATGAACTTCAATCTTACCGACCGTTTACAACAGATTTGGCCACACTTTAGAGACGGGCTGAGGAGGATGATATTTTTCAATACCTCGCTGGTCTAAACCCAAGTTATGAAGCCGTAAGATCTCAAATCTTGACCACGGTACCTCTTCTCTCTTATTCTCAAATTAAAAGTTTAATTCAACAAGAGGAAAGTATGAGAATTGCCATGAATGGTCAGATTGTAAGCCATGAGGGACACGAGATCCATGGCTTAGCCGTAAAAAATTCCAATTTTAATCAAAATTCTAGCTTTCAAAATCGCCCAAATCAATCAAAAAGTGAAAAATGTAACCACTGTAAAAAAGATGGCCACACTCACGATAGATGTTGGCATCTCTATCCCCATCTTAGACCAAAAAAAATGGAAGGTAAATGATCAGAATTGAAATTGGGAAAAAAACTGTGAAAAAAACAGAAGTTATGTTGCTTCTGTTGAAGAGAAAGGATTTAATGGGCTAGTGGGTTCGTCTGGAAATGGATTCGGACCCAATAACACTAGCCAAACTACTAATGGATTCAATTCCAACTCTGGCGGACCCAATAAAGAGACCCCCAATGGACCCTCTATTCCAGGCGCTGGCGGGTCACTCTGGAACGGGTCAGGCGCTGGCGGGTCAGAGGCTAATTTTGGCGCAAATGGGTCATTTTCAAGCGGGTCAAGGCCTGGAGATCAAATGCAGCAGTATTTTCAGCAGTTTTGTGCGATGATGAACAATCAAAACAATCCCAGCATATGTGGTATTGCTTCTAACTCAAAAAAATTCATTTTTAATCAAATTATTATAGATAGTGGTGCAATAGATCATATGTTTGGGAATAAACAACTACTATCAAACCTCAACCCGACCAATGGTCATAATTTTGTATTGGTTGCAAACGGTATGAAGGCAAAAATAAATGGCGTAGGAGAAATTAATCTATGCAGTAAACAAATTAAAAAAAGTTTTATATTTAGAAATATTTCCCGTAAACTTAATTTTTGTAAATAAATTAACACAAGAATTAAATTGTAATGCAATATTTTCTTGTAAAAACATTGTATTTCAGGACCAGGAAACCGAGGTCAAGATTGGTGAAGGATTTCTAGAAAATGGACATTATCTTTTGAACTCCAAATTAAATTTATGTGCTTCTGCAAAAGTCATTAATTATGATCTTTGGCATAAGAGACTTGGGCATCCTTCCGACAAGATTTTAAATAGTATTTTAGATTTTAAAAGTTAGCAAAACAAACAAAGCTTCATTTTTCTCTTTCTACGAGCAAAAGTAAAGCTCCTTTTGATTTAGTACATTCCGATGTATGGGGACCGGCCCCAATAGATTCATATAAGGGATTCAAATATTTTCTTTTATTTATTGATGATTTTACAAAAGCAACTTGGTTATTTTTACTCAAATCCAAAGATGAAGTGTTTGATTGTTTTTATGAATTTTTATGTCTCATAGAAACACAATTTAATGCAAAATTAAAAATCTTTAGATCGGATAATGGAACTGAGTTTATAAATAGGAAGTTTTCAAGTCTCTTTAGAGAAAAATGTATTATACATCAAACAACTTGTATAAATACTCCCGAACAAAATGGTGTATCGGAAAGAAAAAATAGACATTTATTAGAAATGACACGATCTATATTATTTCAAAATAATGTTCCTACAATTTATTAGTCAGATGCCTACTTTGTGCCACTCATTAATTAATTAGTGTTAATTTAGAAAACAAAAGTCTATTAGAAATTCTTTATCAACAAAAAATCACTTATGACCATATGAGAGTATTTGGTTGTACAAGTTTCGTACATATCAAAAGAAATGACAAGCTTGATTTTGTATCACAAAAAATTATTTTGTTAGAATACTCATCTTATAAAAAGGGTTATAAATGCTACGATCCAATTAATAAAAAAATATATAGTTCTAGAAACGTTTTATTTTTTGAAAATGAACCATATTTCTAGGGGTGTTCATCGGTTCGGTTCGATTCGGTTAAAATCGAAATAAAATAAGCAAACCAAAGATTTGTTCGGTTTTCAAAACTAGAACCGAACCGACCGAATTAAACGTATCAACCGATTAAAACTGAACCAAAGTAAATTTCGGTTTGTTCGGTTAAACCGAACAAACCAAAATTTATTGATAAAGCACTCATTTCAAGTTTCATTAAGTATATTGTCAGATTTTTTTTCTTGTATTTTCTGATTTTGTCAGATTCTTTACTATTTTTTACTTGGATATTTTTGTGGTCAAATGGGTTTGAAATGGGATTGATTAAAAATGAAGCATTGACTTGTGAATTCTGACCCGTCTCCCTCAGTAAAGTATCCATTTCAAACCCATTTGACCAGAAAAGTATCCAAGTAAATTTGCGAAGCGGGGGAGCCACCGAGCGAGAGCAAAGGCGCGATTTGATTTTGGAGTAGTCTGGCGCAATTTGATTTTGGAGTAGTCTGGGGCAGTGGGGTGAAACGCGATTCTGGTTCTCACGCGAAGAGGGAGACGGATCAGAATTGGATTAGGTTATAATAATCGGTCGGTTCGGTTATTGCGGTTTTCTAATATTACAAACCGAACCAAACTGCAAAAACCAAACAGTATAAAAAATTGAACCGAACCGAACCAATTAAACCGAAAACCGAACCGTTTGAACCAAACTTTTTCCGGTTCGGTTAAAAACCAAATAAACCGGCCCCGATGAACACCCCTACATATTTCAAAGAAAAAGAAATATTTCATCAAACATATTTAAATAATCAAAATGACAATATAGTTTTACCTTACTTAGATGATTTGAGTTTTATTCCTAGAAATAATCATCAAGTTGAAAATAATCAAGAAAATGAAACTAATGATGACATAAATGAAAATGAAACAGAAGAAATTTACCGATTAGAAGAATATCATCTAGAGAACGACAACCATCAACTAGACTTAGAAATTATGTGACATATTCGGTACAATATCCAATTGAAGATTTTGTTTCATATGACAACATCTCAACCGAATACCATACATTTCTCACTAGTATTGAAAAAGTATTAGAACCGAAAAATTACCATGAAGCAATTACAAGTCCAATATGGTGTAAGGCTATGGATGAGGATTTAAAAGCCTTAGAACAAAATGAAACTTGGAAAATTGTTTCCCTACCAAAAAATAAAAAACCGGTTGGTTGTAAATGGGTGTATAAAACCAAATATAATAGTGATGGAACCATAGAAAGGTATAAAGCAAGACTTGTAGCTAAAGGATTTATCCAAACATATGGCATAGACTATAATGAAACCTTTGCACCGGTTGCAAAAATGAATACCGTAAGAATTTTGTTTTCTATTGCCGTAAACAATGGTTGGGACCTCTACCAAATGGATGTTAAAAATGCATTTCTTCAAGGAACACTTGAAGAAGAGGTGTATATGACATTACCACCCGGTCATAAATTGGAAACAAATTCTAACTTGGCTTGTAGGCTTAATAAATCAATTTATGGATTGAAGCAATCTCCACGGGCATGGTATGGCAAGCTTAGCTCTTATTTAATTTCTTGTAATTTTAAAATCAATAATGCCGATCATTTTTTATTTACAAAATGTGACGGTATCAATACTACTCTCATTTTAGTATATGTAGATAACATCATAATTACCGGAAATAATTTTGAACAAACTCAAAACATTAAGAAACAACTAAAAGAAAAATTTGACATAAAAGATTTAAGATACCTTAAATATTTTCTAGGAATAGAGGTTGCCACTTCGGATAAATGACTCTTTATTTCTCAAAGAAAATATACACTTGATTTGTTAAAAGAAACCGGTAAGTTAGAATGTAAACCGGCCTCTACCCCAATTGACAACAAATGCAAATTAAATAGTGAAGATGGTGAACCTTTAAAAGACATAAATCAATTTCAAAGACTTGTAGGAAAATTGATATATCTAACAGTTACACGTCCGGATATTTCATTTTCCGCAAGTCAAATTAGTAAATTCATGCACTCACCAAGAACACCACATTTAGAAGCCGTAAATAGAATTTTGAGATTTTAAAAGGTAATCCCGCCAAAGGTATTTGGATGAAAAATAATAATTATAATGATATATGTGGCTATTCCGATGCAGATTGGGCCGGAAGCTTCGATAGAAAATCGACAACCGGTTTTTGCACATTTGTAGGTGGAAATCTAGTCACATGGAAAAGTAAGAAATAAAATATTGTAGCACGATCAAGCGCCGAAGCCGAATATCGTGCCATGGCATCAACCACAAGCGAATTAACTTAGATTAAACAACTCCTATTAGACATGGGATTTAGAACTCAAGCTCCGCTGAAAATGTATTGCGACAACAATTCGGCACGATACATAGTTTCCAATCCCGTGTTTCATGAGCGCACAAAGCATATAGAAGTAAATTGACATTTCATTAGAGAAAAGGTTCAAGCAAAAGAAATTGAAACACCATACGTAAAAAGTGAAGATCAACTCGTGGATATCTTCACTAAAGGCTTGGATCCGGGTCCATTCGAAAAAATTACAAACAAGCTAGGATTGTACGATATATACATTCTTAGCTTGAGGGGGAGTGTTAAAAATAACGGCTAGTTAATTATAACGGCTAGTTTAGGGAGTAGTATATTGTAATTAATAAGTTAGGAGATAGAGGTTAGTGGAAGTAGTTGGTAGTTGTAATTAATAAGTAATGGCTAGTTTTTTAAATTTGTTCTATAAATAGAGATACATGTAAAAGTTCATAAGATGATTGCAATAATAAAGTTATTTTCTTACCTCTATTCTCTCTTACAAATTTAACAGTCACAAACCGCATGCACTTGGAGCAAGCAACTTAATAGAAATTAGATGCAGAGGAAGTCGCCAAGTCAGTTAATATTAGAGATTTGTGGGAAATTGACACCTGCATCCCCATGAAAGATTCAAATCTAGTGAAACTAATAAGGGGGCAGTTTTATGGACCATATGATTGGAGATGAATAGACTTATTTTTAGGGGTGGAAATGCAAAAAGTTTACAAAGTTTAGGTACACAGATAATTTCAGTTGCACAGTTTTGGGCAAATCATTAAGTTCTCTTATTTTGGAGGGGGGAAGGGGACAAGGTACAATCCCTATGTTTGGTCCAGGATCACTTCTATTGAATAGGAGGCAGGCTGAAGACTTAGTATTTTGACAAGTTTTTGTGGTTGTTTTTGATAAGGTTGTTTTGTAAAACTATGCTACTTAATTGTCAGATTTTTACCTATGCATGTATGCTTTTATGTTCTCTGTTTTGTAACTGATACCAGAGTGTTGGTACCGGATTTGATACTGCTTGTAATGGTTTTCTGTTAAATGAAAATCGGTTGGTTCACGTACCCCACTTCTTTCAAAAGAAAACATCATAAAATTGGTAAAATATTTTGACCTTGCTGAATCGTGTTACAAGTTGCAACCATTTGGATGAAGGAGGTAGAATATGGCAATTAATTAAGGGCAGGACAGGTGTGCACTGGAGGAACCAATAATATAATATAATATAATTTAAATTGGTTATAAATAAAGCCAAGGACCTAGCGGCTGTATATCGATGGATCCTTAATTAATTATTAGTTATTCCTTACCACTCCTTTCCAGACTAATTCACGGGCAACATAGATAGATAGATAGATAGATAGATAGATAAAGCAACAAATAAGCGAGCACTCCATGTAGGGGTCAGGGGTGTCAATTAATATTAATTAATGTGACCTGGCTAGCCAGTTAGAGTCAGAGAAACTAATTAATTAATTAATTATTATATATTAAATTAAATTGAAGTCCATATATGCATGCATGGAAACCAATTAAGTGTTGAGATCGATCAGTGATACCGAAAACATAATTAATTAATCAATAATGATGAACGAGGGTGAGGGTGAGGGTGAGAGTGAGAGGCAGACAACGGTGGTGGTTCCGCTTCTGCTGAGTCCGTCGTATGCACGGTGCAAGTCGATGTTGCACGATGAGCTGAGGAGTTTCAGAGTGTGCATCAAGTGCTGTCTCCTCGATCACTCATCTCTTCGCTCTGCCGTCCTCTCTTTCTCCGCCTTTTTGCTCTTCACCTTCCTCCTACCCCTCGCCGCCTCTTTCTCCATCTTCCCCAACAACACTACTACTACTAGTACTTCCCCCCCTCCATCCCTCGTTACTTTCAACCGACTGGCACAGCTGCCAACATCAGGCTTAACAACCATCGCCTTCATCACCCTCACAGCTTTCTTTCGCCGTCACGGGGGCCTGAGGAAATTGCTTTTCCTTGATGACAGCTTGCGACGCGACTCATCCTTAGTGCGTCGCCGTTACACGCTCGAGATCGACCAAGCCTTCCGGAGACATCTTGCATTTATCCTTCTCCCTTCCTTCTCCCTTGAACTCACGCACAAGATCCTCCTCTTCTCCTCAGTGCATGTACGCCTGCCCTTCTTCCCTGACATGCTACGCAATACAAACACTAACGTCTCATGGAGGGCCCTTATTTTTATGTTCATGCTGATATCATGGATCTACAGAACAGTAGTTTTCCTCCTCGTATGCGTGCTCTTTAGGCTCACATGTGAGCTCCAGATACTCAGGTTTAATTCATAGTATTTGCCAATAATTAATTAATAAATTACTAATTACTAATTATTAATAAATTACTAATTACGACATGTACGTGCAGGTTTGAGGGTCTCTATGGGATGTTCAGAGTAGAAAGGTCGTCAGAGGTGCAATGCGGAGCGGAGGTGATATTTCAGGAGCATGCGAGGATAAAGATGCAGCTGTTCGAGACGAGCCACCGCTACAGAGGGTTCATAATAGGATGCATGGTTGCCATTACTGTCAGCCAGCTTGGCGCTCTTCTCCTTGTTTTATCGTCCAAGTCCCCCAAGGATTTTTGCAACTCCGGCGACTTACTGGTTTGTTTTATATATCCATTGATATGATCCATGTGTGTATATTTATATATATGTTCTTAATATAATTAATTATTTGGATCATATCATATAATATAATATAATATAATATTATAGGTTTGTTCAGTGGTTCAGTTGAGTGGATTCATCATGTGCCTGCTAGGAGCAGCACGCATCACTCACAGAGCTCAGAAAGTGGTCTCCATTGCAAGCAAATGGCACATGTCCATGTCATGCCACCCCAAGCGTAGTAAGCATGTCACCGATGCAATCGAAGATGATGTATACACATCAGATTACGATCATCATGCCTACGATGCCGATGCCGATGCTGATGCCATGCAATCATTCCCGGAGGAGGCGTCAGCTTCTAGTATAAGGGAAGCTCTAGGTATGCACATGCATGTGTACTCTTTTTAATTTTTAATTTTTAATTTGAGTTGAGTACGTATAAGGGATTAATTAGGGAAGGTAGCTAGCTAGCTAGTAATTAAATAATTAATACATTAATTAATTGTTGCATGCATGCAGTGACATACTTGCAGTACAACAGGGGAGGAATTACACTGTTTGGTTTTGCGCTTGACCGGGGTTTGCTCCATACATTGTTTGCATTCGAGATGACCCTCGTGCTCTGGATCTTAAGCAAAGTAGTCGTTCTTTGAAATCAATATATATATTGCATCTCTATTTTTGCACCTTAATTCGATCTTAACATATTAATCATGCAAGCTACGTACGTACGTACGTAGCGTAGATTTAAAATAGCTATATATATATATAATAAATAAGGCAAAACTAGCATTTGTATTAATTTGTATTTTGTATTTTGTAAGACTAGTAAGTAATTCATGGTGTTCCAAATGTAGGCCGCACATTGACACTACTGGTATCCCCTGGTGCACACATGCATGCAGGGGAATTGTTGAAAATAAAAGATGATTAGAGAGGATTGATCTCAGCCACACATCATTGATCAATTAAAATAGAATAGGAATACTGTACTGTACAGTACCAACGGCTCTTTATTTTACCGTTAGAATAAGCCTTGTATAAATAGAACTTAGAAACCTTGTAACAAATATAACAGAGATATACAAGAAATAGAATTTTTCTCCTCAGAATCAGATTGTCTCTTAAATCTCATAACTCTTATAATTCTCAACATGGTATCAGAGCTTCAAGCTCGATTCTGATAAATCAACATCCAATAACCCGATAAAGCTTCCGATAAATTCTCAAGCATTGCAAGAATGGATCAATGGGGGCAGCAATCTCACGAGGCTACCAACCCATCGAAACTCTCTCCACAATTGCTAAATGGCTCGAATTATATTTCATGGGCCAAATCAGTCTCAATTACCCTTAGCGGTAGAGACAAAATTGATTTCATCACCGGAGACAACAAAAAACCAGAACCATCCAATCCAGAAAAGATAACAGAGGCCGAGAAAATCCAAATCAGAAAATGGCAAAAAGAAGACCACTATGTAATGTCTCTTCTATTTGGATCAATGGAACAGCAAATTCTCGATTTATTTCTCCAAAATTGCAATACATCAAAAGAACTATGGGATGAAATTCAAACCTTCTATGGGCAGCGCAAAAATCATTCCCATGTTTATCGGTTGCAACTCGAAATCCAGCAAGAAAAAAAGGGAACAAAAACCCATTTAGAATACCTTGCATCTTTAAAGAAGAAATACGATGAACTTGATATCTATCGGCCATTCACAACCGACCCGAAAGATCTCAAAAAAAGAAAAGAGGAAGATCGAATTTTCTCGTACCTCGCAGGCCTTGATGCAAGCTATGAGAATATTCGGTCACAAATTATTAGAGCTCCAGACCTTCCCTCTTTTTCCGAGGTTGTAAGCCAAATCCAACGGGAAGACTCCCTACGGGAGGCCATGGGGGGTCCACAAGCCAGCAGTGGCGAAGGACACGAGCCCCACGGCCATACCGTCAGAAATCAAGAGCCTCACAGCCATGCCGTCCGAAATTTCCAAAACCCTAGTTTTCAATCTCACCCAAATCGGCAAAATAAAAAGAACGAGAAATGCTCTCATTGCAAGAAAGATGGTCATACGGCTGAGAGATGCTTTTTTCTTCACCCACACCTTAAACCAAAGTGGTGGAAAGATGGAGAATCGAAGAAGGAAAGGGGCGACGGAAATGAAAGGAGAAAAGAGAAAGACCGAGAGTCTCAGCGAAGGGGCGCTGGGGGTTTTTTATCTCAACCCGGATCCGGATCCGGACCCAATACCGCATCTGGTTCAACCGAACCAAGTCTAAACCGGGCTAATGAAGGTTTTTTCGCTGGCGGGTCAACCGGGTCAGCTGATCAAATGCAACAGTTGCTCCAGCAGCTCTCTGTGCTGATCTCCAATCAAAATCAAGTTCAAAGCTCTTGTGGTATTGTATCTAACTCTAAAAATTTTAATTTAATTGATCAAATAATTATTGATAGTGGTGCAACCGATCACATGTTCGGTAATGAAAAATTCCTTACCAATTTGAAATTTCCAAAAAATGAACAATATGTGGTAGTTGCCAATGGTATGAAAGAAAAAATAAATGGTATAGGTACAATTAATTTGTGTAATAAAACAATTAGTGATGTTTTATTTTTAAAAAAATTTCCTATTAATCTACTTTCGGTTAGAAAATTAACTCAAGAATTTAATTGTGAAGCAATATTCTCTTGTAAAAATGTTATATTTCAGGACCGGGTAACCGGGGAGAAGATTGGTGAAGGTTTTCTCGAAAATGGGCACTACCTTTTGAATTTACAAGAACTAAATTTTTGTGCTTCGGCAAGCTCAATTAATTATGATAGATGGCACAAAAGACTTGGGCATCCTTCCGACAAAGTTTTAAATTGCATCTTAGATTTTTCAAAGAACAATTGTACTAGTTGTGATATTTGTAGAATGGCAAAACAAACGAGACTTCCTTTTTCACTTTCTAATAGTAAAAGTGAAGCTTTGTTTGATTTAGTCCATTCCGATGTATGGGGTCCGGCCCCAATTATTTCTTATAATGGATTTAGATATTTTGTTATATTTATCGATGATTTTTCTAAAGCTATATGGTTGTATTTACTTAAATCCAAAGATGAAGTATTTAATTGCTTTCAAGAATTTCTATGTCTCATAGAAAACCAATTCAATGCTAAACTTAAAATTTTTAGATCGGATAATGGAACCGAATTTATAAATAAAAATTTTACAACTCTCTTTAAAGAAAAAGGAATTATACACCAAACAACATGCATAAACACTCCCGAACAAAATGGAGTGTCGGAAAGGAAAAATAGGCATTTATTAGAAATGACTCGTGCATTATTATTTCAAAATAACGTTCCAAAATTATATTGGTCGGATGCAATTCTTTGTGCCACTCATCTAATTAATAGGCTACCTAGTACTATATTGAAAAATAAAAGTCCAACCGAAATTCTTTATCAACAAAAAAAGAATCTTAATTATTTGAGAGTTTTCGGTTGTGTATGTTTTGTTCATATTAAAAGGAAAGACAAATTTGATTATATGTCAACCAAAGCTATTTTTTTAGGGTATTCATCCTCAAAAAAGGGTTATAAATGTTACGACCCAATTAATAAAAAAGTTTTCATATCTAGAGATGTAATATTTTGTGAAGATGAACCATATTTTAAAAAAATTGAAATTACCAAATATACACATGAGAATAGAATAAGGCCAAGTATGTCCTATATATATGATGATCTAGAGTTTATACCAAGTATGGATAGCGAAATTGAGCCTAATAATAATGAAGAAGAATTGGATGAGAATAATAATAATAATAATGATAATGATAATAATGAGGAAGAAGAAAATACAATGGTACGAAGGTCCATAAGAGTTCGGCAACCATCTATCAAACTTAGAGACTTTGTAACATATACGGTACAATACCCCATACAAGATTTTGTATCATATGAAAATATCTCATCTAATTATCATTCATTTCTTACCATCATTGAAAATGAGATTGAGCCAAGCAACTATAACGAGGCTATAACCAACCCGGTATGGTGCAAGGCCATGAAAGAAGAATTAAAGGCTCTTGAAAAAAATAATACTTGGGTAATTGTTCCATTACCCAAAAATAAAAAAACCCGTTGGGTGTAAGTGGGTGTACAAAACCAAACTTAAAAGTGATGGTTCCCTCGAAAGGTATAAAGCTCGATTAGTGGCCAAAGGATATACTCAAACCTATGGTATATATTACAATGAAACCTTTGCACCGGTGGCAAAAATGAATACCGTTAGAATTTTATTTTCTATCGCGGCAAACAATAGTTGGAATTTATACCAAATGGATGTAAAAAATGCTTTTCTTCAAGGAACACTTGAAGAAGAGGTGTATATGACACTACCACCGGGCCATAAAATGGAAAATATTTCTAATATAGTTTGTAGGTTAAATAAATCAATCTACGGATTGAAGCAATCTCCTCGGGCATGGTATGGCAAACTTAGCTCATATTTACTTTTGTGTAACTTTAAAATTAGTAGTGCCGACCACTCATTGTTTACCAAAAGTGAAGGAAAAAATGTAACCATTGTTTTGGTATATGTCGATGACTTAATAGTTACCGGAAACAATTTTGAGGAGATTAAAAAAATTAAATCCCAACTAAAAGATAAATTTGACATTAAAGATCTAGGATACCTAAAATATTTTTTAGGAATAGAAGTAGCATTTTCAAATAAGGGCCTCTTCATTTCACAACGAAAATATACTTTAGATTTGTTAAAAGAAACCGGTAAATTAGGTTGTAAACCGGCCTCTACACCAATTGACACTAAATATAAATTAAATACCGAGGATGGTGAACCTTTAGAAGACATAAGCCAATTTCAAAGACTCGTAGGAAAATTAATTTACCTTACGGTAACTCGTCCGGATATTTCCTTTTCGGTAAGTCAAATTAGTAAGTTCATGCATTCTCCAAGAACACCCCATTTAGAAGCCATAAATAGAATATTAAGATATTTAAAAGGGAACCCCGGAAAAGGCATAAAAATGATGAACAATAATTCTAACGAAATATGTGGCTATTCCGATGCAGATTGGGCCGGTAGCTTTGATAGAAAAACCACCACCGGCTTTTGTACATTTGTAGGCGGGAATTTAGTCACATGGAAGAGCAAGAAACAAAATGTCGTAGCTCGATCAAGTGCGGAGGCGGAGTACCGAGCTATGGCATCCACCGCAAGCGAGTTAATATGGATTAAACAACTACTTAGAGACATGGGCATTAAAAATGATCAACCTATGAAGATGTATTGCGATAATAATTCCGCTCGTCATATCGCATCGAATCCAGTGTTTCATGAGAGAACGAAGCACATAGAAGTGGATTGTCACTTTATTAGAGAAAAAGTCCAAGCCAAAGAAATAGAGACACCGTTCGTATGTAGCAGAGAACAACTTGCGGATGTTTTTACCAAAGGCTTGGACCCGACGCATTTCGAGACTATCAATAACAAGCTAGGATTGTATGATATATACCTTCCTAGCTTGAGGGGGAGTGTTGAAAATAAAAGATGATTAGAGAGGATTGATCTCAGCCACACATCATTGATCAATTAAAATAGAATAGGAATACTGTACTGTACAGTACCAACGGCTCTTTATTTTACCGTTAGAATAAGTCTTGTATAAATAGAACTTAGAAACCTTGTAACAAATATAACAGAGATATACAAGAAATAGAATTTTTCTCCTCAGAATCAGATTGTCTCTTAAATCTCATAACTCTTATAATTCTCAACAGGAATCCCGTGCCAGTGCCATCAGTGAATTAACAACTCTCAGATTGAGATGGAAAGCCTAATATTCATATTACTGGCAATTAATTAATTAATAATACGTACTGGCCATCCCCGGCTGTACATTAATTGTAGAGAAATCCTGGCAAAAATTCTTTGGTCTTTCTAGCATCTAAAATTTATTTCCTTATTCTTTTCTCAATGAGAAATTCTTTGTGCAGTTAATTGGTACACAGGACAGTGCTCTTCTTTCTTTTGATGGCAATTTAACAACATAAATTACAACCGTAATTTTCTTTCTATTATAATATCTTACACAAGCTCATCATCACTAAAATAACAATTATACATGCATTACTCTATTATTAGAAACAAGCACAATATATATTAGTTGATTGAACCAATACACTAATTAATCTATTCCAGGACAAGAAGTAACACATGAAAATTCAGTGATTCAAAAATGATGTTAAAAAGAAAGCAAAAGTGAAAAAAAAAAATAAGATGAAGAAGAAATGTGTGTTCCTTTTTTCCTAGAAAAAGAACGTTGAGCCTCCAAAAATAAAGACAAAACAACAGAGTACAATTCAAAATAAAGAAGAAATTCGTTGCATTTGCTTATACTCTTAAAGATACAGGCTGATAAGAAAAGAAAGCCTTCTGAGAAAAACTTTTCATGCAACCATTGTTGCATTTTCTTTAAATTGCCACTGAGGAGAAGTGTGAATCCTCATTCTCTTCGGTCCTTGGCGGTGACGACACGGAATCATCTTTGCTCGCGTCTCTCCCACCCGATCCCGGGGTTGCTAGCTCTTCAATCATCTCCACAGCATCTTTCATCTCCAATCTCCTTTCCATGTCGGGCTCACAGCAAGCCAACGCAATCCGCATTAGAGCCTTCACCGTTTCCAAATTGCTAGTACCTGAAACGACTCTCATCAGATCGGCATCAATCACCTTCTCACTCCATTCCTCCTCTGGCATCGATGCTACCCACAAGCTTTGGTCATGCACTTGGCCCTGTTGATGGTGAGCTGAGTCATCACTCTGTGTCCCTGGTAATCCCGTCAGGATTTCCAAGATGAGGTGACCAAGGCACCACACATCACTCTTTTTTGATGGGCGGCCCACCTGGCGACGCTCAGGTGAGCGGAATGCGGCCATGGTGTTGATGGCTTGTGATTGGTTCACGACCGGTACCAAAGCATAATCTGATAGCAAGGGCTCAAAGGAGTTATTGAGCAGCACGTTGGACGATTTGAGGTGGCCATGAGGGACATTTAGCACAGACAATTCTTCGTACAGGTAGCACAGTGCACGGGCCACACCCTTCACAATTCCCAAACGTACCGACCAGTCCAAGGCAGCACGCATCCTGCGGTCGCCTACACGCATTAATTCAAATAATTAATATATGCCAACAACAACAATAACAACAACAACAAAAATACACACATATATATAGCAGTTACATACCATGTAGAAAATGAGCCAAGCTTCGGTTGGGCACATAATCATTGACAAGCAATTTGTCATCCTTTCGATAGTAATAAGCAACCAAAGGCAAGAGATTGGGGTGAGAAAGACGACCAAGCCTCCTCATGTGCTCTTCAAAGTCTTCTTTGCCGACGCGGTTCATGTCCTTGAATTTCTTGACAACCATAGAAGGCCCGTTACCTAATGTTGCCTTGTATGCGCATCCCAAGCTACCAGACCCCAACACCTCTGCTTCTGATTTCAATAGATCCGGCAACTCAAATCTCTGCCTACCTTCCACCACAAACACCAGCCTTCCCTGATCGTGGGCTCCATTGCTGCTGCCTCGGTTGTTGTTCGGCGACCCCATTTTGCTTGAATTATTTATCTCTGGGCCCGCCTCCAAATCCTCATCAGCCTTCTTCTTGCTAAAGTTGGTGTTAGCATTAGCATTAGCGTTGGAATTAGGAGGTAACTCGAACTGGCCGTGCTCTGCCATCTTTTGTTGGCGTCGTTTCTTTAGGAAGAATAATACCGCCACAATAGCTACAAGGATGACAACAATGAATACAATGATACCGATCGATGTGCTGTTCTGTGCAGATGACGACGGTGATCCTGAATCTGATGATGGTGATTCCGGTGAAGAGGAGCTGGTGCATGACCCTTGTAGGGGTGGCCCGCAAAGATTTTTGTTGCCTGCATGCATGCACATATATATATATATATATATATATATGTATATATATATATATATATATATATATATATATATATATATTAATTATTAATTAAAACAGCTAGGGAAAAAGAAAGTTTTTTTGTTTTTTTGTTTTTAAAAGAGGAGAAAATAAGTAAACTACAATTAAATATATTATATATTTAACTAATTACCTACAAAGAGGTCAGCACCCATTTTAGAGAGGCTGTCAGGTATCTTGCCCTCCAATGCATTGTTAGATACGTTTAATAACTGCAGGGTGTTCTGATGTAGATTTGGTATCTCTCCCTGGAATTGGTTACCATCAAGTCTCAATTCTGAAAGTTTTGGCAACTCGGCTAATGATTTGGGGATGGATCCAGTGAACTTATTATTATCAAGGTGAATCCTCTTAATATTTCCCATACCGGTAAAAGCATCTGCGGGTATGTCTCCGGAGAACTTGTTCCTTGAAAAAAATGCAGCCCTGAGATTGGTGACCATATTGAGCGCCGGCATGGAACCATCAAAGTTATTGTTGGCGAAACTCAAGACACGTAATGTGGGTAGATTTGCAAGGATAGCCAGGTCCAATTTACCAGATAAGTTCATGCCCTCCAATTGAAGCCCTAACACTCTTCCTTCATGGGTGCATATGACTCCTGACCAAGCAGATACACTTGTTTTCCCGTTGCACGGCGATTTCCCTTGCTGCCAGCCGCTGAGACCGCCCGTGGGGTCAATCAATCCTTCCTTGAATTTGAGAAGAACATCGGAATCAGCTTTGGCATCAGCACTGAGCACCTCCTGGGAGGCGGTAAGAGGGAAGGATGATGTTGTGAGGAGGATGAGGATGAGGAGGATGACGACGGGCATGCAGGATGGATAGGCTGCGGCCATGGTGAATGGGATGGGATGGGATGGGTAGCCCGCCGGCCCGTGCAACGGCTAAAGACACGTACTCACTATTGGCAATGGATGTTGCGAGGAAGATTATGGCTTAGGGAGAGAGAGAAAGAGAAGGGGTGCTGAAGATAGAAAAGCGTACCTAGTTGGACGCGGGGCGATGAAGGGAGAAAAGGAGAGGTCAGCATGCATCATGCTAAGAATAGATAAATAGATACCAGCTAGCTGTAGCTCAGCTCTTCTTAATTAATTTGAAGATTAATGCATGTAATGATCGAAGAGACATATGCAGCATGCACATATGTATCTACTTATATAAGCATATGATGACATATGCTTATAAGTCATTTTTTTATTTTTAAAGTTCAAATAGTCGATCTGAAGCGCTCAACTTGTTATCCATATTAAAATGTGCTTGGAGACCAAATTTTACATTTTTTGAAATTTTTTTATTATTTTTTTAGAATTTTTCAAAATCACTATTTTTGAGAATTTTTTTATTATTTTTCTGAATTTTTATAGTATATTGAAACACTGTTTTAAAAAATTCTAAAAAAATAGTAAAATTTTTTCAAAAAATGTAAAATTTGGTCTCCAAGCACATTTTAATATGGAGAACATGTTGATCGCTTCAGATTGACTATTTAAACTTTAGAAACACAAAAATGACTTATAAACCACTACAGCAAACTATAGTATCAGCGACCGGCATTAGCGACAAGTGAAGTCGCCGGTCGCTGATAGGTTTTTTCTCCCAAAAAAAAATCCGCGAAATGGTTTTGGCGACGACACTTTCTGCGACCGGCGCAAAAACCTTTCAGCGACCGTTTTGGACCGGTCGCAGAAGGGTGTCGTAAAAAAGGGCCGCGAACCTTCCCTCTGTCTCCTCCGTCTCCCGCGTCTTAGGTTAGCCAAAAAAAAGAAAAAAAAAAGCGCGTCGATATGTGCCCCCCGCGCCGATCCGAACCCCGCCTCTGTGCCCCCACGTGATTTCCGCTCGAACCCCGCCTCTTTTCCCGCCCGAACCCGCACGATTCTGTGGGCTTGTGCTTTCGGTTCTTGTTGTTTCTCTTGGTGCTAGTTTGTGTCACCTGGATCTTTCTGGTGCCGTGGCTAGTGCTCCTTACTGATTTGTGAAGGTCGAGAAGCGAGGTGCTTCCTTGGTATCGGCCATTTCCACTGTCACTTGCGATTTGCATCTCTCTCTTGCTCGGGTAAATATCTAAGCACACCCTTTAAATTCTTGCTTGTTGTGTGTGCTTGCTTGTGCCTTGTTTATGCGGCTCTGGGTTGGGTGTGTGCTAAAATCCGAATTTTTGCTCTTGATTTTCTTGTTGTCTCGGTACTAGTATGCACTGACAGGGCCATGCTCAATGTATATTTAGCCCCAATTTTGAATTTTTCCTTAACGAAAATTTGAATCACGTAGAAAACAAATTGTTAAATACTGCATACGAGTTGTTGATTTTCTCGATGTGATTACGTTAATTAAATTTGGGGATATTTCGATGCATTTTTATATGGCCGTACAACTGGTACCAATTCGTGCTTCCCTTGTTCTTGTGAGGTTGTTTTACTGGTTGTGTTACTGGTATTGCATACCAGCAACCTTTTACTGGTTGTGTTACTGGTTATTTTACTGGTACCAATTAAAACTTTTATGTTATAAAATTAATACTTTGTAAATTTAAGGACCAAATGAAAAGGTATTGATATTTTAAGGGCATGATATATATATATATATATATATATATATATATATATATATATATATATATATATAGAGTAAGGCTACGGTGCTTTGCAAAGTAAAACCCCCTCTTTACTTCAGGCTACTTTTTGCATTTTGAAAATCCAAACAACCGATCCGAACGTTCAACATGTTCTAAATATTGAAATGTGCTTGGAGACCAAATTTTACATTTTTTGGAATTTCTTTACTATTTATTAAGCCACTTTGAAAATCACTGATCCAACGGTGAACAGTAAAAAACAGTAAAATTTTCTGGACCACCGAATCAGCTATTTTCAAAGTGGCTTAATAAATAGTAAAAAAATTCCAAAAAATGTAAAATTTGGTCTCCAAACACATTTCAATATTTAGAACATGTTGAACGGTTCGGATCGGTTGTTTGGATTTTCAAAATGCAAAAGGTAGCCCGAAATAAAAAGGGGGTTTTACTTTGCAAAGCACCGTAGCCTTACTCTATATATATATATATATATAGAGATGGGCTATTATACATTGCAATGTATTGACCCCTCCGTGCATTGGACTAAAATCGTTGGATTCAAAGTCCAAACAGTCGATCCGAACTGTTCAACATGTTCTAAATATTAAAATGTGCTTGGAGACCAAATTTTACATTTTTTGGAATTTTTTTACTATTTATTAAGCCACTTTGAAAAAGTCTGATCCGGTGCTCCAGAAAATTTTACTATTTTTTACTGTTCACCGTTGGATCAGCTATTTTCAAAGTGGTTTAATAAATAGTAAAAAAATTCCAAAAAATGTAAAATTTGGTCTCCAAGCACATTTCAATATTTAGAACATGTTGAACGGTTCGGATCGACTATTTGGACTTTGAATCCAACGATTTTAGTCCAATGCACGAAGGGGTCAATACATTGCAATGTATAATAGCACAACTTTATATATATATATATATATATATATATATATATATTTATACTAAGCAAGGACTTGTGTTGATTTAGAAAAGTGAGCACCAAAAAGAGTGAGTTTGAAATTAATTGGCAGCATATCCACATAATTTATGAACGATGGAAATTGACTGCATTTATATAAAACTCTCTGAATTGAACATTATTTTTCTTCCTTACCCATTTTTTATTAATTACAATTTATAATAAATAGGAAGCTGCTGCCAATTTTTCAAAAAAAATAAATAAATAGCGTTATACTTGGGTATCAAAATGTGACAAAAATTTACTCAAATCTGTTATTATTTTTTGGATTCTTAGATAAAAGGAGTCTCTAATGATAATGTGTAATTATACAAATTAAAGAAAACGAAAATAAGTTTCACTTGTTAAAAGGAGTCTCTAGATATGGCACCGAGTAGAAAGGGAAAAGGAAAGGCACCGGCGGGCGACGAGGCGGAGTCTAGTCAGAGGAATGTTCATGGAGCAAATGCATATATTTCGCCGCTTGTATATCCGAGTTTGCGACCAGTGCTTCAGTTAGGGGATTACAGGTAATATTCATTTTTTGTGTATGTTGTAATTATGCATTAATTGTAGTGATTGTAATAATTATTTCTATTTGCAGAACTTTTGATGCAGGGCATCCAGAGAAGACGAAGCAGATCGCCAAAATTATTTCGCAGGAAGTACGTACATCATATCTTGGCCCGTACTCCAGATACACGGATTTTCCTGATGACAATAAGAAAGTTATCAAGGCAGGGTTTTTGGTAAGTAAAATTTTTTGAAACAAAACCTCTAATAATTACTTGTTTCCTTTTTTTAAGCTAACCAACGATATTAATTTTTAACTATACATTGCAGAAGCACTACCAGTTTGCACCGGGGGTAGATGAGAGTGATGCATGGGATGTATTTCGCAGGATAGCTGACAAACGACTGCAGGATATGCTTAATAAGACCAGGAAGGCAGCAACCAAGTCGTATGGAGATTCAATGCTTGAGTGGAAGGAGCGTGGGGCTGCTCCTCGCCCCTACGACGCCTGGATCAAGCCGGGGTACTGGCCCGGACTCGTCGATCATTGGTGCAGTGACGTTTTTGCCAGTTGGAGCCAGCGGAATGCTTCAAATAGGGCCAATGCTGAAGGTTCAGGGGCCACAACGGGTTCTGTGAACATGCTTGTTCACAAACAGCGCTTTGTAAGTTGTTTTTCATTAAATTAATCTATTTTCATTCCAATTGAATCTAATCGAACTAACCTTGATAATCTTTTTTAAATGAAATTGTCTTTCAAATTCTTAACAGGAGCAAGAACAAGGGCGCGAACCCAGATGGTCCGATGAGCTGTTCCAGCCTACCCATAAGAAAAAGAAGACGGAAAAATACATTACCGGCAAGGCTGAAAACGCACAGGTAATAATACTTTTGAATCGTTTTATAAAATATCATGGTTCGTGTTGTACATAACATTTTTGTTATATTTTACAAAATTTGCAGGAAAAATATGAGAGAGCTATGGTGCAGAAGTATGGAGAGAATAGAGACACATGGCCCACATACGACGGCGATGTCTGGTACTCTACGGAAATATCTAATCAGAATGCCCACGGCGATAACTATGGTCTCGGTGCTCTAGGTAAAATAAAAAGTCATTATTTTTAGTTTTGTAAGATAATACTAATTGTCTTATTTTTAATGTTCCAGGAAGGACGAGAGGCATGTTGCGCTCCAGTGGGTCAAGCAGTGCTCAGTCGCATTCTTCACAGTCATATTCTTCTATGCCGCCGGCTCCGCATCTCACAGAAGAGTATATCGATATGATATCTTCTCGGGTACTTGATAGGATGGAGGATCAGTTTATGTCCAAGATCACCAAGAAGATTAACTTAGCTTTCAAAGCTTCTCAGGTACGAAATTCGATATTTCAGTTGTTGTTTCAAGCAATTCTCTTTTAGTTTATTTGACTAATTTGCAAAACATACAATGATTGAATTTTACGATTTTCTCTATTTTAGAAAGTATGCAGGTTCAAGACGATTGGAATTGCAATATATAAAGTGCTTGAACTAAAGAATCGTCAAGTTATTTATCAAGAATTTAAACTGTATAATTATAGTTGGTAAAGTAGCTTTGATGTTGAATCACAGGGACAAAACGTTAGGACGGTTTACAAAACGTCTGGACGTTTATCTATGTGAAAAATCTGGAGATCAATCGATTAAAAGCTGGAAAAACATTCTAAAACGTCCCAGACGATTGTCAAAATGTCTGGACGTTTTAATTAATTTCTCAGACTTCAAAATAGCGTTTTGATTGATAAATCTCCAGAAGAAAACGTTCTGTAACGTTTGTTAAACGTCTGAGACGTTTTAGGAATTCTCACAGAAATTTGAATTTTTGAACTAAATTAAAGTAAAACGTTTTCTACGTTTTACAAAACGTTGAGACGTCTTATGGCAGAAAACTCATTTCAAAGCTGCCACTATAAATAGAACCTTAGGGTTCTCCTCAAAATAAGACAGCCGACCATAATCAATTCAAAAGCTAATTTTCTGTGAGCTCAAGTTCCTCCATTGTTGTGAAAACAAAAACTTCAATATCCCTCAAACAACCTCAAATCCACTTCACTAATCTCGAGTTAGATTAGATTAGAGTGAGCCTTTGAGTGTTCATCTTGAGATTTCGAACTTAGAGACTTCGTTCTCTACTCTAGTTGGCCATGTGACTTCCCATTGGTTGTAAGGGTTCACCGGTTCACAAGTTGTAACATTTCTCTTTTGGGTAATAGAAAGGCGCACCGAGAAGCGGTTGCGACGCCCCGGAGACGTAGGCATTTTAAGCCGAACTCCGTTATCACTCCTTGTGTCAAATCTCTCTAAACTCATCTACTTTATTTTATTTGCAATTATTTCTTTATTTTCGAAATTAGTGGTGCCTAAGGGACAACAAAGTGGTATCAGAGCGCGTTACTCAAATTAAGACTCACTTAATTCGAGCTTACCGGTCTAAAATGGCACCCACTAGATATGTGAAAGAGCCTCCAACCTTTGGTAGCACTACCAAAAATTTTAGTCATTGAAAAAGAACCATGATGAACTATCTAAACATCCTTGAAGTTTGGAATGTAATTGAAAAATGTTATGAAGCGGTATACACCAATCCTACCGGCAATGAGGCTAAAACTGAAACATTTCCATCTACCGAATTAAAGAAAGTAAATGACCTTGCCGTTAATGCAATATACAATGCGGTAAGTGAATCGGTTGCATTAATTTTCGGTAACACAACCAATGCAAAAGAAATGTGGGATGCTCTCGTTAACCGGTACGAGGGTAACACCCAAATCAAATGAACCAAAATAGCCGGTCTAGAAACCAAATTTGAAACTTTTAAAGTTGAAAATGGTGAAAATGTTGAGGATATGTATAATAGACTTATGCATATTCAAAATGAATTCATTGAATTAGGAGAACCGCTTTCTAACGATAAAATTGTCGGAAAGCTCCTCCGAGTAATGCTTAGGAGGCCTAGGTGGGACGGATTGGTTAGTGCCCTAGAAGCAATTCATGGGACACAAAAATCATTCACACCGGATGAACTCTATTCCCACTTTCGGAGTTTTGAAGAAAAGCTAATACAAGCCGGTGATCTCAAACAAGAGCCAAAAGCAAAAACCGTGGCTTTTCCGGCTCAAAACCACCGAAACCACCCTAGCTCCTCAAATAACCGTCCATCAAGTGACTCCTTCATAAACCAACTAGGACATGACACCTCAAATGATGCCGTTTACTTAACCAAAATGTTTCAAGCCATGTTAAACTTCGAACGCAAATACAACAAAGAACGTGAAGAAGGAAACAAACGGGTCATTTGCTTTGCATGTGAAAGAGAAGGCCATACCATTCAAACATGCTTCAAGCTATTTTCCAACTTGAAGAACAAGGATAGTGAAGGGCAAAATGACCGAAGGCCTAAGCAAAAGTACGACGGGTACAAAGGCAAGAAGAAGGCCAAGGCAATGCAAGCTCTATTTTGCATCGACTCCGATGAGAGTGATAAAGAAGAATCCGACTCGGAGTCGGGTGATGAACAAGAGATCAACCTCGCTCTTATGGCAATAGTAGATGAGGGTTCGGCAATGATTGGCGTGGATACAATCATTGCAAACAAAAACATAACCGACGAGACCACTATTGAATTTCTCAAAGATCTCGCCAACTCAAAAAACAACAAGGAGTCGGAGGATTCTACCAAAGCCTCCACAAGCTCTACCATTGAGATTGAGGTTGGTCCCATCGAAGCCTCAACTAACACCATCATTGAGGTAGATGATGTATCTATAGAAGATGTAACATACTCCTTAAATGAGCTACATCTTATTTCTTTTCCTAGCCGGTACATGTCTCCCATTGACTTGACCAACCCCGACTACCCTTTAAACGGTTACCGAGTTAGGAAAGATGAATCCAAAATTGACATGAATGAGAATTATATAGAGACAAATGAGACAAGCACGTTCATGGATGAAACTCTAATGAATTATAATGCACCTAGGTTGCTTGAGGAATCAAAAAAGGCCGTGCTTGAAAAGGAAGGTACCATACAAAAATTGCAATCACAACTTCTTGAATTTGAATCCAAAATAAAAAACTTAGAATTGGAACTATTTACATCACATTCTTGTCAATCACACATAGGGGATATAGAGATGTTAAAAGTAAAAATTCAAACTTTAGAGACCGAAAATAGGGCTTTAAGATCTCCTAGTGAATTCTCAAATGTCACTAGTCTCGATCCCTACTATGTAGATAATTTGATCAATGCCAATTTGAATCGAAAAATCGGTACAATGGGCATTGGATACAAGAAGGGTCAATCCTCATTTGAATCAAATTATTCACAAAGTCCAAAAGAAAATGGAGAACTTACTCAAAATTTAAATAAATTCAAGTTCAATTGCAAAGAATATTTTGATTACCAATTTCACTCCAAACATGGTAAAACACCCTTGACAAAGGAGTCAAATAAAGGGATAACTCCTCAAACCAAAAAGTCAAAACAACATCATGCATTTAGATACAAATTTTCTAACAAAAATTACAAAAATGAAAACAAATGTCAAAATAGTGATAGGAACACCTTCAATCCAAAAAGGTCAAACAAAACATATTTCAAAGGACCGGATGGATGGTTTTATGAAATCAACAACAAAATATTTTCCAAAACAAAAACCAAAGAAATGGTTTGACGAGAGATGTTCCCCAACATACCAACAAATTTGATTCAAACAAAAATAAGTCTTATTCATCTAAAGTTACAAATCATAGGAATCAAATTCAAGGAGTGAAAGATAAATTTCAAGCCACTTTCAAGCATGGCTCAACAAATGTCAAGCAATCGGTCACATTTTGTAACTATTGTTGTAAAATTGGCCACACCTCATTAGAGTGTAACTTTAGGAAAGGAAGCAACAAATCAAATGTTGTTTGGATTCCTAAAGCTAAACTAGCTTAAAGTTGTAATTGAAATCTCCCCAACCTAAAACGAAAATAAAAAAAAGGAAGGGGGAGATTAAAACAAGGTATATATTAATTGCAAATATATATATATATACTCTTATAGGTATGTTTGATTACAACACATAAAGAAAATTCTTGGATCATTGATAGTGGATGTTCACACCACATGACCGGTGATAAATCTAATTTCAAATCTTTAGAACCATATGATGGTGGGTCGGTTACTTTCGGTAGTAACCAAAGAAAGAGTTCGATAATCGGATTAGGTACGGTTGGCAACCAAAACTTAACCATATCGGATGTCTACCTTGTTGACGGCTTGAACTATAATTTACTTAGTGTGAGTAAATTATGTGAAGCCGGCTATTACGTTAAATTCAATACTAATGCTTGTCTTTTGTTTAGAGAATCTGATGATTCTTTAGTTTACACCGGTAAGAGAAAGAAAAATGTTTACTACTTATATTTTAATCATTTCAAATTCGGTGAAATATGTTTGAATGCCATCACAACCGGCTCTAGGTTATGGCACCGTAGACTAGGTCACATTTCAATTGACTCCATTAAAAAGTTGGTTAAATTAGACCTAGTCCGCGGTTTACCAACACACAAATTAGAAATCGTAGGATTGTGTGATGCATGTGTCCAAGGCAAACAAACTAAAAATTGCTTTAAGTCCAAAGATATGGTCTCAACCGATCAACCATTGCAATTACTACATATGGACTTATTTGGACCAATTAGTGTACCAAGTCTGGCTAGAAAGAAATATGCATATGTAATTGTAGATGACTATAGTCGCTTTACTTGGGTTATATTTTTGCAACATAAGGATGAAGCAATAGAAAACTTCATTAGATTTTGCAATCGGGTTAAAAATGAAAAAGGCACAAAAATCATTCGTATTCGAAGTGATCATGGGGGTGAATTTGAAAATGCAAAATTTGATGAAGTATGCTCTAAAAGAGGATATACATTGCATCTCATTAAATTGTAATTGAGTCCGTACATGTCAAATTTGATGAAGCTACTAATCAAAAGGCCGAGAAAGGTATTCAAATTGTAGGTGTTGAAGATGCCGAGCTCGAGATTAATGAGGTCGAAAATACAAACAACAACATTGAGCAACCACTCGAGCAAGAGCAACCCGAAGAAAATCCATTGAACGAGTCAATGCAAACTGAGGAGGCACAATCTCCACAATGTATATATCAACCTCCCGAAGATCTAAGGGAAGTTTCCTCTCACCCTCTTTCTAATGTAATTGGGAATCCTAGGGAAGGGGTTAGGACTAGATCGGGGTTAAATCAAATGATTGCCCATTGTGCATTTGTATCAAATGTTGAACCCAAAAACTTTAAAGATGCCAATGGGGATTCAAATTGGATTTGTGCCATGCAAGAAGAACTTGCTCAATTTGAAAGGAACAAAGTTTGGATACTAGTACCTAAGCCAAGAGACCGAATGATTATTGGAACTAAATGGGTCTTTAGGAATAAGAAAGATGAAAATGGAAATGTCGTTCGGAACAAGGCTAGGTTAGTAGCTCAAGGGTATAAACAACAAGAGGGTATTGACTTTGAAGAAACCTTCGCACCCGTAGCTCGTCTAGAATCTATTCGAATGCTTTTAGCATATGCCTCAAATAAAAACTTCACTCTATTTCAAATAGATGTTAAAAGTGCATTTTTGAATGGATTCATAGATGAAGAAGTATATGTAAATCAACTACCCGGATTTGTTGACCCGGCATTTCCTAATCATGTCTATAGACTCACCAAAGCACTTTATGGTCTTAAACAAGCTCCTAGAGCATGGTACGGTAGACTTAGTTCATTTCTAATTGAAAATGGATTTACAAGAGGAAAGAATGACACAACTCTTTTTACAAAGAAGAGAAATGATTCAATTCTAATAGTACAAATTTATGTCGATGATATCATTTTTGGTTCACCTAATGCGGCACTTGCCAAGGAATTTTCTTCTCTTATGAGTAGTGAGTTCGAGATGAGCATGATGGGTGAATTAAATTTCTTCTTGGGGCTACAAATCAAGCAACTCTCGGATGACACCTTTGTGAGCCAAACCAAGTATGCCAAGGAGTTGGTGAAGAAGTTTGGAATGACCGAGAGCAAGACGAGTCCAACACCAATGGCTATCAATGCAAATCTTGACTCGGATCCAAGCGGCACACCCGTGGGCATCACTCAATACCGAGCTATAATAGGTAGTCTACTTTATTTAACCGCTAGTAGACCCGATATTATGTTTGCGGTATGTCTATGTGCTAGGTTTCAATCCAATCCCAAAGAGGTGCATTTGAAAGCCGTTAAACGAATTGTTAAATATATCAAAGGCACTTTAAATTTGGGATTGTGGTATGGTAAACAATCGGAATTAGATTTGATAGGATATACTGATGCCGATTTTGCCGGAGACCGAATGGATAGAAAGAGTACAAGTGGTACATGTCAATTTCTTGGCGGATCACTTGTCTCATGGTCGAGTCGTAAACAAACCTCGGTTGCGCTTTCCACCGCGGAAGCCGAGTATGTTGCGGCCGGTAGTTGTTGCACACAAATTTTATGAATGATCCAAACTTTACATGATTATGAAATTCGCTTCTGTAATGTACCAATTATGTGTGACAATACCAGTGCCATCATGATATCCAAAAATCCGGTTCTTCATTCTAGAACTAAGCACATAGAAATAAGGCATCATTTTATTAGGGATCATATTGAAAAAGGTGAAATCCAACTCATTCATATTGATACCAAAAATCAAATTGCCGATATTTTTACCAAGCTCTTAAATACTCAACAACACAATGAATTGAGATTTAAATTAGGCATGCTTGAATTTAAGGACTGAAAAATTTCAATTGAAAGCATAGCAATCAATTAGTTAGTTTTAAGACAAAAATGCCAGAGAGAAACGTTGCAAAACATTTCTGAAACTTTGGAACGTTTTGTGAACCTCAGTTAAAAATTTTCTCAAAATGATCTAAAACGTCCCAGACGTTTCATAAAACGTCAGGACGTTTTTCTCAATTCGAAAACTCCAAAATTTCACCTGAGAAAATAAGCCAAACGTTCAGGACATTTTACAAAACGTGGTAACAATTTTGTGTTCTTCCATCTTCCAAAATTGTTCAAATTTCTCGTATGAAAAATATCTTGAAACGTCTGAACGTTTCTGTAAACATCTGAACGTTTTTCAGTACTTCATTCTGCTTAATTTTCACAACTCTGAGATCAACCAAATCGTCAGGAACGTTTGGTAAAACGTCTGGACGTTTTATCGATATTCAAAAATTCCGAAATAATTCATTATTAAGAAATCTTCAAAACATTGTAGACGTTTCACTAACCGTTCTGACGTTTTTCCTATCAAATTAAAATCCAAGATTTAATTTTTCATCTCCGAATGACCAGAGGAAAATGTTTCACGACGTTTCACAAACGTCCCAGACGTTTCCGGCGCCGCCTCTAAACCCTCCTGCGAACCGACGCCTCCTCATTTCCTTTTCTTTCTTAACCCGTCTCTCTCTCTCCTTCTCTTCTCCTCTCCGCCACCTTACCTCTTCCTCTTCCATTTTAGCCTCCACAAACCACCAAATCACCTATTCTAAAGTGATTTCTTCTCTCCTCTCAACCCTCTTCCCATTTCTTGTTTCAAAACCAAGTTTCTCTCCCTCCTCTCTCTCCACCAAAACCCTAACTTTCGCCACATTTTCAAATCCGGCGATTCGACCGCTCAATCAACGATCCGTCTTCACCATTGTGCTTGTAGAGTCGTTCTCTTCACGGATTTGTGCTTCATTCTTCAATCGGTAACTTTAAATTTTCTCTCAAACAAATGGCTCCCAAACTTGCAAAACTCAATGCCATTAGAAATAAAAGGGCCCGAACCGAAGCGGGTCAGTCAAGTAGAACTGAGATTGCCCCGGATACCAACCTTTTTCGATCTAACACTTACCTATTCCGGAATCCAATTGCTCACACCAATTTCACGGGCCAATTTACAAATCGAAAGTTATCCAATTGCTACTATTTTAACAAAGCCTCGGTTACCTTTCGATATCCCGAGGATGACAAAATTATCGGGTATATATCAATCATTGGCCTTGGGAATCCTTGCTCACTTGCGATGAACCATATAGTGAAATGATCACCAAAACCTTCTATTCCAACCTCACATTTACCGACGAACCCTTTCTTGTCAAATCCTATGTATGCGGACAAGAAATTATCTTATCTCTTGAAAATGTGGCCAATTGGCTTGGGTTATCTAATGAATGTGAAGAAACCTATCTCCTTCGGAATTGGACCGAACATGCCTTAGAACCGGCTGATCACTACAAAACCTGGTTTGATCGACGTAACCATGGTGGTGCACCCCTCTATGCATCACATCTTCCATCCCTACATCGCTTGCTTTTTCTCCTAGTCAACAACATTCTCGTACCCAAAGCAACAATCAAATCAAACATAGAGTGGGGTCCAATGTACTACATGCGACATCTCATTTCCATGGATGAAAAACGGTTCAACATTCCCTACATAATTCTCCGCCACATGATTGTTTGCTTCACTAGCTCCGTTGCCACTCTACCTTTCGCTCATGTGATTCATCGCCTAATTCGTCAAAGTGGCATAACCGTCCCAAGTCATCTCATTGCTAACGAACCACTTCATTTGGTTGATGTTTTACCTGTTGTTTCAAGCAATTCTCTTTTAGTCTATTTGACAAATTTGCAAAAACATACAATTACTGAATTTTACGATTTTCTCTATGATTAGAAAGAATGCAGGTTCAAGACAATTGGAACTGCAATTTAGAGCACTTGGACTGAAGAAATCATCAAGTTATTTATCGAGCATTTAAACTGTAAATTAATAATTGGTAAAGTAGCTTTGATGTTGAAAAACAGGGATAAAACGTTGGAACGATTGACAAAACGTTCAGACGTTTTTCTATGTGAAAAACCTGGAGATTAAATCGATTAAAAGCTAGAAAAACATTCTAAAACGTTCCAGACGATTTAAATAAATTCTCAGACTTCAAAACTGCATTTTAATCGATAAATCTCCAGAGGAAAACGTCCTGGGACGTTTGTTAACCGTCTGAGACGTTTTAGAAAATCTCACAGAAATTCGAATTTTGACCTAAGTTGAACTAAAACGTTTTCAACGTTTTACAAAACGTTGGGACGTTTTATGGCAGAATACTCGTTTGAAAGCTGCCACTATAAATAGAAACTTAGGGTTCTCCTCAAAATTGATCTAGCCGACCCTAATCTTTTTAAACCTACTTTTCTGTGAGAGCAAGTTCCTCCATTGTTGTGAGAACACGAAATTCAATATCCCTCAACACAACCTCAAATCCACTTCACTAATCTTGAGTTAGATTAGATTAGAGTGTTTACTTGAGTGTTTCTCTTGAGACTTCGAACTTAGAGACTTCGTTCTCGACTCTAGTTGGCCGTGTGACTTCCCATTGGTTGTAAGGGCTCACCGGTTCACAAGTTGTAACCTTTCTCTTTTGGGTAATAGAAAGGCGCACCGAGAAGCGGTTGCGACGCCCCGGAGACGTAGGCATTTTAAGCCAAACTCCGTTATCACTCCTTGTGTCAACTTTCTCTAAACTCTTCTACTTTATTTTATTTGCAATTATTTCTTTATTTTCGAAATTAGTGGTGCCTAAGGGACAACAAAGTGGTATCAGAGCGCGTTACTCAAATTAAGACTCACTTAATTCGAGTTTTATCGATCTATAAAAATGGCACCAAATAGAATTGTGAAGGAACCCCCAATTTTTGGCCTTACAACCGAAAACTTTAGTTATTGGAAAAGAAACATGATCAACTACCTAAACTTTCATGAGGTTTGGGATATTGTAGAAAAAGGGTATGTACCGAAATTTGATGATAAAAATGAATTGACCGCCAAATCCAAACTTGAAAAGATAGAAAACCTTTATGCAATAAATTATATAATTGCTAGTGTTAGTGAATCTGTTGGAATGTTAATTGATGATATGAGTAGTGCCCACGAAATGTGGGAGGATCTAATAAATTGCTATGAAGAAAATACTCAGATTAATAGGATTGAGGCAAAAATGGATGATCAAGACCTCAACCTTACGTTGATGGCAAGTGATAATGAAAGACCGATGATGGTGGATATTGACTCAAATATCACAAGCAAGAACATCACTAACAAGAATACAATCGAGGATTTAACAAACAATGCCACATCTGAGGACGACAACAAGGAGTCGGATGATTCTATCGAAACCTCAACAAGCTCCATCAATGAGGTAACGGATGATTCGAACAAAGCCTCAACAAGCTCCACCAATGAGGTATCGGATGATTCGAACAAAGCCTCAACAAATTCCACTAATGAGGTATATCTTATCCCTTTTCCCAACCGATATAAGTCCCCTATTGACTTGACTGACCCCGACTACCATTTAAATGGTTACCAAGTGAGGAAAGATGAATCCAAAATTGACATGAATAAAAATTGGATAACAACAATCGAGACAAGCACTTTTATAGATGAGAATCTAACAAACCACAATGCGCCTTGGTTGCTTAAGGAATCTAAAAAGGCCATGCTTGAAAAGGAAGGTACCATACAAAAATTGAAATCTCAACTTCTTGAATTTGAATCAAAAATTAAAAACTTAGAGTTGAAATTACTTAAATCACATTCTTGTCAATCACACATAGGGGATATAGAAATTTTAAAAGTGAAAATCCAAACTCTAGAGACCGAAAACAGGGCTTTAAGATCGCCTAGTGAATTCTCAAATGTCACTAGTCTCGATCCCTACTATGTAGAAAATTTGATCAATGCCAATTTGAATCGGAAATCCGGTAAAATGGGCATTGGATACAAGAAGGGTCAATCCTCATTTGAATCAAATTTTTCACAAAGCCCAAAAGAAAATGGGGAACTTACTCAAAATTTAAACAAAGTTAAGTTCAATAGCAAAGAGTATTTTGATTACCAATTTCATTTCAAACATGGTAAAACACCCTTGACAAAGGAGTCAAATAAAGGGACCACTCCTCAAACCATAAATGTAAAACAAAACAAAAAGTCCCAAAATTATGCATTTAGATACAAATTTTCTAACAAAAATTACAAAAATGAAAACAAGTTTCAGAATAGTGATAGGAACACATTTAATCCAAAAAGGTCAAACAAAACTTATTTCAAGGGACCGGATGGATGGTTTTATGAAACTCACAACAAAAATACTTTACAAAATAAAAACCAAAGAAATGGTTTGACTAGAGATGTTCCCCAACATCACAACAAACTTGATTCACACAAAAATAAGTCTTATGCACCTAAAGTGACAACCTATAGGAATCAAATTCAAGAGGTGAAAGATAAATATCAAACCACCTTCAAGCATGGTTCAACTAATGTCAAGCAATCGGTCACATTTTGTAATTATTGTTGTAAGATTGGCCACACCTCATTAGAGTGTAGCTTTAGGAAAGGAAGCAACAAATCAAAAGTTGTTTGGATTCCTAAAGCTAAACTAACTTAAAGTTGTAATTGAAATCTCCCCAACCTAAAACGAAATTACTAAGGAAGGGGGAGATTAAAACAAGGTATATATTAATTGAAAATATATATATATACTCTTGTAGGTATGTTTGATTACAACACACCAAGAAAATGCTTGGATCATTGATTATGCACACAAATTTTATGGATGATCCAAACTTTAACTGATTATGAAATTCGCTTCCGCAACGTACCAATTATGTGTGACAATACTAGTGCCATAATGATATCCAAAAATCCAGTTCTTCATTCTAGAACTAAGCACATAGAAATAAAGCATCATTTTATTAGGGATCATGTTGAGAAAGGTGAGGTCCAACTCATTCATATTGATACCAAAAATCAAATTGCCGATATTTTTACCAAGCCCTTAAATACTCAACAACACAACGAATTGCGATTTAAATTAGGCTGAATTTAAGGAGTAAGAAATTTTAATTGGAGGCATAGCAATCAATTAGCTCATTTTAAGACAAAAACGTCAGAGAAAAACGTTTCAAAACGTTTCTGAAACGTCAGAACGTTTATGAACATTTGTCCAGATTCTATCCCAATGACCTAAAACGTCCCAGACGATTTACCAAACGTCTGGACGATTCAGTGTTCTTCTATCTTCAAAAATTCTTCGAATTCTTTGCATGCCAAATATCTTGAAACGTCTGAACGTTTATCCAAACGTCTGAACGTTTGTCTGCTGAATTTTTAACTTCCCAGAAATCTGTCAAAATGGCTGGAACGTTTGGTAAAACGTCGAGACGATTCATATTCGATATACACAAAGTACAAAACGTTGTAGACGATTTATAAACCGTTGAGACGATTTAATGTTAAATCACAAATTCAAAAACGAAGTTTTTCGTCTTCCAAAGTCCAGATCAAAACGTTGTGAGACGTTTCATAAACGTCGCAGACGTTTTAAGCGCAGCATCCCAAATAAACCTGTGAACCGACGCGTTTCTCTTCTCTCTCTTAGCCACCTCTCTCTCTTCTTCCAATCTACTCTCCTTCTCTTCTTCTCTCCGCCACCCTTGCCCTTCAACCTCCATTACAACCCCCATACACCACCAAATCACTCATTTTAAGGTGCTTTCTCCTCTCCTCTCAACCCTTCTTCCCTTTCTCTACTTAAAATCAAGGTTTTCTCCCTCCTTCTCTCTCTCCACCAAAACCCTCACTCTCGCCACCTTTTCAAATCCGGCAATCCGACCGCTCAATCGACGATCCGTCTTCACCATTGCGCTTGTAGAGTCGCTCTCTTCACGGATACGTGCTTAATTCTTCAATCGGTAACATTTCATTTTTCTCTCAAATCAATGGCTCCTAAACTCTCCAAATTGAATATCCTTAGAAACAAGAGGTCCCGAACCGATGCGGGTCAATCGAGTGCAACTGACATTGAACCGGATACCACTATTCTTCGATCCAATACCTATTTGTTTAGAAATCCAATTACTTACACCAATTTCACGGGACAATTTTCGGATCGAAAATTATCAAATTGTTACTATTTCAACAAAGCTTCGGTTACTTTCTCCTTTCCCGAGGATGACAAAATAATCGAGTATATCCAACATTGGCCTTGGGAGTCTTTGATCACTTGCGATGAACCATACAGTGAACTGCTTACCAAAACATTCTATTGCAATCTCACCTACACCAAGGACCCCTTTCTCGTAAAATCTTATGTTTGTGGCCAAGAAATTATTCTATCCTTAGAAAATATGGCAAATTGGCTTGGGTTAACCAATGAGGGTGAAGAAACCTATATCCTCCGGAAATGGCCAGATTTAGCCTTAGAATCCGCCGATCACTACAAAACCTGGTTTGCTCGCCGTAACTTCGGCGGTGCACCCCTCTATGCATCCCATCTCCCATCTCTCCATCGGTTGCTTTTTCTTATCATCAACAACATTCTTATCCCTAAAGCAACGATCAAATCAAATATAGAGTGGGGTCCAATGTACTACTTGAGGCATCTCATATCCGGGATGCAAAACAGTTTAACATTCCATTTATCATTCTTCGCCACATGATTGCTTGCTTTACTAGCTCCGTTGCCACTCTACCCTATGGCCATTTAATTCATCGTATCATTCGCCAAAATGGCATAAACGTCCCAAATCATCTCCTTGGAAATGTACCTCATCATTTGCTTGATATTCTACCCAAACATGGTTGGATCCAAAGTCATTTGGACTCGGGTCTACCAATGCTCCGACCTGACGGACGACCTATTAATAGTTGGATAAAGGCTGTCGATGCCCTACCAAACCAATATTGGGATCCGTATGAGGAAGAACCGGCGGCACAAAATGAACAACCACCGATACCCCCAGTGGCTCAAGGCGAGCTCCCTCAAGGAGCGGAAAATCAATTGGCTTGGCTTGTTCAACACATGCAAGAATATCAAATTACCAATACCAACCAATTTACCGCGATACATAAAGATCTCAAAATCTTGAAGGCAAATTCGCGCCAACACCGGATTCAAGGCCGCAAAAACGCCAAAGCAATTAATGATATTGATATCACTACTTCCGAACTCGCTCGGCGCTTTGTGCAGCAATATGGTGCTTCTAGTGGTGCGACCACTAGTGCCCCTCACATTCCTTCCGAAGATGATGAAGAATATGATGAGGAGGGTGAAGAAGACAACGACGATGATGACCCCGAATTTTAAATCACTTTGAAATTTTTTTTAGAATTTGCTAAGTGATTGCTATGCTATGTTATTTATGACTGCATGACCTTTTACTATTTCTATGTTGTATGCTTGCACTTTTATTATTCCTATGGTATTTCGACTTGAACTTTGTTAGGAATATGATTGCATGTTTAATTCTACATTGACTATCTTTCATATTGTTATATTTGTGATGACATGCATATTTTTCTAAACTCATGTCACATATTATCACATTGAGGGGGAGTGCATATGTTGAGGGGGAGCACTCTACATTGTGCTACTTGATTATGCTTTTGTCTCCCTTTCGTCGATTTTCAAAAAGGGGGAGAAAATGCAAGACATGCAAACACCGATTCTTTGGAAAATTGCAAATTGGGAAAAATCGATATATGCACTTACTTGCGTTGTATGTTTTTGCAAATCGTCAAAAGGGGGAGATTGTTGTTTCAAGCAATTCTCTTTTAGTCTATTTGACAAATTTGCAAAAACATACAATTACTGAATTTTACGATTTTCTCTATGATTAGAAAGAATGCAGGTTCAAGACAATTGGAACTGCAATTTAGAGCACTTGGACTGAAGAAATCATCAAGTTATTTATCGAGCATTTAAACTGTAAATTAATAATTGGTAAAGTAGCTTTGATGTTGAAAAACAGGGATAAAACGTTGGAACGATTGACAAAACGTTCAGACGTTTTTCTATGTGAAAAACCTGGAGATTAAATCGATTAAAAGCTAGAAAAACATTCTAAAACGTTCCAGACGATTTATAAAACGTCTGGACGATTTAAATAAATTCTCAGACTTCAAAACTGCATTTTAATCGATGAATCTCCAGAGGAAAACGTCCTGGGACGTTTGTTAACCGTCTGAGACGTTTTAGAAAATCTCACAGAAATTCGAATTTTGACCTAAGTTGAACTAAAACGTTTTCAACGTTTTACAAAACGTTGGGACGTTTTATGGCAGAATACTCGTTTGAAAGCTGCCACTATAAATAGAAACTTAGGGTTCTCCTCAAAATTGATCTAGCCGACCCTAATCTTTTTAAACCTACTTTTCTGTGAGAGCAAGTTCCTCCATTGTTGTGAGAACACGAAATTCAATATCCCTCAACACAACCTCAAATCCACTTCACTAATCTTGAGTTAGATTAGATTAGAGTGTTTACTTGAGTGTTTCTCTTGAGACTTCGAACTTAGAGACTTCGTTCTCGACTCTAGTTGGCCGTGTGACTTCCCATTGGTTGTAAGGGATCACCGGTTCACAAGTTGTAACCTTTCTCTTTTGGGTAATAGAAAGGCGCACCGAGAAGCGGTTGCGACGCCCCGGAGACGTAGGCATTTTAAGCCGAACTCCGTTATCACTCCTTGTGTCAAATCTCTCTAAACTCATCTACTTTATTTTATTTGCAATTATTTCTTTATTTTCGAAATTAGTGGTGCCTAAGGAACAACATCAGTATGTTTTAATTGTGAACCCTAAACCCTAAATTCTAATTATCTAAACTACTTTCTTACAATCTCACAGGGTGGTTCGGGCTCGCAGCAGGCCTCGATCCCCGCTCCTCAGGATGACGAGGATGATGACAGCGATGATGACGAGTGGCAGGGGTCGGATGTTGGCGGTGATGGTACTGCTTAGTTTAGGTATTTATATCTTGTTCAGATGTTTGTGTTGACATTCCTAGTTTAGATGGTACTTGACATTTAGATTATCTGTTTATGTTATTCGACATTTATGTTTGTATTACTTGACATTTCGACATTTATGTTTGATGTTTATTTGTATGTTTATGTTGTATGTTGGTACGTGTTGTATCAATTATTAAATGGTGCAAAATTAAATAATAAAAAAAACTTAAAAAACCTGACAAAGGCTTTCTGCGACCGGTTTTAAGTATCAGCGACCGTTGATATTGGTCTCTGATAATTTGGGTATCTGCGACCGTGTGTGACTATCAGCGACCGTTTTCGTTGGTCGCAGATACCTTTTTTCTGACGTCAGCAAAAATAATAGCGACCAAAAAAAGTGGTCGCAAAAATAGTATCAGCGACCGGGGTGACGTCATTCAGCGACCGGTGATGTCATCAGAAGAGTATCTGCGACAACGCTTACAGCGACCGGTTTGATTATCAGCGACCGGCACCATTACTTTCTGCGACCGGGAAACCGGTCGCTGATACTATTGTTTGCTGTTGTGAACATATGTCATCATATGCTTATATAAGTAGAATAGCCAACCTCTATATATATATATATATATATATATAGAGAGAGAGAGAGAGAGAGAGAGAGAGATTGGCTAATGTGCTAACGTTATAACTTCGGCCGAAGTTATAACGAGTCGTTTATTAGTTTTTAAAATCCAAACAACCGATCCGAACCGTTCAACTTTTTCTAAATATTGAAATGTGCTTGGAGACCAAATTTTACATTTTTTGAAATTTTTTTACTATTTATTAAGCCACTTTGAAAATCACAGATCTGCTGTGAATAGTAAAAAATAGCAAAATTTTCTGGACCACCGGATCAGTATTTTCAAAGTGGCTTAATAAATAGTAAAAAAATTCCAAAAAATGTAAAATTTGGTCTCCAAGCACATTTCAATATAGAGAACATGTTGAACGGTTCGGATCAGTTGTTTGGATTTTGAAATTGCAAAAATGGCTCGTTATAACTTCGGCCGAAGTTATAACGTTAGCACATTAGCCAATCTCTATATATATATATATATATATATATATATATAATTATATAGTTCGTCTTAATTTCGAAAGAATCTGGCTAGTTCACATATAGTACGTAGAGAGATGGAGAGATATTAATTAGCTAGAGAGTAAGTACTAAGTAGTACGTAAAGGGCCGGTGCAGGCCTTGTATTACTTGGAGTTTGAGCAGCCAGCTAGCTAGCTAGCCTTAATTAAAATTAAAAGGATTCCAGGCCCGTTAGTTAGCGTTAGGCCGTGGGCCCTTACCCTTACTCTCTCGTTGTGGTCCAATTAATATAATATTTTTACTCCCTATAAAACCACCTTGAGGGAAGAGGAGGCTATATAATTTTATGTAAATTTTTTTATGTAATCATTTGTGTAAAAGTACAATATTAATTAAAAATCTACCCATTTCAATACAAACCATCATCTTAATCATCGATACTGACCACAAACTTTTTTAACTTGTTTCTAAATTCCTGCGCGCTTTGCTTCTTCCCGAGCAAATACGCGTCTTTTTTTTTTTCTTTCCACGTGCGCGCACGCGTGTTCTCCTCACCGACTCTTCTCTTTCCTTTTTCTTTTTCCTTCCCCGCGCGCAGAAAGAGAGAGAGAGCGAGAGAGAACCGACTTCTCACGCAGAACCGACCTAGGGTGAAGCTGATCGGCGCAGAGTGAGAGCGAGAGAGCGAGCGAGAGTGAAGCTGATCAGCGCCTAGAGTTCGAATTCATGATCCTCCGGAGAGCGGCCATGGTTTCCATTTGAGTGTGTCTTGCCATCTCTTTTCTCCATCTCCTTCTCTCCTGCTTCCGACAAAAAAAAAACCCCTAATCCTTGAGCCTCCATCCAGTCCTCCCCAATTCTTGCTTTTCTTCCTCCGATCTACTATGGAGGCTCCGATTCTCCAAATTACCGTGCTCAAAGGCCCCAGAAATGGCGAAATTTTTGTCTGCAATCCCGAATTCTTGAATGTTTTAATGTGCAACATTGAGAGTGGTTTTCCAAGCAGAGGACAAATCGTGTTTATTAAATGTTTTACATTTTTATGGTAATTGCATCTTAGATTTGAATTCTTGAACTTTATGCAATCAAATTGAGTTAATAGCTATGTTTTATTTATTAAATCTGTTGCTTTATTTGCTCGTTAGGGAAACCACCGAATTACTACTACTCTACAAAGGCAGTTGTATGGACATTTGACAACTGCTGAGATTAGACCCTTGAATGAGGAAAAGGCTGTTCAAGCCGCTGTTGACTTAATCGGGGAGATCTTTGTTTTCTTTGTACGTTATCTTACTTTTTAATTCATTGTATATTACCACTTATCAAATGTTTCTAATCAATAATTACCACACCTGCCAGGCCAGTTCATTTTATGAAAAAAATGCATTTATGTATTTTTGGCCAGAACTGCTGTTTAAGCCTCAATTTGGCCTGACCAAATATCTCAGTTTAACGTCAAAATTGCATAAACTTCCACATAAAAAATGAAAAAATAAAAATGTAGATCCAAAAATTATTAAACTGATCTATCTGGTAGCAGGTTTTTTTGCTGGGTATATGACCTGAACACCTCCAATGGCACAACCGTAAATGGGTCGCGAATTCAAGCATCCAAGCTCGTATCCATCTCAGATGGGGATCTTATTGAAATCGGTGCAAAAACCAAGCTCGGTGTAAAAATTGTGACACCAAGGGTTTTGGAAGGGAAAAGAGATGGTAACAATGTAAGGGGAAGGAGGGTTACTAGAAGAGGCGGTTCGGTAAGTGTTAATATGAGGGATAATTCATCTAGGGTTTCTGGAGAGGAAATAGGGGGCTGAAAGGGGCTCAATCCAAAGTCTCGGCTCCGGTAAGGGGTCGTATGAACAATGTTAAACCTGTTTCTACTGTAGTTCCGGATAAAGAAGAGGAGGAAGCTTTGAATCCTGATTTGGTTTCTGATTCCGGGGTTGAAGTGGGTCAGAAGGGAACAGGAAGACGTAGGGGGGATATTGTAACAAGGAATACTGCTAGGGTTTTGGAAAAAGAGGAGTCTAGGGATTCTGTGATGTTTTCTCACTTAGAGACTGAAGAATCAGATCACAACGGAGAGGCAAAGGTGAGAAGAAACTCTAGGAGGGTTAAGTCCTCTAGAGTTTTTAAGGAAGTAGATGGGAATTGTGCGGTTGATTCAGTTCTGGAAGTGAAGGAGGTTGGTATGAAGAGAAAGGGAATGCGAGGAGGAAGGAGCACAACATCTACAGTTTCAGAGGAGGAAAAGGAAAATGGTGACAATTTGGTGTTAAAATTGGATGGTCCAAGTTCTGATCCTGACCATGTTGCCATTCCAGAACTCAGAAAGGGAATAAAGGCCAGAACCAGTGTTAATTCTTCTATGGTTATAGAAGAGGAAGGAGAAGAGGATGCCGGAGTAGATGAAATAGGGCTGAAAGGGGCTCAATCTAAAGTCTCGGCTCCGGTAAGGGGTCGTAGGAACAATGTTAGACCTATTTCTACTATAGTTTTGGATAAAGAAGAGGAAGCTTTAAATCCTGATTTGGTTTCTGATTCTGGGGTTGAAATGGGCCAGAAGGGAACAGCAAAAGGTATGGGGGATATTGTAACAAGGAATACTGCTAGGGTTTTGGAAAAAGAGGAGTCTAGGGATTCTGTGACGTTTTCTCACTTAGAGACTGAAAAATCAGATCACAACGGAGATGCAAAGGTGAGAATAAATCCTAGGAGGGTTAAGTCCTCTAGGGTTTTGAAGGAAGTAGATGGGAATTGTGCGGTTGATTCAGTTCTGGAAGTAAAGGAGGTTGGTATGAAGAGAAAGATAATGAGAGGAAGGGGCACAGCATCTACTGTTTTAGAGGAGGAAAAGGAAAATGATGACAATTTAGTATTAAAATTGGATAGTCCCAGTTCTGATCCTGACCATGATGCCATTCTAGAACTCAGAAAGGGAATAAAGGCCAGAACCAGTACTGATTCTTCTATGGTTATAGAAGAGGAAGGAGAAGAGGAAGGAGAGAGGAATAGTGAAGAAGCCAGGGTTGATTTTGAAAAAATGACACTTGATGAATGGTTTGATAATATGGAATTGTTCCTGCCTAAGGTGATTCATGAGGAGTCTGAGAAAATCATAGGTATTCTGAAAGAGAAAGCTAGAAAATTTGATGAGCTTCAGGAAGTGGGTACTGATGCAGCATGAGTTTTTCATTATCTTTAAGCAACAAGTATTGTTTTCTCCCTCCTTTTCTGTCAAGTATATTGTAGTGTGACACTGATATAATAGTTTGTTCTACAATATAAATGGTTAATGTCTTTGTACTAGCTTTGTAGGTGTTTAGATGATTTTTCTTGACTCTTTTTATCTTTCCTTTGATCCACTGTTTCATGATTTGACTTGTTAATAATTTGTCTTTGTACTAGCTTTGTAGTATTGATCAATGCGTGTAAAGTGAATTGAATATGAATTGATTTACTCCCTTTGCAGATTTGGGACCCTGATGAAGAGTGTGATGCTGATGGACTACAAATGGTGGTTTATCAGCCACCATATGATGCAGATGATCCAAGTTCAGCTTTTGTGGCTTAGTTCTGAGAAAGCTATGTTTTAGTTATTGCATGTGATATATTAGTGCTGTTGTTTTGAGACGTTCCTTTCTGTTTTTAGTTCTACTATGGACCTGCTTTTTGGTTTTAGCATGGATGGCAGGTTTTGTTTTTGGTTGACTCTTATGCATGTACTCCTGGTTCTATTTGTTTGTTACTTATAATATATATATTGATTGCCCATATGACATGTAGGTACTTTGATTGAAAACAAAGTTTGCCACCCGAGAAACTATGACTTCTACATGTGCTCTCACAAGGGTGCTATTGTAAGATGATCATACCCTTATTTTTCTCCTAAATGAACATTGTCTTTTTTATCAGTCACTATTTACATTTCTAATTTTGATTTTCTCTTTCCAGCCGGGGAACTACGAGGCTGACTCACTACCATGTTCTTCTTGATCAGGTTGGTTTTTCACCTGATGATCTCTAGGACTAGGAGTTGGTCCACTCACTTCCTCTGTGTAAGTTCTTTTTAATTTAACTCCTTTTCTATTTGTATGATTCTAAAAGACTTGTGAGCATTTGCACCAATCATTTATTGAATTCTTATGAAAATTACAGCCATTAGAGAAGTTCACACGGAAATGCTCTATATTGACATCCAATTTGATGGGGAGCTGTTTTTTTCCCTCTTTTTCCTTTATTTTTGGAGTTTTTGTGCGTAATTCTTGCATTTTTTTCTGTTTATTTATTGTGTCAATTTATATTTTTACTCAATTTTTTTTCTAATTCTATAGCTTCTATAGCTATGTCTTTGTTTAGTGATTGAATTTTTTTTAGTTTTTTTTTTCTGCTGAAGTATTCCTTTTATTTTTTTGTTTGAATTTGTTTCAATAAGATGAAATCGTGCTCTAATTGTATAGGCTTGTTTTGATCCAACTATGCGTGAAAAATGATACATGTGCAATTGTGAAAGATTAAAAGGTCCTATTTCTAAATTTGACAGTTGTCAGCATTTAGACTCTTTAGTATTGTTACAGTGAAGTTCTTTTTTGCCAAATTTTATTTCTATCAATGTATAATTTTTAGAGTTCTCGTAACAATTATGACTTCTTTTATTTAGGCTATAACACTTTTTTTTAGGTTACTGTTACAATAAGACCCTTAGCATTTGACTTCTTAAAGAGCCAACTGGTACTGATCTAAACGTACCAGCAAGTAGCCTTACCAGGTTTAGAATGCTTTCTTGCTTCTCTTTTATCAATCATCTTCACAAGTTTGAACAGAAGTAAATTTACAGATTTGTTGGAACTTAAAAAAAAAAATAAAGACTAGACTTTCACTATAAAGGACAATTTCAATTATTTATGTATTACAATAAGTTTATGATTTGATTTGTTAAAATTTCAATTTGATTCTTAATTGGCAACATTTGGTTTTTTTCATACTTGATACTGGTACATATCAGTTGGTACCGGTACGACCGCATGGTACTTGTTAGAATCGATACTAATTGGTGCAACTGGTACAGAATGAATTTGTACCAATTGGTACTTTATTAATCATTATTATAAGCTCAGTTATGGTAACTTTTCTTATTGCATGCATTAACCACTGGTTGTCAACCAATAAATATAAGTCAGGCAAGAAGCAAGGATGATATTGATGCTTTAAAAGTCTGTACCAGTTGTATTTTGTTGTGATCAATTTACGATGCTTTGTTGGAATTATTTTTGACATTTGTTTTTTAAGTTTTAAATATTTTGATGAATGACTGTCGACCCCTTTTATAATATTAGCTAAATGTGAATATCTATTGATTTATTAAAGTACCTCAAATTTTAGTTAAATGTAATTGTATACACTTAATTGTAATATAATTAGCTTTTCTTATTGACAGTACAAGGGTTAATTAGGTCTTTACATAATACTACGATATATAATTTACTCATATTAAGTCTTCATTCTTAAGCATATCTTACTGAATAACTGTTAAAAATTGATTAAAAGTTGCAATTAGCATCAGAGGCGTGGGTGCTATAATTAGCGTATTTCAATATTTAGCAAAGTTAATTATGGTAACATGTATCAATTTTAGAATGTTATGGAAGTAGTGGAGGTCTAAAATTAGACTTTGTATTAGGTATATTAATGATGTAAGATAGAAGAATTTTGCAAAGATTAAAAAAGGAAAGTGAATGAAAATTGTTTCTGTTTTTTGAGAAGATTAGAAAATTCTATGCAATGAGGATGATGACTAATGTGGTGCTACTTTTGCATTTTTATTAGAGGTTTGAATTTTAATGCACTGGAACAACTCATATAACTGCACTGATAACAATACTTGTAATTTGTGAAAATTGAAATGATTATTATTTGAATACCTATGGTCAGAAACATTACTATTCTGTTTGATACCAATGTTTCTATTTATTTTCTTATCTGTCAGTATCTAAAGGAGGCAGATTGGGCAGAGGGTAGGCGACTGGCTGTTCAGGTACCCATCTTTTAGTTCGTCTCTCTTTTGTTCTTAGCTTATTTATGTCTAGGTAGTTACACTTGAGAGTTAAGTTATAAAAACTCACTCTGGTACCTCTTCTGGTTCTCATATCTTAAAAACTAAATTGGTTCAAGATTTCTACAAGTATTTACCTTTATGCATGGTTGGTTCTTTTTTATTGCAAAAGATTGTTTGTATTCTAATTGTTGTTACTAATAGTCAGTTGCATCAAGAGTGGCTGAGGAAATGGGTATCAAGCTTGGAGAAGAAGTTGGATATACAATTCATTTTGAAGATTAAACAACGAATAGGGTTGCAAAATAGTGAGTTTGATGAACACAGCAAATATTTTGTGATTTTCAGTGTATAAAGTACATTTGATGTATTGATATAATTGTATTAGGGTTGCTTGATGGATGCTGTTATATTTAGACTTTGTAAGACTTGCTGGTAAATGCAAGCACTATATTAGGATTGCTTTGTTAAATGATGATTGCTGATTTGAAATAGGTAGTAATACTTTTACTTAAAAATTATCTTTATTCTTGTTATATTGCTTTTTTTTTTTTATATTTTCTACTAAAATGTAGTATTATAACATTACCGGTGCTATTCTATTTTGTAAAGAAGATAGATGCTGATAATTGACTGTTAAGTTTCATTTATTGTAGATAAGTCTTTTAACTTTCAGATCTAACTGCTAACTTGACAGTTGTGGCACGCTACTCGAAAATAGGAGAGTTGGCTCATGTAAATGGGGTAGAAAAGAGTGGTGGGATTTGAAGAAAATGATCAAAACATATTTTCAATTCCCACGGCAACGTGTGGCAGGCACTTGACTAGTAAATATAAATATCCTCAATTTTCAGTTCAGGTATCACCGTATCAGGTATGTTTATGTGGTTGATTCGGAGCTAGCATTGGATCAAGATCTGAGAATGATTGAGATGGTAGAGACTAGAGAGCAATAAATCACTAGGTTTTGTTGGTAGTCAAAAGAATTAAAATACCAAACTAAATAGATTAACAATTGAGATTGAATTAGAAAAAAAAACTAATTATAAATGAGTTGGTTTAATTTTAGTTAGATATAAGTTTAATTATAATAAATTAAGAATACTCTTTTCTTGTTGCGTCAGGAGTCAGGACGCAGGCGGGAGTCGGACTGGACGGGGACTGGGTCTCTCTCTCAATTCGTATCACCTAAGGTAACAGAATATTTCTGTTTGGTTCTCGACCGTCCAATCAGAATCCGCGCGACTATTAAAGCGATTCCGTGCGTTCCACCTCGGGGCCGGATTGGCCGGATTCCGATCGGACGGAGGTGCTTCAAACAGAAATATTCTGGTACCTCAGAGGATATGGGTTCGTCTCTCTCTCCCGCCTCTTTTTTCCTTTCGCTTATTCTAAAAACCCTATTCCTAAAAATCAATCTAAAATCAATGAAATAATTAATCAATGCTTTTGTTTGCCGCCTCCTCCTCTTCCTGAAGGAGAAGAAGAAGAAGAAGAAGAAGCGATCGGGAAATCAAAATCAGTAGAAATGGATCGGGAGAGAGAGTTGAAAGAGCGTTGGCGCTCCATCGAAGAGGAATTAGACGGGGACGACGACGACCCTGATCAGCGCCGCCTCCACTCCGCCAAGGCCTCCTGGTGAGTTAGTTAGTAGCTGTTCTGTTCTCCTTGACAATTTCATTAATTCCTAAATTGATATCATATCCATGGTAGCGTAGGTTCTCAGACGCGTTCGATTTCCTGATAAAAGTGCCAGAGAGCAGACACATCTGGTGCGACCACCCCAATCTCATGGGTCCTCTGCTGGAGACATTCCATGCCTTGGAGATGGAGACATCATCTCCATCTTCATCCCTCCCCCTCATTCTCCTCTGGACCAGGATTTCCCGCGAGCTGGCCGTCTGCACCCAGTGCGTCTGTCAGCACCACCAGGCCCTCCATTCCTATGACGCCCACTACCAATCTGACTCTGTGGGTCCCCTCCTCAACACCCTCCGCAGGCTCGATGAAGAGAGGCTCTCTGCCCATCTCAACCGCATCAATGCCAAGTTACGTGCCAACCACTACGATCCTGCTCGTGATGGTCCTGAGGTCGTCAGTTTGATGTTTGAGGTGCTTATGTTCCCAGTACTATTGGATGACAGCTCTCTGGCAAATGAATTTCAGATCTTTCTAGAGGCCATTGACCACTCTTATGAAGTCACTCTCTCCACTGACCAACAATATCCCGTACTCTACTCTACTCTACTCTACTCTACTCTACTCTTATAATTTTCTACAGCAGGCACTTCTCAGTGTTTCATCAAATCAAAGCAACCTGAATTCAACAATTATTTAATACTAAAAACACACACACATTGCTTTGTTGGGTTAACACTTGGATTAACAGGGAGTGTTTGCACTGCTTTTCTTCGGCAGCAGTAAAGCTAGAGCAATCGGCCTTCGTCTAGCGAGATGCATGGGCAAGTTGAGGTACCCCCATCCCTCCCCCTTATGCAAATAATAATTTAATATTTGGGTTGTACTATCTCCAAACCTTCTATGTCAATTTAAGTAATGGAAAACAAACCATGTAGGCTAGCAAGCGACTTGGAACCGTTGCAACCTCTACTCAAGAAATGGATCGGCTTTTTAGAAACAGATGTTCTGCCTACCAGTACTGAGACTCTGAGGCCCAGATTGCAGCTCAAGCGAGCTGATGTATGGCTTGGAATTAAGTCACTGTATGTAAGTCTAAAACCTGCGACTACGCTTTCTTGTTTGTATTTAAATGTTTCTGTTTCAATTTATTGGATTCTAATTTTATTTTTGTTTTTCATTTCTAGGCTGGGGTTTCTGGATGGCCCAGCTTTTGAGGATGGTATATTGGAGAGGTATCCTGTTTTCTTGAATATAATACTCAACCATGTCAGTGATGACACTTCTGATTTCTCATATGCTGTTAGTTGCCTCAAAGCCTCCTTTGAGATGTTAGGTGAGTAATACACTTTTATACGTATCCTTCATTGTATAGGCTTTATTTTGTTCCTATGATGTGAGATCTGTGTATAGGTTGTAAGCTTTGGTTGAGAGCCTCACTATCACCAAGCGTGATGCGAAACACTTTACTGGGGCATTGTTTTCATACTCGAGACGAGAAAAGCCACAAGGATATTTTTGATCTTTTTATTCCGTTTCTCCAGGTTTACCTCCCTCCCTCTCTCTCTCTCATATGCATTTGTCAATATTTGAGTTCAAGTATGCTTTTAAGTGCTCCTAAAAGAAATATAACGAAGAAAATAATGTAGAGTTCTCTGTTATGTAGTCCCTTGAAGCATTGCAAGATGGAGAGCATGAAAAGCAAAGGAGAAACATACTGTATTTTCTTCTTCATCAGGCCACTAGAAGCAGTAACTTCAGTGCCTTCACACGACAAAATGCTTCTAAGGTAAGCCTCTCTAGTTTTATTAAAACTTGTCCTCCTGAAGACTACATTCTTACTGTTCTCAAACTGTGTTAATACTTTCTATTTGGGATTTCTAGTTTGTTATTATTTTGATGTCTTACCAATTGATTTGCAAGGTGAAAACAATGTTGAATTCTTGATAGAGTTTAGAAACTTCTGTCTGAAGTGTTACTGGGATGGTGCTATGTTCTATGCCTAATTGAATCATCCAGGACTATATGATCCTGTCTAGTACAGATAGATTTGTTTTCTTTTATATTTACTTGTTTTTCATGAAACAACGGCTTCAGGCTTGTATCCAGTCGAAGAAAAGAATGTGACATCAGCAAATGAAGCTCTTTCTAAATTTGAAAAAAAAAAATGTTTTGTTTCAGATTGCTATACTTATTGTGTACCGAGGATATACAATGGAACCTCCTAGTCCCCCGTTTGAGTGTGCTCATATGTGGTAAGATTGAATTGTCATCATTATTATGCAAAATCAACTTTTTTGTTACTCTTTGTTTATTCTTTCAAAAAATTTATCAGGGGCCCCTCTTTGGTGAGCTCATTGAAGGACACAACCCTGCACAATTCCTTACGCCAACCTGCTTTTGATCTCATAAATTCTATTATTATATCAGATGCATGTGCATTGGTATCAAAGCGCGTATCCCTCTCCAAAGGTGATAGCGGAAGCCTTTTTGATGAAGAGGAGGATACAACCTTTTCAAAAGATACTACGAGAGACAAAAGTTGTTGGACTGAATTCTGGTCACAATGGAACTTGACTTCACGTGAATGCAGCCAATGGAGATGCATTCCATTGTTGTGGTACACTGCAATGTTTCAAGTAGACCCCATGAATCTTCCTATATCATTCTCCATGGCCATATTTTGGGTATTGTCCCGTGTTTCTGTGGCAGATCTTAGTTCGGGTAATGAGCGGATGTCACAATCAGTGGATGAGTGGTTGGTGTCACATGCTGGGGAAATATCATGGTGCTTCAAATGGGAGACCCCTAAAGGGTCCAATGATGGGGGAGATGGCAAGGAATCAAAAAACTCTGTTGAGGTGGCAGCTGTTACTTGCACTCTATTGCTGAGGTCCTTGAAAAGGTGTCGTGGTACTTCTTCCATAGTTAACCTAACCTCCCTTTGTACTAGCAGTAGTAGTAGTAGTAGTATATTCTCTTTGGCATTCCTCATGAGATATCGTTGTGCTATTTTAATTAGGTTCTCTGTGCAATTTGTGGTGCAACTACAAAAGCAGGAACTTCAGAGGCAATGGACTTGGGCACCTGCAATGGCAGAAAGCTTGGTTCTCCTTCTTGTAGATCCTAACGATGTCGGTAACTTTTGCTTCATCTGAAAAATGAAATGTACACATTGGTGTTAGTTATTTCGTGTCTAACTTGTATAATATTTTCTGTTAGCAGAGTGTAAGGCAAGCAGGTAGAGCCATTTTAGAGTATGTCTCTCAGAATAGGATGCTGACAGCCGGGCTCCAATTTCTTTGTAGCAGCGCTGCTTCTCTCTCCGCCATGTATTTGGGCCTCAGATATGCTCTAAGGCTGGTAGGTTCTCCTTATTTTTGCATTATTTTCTTTAACTTGCTTAGTTTAAGGATGTATTCTAGATGATTGATATGTGGACCTTGTACTGTTTATTCTATCAGGTTCAAGTTGACCCAATATCACAAAATTTTCCCAACCTGCACCACATATTTTTTGTCACGCGAAAGCTACTAAAGGAAGTGGTTAACCCTGACCAATCACCATCAGGTTTCCACAAGGGGGGTCCCTCCACTGTGAGACAACTAACTGAAGGAGGTTTCCTAAGGCAACCAGGGTTTAGCGACCCGTCGAACCAGCTGTCCAAAAGTATGCCTAGTCTTGTCGACATGCAGTCTTGGGAAGACTTTTGCTATTTTCTATCAACTATCTTGTGGCCTTTTATGGTGAAATGCTTGGAGAAAAGAGGCATAATTTTTGATGAAAAAAATTGTGAGGTACATTTCTTTGAACCTGTATAATATTTACCCTTTTTTAAAATTTCACACCTCTTTCAATATGTCATATGCATAAGATGTGAATAAACTTTCCCAAACAGCTCATATAAGGGTTTAATTTGACTAAAGGTACATGCTTTCAATCTTGCGGAGTTGCACTGACTCTAACAAATTCTGGCGACTTTTTTTTGGAAAAACTGGTTTTTTTGCAAAGGTTTAATATGCAAAAGTTTTGCATTAAGGTCTTAATTGATCGGTACCGATGCTCGAGTGTACCTAGTGTACGGAAGGTACGAGGTTGGTACCATGCTGGTACAAGGTAACCTGAGTCGAAGGTACAAATCAAAGGGTTTAAGGAATATTTAAGGTAGGGTTACTGTAGCCAAATAGTGATCAGATCAATAATGACAACAATGGGCCTCTATTTATAGCAACGGTGAGGGTGACCTCAGCAATTTTGTCTGTAGCTGTCTTTTGTGTGAGTTCGGAGACAACTTACAGGAAAGGTGGTCCCCACCAAAGGGATAAGTCGGTGAACAACTGGACTTTTTGGGCGGGGCTTTTAGCAAAGCCGGGCCAAGTTTTGTACCCTGGTATTTAGAATTAGTTCCTCAATTAGCTAGTAATTAATGACAGTTGCGTACGTAAGATATACTAATTAAATTTGTAACAGATGGCAAGCGTGCGCCTTCTTGAGGTGCTGCCTTTTGTTGTGGAGAGGCTATGTCTAGGGTTATCCTCAACTCGGGAAGATTATTTACGTGAAAATTTCCTTTTTCCGGACTTAGCCTGGCTGTCCCACTTGGCAAATTGGGGGAAATCGTCCCTGGTAGTTCTCACAAGGCACTGGAAGCAGTGTATCCTTTCGGTTCTTCAAATTCTCAGGGGATCGCTATCTACTGGGCCCACGCCACTCCTCCTCGCCCTTGAAGCAATGGTCTACAAAGGTTCTTTCCCTTTCCTTATTTTTTCTCAGTTTTATTGTTGGGTAATGGAACGAGATCCTCCTATGAACTTTTAGTTTTGACAACTACGTGCAATCCTGATCAATTATCTCGTCATCTTGAATTTAGGGAGTACTTTGATTTATCCTTCGGTTTGTTTGTAAGGTTAGGATTACTTTTTAGAAGCTCCCATTGAGGGAAGATTTTTTATGGAAAAATTATGTTTTGCTTCATTGAATATCTGCTATAGTTGCGACAGCTATGGTAAGGTCAAGATTAAATTAGGCCTTTGCTTGACGATCTCATAATACTGTGATTTCTTTTGAAGGGGCTTGAATTTCTTCTAAATTTGGTAAAAAGTAAATTAAGTTTCCTTGGAGCAACTCCCGAGATGCTTATATAATTTTTGGTGCCTTACTTGGCCATAAGAAGCAGTGCTATTAGAGCTGCTTTGAGGTTACCAAGTGGTTTGATCTTGCACCATGTAAACTTTCAGATAAAATTGATATGGAGAAGTTCCTGGAGAAAGCATCAGCATGTGAAGGGAGTGCCTTGTCTAAGGAGGCTCCTGCTACCACAAGACCGCCGGCTCCTCTGTTGGATGTGGATGTTATTACCACAGAGAGGGCCCAACCTAAACCTAAACCTAAACCTAGCAGCGATAACTCTAACCATATAGTCATACAGGAAGCAAGACGGGCTACCACTAAGTTGGAAGCAGATGTCATCTCATCAGCGAAACCACCGACTACTTTGGAAGGGAGGGGCTACAGCAAGGATAAAAAACCGATCAAACTATCTGAGGCAGCTGCAACAGCAGCAAAGAAACCACCCTTCAAACCAGCTGAACCAGCAGCACTTGCACTTGCATCAGAAAAGAAGCAGTTGAAGCCACCTGCTAAAGAGGAGTCACAGAAACAGTTGAAGCAAATAGTACAAGAAGATGATCAACCTGATCCTCTAGATATCGCATTGGATAAAGTGCGCCAGACCCTGATCCCACGTCCTCCTCTGAGTCTGACAAAGACACTCCCCCTCCCTCCAAAGCGACAAGTGGTTCAACTTCCAATGCAAAATGGAAGCAGAAATAATACTTTATTCAGCAACAGAAACACATCTGTCATGAGGTTTAAACGCTCTAATTTTGAGCAGTGGTACAAGCAAATATTACAGATGGACTACTTCTCTGCTATCGTCGGTATATCAAAGAATAATGGTCACAAGGAGAAGGAGAAGGATTCAAATGCAACTTTGAAAAAGGTGCCTCTCAGCTTTCAATCAGAAACTCAGTACCTAGATATATTTAGGCCACTTGTTTTGGAGGAGTTGAAGGCACAGTTGCGCGCTGCCTATGTGGAGAGCTCCGTTGAAGACATGGTGTGTGGCAGCTTCTCTGTGTTGTCTGTTGAGAGAATTGATGAATTCTTGGTGGTCAGGGGTCGGCCAAATGAGAAAGAATTTCCCAGGAATCAAGTGGGCTGTTTTGAAAATGACCTCATTTTGCTTACCAAGGAGCCTTTCCAAAATACTGAGCAGTCTGTGCATGTGCTAGGAAAGGTACATTTTCATTTTCTATATACTTGCATTTCATGAGAAATTTATACTAACCATTAAGGTTGAGTGGTTGACCAACTTGGCTGTGCAGTTTAAGACTAGATACTAGCCTTACTAAAGATTGCCTGTGTCAACAATTACTGTCTCGAATCTAAACTGGTTAGGTATCAAACCGGACCATCAGTAATGTGCTAATATTATATGAAAATCTGTCCATCTGGTAAAGCTGTTACCTGAGATGACAAGATTATGGAAACATAAAATTTGAAAGATGTTACTTGCTGGTACCTCATGTCTTTGTTGTATTGTAGGTGGACAGGCGAGAGAAGGGTGACAGAGACCAGCCTATGATCCTTGTTATACGATTTCTCATCTCGAATGAGATTTCTCGTTTCATTAGAGTGCGGAAATTTCTGACAGAACGAAGCAAATGGTTTCTGAACAAAGTTTTCAACCTTACCCCTCAGATGAGAGAATTCCAAGCCCTCTCTTCTTTGCAAGACATCCCTATTCTGCCTATTATCCTGAACCCACTCAATGTCAATGTACCCCACGCAAGAGTGGCAAGACCTGCCCAGTTACATGAGGCACCGTTGAGTAGGCTTGATGAACCCATAAGGAATTTCTTGACCAGCTCCTACAACCATAGCCAACTTCAGGCCATTGATGTGGCTACCAGGAAACCGATTGATGGGAAGGATTTTGAACTCACTCTAATCCAGGGCCCTCCAGGTCTCTTTCTTTCTCTATCTTTTTCTCTATTTATGTATTGCATTTTCTTTCTTTCTTTCTTTTATTTATTATGCAAAACAGTCATCTAGTAATTTTGTTATTCAGGTACTGGAAAGACACGCACAATTGTTGCCATAGTGAGTGCCTTGCTTGCCTCACCTCTTGTGCAAAGGAATAACTCTTCCTCTTCTTCGCAATATTGCCCTGGCAACAGACAAGGGAGGAACTCTTCCTCTTCCTCTTCTGTAATGAGGGCCTGGCAAGACCTCCCCTTAGCCCAGCAACTGATGAAGCAGTTGTCCTCTTCTGAAGGTGAATTTGAAGGCGCTGAAAAGTCCCTTAGAGGAAGAATTCTCATCTGTGCCCAGTCAAATGCTGCAGTAGACGAGCTCCTCTCCAGACTCGGCGAGGGCCTCATAGGAAGCGATGGCCAAAAGTACAAACCTTACATTGTCAGGGTCGGTAATCAACAAACTATCCATCCCAGTTCCCTCCCCTTTTTCATAGACACTCTTGTTCAGCAAAAGTTATCAGAGGATATGAAATCAAGGCAGGCTGATGCTAAATCTGGTAAAGCTGAATTTGAGTCTACCAGTTCGGTGAGAGCAAGATTGGAAAAGGTGGTAGATGATATCAGGAAATACGAAGCGAGGCGTGCAAAACTATATAGCAATGATGGGGAAGATGACGAGTTATCAAAAGCAAAGGTGGTGTCTGTGTCTCGAGCTGAATCACGTGACATTCCTGATGATCAAATTGATGCAAAGCTGAATCAATTGTATGGGCAAAAGAGGGAAATAAGTAGTGATCTTAAAATTGCTCATACAAACGAGAAGAGGCTGGCTGAAGAGAACAGAGCTCTTAAGCAAAAGGTGAGGAAACAAATTCTGAGGGATGCTCAAATTGTGTTGACTACCCTCAGCGGGGCCGGTGGTGACTTGTATTCAGTCTGCTCAGAGGCTGCCTCAGCTGGTAAATTTGGGATTGTTCCGGAGCATACAATGTTTGATGTGGTTGTCATAGATGAAGCAGCTCAGGTATCTTATTCTTTGCTTTTTGGTGCATTATGTTTCTCTGTTGATGCAGACAAGTAATAAAAAGGTTTTTCTGTTGATGCAGGCTCTAGAACCTGCAACACTGATTCCTCTTCAACTTCTCAAGTCATCAAAAGGAATAAAGTGTGTAATGGTAAGTAGTATTCAAGTTCCAGTTCAGTATATATTTAAACAGCAATCTCATTAATTCCTTGGCACTATGACTATTGAGGATTGAGGTTTTGAAAATTTGAAAAGGTGGGAGACCCTAAGCAGCTTCCGGCGACAGTGATATCAGATGTGGCAAGCAAGTTCTCATATGAATGCAGCATGTTTGAGAGGTTGCAGCGAGCCGGCCACCCTGTTATCATGCTCACCCAACAATACCGCATGCACCCTGACATCTCCAGATTTCCATCATTGCATTTCTATGATGGCAACTTGCTAAATGGGACCCACATGGAAGACAGATTCGCTCCATTTCACAACATGAAATGCCTTGGTCCATACATGTTCTTCGATGTAAATGATGGTCAGGAGCGTTTTGCTGGCTCTCAGTCTCTCCGTAATGAATCTGAAGCTGAGGCTGCCACTGAAATTCTAAAGTTCCTCAACAAAAGGTACAAAAAATACTCTTCTTTTTCTACCTACCTAAGTCATTACACTGAACAAGGAAGTAAGGTAGTAACTACTTGTCAATTTTGTTGTCAATTTTGTTGTCAGGTACCCATCTGAGCTAGCTTGCAAGAAGATTGGCATTATTACCCCTTATAAGAGCCAGCTGTCCCTTTTACGTTCGAAATTTAACTCCATCCTTGGTCCAGATGCTGTTTCAGAAATGGAATTAAACACAGTTGATGGGTTCCAAGGTCGTGAGGTCGACATTCTCCTGCTTTCTACAGTCAGGGCAAATTCATCTTCATCTTTTGATGAGTCAGGCCACATCCGTACTGGTACTGGCGGTATCGGTTTTGTGGCTGATGTGAGACGAATGAACGTTGCTCTGACACGTGCCAAATTCTCTCTCTGGATCTTTGGGAATGCAAGGACTCTGCAGGTGAACCCTCACTGGACTGCATTGATCCAGGATGCCAGACAGAGAAACCTGTTTGTCTCCATCTCTCAGCCTTACTCTTTTCAAGAATTATTGCCGGATTCTATGGGAAAGGATATCAGAATGAATTGCAGAGTCAAGCGATTTGGTTCAAGCATGCCAGGAAGGGAGAGAGAGCCGAGATCTGGTGTCAAGCGATTTGGTTCAAGCATGCAGATACCAATGCCAGGAATGGAGAGAGAGCCGAGATCTGGTGCTGGAGTATTGATGAAAAGAGCAAATGAGAATGAGGTTGCCGTCAGAGGGCCAGGTGGGAGCAGAAATGGTAGCGGAAGAAGTCGTGCCGATTCAAAGGCAATTACTTCAGGAAGCAAGGGGAGAAGTGAGAATGTTGGTGTGGGAAAGAGGGGGTCGGGTGAGTTGGTTGAGGGTGCGAAAGAGGCAGTGAAGAAATTGTGTGACCCAGGGGAATGTAGTGGTGCTGGTGTTGGTCCTTCTAAACAGATTCAAACTGATGCTGGTCATTCACTGACAAGGGAAAAGAGGGAAAAGAGGAGGGTGATGCCAATGCCAATGCCAATGCCGACACCAAAGCCACGAGGGTCTAGGGGACCTGTGGTTCCCAGTGGGTCTGAGAAGAAGAAAGGTGGAGCAGAGGAGGCAGGAGAGAGGAAGAAAGGGAAAGCAGCAGAAGCGGGTGTGGGTGTGGGCAGTGTGCTGAATTCTGCAAGGAAACGGCAAAGAGAGGAAGTTGGTTCTCTGCTCTCCTCTGCGCTCATCCCCTCTAAGAAGAAATCATTATAATCAGACCATGACATGCTTGCTCTTGCTCGATCTTGCTTCTATATTTGTCCATAATATATAAATTTTTTACTTGTTTATGTTCTGTAGAAATCAGAACATGGAATACCAGTAGGAGCGGGAACAAGGTACTTATTAAGATAGGAAAAAGAGTAGCTAGCTAGCATGTTAACTAAATAGCATAGCAGCACTTTGTTGTAACTCCAACTGTATGTGCTAATTTTGTCGTCCTGTAAATATCAGATAGAATAGATATTGGCATTTGGCGGGGAGGGTTTTATAATAGAGGCATTAATTGTGGCCCCAATTCCATTCCATTCCATTTTTGTACTCCTCTTTGTATATTTATTATATCATAATATTCCCTCTATGCCGAAATTTCATAAATGGAATTAATCCTTGGTTATATATTGCAGCTTCAAACTAGCAAGGCGTATTAAACCAGTACTTGCGTAGTTTCTCAAGAAAAGGAAAAAGAAAAGAAAACTAGTGGAATCAATCAATCAATTAAATTAGTTCAGATGCCCGGTGCGGTACACTTGTACATCCAATATTTCCATCTTAATTTAGAAAACAAAGTAGACTAATTAATCCCAAAGCAGATTAACTAGCACAACTGAAATATATACTCTATCAATCTATCTATTTCACAACCATTTATCTGTGTGTGTGTGTGTAAAGCACGTATTCATATATATTATATGGAACCTATTGAAAATGGTGGTACATCATGAATTTAACATAATATTACAGAAATGCCATGAAAAGAAAAACAATAGTAATTCACCTTTTCCTTTTAGAGCTGTATTTGGCTGTAAATAAGGGAAAATACACTATGTATGCTTTCTGTTCTGTCATTCGGATTACAAGGCATGCATATGATATGATCATATCATAATTGCTAAATTACCCTCCTTTAAGGCATAAATCTCACAACCAAAGAACCAAATATGTAGTAATAATGATCAGCTAAACACACAATTAATTCATATTACTTGTGGTCAGATCAAGAGAAGATGATGATGATGATGATGATTAAATATTAAATAATTCAGACAGACGAGCAATCCAAATCCATCTGGTCTGCCTTAGCAGCAGCACGATGTCTAGCACAGCAGGCAGCATCCAAGACGTCGAGGTTGTACAAGATGGGGATGATGAGAAGGGAGCAGAGGAATGAGAGGACGGGGCCGAAGATCCATAGGAGGAGGGGAAGAGCGGTGTAGAAGAGGCGGTTGCCGACGGTGTTCAGGAGGAATCCCTTCTCTAGCAGGTCGCACACGTAATCCTGCGAGAGGCGGTTGCTAATGACTGATGCACCATCATCATGATCAAGTTTGATATTGATGAGGAAGTTGACCTGGTTGAGGAATCGGATAGAGAGGGAGTAGCAAAGGAAGGCGAAGACGAAGAGAAGCAGCAGGGAGACATACTTGAGGGAGAGCATAAACTCCCCATGGGCCCCGAACACTGCATCGTTCAGCGGCCGCTTGATGCTGTATGTGCTGCTCAGCACCGCTGCCAGACCTGTGCACAGCAAGATTGATGTTGTCCCCATCAGCGTGGACCCCATGATGGCGTTCCGGATTGACTGCACCGCCAGGATGTTCTTCTTGTCGTTGTCCTTCATCATGGCTGCCACCCAGAGGTGTCGGCCTGCCGAGTTGATGCCGATGAAGGTGCGGTGAGGCTCAGTGCGCACCTTGTGCCATAGCCACCCGTGGTATGCCATCAGTACAAACACGGCAAAAGGCACCAGAACCAAATCCAGGTAGCTCGTTCGCCACTCCATCGTATTAATTTTTCTATGTGTGTGTAATGATTGAATTATATGTGTTAATTTCCTTGTCTGTCTAATTTGTTTGCAAAGGCACAAACGTAGAGGTGTAAGTTGGAATTAATAGAAGGGAATATGGAAACGGAAGTAAGGGAGGTGGTGGCTATAACATGTGCTGTGCCTGTGCCAGAGGTGTGTGTGTATATATATATGTATGATAATATGAACGGGTGATGTTAATTGGGGTTGTATAAAATAATTAAATTAGGATTAACAATATTTTAACATCAACATCCGCATGACCTATATATATATACTATTATTCATTCTGTTTGCAGTGTTGCCATATATAGTTATAGTTAACAAACTAATTAACAAGGAGCCACAAGCCCCTTCGATCTATATACAGTACCAAAATTTGGTATCCATCGAAAAACAGTAGCAAGGAATACCTGACCGAGACGCCATCAATTTTCTTTTAGCAGAATTAATGTCAACCTTTACTTTTCTGTTTGCCATGCCAACTATATATGCATATCTATGTGTACATGCATGTGCTACAAGTTTTTTTTCTAGCTAGATTCCAAATTTTAAAATTTATAAAAAAAATTATTCGAATTTGGAATCAACAATTTCTCATGAAAGAGAGCATTGTAAGATTGGTTTTCGTATGTGTTACAAATTAGATACCACTTTGAGCTTTATTGCATGTAAAATTTGATTTGCAAGATATGAAGATCATGTTGAACGGTTCGGATCGACCGTTAGGATTTTAAAAGCTCAAATATTGAGCCGTAGCACGGAGGCCCTCTATGTTATGCGTAGCATATTTATAATTTCATATATATATATATATATATATATAGAGTATGGCTAACGTGCTTCCTCTAGCATTTCGGCGAGGTGCTTCCGGGGGCATATCTTACTGTTTGATGTTCAAATAACAAATTCAAACCGTTAGATGTTCAATCTATATTAAAATGTACTTGGAGACCAAATTTTACATTTTTTGGAATTTTTTCACTATTTATTAAGCCACTTTGAAAATTGCTGATCCGGGTGAACAGTAAAAACAGTCTGGACCATATGATCAGCAAATTTCAAAGTGACTTAATAAATAGTAAAAAAATTCCAAAAAATGTAAAATTTGGTCTCCAAGTACATTTTAATATAGATTGAACATCTAACGGTTTGAATTTGTTGTTTGAACATCAAACACTAAGATATGCCCCCGGAAGCACCTCGCCGAAATGCTAGAGGAAGCACGTTAGGCATACTCTATATATATATATATATATATATATATATATATATATATAGAGAGAGAGAGAGAGAGAGATGAGCTATGGTGAGACGTGGAGTAAAATCAAGTTTTTACTCCATGGCACTATATTTCCATTTTGAAAATCCCAACAACCGATCCGAACCGCTCAACATGTTATCTATATTGAAATGTGCTTGGAGACCAAATTTTACATTTTTTGGAATTTTTTACTATTTATTAAGCCACTTACATATTCATATGGAGATCATGTTGAACGGTTCGGATTGACCGTTAGAATTTTGAAAACTCAAATATTGAGCTGTAGCACAGAGGCCCTCTATGCTTTGCATAATAGCACCATAGCCAACTCCTATATATATATAGGAGGGTTCAAATGCACCATTATTTTTGTGCTCCAATATGCTCCACATCCTTTATCTCTATTTTCAAAGTCCGAACAGTCGATCTGAACCGCTCAACATGATCTTCATAATAAAATATGCTTTGATACCAAATTTTATATTTTTTAGAATTTTTTTACTATTTTTTTAGATAGGTACAAAATCACTTTTTTTAAGGAGATTCTGGACCATCCGATAAAGTGATATTGTACCTATCTAAAGAAAATAGTAAAAAATTCTAAAAAAATATAAAATTTGGTCTCCAAACATATTTTATTATGAAGATCATGTTGAACGGTTCGGATCGACTGTTCGAACTTTGAAAATATAGATAAAGGATGTGGAGCATATTGGAGAAAAAAAATTATGGTGCATTTGAACCCTCCTCATATATATATCTATATATATATATAGTGGCTAAGATCAAAGTGGTATGACCAAGGCCTTTGGTGCTACCAAGTCGTTTTTGGATTTTCAAAGTCCAAACGGTCGATCTAAACCGTTAGATGTGATCTCTATATTAAAATCTGCTTGGAGACCAAATTTTACATTTTTTGGAATTTTTTTACTATTTTTTAAGCCACTTTGAAAATTGCTGATCACATGGTCCAGAATTTGGTTGCACTGTTTTTACTGTTCACCCGGATCTGCCATTTTCAAAGTGGCTTAAAAAATAGTAAAAAAATTCCAAAAAATGTAAAATTTGGTCTCCAAGCAGATTTTAATATAGATTGAACATCTAACGGTTTGAATCGACTATTTGAACTTTAAAATTGTAAAAACTAATTGGTAGCACCAAGACCTTGGTCATACCACTTTGACCTTAGCCACTCTCTCTCTCTCTCTCTCTCTCTATATATATATATATATATATATATATATATATATGGCAAATGCTTCTGTGCATACAAGGACCTATTTGTAACATGAGCATATTTTCATTTTCAAAGTTCAAACAGTCGATCTGACCATTCAACATTTTCTCCATATTACAATGTACTTGGAGGCCAAATTTTACATTTTTTTGAATTTTTTTACTATTTATTAAGATGGGTACAAAATTCAATGGTATGAATTTGACTAGTTTTGTAAAATACTTAATAAATAGTAAAAAAAATCGAAAAAATGTAAAATTTGACCTCCAAGTACATTTTAATATGGAGATAATGTTGAACGGTCGGATCGACCGTTTGAACTTTGAAAATAAAAATATGCTCATTTTACAAATAGGTCCTTGTATGCACAGAAGCATCCCTCTATATATATATAATGAGGAGGGATCAAGTTACAACAAATTTGAGTTACAACAAAGTTACAACAACCATTTTTTTCATTTTCAAAGTCCAAATCGTCGATCCAAACCGTTCAACATGATCTCCACAATAAAATGTGCTTGCAGATCAAATTTTACATTTTTTTTAATTTGTTTACTATTTATTAAGTATTTTACAAAAAATAGTCATATTCAGACCATTGAATTTTGTACCCATCTTAATAAATAGTAAAAAAATTCAAAAAAATGTAAAATTTGATTTGCAAGCACATTTTATTTAGATAATCATGTTGAACGGTTTGGATCGACGATTTGGACTTTAAAAATGAAAAAAATGATTGTTGTAACTTTGTTGTAACTCAAATTTGTTGTAACTTGATCCCTCCTCATATATAATTCTCATATATATATATATATATATATATATATATATATATATATATATATATATATATATATATATATATATATATATATATATATATATATATAGTGGCTAAGGTCAAAGTGGTATGACCAAGGCCTTTGGGGCTACCAATTAGTTTTTGTGATTTTAAAGTTCAAATAGTCGATCCAAACCGTTAGATGTTCAATCTATATTAAAATCTGCTTGGAGACCAAATTTTACATTTTTTGGAATTTTTTTACTATTTTTAAGCCACTTTGAAAATTGCTGATCACATGGTCCAGAATTTGGTTGTACTGTTTTTACTGTTCATCCGGATCTGCAATTTTCAAAGTGGCTTAAAAAATAGTAAAAAAATTCCAAAAAATGTAAAATTTGGTCTCCAAGCAGATTTTAATATAGATTGAACATCTAACGATTTGGATCGACTATTTGAACTTTAAAATTCCAAAAACTAATTGGTAGCACCAAGGCCTTGGTCATACCACTTTGACCTTAGCCCCTCTCTCTCTCTCTCTATATATATATATATATATATAGAGGAGGGTTCAAATGCACCATAATTTTTGTGCTCCAATATGCTCCACATCCTTTATCTCTATTTTCAAAGTCCGAATTGGATACCAAATTTTATATTTTTTAGAATTTTTTTACTATTTTTTTAGATAGGTACAAAATCACTTTTTTAAAGAGATTTTGGACCATCCGATAAAGTGATATTGTACCTATCTAAAAAAATAGTAAAAAAATTCTAAAAAATATAAAATTTGGTCTCCAAACATATTTTATTATGAAGATCATGTTGAACGGTTCAGATCAACTGTTCGGACTTTAAAAATAGAGATAAAGAATGTAGAGAATATTGGAGCGCAAAAATTATGGTGCATTTGAACCCTCCTCATATGTATAATTTAGAATAAAAAGGTGTGTGTGTTTTTGTAAAGTGGAACCTTACCTGATAACACGTCAGCGTAATCCCTGCTATAACGGTCGGCCATTTAATGCTCTCCGTTTCATTTTCTTTTTCATTGAATGAACGCGGTCTATTAGTCCCAATGTACCCAACCCTTTCTGAGTCTCTGTGGTTCCTACTTCCTACCTGTGTTCTCTTAATTTAATAACTGTTATAATTGTTATAAATTTTGGTGCTATTTGTTTACGTGTAATTTAAAATTACTGTTATGATTTTTTTTTTATCAAAATTACTATAATTTTCATTATAAATTATATAAAATAGGTTAATATTTTACGGTTTTCAAAATCTATGTCAACAATTAACTTTCTAAGAAAAAACCACAAATTTCAAAAGTTTGTCAATAATACGTTAATTTTGTATTACTTCACGTAGATTTACTTATGAAATAATCTATTTATCAGCCTAAAAAATAATATAAATTGTTGCAAAAACATTTTGATCATTTCAAAATATTTAACGATGTTAATAAAAACTAATTTTATGAAATTAGAAGTTAGACAAAAGATTGATAATATTACAAGTTCAGAGAGAATCGTGACATGCAAGTTGTCATTAGAGATTTTAAAAAATCACAACATGACAAGGCACGGCACGGCACGACATGTAAATTAGCATGATCACGATATGACACAATTGTCATTCCTTTTTGTTTTAAAGAAAAAGAAAAAGAACTGGTTACTATATATTATAACATTGCTATCTTTTGACTCAAAGAGGAAAATAGCAGGACGCAAATGTTTTCCTTTAGTTGACGATCACAATAAAATAATAATAATTACTCATTCTTATTCTTCGTGCTATTTAGTATTGGAATTTTTTATGTTTATTTCGAAATATATATATATATATATATATTTTAATGTTGATCAATTAGTACATCAGAACCCATCAATTCGTTTAGAATAGGATATTATTACTGTTTATGATAAGTTGATTAATTAGATTGACAACCAAAGTAAAGTCAAGATTAAAAATGATGAAATTTCGAATTGAATATCAGCCCTCCAATCAAATAGTCTACTTTATTTTGATTCTATACATCCTTTTGATGCTTTTTAACTTGTGGAAATCCAAATTTATTTAGACACGTACTTATCACATACAGATTGTATTATTTTTCAAATTGGTTCTGATTTCTTTCTATTTTTTATATGTCATTTAAGAAATTTTATGATTGATTGATAAATAATTGGTTGTCTTTATTTCTTTATATTTTTATATCATTTAAGGAATGTTATTTGTCATTTAATATGTCATTTTTGTATGAGATTTTTATATGAAATATGTTAAAAAAAAATCAAAAATGTCATTTAACGAAATATGTTTTTAAAAAAATATTATTTACGCATAGATGTCATTTAATATGTCATTTAGGAATGTTATTTGTTATTTAGTCTAAATTTTTTTTTATAAAAATATGTCATTTTGTCTGAGATTTTTTTTTCTCTTATAATATGTCACTGTTACAACGCACGGGCACGATACTAATTAACTATATATTAATGTTGAAAGTGAGTCAGAAAACTTTTACTCTCATCTCATTTTTCTTAAAAAATGAAAAAAAGTCAAAATTAATTTTGTTTGTTTATGTATGTGCGCCAGATAATATAAATTGAACATTTTGTGTTAATTTGGAAATAAATGAATATGGCGGGGAAGTTGTCCAGGTACAAAAATAGTGGCAACTCTCTCAATTTGCATGAACTTCATATATATAAAAAGGTATATGTATGTAGTGCAACTGCCACTATTGATAATTATATATAGGCATGCATGCTCTAGATCTGTTTTTGGGCCGGGGGGTGGATATATATATATATATATATATTATGCTTGATGAATTTAATTTGGGGATTAATTCATGCATATTGCATGCCTGAAAGATTGAAGAACAGTACTACTCGCAAGAAAGCGTGCGTCCGAAAATGAGCTCCAATATTCATACACAGTTTTTAATAAAGAACCGTGCATAAATGTGTTTTAATATTCATACACGGTTCTTTATTAAAAAATGTGTACAATTGGAGCACATTTAGAACGCGTGCATATAAATGCTCCAACAATTGTACACAATTTTATAGTATGATCCGCGTATGATGAAAGAAATACAATTTTTTCACATCATCGATTTGTGCATTCCTATTATAATGCATTTCTCTGCTTTTTCTAAGACATTTTTATCATTTCTAAAGCATCTCTTCCCTGTACATGTATTTTTCTGAGGCATCCCTTCTAAACAGGCAAGGCTAGGAGGAGGGGTAAGGCAAGGGAGGTGATATCTTCACCGAGAAAGCGATAAGAGATGAAAAACTTCAAACGCGCGTAACTCATCGATCGAGTGTCCGATTTCAGCGTACAACCTCAATTCGAAAAGTTGACAAGGTGATCTACAATATTTAAGTCTTTTTAGGCCCAAAAATTAAAGAGAAAAACCTCAAAACTTGAGTTGAAGTTTCCGATTAAGTTTTTTCTTTATAATTTTCATTTTTGTACTTCTTTACCATATTTTTTTTTTTGGTATTGTTCATGTAAATGTATAAAGTTTCAGATCTAACATTTTTTTTTTAGTTAGAATGTTGTTTATGTTGGTAAATGTAGTATTTTTGGTATATTGGTAAATGTAGTGTTTAATTTGAATTTAGATTTAGGGTTTTTTGGTATTTAAAAAAAATATATGAATTATACACGGTTTTTAATTAAAACCGGCGCTGTTTTTGAAATAACGTACATGGTTCTAAAACTGTATACAATTTAGTGACTCTTTTAAACACGACATCCGCAGACACGATTGCAAAACAGTGTATAATTAACCTTATTTTTTAAGTGTGTATACTCAATGTTTGTAGTAGTGGGTATTTGTTCATCTTAACGGTCAAGTAAAGGGCCAAGATAAAAATATAATGACTGTATATTATTGCAAGTCAAAAATATATAAATTAGGTGAAGTTAAAGATATAATATGTATATGAGGAGGGTTCAAATGCACCATTATTTTTGTGCTCCAATATGCTCCACATTCTTTATCTCCATTTTCAAAGTCCGAACAGTCGATCTGAACCGCTCAACATGGTCTTCATAATAAAATATACTTGGATACCAAATTTTATATTTTTTAGAATTTTTTTAATATTTCTTTAGATAGGTACAAAATCACTTTTGTAAGGAGATTCTGGACCATCCGATAAAGTGATATTGTACCTATCTAAAAAAATAGTAAAAAAATTCTAAAAAATATAAAATTTGGTCTCCAAACATATTTTATTATGAAGATCATGTTGAACGGTTCGGATCGACTGTTCGGACTTTGAAAATAGAGATAAAGAATGTGGAGCATATTGGAGCACAAAAATTATGGTGCATTTGAACCCTCCTCTATGTATATATATACATATAATAATAATAATAATAATTATTATTATTATTATTATTAGGGAAAATTGATTATGTGCCACTCCAAAACCTTGAAATTGTAAAAATGCCATTCCGAAATTTGAAATTGTAAAAATGCTCAAGTCCTTATTAGTATTATTATTATTATTATTATTATTATTATTATTATTATTATTATAAGGCAACTGCATGAAGGTACGTACCTAGCTACACACCGATTATATTACCCTCGGGAATAATCCTACCGATTTCTATCGAAATCAATGACACTTAGAGGAAATATTATATTAAATAAACTAATTGATTTTCTGATAAGTGTGTGTGTGTGTGTGTATATGAACATTAATTGTGCGTATGAATATGAAAATACAAAATAGAGAACAGTGGGACGTTATAATTAATATTCAAAGTGACAATCAAGCGAGGTTGAGATAATAATTAATTAATGTCAGAGTGATGATTAGCAATTAATTATATATTTTAGTCCTAATAGAAATAGTTGAGTTGGCCATCATTATCATTATCATTATCATTATCATTATCATTATCATTATTGAAGAAGAAAGAAGAAAGAAGAAAGAAGAAAGAAGAAAGAAGAAAGAAGAAAAGATAGATATATAGTGAGTCATGGAGCATAAATGTAGATTGTGTCCCTTTTTGAGGATTCCATGTCATTTACAATATAATTATATATTGAATTTTACTACGGTGTCGGTACCCATATATAGCTAATTAATTAAGAACACATAATTAATTATAATTTGGCAATTAATTAAGATGCCATTAATTAGAGCTTGTGCTTAATTTGGGACTATATATGAAGGCCTTATTGGGCCTTAATTTCTTGGGAATTAATATATATATATATATAGGATATATTATAAGTTAATTGGCAATTAATTGGGTGCATGCTCCGGCCGGCCCCTCCCCTCGGCCCCCTCCCTTAATTAATTGTTTATTGCATTTTGCAAATATCAACTCTCAACTAATCTCAACTCTCAACTTGCAACTCATAATTCTAGGCTTAATATATTATTAATTGTATACTATATATAAGTTGCTAGCTATTTGATTTATAACACGTGACGTACGTACGTACTCACATTGAAATTATTAATTAATTGTTTTGTTGATGATCGATCGATCGATCGATCGAGTTTACATGCATTTAAGAGTTAACATATATAACATAACGTAACATATTCACTTGAAAATTAAGAAAAGAAAAGAAAGCTTAATTAATTAATTAATTAATTAATATCAGGATGACACTATATATAAAAAACACAAATTAAATTAACCAGTTGAAAGTTGAAAAGAAAGCTTCATATATATCATCAGGCCGGGTTCAAGGGCTGTCTGCATCAGGCCGGGTTCAAGGGCGAGGGCGAGGGCGGTGACACATCATGCATGCAGTGTCTGTATCCCTCAAATCTCAATGATTGGATTGCACAGAATCCCTCCACTGTTCTAGGACACAAGCTAGCTAGCTAGATTGCCCACAAGTACTCTGGGGCCCTCATCTCCCCTTCCCTTCCTGATCTATCTATCTTTAAGGTACTCTCACTCTCAGTGGCCAAGCCTTTAATCATCAATTCAAACACACCCAGATAAAAACCTTAATTGCCCACTTACTTCATACATCCAGACCAGATGTATACAAGCTCTCTATTCTGGGAGGTGCTCAGCTCAGGTCACTATATATATATATATATATATATATGCTGACTTGAAATTTTAACTTTATTTTTGTATTCATGTCCTCTTGTAGGAGGTCCAACATGTACTAGCAACAGTACCTCAAGTAAGAGATCGACTTAATTGGATTTGGTACAGTGCAGCTCATGCAAGACACTGGAAGCGGCTACTGGTAATTCATTTCTCCGAGGCTAATCTCCTCAGCCGTTGTTACAAGGTAACATCCCTTTGTACATGTTTATACTTAATTTGTTTAATTATTTGCTTATTAAACCCTAATTTGTTTTAAGGCGAAGCACATGGGTTGTTAATTAGCTTAAATTATTCTTTTACTGTACGTGTAGCATGTACTGTATTACAATATATAAATTAAAAGAAATGAAAAATGTGCTGAGATACTTGACAGCTTTAACTCTGTGCCAGCTGCCACCTGTTCTTTGTCTTTTATGGTGTGAATTTGGTGGATATCTTGTTTAAGCAGCTGGATTGATTTGATTTACATGGATTAAATTATCTTTTTGAGCAACTGGATTGATTTAAAGAAATTAATATTTGATTCCACCATGCACCTTTGTGAAGTTCAGAGATAAAAGTTTAGAAGCCTTTGATTGAGAGATATTTCTATTTAGATGTGAAGAGTAGAAATAGAAGTTTCAATTAAGACTGTGATTTCTGACAGAAAAAATCTGCACTTTTGTCAAAAATTAATTGTAGGGTCTTATAATTAAAATAATTTCACAATCAAGGTGAAGGTGTTGTATGTAATTCAATTTCTTTATTTCATACCAGTGCATGGTTACATGGCTCCTGAGTATGCAATGAATGGATATGGATAGTTATCAGCTTTCAATTGTACTACTGGAATTAAGTTGTCAGTAGCCGAAAAAATATGGAGAAATATTTGGATGAAGAAATTAAAAAACTAACCTAACCTTCTTAATTAATTAGTTAGCTACTGTAGAACATATTTTGTTAGTTGTTGCAATTAATTAATTACTAATTGTAAGAAACATGATTCCAACAGATGTTTATATTATATTTAGTCCTTGAGAGCTGCTTTTTGCACACAGAACCGTTGGTCTAAGGTACTGTTGGTATGACTAGTACTATATATATATATAGTTATACTCTTGTTTCTCGATTTTCATTTCTCGAAATTTTGAAAGTCTTTGATGATACGATGAACTAGGAATGCTTCAACTTTTGTTTTTTTTTTTTTTTCAAATTGGCAGAATTATTTCCGAGTTTAAAATTCTTTGCACAATATATAACCAACTTAATTTCTGCAAAGATATTATGAATGTAAAGAATATACATTAGTTGTGACTTGTGAACAATGTGAAGAAACACTGAGAATTGAGATTGGAATGAAAATTTGTAAGTTGAGACTTGAGAATTGAGAATTGAGAATTGAGATTGATTTAATTAATTTGGGATGATGATGGTTGGTTGAAGCATGAATTTGGACTTTCAATAATATGTGTGTGTGTGTGTGTGTGTATCAGTGTATGTATCGTATGAGGCCTTTGTTTTGGTATTAATTAGAGGTTTTTAGGATATGAAGGCCTTCTTTTGGGCTTTGTTTGTTTACTAGACGAGACGAGACGAGGCTTTAATGTGATTAAATTAAATGCATCTATTATACTCTAGCTAGTACATGGATAAAACATAGATATTATATTACCATTTACCATTTACCATTTACCATTTACCAAGGAGAGAAAAGAAAAAGGAGAAAGGATGAAAACAAACATAAAGCAGTAACAGTAGATTAACCCACCAACACCAAATCCGTGCGAATTGCGAGTTGCGAATTGCGAATTTCGAATTGCGAATTGTTAGTCTCTGAAATCAAATGCGATGGTGATTGATGAATGATGATGAGAGGAGGAGGATTTGAGATTTGAGATTTGAAATTTGAAGTTACTAGTAGCATGCCATTCACCCAGTCTAAGTCTGTCTGTGTCTTTTTCTCTTTCTTTGGTCTCCCTCCCCCTCCCCCTCCCCCTCCCCCTCCCCCAGTCGTGTCGTCGAGTCCGGCAGTACCATGTCTGTCGCGCCTCGAATTTCGCTCCTTCATCGCACCACCCAATGGTTCCAATCCCATCCTCTCGCTCCACCTTCACCATCACCAAGGGACCTCAAATGCATCTCTGGCCACCACCTCCCCCTTACCTCCATCTCTGGCCATCTCCATCTCGTCCCCGCAGCTCTCTCAATAGATATAGAAAAATCCCATGCTTCACCGCTTCCGAGCTCTGACTCCGGCGCCTTTGAGGTGCTCGACGGAATGCCCCATCCCCTGGGAGCCACTGCCTGTGATGGCGGGGTCAACTTCGCCCTCTACTCCAGCAGTGCATCCGCTGTCTCCCTCTGTCTCTTCACCCTCGATCATCTCAAAGCCGTACATACCTTAACATATATACTGCACATTCTTTTCCATTGGAATTTTTATATTAATAACAAATTCTTAATTGATTTTGGGATGGATGGATGATGGATGGATGATGGATCACATTCTATGGGAATTTCGCATTGCAGAATAAGGCCACAGAGGTCATAGTGCTGGACCCGGAGAGTAACAAAACCGGTCATGTCTGGCACGTCCATCTCTCTCCCAGGAACAATAATCCTGAAGCTGATGCTGATGCTGATGCTGATGCTAAGCTGAAGCTGAAGCTGGAGGACATGGTGTATGGGTACAAGCTCGACGGCGACTTCTGTCCCCAGGAAGGCTGCTACTTTGATTCCTCAAACCTCCTACTTGACCCCTATGCTAAGGCTGTTGTCAGTCGTGAGCACTATGGTGTTGTGCCTCCTTCTGGTAATTGCTGGCCCCTCATGGCTGGCATGCTTCCTTCACCTTCTCATCATGATGATGATGTCAGCTGCTTTTCCTATTTCTTATATTTATTTATCTACTTTTCTTTTCTTTTCTATCTCCATATATATTATTCTACTGATATATATGATTGATATCTGTGTACTGTTGCCACATGGACAGTTTGATTGGGAAGGAGATATGCCATTGGGATTACCTCAAAGAGACCTCATCATATATGAGATGCACATCCGTGGTTACACCAAGCATGACTCCAGCAAAGTGCAACACCCTGGCACTTATGCAAGCGCTACACAAAAACTAGACCACCTCAAGGTACCTACCGTCTTCTTTTTACTACATATGTAATGCAAATTACAAGATGCTAACATCTTCTTTTGAGTTTTCAGGAACTGGGGATTAACTGCATAGAGCTGATGCCATGTCACGAGTTCAATGAGCTCGAGTACTTTGATTACAGTCCGGTCATGGGTCAGAATAAGTAAGTTATCACTTATGTTATGCATCACCATCACCATCACCATCACCATCACCATCACCATCACCATCACTCACTTAATCACTTTAAATTTAAATAAATCAATAAGTAAAAAACTTGCAATACTACATTACACTAGAGTCTAGACTAGACTGTTGCTAAGTAAGGTTTGTGTGATTAATTGTTGTCGGGCAGGATGAATTTCTGGGGATACTCAACAGTCAACTTCTTCTCACCGATGATGAGATATGCATCGGCAGGGCACAGTAGCTGCGGACGGGACGCGATCAAGGAGTTCAAGACACTGGTAAGGGAGGCCCACAAGAACGGCATTGAGGTCATCATGGACGTCGTCTTCAACCACACTGCCGAGGGCAACGAGAATGGCCCCGTTTTCTCCTTCCGAGGCATTGATAACAGCACTTACTACATGCTTGCGCCTAAGGCAATCATGCTCCTCTTTTATCTTCTTTTTTCCTTTTTACCCTATTTTTATTCCACTTTTATCTCAATGCTAGTTATTTCTCCTACTTGCAAATATATGTGTTACATCATATGCATGGCCTTGGCTTCATTTTATATTATCATATCATTCTCAGGGAGAATTTTACAATTACTCGGGCTGCGGTAACACCTTTAACTGTAACCATCCTGTTGTTCGTCAGTTCATTCTTGATTGCTTGAGGTTTTCTTTCAATTACCTATTCTTCTTTTTCAATAAACTTCTCTTCCCCTAATCACAATTTTCTTGTATCTTTATTATTGAAAATCAACCTAACAAGCAACTTGTACCAGATATTGGGTTACAGAGATGCATATTGACGGGTTTAGGTTCGATCTAGCATCAATCATGACCAGAGGCAGCAGGTGTTTTATATCAATTGTCTACTCTTGCTAAATTTGTCATATTTTTCTTAATTAATACAAATGTTGATCATTTAATTTGTTTATTTGAAAATTTGAAGCCTGTGGGATCCGAAGAACGTGTATGGATATGCGCTTGAAGGAGATATGATAACAACTGGCACCCCCCTTGCTAACCCACCTCTCATCGACATGATTAGCAATGACCCCATTCTCAGTGGTGTTAAGGTGCTTGCAAACATCTGAGTCTCTCTTTAATTTTCCTGCTTACTGCCAGTTTAACTAATCAATTAATTACTAGTAAAATGGTGTGCACCTGTGTATGTATGTATGTATGTAGTTAATTGCAGAGGCGTGGGATGCAGGAGGGCTGTACCAAGTGGGACAGTTCCCACACTGGAATGTTTGGTCTGAATGGAATGGCCAGGTCAGCATCACACACTTTTTCTTTTTAATAATTTCTCAGTATTTTTTTTCTTAGTAGTGTGTTTTTGTAAAAGGAGGGGGATAGGTTGTGATTAATTAGTTTTAATGGCAGTATCGGGATATAGTGCGGCAGTTTATAAAAGGAACCAACGGCTTTGCAGGAGCTTTTGCGGAGTGTCTCTGCGGCAGTCCCAACTTGTACCAGGTATCTGTTTATCTATCTATCTGTTGTCCTGCTACATTATACTGTGTGTGCATTCCTCAATTTTTTTTATTTCAATCTGACAATGCCTTGTGTTGGATTTTAATTCAGCTCTAATTGATCTGATCTTTCTTTGTGTCAGGTGGGAGGGAGAAAACCGTGGCACAGTGTGAACTTTGTGTGTGCACATGACGGTTTTTCCCTTGCGGATCTGGTGACATACAATAACAAGTACAATTTAGAAAATGGAGAAGATAATAGAGATGGAGAGAATCATAACCTCAGTTGGAACTGTGGCGAGGTCAAACAAATTACCTATAGGCATTTTATTTTTTGTTTTCCTATACCCAAGTAAAAAAGTTGCTTTGTGTAAAGCATGCAAAGTATCTTACTATTGAATATTAATATATGCAACATCATCATATCCCTATTTTGAAATGTAAAAATAAAAATAAAAATGAATCTAAAATATTTCGCCTTTTCATTTTGCCTTAATGAAAAAAGGAGGGAGAGTTTGCAAGTATGGGAGTGAGAAGATTGAGAAAGAGGCAAATGCGAAACTTCATCCTTTGTCTGATGGTCTCTCAGGTATGATTGTAGGTTGCTTTTTGTGTTTTATTTCTTGCCAGTGCATGTACAAGCTGGCTGGATAGCTCATTTGAAGGATTTGTGTAATAATATTTCAGGGGGTTCCAATGATATACATGGGGGATGAGTATGGTCACACTAAAGGAGGCAACAACAATACCTACTGCCATGATAATTATGTATGCTATGCAACCACTCTCTCTCTCTCTCTCTCTCTCTCTCACACACACACATGATAATTATAGTATAATAATTTATAGTTCTAATTTAAAATGGTTGCATGTAGTTAAATTACTTCAGGTGGGACAGGAAGGAGGAACAGACGAGTGATTTTTACCGGTTCTGCTGCCTCCTGATAAAATTTCGCAGAGAATGGGAATGCCTAGGGTTGGATGATTTTCCAACGGCAGAACGACTGCAGTGGCATGGCCATCAACCTGCTAAACCCGACTGGTCCGACACCAGCCGCTTTGTTGCCTTCTCCATTCAGGTATCTCCCTCTCCCTCTCCCTCCTTACTCTTTCTTTACTCATACTGTCACGCAAACTGCAATCTTCTTAAATTATTTATTTATTTATTTATTTATTGCACAACCAACAGAATGATGAGGCAAAAGGAGAGATCTACGTGGCGTTCAACACAAGCCACCTCCCAGTCACCGTCACTCTGCCAGATCGACCTGGGTACCGGTGGGACCCGCTTGTAGACACAAGCAAGCCGCCACCCTATGACTTCTTGTCTGAAGACCTGTCAGATCGGGCCACTGCCATCAGGCAGTATGAAAACTTTTTGGACTCCAACTTGTACCCCATGCTGAGTTACTCCTCTGTAATCCTGGTATTGCATCCCCAAGACGCTTAAAAAGTATATGTAACAGACTAATAATATGATATGAATTAGATATAAAAATGTTGCAATTGAGGATGTATATGCTGTGCCTTTACTAGCTAGCTCATCGTTTCATTTCTCTATGTTTCTCGTTTTGTTTTGTTTTTTTTCTTTGATGGAAAATTGGAAATTGACTCTCCAACTTTAGTTTTCGCGGATCTGAATTTCAATTTAACTGGGCCTGTCTGGGCCCGATTTGAAATGCCTCGGAAGCCCCCCCCCCCCCACGCACAAAGGGTTAGATAGGATTGGACATTTTGGACTGGACTGAATTATTATATGTTAATCTTTTTAATAGAAAATTTGTATATATAAAAAGTGGTTGAGAGGCAGCTAATGGCTCCCTCATGTTTCAACTTTCACCGGTAAAAAGCGGCACCTAAAACATTTGACCGTGTGGGATCGCATTGCAGCTCGTCTTCTCCAAATAAGCATAAATTAACATAATATGAAAAGAAGATTACGAAATTAACCTTGTCCAGCTAGCTTAGCTAGCTAGGAACTGGGTGTATATATATATATATATATATATATTTCATATTTGGGGTTGGTGCCCCGAGAGCAAATAAGTATGTGTTAGTTAGTGGGGCTTAATTTTATTTATAATAATAAGAAAATAATTAGTAATTGGTTGCTTTTGGTCTTAGGGAGCGCATGGGGAGCACTAATCCGCCACCAACGGCACCAAGGAAGGAATAAGGATGCCTTATGCCTTATGCCTTATGCCTATGCCTTCATCTACATCTTAACAAATTAACAAGGAAACAAACAAACAAAGAACTAGCAATTAATGGGTTTGTATAGCTTGCAACACTAGCTATCAGCTAGTATTCTAATTCTATATATTCCCCCTCTTCTCCACTTAATTGCTCTTTTATTAATTAGAAAGGGAAGAGGGAAAGAGGGAAAGAGGAGAGAAGAGAGAAGAGCTCTAGCTAGCTAGAGAGGAGAGCAGTAGATCGATGGATCCATCATCTGACGGCCACCACCTGCAGCCATTTTACACCCGCGACTTCCACCTACCCTCTAATGAGGAACCACCGGACCGCCACGACAACGACAACAACAACAACAACAACAGCAACAGCAATGACAGCAACGGCAGCGGCGGCATGGAAGGATCAGGTGGAATGGACTTCATGGCACGTAGGCGCCCTCGTGGCCGCCCTTCTGGCTCGAAGAACAAACCCAGGCCTCCCATCATAATCTCTCAGGACAGTGCCAATGCCTTGCGCACCCACGTCATGGAGGTTGCTCACGGCTGCGATGTTTTCGATACCATGTCAACCTTTGCGCGTCGCCGACAGCGTGGCGTCTGCGTGCTCAGCGGTGGCGGTATGGTAGTCGATGTCACCCTTCGCCAGCCAGGAAGTGCCACTGCAGTGGTCACCCTTCACGGCCGCTTCGAGATTCTCTCCCTGGCCGGGTCGTTCCTTCCCCCTCCTGCATCTCCAGCTGCCACCGGGCTGACTGTCTACCTGGCTGGTGGTCAGGGGCAGATTGTTGGAGGCAGTGTGGTTGGAGCCCTGATTGCATCTGGGCCGGTGGTTATAACGACGGCCTCTTTTGGCAATGCAACATATGAGAGGCTGCCTCTTGATAAGGAGGAGCTGGAGGCGGCTGATCAGCCTCAGCTGCAGCCAACGCTCCCTCAAGATCCACATCAGCAACATCATCATCATCATCATCAGATGAATAATCAGCATGAGATTGAGCAACAGCCTCTTTTTCCAATGCAACATCCGAGCGGTGCGCAGCTATTTCAAGGGCTGCCTCCAAACCCAATGAATAATAATAATAATAATAATAATAATGTTAATCAAATGCCTGGTGGAGATGGCTACGGCTGGGGGCCCGGAGGCGGTGGAGGTGGAGGTGGAGGCGGAGGCGGAGGCAGAGGCCGGCCGCAGTTTTAGTTTTGACTTTTGAGCTAGCTAGGCTGCATGCTAGCTACTTCAATCAATTGTAGCTTGCTACCTATAGATCGACCTTCTCTCATCTCATTCTCTAATCATGTTTTCTTTATTTCTTTCTTAGTTGTGGATTGAGATTATGGCCTAGTTTTCTTAATTTGCTTTCTTGTAGATTTCTTATCAACATTTTTCAAATTTTGCAATTTTCACATCTGCTTCAGCTTCTGCTTCTGTGGCCTCTGTGATTGCTTGAAATTTCAAAATAATTTCATAAATTCTCATATATATACCTACATGTTGGATATATATCTGCAATTTTAAAATTATTTTCATTTGAACAATGTACCATTAAGGATGTTAAATATTATATCGACGACATTTAAATTGAAAAGAATATATATATATATATATATATATATATATATATATATATATATAGTTGAGAGTGGGCTTAATGGAAGGCACGTATATATATCGTTACTGTGATCGATGTGTTTATTTTCTCAACTATTTATGTAATTAGCAAGTGACAAGAAAATTAAATACGCCCATGCTTAATTTTCATTTTGGTTTTTTCATGCAACGAAGTTTTGTATTACAAATATCTTTAGGGGATAATTGAAATTGGAATGCAATCATGCATGCATTACCAAATTATTATTGAAGCGCACTGTTGACTTTGATTTGCTAATTAACATCCAGTTTTTTTATTCCTTCTTTATTTGTATATTGAGGAGGATCGAGTTTCTACACAGCACAGATCATTAATTGTTTGAGCCACATACTGCTATATTATTTTTCATACTAATATTTAAAAAAAAAATCTAAATTTGGATCTTGTTTTTCTTAATTACGAGCGATATATGAAAAAAACATACATTATAGCTAATGTTAATTACTGCAATTAATAGACTAATTTTAGTACTTTCAGTTTTTGGCCTCTGATGTTATAGAAAATAAGTGTGAAGAATTATAAAAAAAAAAAATCAAGATCAAAGATTCTGATTCATCATTTAAATTTTAGATTCTAATTAAAAAAAAATAAAGTAAAGCAATTGAATTTAAATTTTAGATTCTAACTCCGACAATAAAGCAATTGGTGGTATAATTAAAAACAGTCCACCAATCAATGTGAAACCGTATAATTAAAAAATATATATATTGGTGGTGTGATAAAACAGAAAATAAATTGGTGGTATAATTGTAATTCAGAAAATAAAGCAATTGGTGGTATAATTAAAAGAAAATAATATAAAACGGGTATGTGAAACCGAAATGCTTCTTATTTAGTTGGTCTGTCTTCACTTCAGTATTACTTGACATGTGATGGGGACATGTATAAGATTGATGTGTCCCCTTGACTAAAGCGTGATATTAAAGGTCAACCAAGCACACCAATCAAATTCAAATGTGTGTGGGTGTGTGTTTACAACTGTTTATAATTAATATTGATGCAACGGCCAACGGGGGAGACAATTCTATATATATATATATATATATATATATATATATATATATATATATATATATGTATATAGCAGTTTGTTTTATTCATTATGATGACAGTGGTACTTCATATATAATATAACCTAATACTTGTCCAAATATTTATTAGATCAATTTTTAAAGTATAAATTACATGAAAGTATACACAAGATAACCAGTAGTAATTCACTTACATAATATTTAACGCATTTTACTCATTCAAAGTAAATAAATAACGTCAGCTCACAATTATAGTCCTAATATATATTAGTTAATACTTGTACAAAGATTTATTAGATCAATGTCAATGTCAATGTCAATGTGAAGAGTATACATCATATTTTAAGCAAATAAAATATATATATATATATGATATATATCTACAACATGTTGAATGCATCGGTATTTCTGGGTCTGAAAGGCTGGGCCCATCCGTGGGGTTAGGGGTAGTGGGCTGTGGGCCGGTCTGGTGATGAAGCCCATTATTGAAATTGGATTGAGACGAGGCATGTGTATGTATTGTAGTGTGGTGGAAGTGTAGCCCATGCCCATCTGCCCATCTATGATCTATCTAACGAGTCTTTTCTTTTCTAATCTCATTCTCATCCCAATTCATTAGCAAGCATGTGAAGTTATCAAGTATATAAAGAGTAGGGTTTTGTTGGTCAGAGCCGCCGCACATTCCTCATTCCTCAGATCAGATCAGAGAAGAGAAAGAGAAAGAGAAAGAGAAAGAGAAAGAGAAGAATTAAAACATGGGAGTGTTCACATTCGTGTGCAGGAGCGGTGGTGGTGAGTGGAGCGCCAAGCAGATCTCCGACTCGCCGCAGGTTGAGGAAACCTCCGCCGCTGATATCTACTCCCTGCAGCGCCGCCTCGTCCAGTCCGCCGCTTCCGTCGACTCCTCCGGTGGCGTCCAGTCCTCCTTTTCCCTCGTCACACCCGACTCCGCCGTCTTTCAGGTAATTATTCATTCTCTTTCTCCGATCATTCATCCAGATTACATAGTAGATGAACTAATATTACGTTGCAGGTGATAATTGGAGGCGGCTGCGGTGGAGGTGCATTTATTGGTGGAGGTGGTGCATCTGCCGGTGCAGCAGCTGCATCTGGCGGTGGATCTGCTGCTGCAGAGGAAAAGAAGGAAGAGAAAAAGGAGGAAGAGAAAGAGGAGAGTGATGATGACATGGGCTTCTCCCTCTTTGATTAATCGCGCTTTTGGTTTTGGTTTTGGTTTTGGTTTTTTGTTTCATGGAATTTTATGTTTTAGGTAAAGAAGAGCTTGGTACTTTTTGTGATGAGAATTGTTTCTTCTGCTATGTTGAATGAACTATTTTAGTTGTACTTTTCTAGCTTCTGTGTTTCAACATGGAGCGTATGTCTTCCATCTCTTTTCTTTTTATTTTGATTTTGATGGCAGGTGTAGCATCTCTTCCATCTCTTGGTTTTTGTTTTCGGAGTTACCAGTCATACTTGTATTGAATTGAATTGTCAGGCAATGCATTAATAATAGGGGAATTTCAAGCCAAGCAGACGCATCTAAATTCTAAACAAAGCCAGCCAAGCTAATGAAAATAAAAATAAAAATAAAAATAAAAATTACAATACAAATAAATAGCCCATGGGATGCTATCTGTTTCATTTTCATCGTCACACACAACTATTGCATATTTATAATATATGGTTGAGGGCTTACCGGCTTGAGCAAAAGAAAAGAAAAAAGATCAAATACCAATACAATACAATACAATACAATACATACACACCAACTGACAGCTAAAGAGACTGACTGACTGACTACCTCCTAACTATAAATTATCCACCACTATCTGTACAATTCTTTCTTTCTTTCTTTTTTCAATGTCACAAGTTAGCCCCTGCCCCCCTTCAATTCAATCCCTTCTTCTTCATTCATCAGGGGCCTGCAACACAATCAAATAGTGCATTCATTCATAATGTAGAAGAGATGAGACTGGTTGGGTTGCTTTAAAATGATGAGGAAGAGGTAGAGGAAGAAAGAATGAATGAAAGAATGTTTAGAGCACCTTCAGACATGAGCTGCTCAACCCGCGCAACAATGTGCTTGCCATAGGTGAACTTGCGCAGGGACGAGAGACTGGCCCTGATGCGCCCTATCAGCACATCCCTTTGCTGGTCGTTGCATGTGTCAAGAATCTTCTGCACCACATAGTTGGCGTACTGGTCCTTCATCATCCCCTGCTAATGATAATTCACATCATCATTAACATTAACATTAACATTAGCACACATGATAATGATATCTATATTAAATGAAGAACCAAAGGAAGCAAAAGTACAGACAAGGAGTGCATCGTTTCCATCGGTTTGCTGGATGATTTGGCGGATGAGGATGTCTCTGTGGGTGGGGCCAGCACACTGGAAGCACTTCTCAATCACGTTGGATGCATACTTGTTCTGACTCATGCTCACCACCTGGCTCGCCAGCTTTTCTATTATCTGATTCCTCTCCTCCTCCTTCCCCTTCTCCAGCACATGCTTTATGCATTCAATCGAAAAATGCAGGCCATATTATATAATGTAACTGCCCACAAGTAGTAGATTCACAAATGCAATAAATAAATGAGAGGATAGTTAGAGCGTGTTGAAACCTGGGTGACATAGTTGCCATACTGGTCCTGAGCAAGGGTGCAAGCAGATTGCAGAATCTCATCCACTATGCACTGCCCCAGTGCATTTCCTGTGCAATGCTCCAACACCCTCTGTTTTCATTTTCATTTTCATTTTCATTTTCATTTTCATTTTCATACTCAAATACCAACTAGAATGAAATAGAGAGAGAGAAGCAACCAACCTGGATGACACGGCAACCATATGGGTGCATGGAAAGAGAGGCAACCTGGCCACGAAAAGCCGTGATAATGAAGCCGATATGCTCCACAGGGACCCACTCTATGCACTTCTGTATGACGTGATTGCCATTCTGGTCCCGCACACACTGCATCTCATGCCCCTCCAATTCTTGCACCAGCTGCCACTTCTGCTCTGGCTCTATCACCTCCAAGGCCTATAACCATAATCCAATTAGCTCCCAACATATTTGTATAGTAGAATTGATCAATTACATATTTGTATAAAAAAAAAAAATGCAAACTATCTATGTTGTTGGCACTTGGCACGTGTATGTACCTTCTGGATGACACGGCAGCCGTACATCTGTAAGCTAAGTGGCAAGATATGGCCAACCAGCTTGTTTGCTAGTTCTCTCCGCTGTTCTATGCTTCCATACTCAAAGAACTGCACACACAATAAATAACAAATTATATACTCAACACACACATTTGCACACACAATAAACACTAAAAGTAAAAAAGGATGAGAAAGAAAAGAAACAAACACCTTCTGAATAACATAATTGCCAAATACATCGGTCATGAGAGACGTGGCATGAGGAAGTATCTCGCTGAAAACTGCTGCCTTCTCCTCTGGACTGGAGTTCTCCAGTTTCTGCTGTATGAATCTGCTTCCATGCTGATCAGCACTGCCACCACAGACGACAAGTTTCAAAAAATAACATCAGCTTTCCTTCTTGCAATAAAAAAAATGAAAGAACAACAAGAACACTGGTAGATTGATTGAAGGTTACCTGAACTCTACTATGCGCCCAGTAATATCCGACAGCTCAAGCCGACGGTTACGATTGGTTTTCAGCTCTTCCAGAAAGGAGCACTGTTTTGTTTCATCATGCTTCGTCACATTCTGAAAATCAGTTTGATGCATCCTCAGATTCTCATTCCTCCTTGGGCTGGCACTCTGGTAGTGCATCTGCGACCCCATTTGGTACCCGGAGAAGTTTGTGTTTGGCCCCTTTCTGACACTCAATGGGCTCATGCTAACGGATCTGACACCTGGAGAGAAGGGGCCCGGTTGGTGCACCTTGTGTGGATCAAAAGACTCGGTAGCAACAGTCACAACTGTATTAGAAGGGGGTTGGGGTCTTGTAGGTACTGTATTATATGGACTGGCACTTGGATAGACATTCATAGCTTGCTGAAGTGGGTAAAATTGCATATAGCTAGGGTCAGGTACAGGAGGAGGTTGTACCGGCAACCCACCCATATGGCCATAGTACTTGTATGGCTGAACAAACTCTGCTCCACTTGATGCAACTGGGCTCTGAGGGCCAAACCCGGTAATAACAGGAGGAATGAAGTTAGGGTTTAATGGGTACCCAGTGAAGCCATATTGCGGGTTGAAAAAGGCCGATGGATTAGGGTTTGGAGGAGGGTAAAACGATGCTGCTCCGAGATTTGCAAGGTTACTTGCTGATGTGTAGAAAGGGGTTGTCATTCCAGCCTGTTGTAAAACAGGTTGCGAATCGACCCGTGGAAGAAAAGGTAACTGGGCAAGAGGGTATTGCTGTGATTTTAATTGATTTGTCTGGCCAGGAAAATTTACACTTAAGGCCATCATTTCAGCCTCTAGTCTCTGGAGATCAGTAATACCAACTTCAGACGATTGTAGTCCAGCTGCTGGGAGTAAATTTAGCAGTGTTGGTTTTGTGTCAGAGATTGATTTCCCTCTTTGACCGGGAGGTTTCTTAGATGATGATTCTGAGAGACTAGAAGAAGCCAGATGAGGAGTAGAGCTAGGGTTAGTGTGTGACTGGTGTGTGTCAGGCTCTGGTGGCGTAACAGTTGAGTTGCTGCTTGATGGATGCGATGGGCTTTCATACAATGGAGATGGAGGCCCTGCATATTCATCCTGCAACAAAAACTTCACTTTATATGGCATCATCCAAAGTCAAGAAAACAATACAGGTAAAAAAAAGTGAAAAGAACAAAAAGATTACCTGAATGTAATCAGCAACCTCCTGGTTACGTGTCTCAGATCCTGTACCTGAACTGGATCCACCTGAATCCAACCAAGGGGACCTCTCATCCTCTGGTTCTTCCTTGTGTGTAGAAAGCACCGATCTTGGTATGAACAGAGGTCCTTTATTTGTACTAGCACCACTTTCACTTGTATCGTCTAGTGAAGAGCTACTGTAAATTTTGTGCATCAAATGGCGCCCCTCTCGGTTAATCAGAGGAGGAGGTAACCTAGGGTTCAGGTTCACCTTTAAATTGTAATACTCCAAATACGCTGGATTTGCACGCAAGCTCTCTTCGTCAGATTTGCTCAAACTTTGCAAAGTTTCTTCGTAAGAGGAAGAGGAATTATGTGGCCCCATCAGGCCCGTAAGTGCAGTCCATGAGCCTTCTATGTTTGGTGGGGCACTGCCACTCCGCCTTGGTACTGATTCACGCTCTCTCCAGCTACCGTGAATTTGTGTGGCTGCATTGGAATGGTATCCAATTTCTTCAGTTGGAAGACCACCAGGGGACCAGCTGGGGGACCCACTAGCAGTGACTAGTCTTACTGGGCTCTCTGTTGCCATCACAACATTTCAATTACTTGCTGTGAGCTGGAGAGGATCAATGATGCAATGCTCCCTGGAAACGTCACAAGCAGCAACATTATACATTATAACAAGGCAATTAGGCAGCATACCAGCAGGAGAAGCAAAACAAGGTACAATTTACGCAGTCTCAAACAAAAAGATTTACTGGGTGACTCTAAATATTACTTAAACATTGATTTATATTAACTGATAAAAAAGTTCAATTGTGATGACATCTACAATTTGGTGACAATTAGTAGCTGGATAAATTATAAGATGGTCAAATGAAGCAATATCTTAACCATTAAGCAAATTACATCATCTGAAATTTGAAAACAAGTGGTTTGAGACTGAACTCCCCAAATAATGTTCAGAAATTGACAAAGGTGTATAAGAGAAGTTAAAATACCATTAAACAAGAACATAATTGGCTCGGCATAATTGGTACAAAATAATTCCCCAGCTTGACCAGAGAGGGTTAAACCCTAAAGTTAAGTTATCAAATGAGGACCCAATTGGAAGCTAATTAACCGCAAGGTAAGATTGATAAACTCCTTTTTAGACAGGAATTGAAGCTATCAGCTCCCAAGCTGATTGCTTCATCTTTCCCTTTTCTTTTCAGAGACAGTCCCGATGAAAATAAATAATATGGTATAATAACAGCTGCAAGAGGCAGGATACGAGCAGGTAAACTGAGAGAACACCAGCTTGGTAAGAAAACGCAATATAATATGACGATTGGTTTGCTGATCATAAACCCTAAAAGTTGTCCAACATATATAGGCAAAGGAAAGAAAAGAAATAAAAAAGAGAGGATGATCACCTTCACCTGATGTTAGGAGAGGATAGGAGAGGAGAGGAGAGGAGAGGAATCCAAACAAACAAACCCTAGGTAGGTTCCTTCCTTTGCTCGGTGATGAGAAGAGTCAATTAAGAGAGAAGAGGTAAAAGAAAGAAAGAAAGAAAGAAAGAGAGCGGTGCGGTGAGGCTGTTTCGCTCTGTTTTTATTTGTGTTTTTAGTCTTCTCTCTCTCTCTCTCTCTCTCTCTCTTCCCAGCTCGAAACTCGATAAATGTCGCTTCTAAAACCCTCTCTACTCCCTCCTTTCCTCGCCTAGGCGCGGCACACCAGTTATGGCCCGAACCAATGACAAGTGACTCTTTGGGCTCTGAGCAGTCAGTCACTCTTACTGACTTCACCGTCCCCTAATGTAATGGGATAATTACGTAGTGAATGGATCAGGCAAGAAAGTATACACCGCGCCTGTACGCAAGCTCAGCATCCGATGTGGAATTTTCCGGTGAAATTACCTTCAGAGAAATGACTTAAATACCCTTGTTCGGACACCTTTCAACTTTCAACAGGAGACGCAGCGCTCGGAGATTTGGATTCTGTTCATCTCACGGTCATGAATATGGAAACATAGCGCGAAATTGCTCCGACTTGTGAAGTGACACTTTTGGCCTCCGACCTCCGTTCCCGGTCGCATTTTCTTTTCTTAAGAAAGCTGCTTCGCGCCTTCCTCCACCGTGTCCCCCCAAGATGTTTCCTGACGTGTCTCTCGTGATCTTCTTTCTATTCAAAGATAATCTTCTATTCCATATGCTTGTTCAGAATAAGTACATTCTATATATCATATCAGCTTACTTGACACTTGACACTTGACACGGTAAAATAATGATTTATTTTATTTTCTTATATTAAAGATGGAGCTAAGGCTAAGCATCCTATATATAGTTTCATTCATTAGATTAGAGTGACACAACTATCTTTTTAAGTTTCAAGTGACTTATAAATAATTAAATTATGATCCAATACATGAAAAGGTCTACGTATGTGTACGTAGATATATATGAGCAGGATTAAAGTGCATTTTGGTTCTGTGCCTCAACTATATATACTCCACATTTTTATCTCTATTATTAAAGTTGAAACAGTCGATCCGAACAGCTCAACATGATCTCAATATTAAAATTTATTTAGAGATCACATTTTATACTTTTGGACAATTTTTACTATTTTTTAGATATGTACAAAATCACTACTTCTCGATTATTAAAAAACAATAATTTTGTATCTATCTAAAAAATAGTAAAGAAATTCAAAAAAAATATAAAATTTGATCTCTAAACACATTTTAATATGGAAATTATGTTAAGAGGTTTGGATCAACTGTTTGAAAGTTAAAAACAGAGATAGAGATGTGGACTATTGTTGGGATACAAAACTAATGTTGCATTTTAACCCTACTAGATATATGTATATATATTATATGTTTTTATTATATCTTTATTTACTTGAGATGTTGTCGTGGCATCATTTGTAAAGATATATAGTTCCTTATTCCTATGATTGTGTTGAAATTTAGCTAGTGAATATACAAGTAGAGGATTTGTTGGAAATTAAACTTAGTGAAAGGATAATGAAATAATGAAACACAAAAACAACTAGACTCCTTTATATTCTAATTAGATCGAATAAGAATAAGAAAGATAAAATATCGGATTCTACCGGTACCGGTACGTCTTAAATTTGAATATATCTACTCTAATTTCCCTATTCCCTATTCCCTATTCTATCTGCCGAAATTTTTATTTATAACATTTTCACAAAATAAATTAATAAAATAACCATCGTTTCTGGTCAATTCTAAATCTAACACGGCCGCAGAATGCCGGAGCGGACCCATATGGGGGAGGCCGCAGAATGCCGGAGCGGACCCGGGTCCGCACTATGCCGGAGCGGCCCCTGTTTTTTTTTTTTAATCTGATTCTGAAGTTGATTATGATTTTGTTTTGGAAATTTTTATCAAAAATGTAAAGTTCATACTGTCGTTTTATCTGAAATTGTTTGAAATGTCGTTTAATCTGAAATTGTTGTTCGTCGTTTGTTTGATCAAAAGAAACATTACAATAGAAAGCCATATAAAGAAGCATACAATAGAATAATGCTAATGTTATCGGAAATTACAAATACGTCTAATTAACCGAAAATAAACAACATTTCTACGAGTACAATTAAAAAAGCAACATTAACTCTCAATCTCGTGCAGCTCGAGCAGCTCTGTTTTGTCTTTCTTGTGTATCTCGGCCGGCTTGGTGTCCTCTTCTCCTATTATGTAGAACGTCCATCCACATCGGAATTCTGTCGTGCTGTCTTCTGCCCACAGCAATATTTTTTTTCTCTGGAACAAGGACCGGGCCATCGTGTTGAGGCCATTCCGACTGATTTCCATAGACATGCCATTGTGCGCTCCATGTGTTGATAAGTGTATGGATGTGATAGTAGTGACTTACAAATACGCCAGGGTCGATGCCTCGGAGACGACACACGGACAGAACATGAGAGCACGGTATTCTCTCCAATTGAGGCTTCTGGCACGTGCAAGTTACCGTGTGATCATCCTCGATTATCACCGTGTATTTGTAATTGGCCTTGGTAAACCGACCAGAATCGTCAGGTATGAAAGCGTGAACTCTCTCCTGTGTGGAGGTTACCTCGAACTCGTTGTTGTTTCCAAAGCCCCCCAGCGTCTTCATTTTATCGGACCTCTCGAATCGTTTGTTGATCAGCTACGAAAAATTAAAAAATAATGAAGAAGTCAGATTTTTTTAACAAAGTTCATTAAATTAAAAATTATGAAGAAAGAACTACAAATAAAAGTACCTGATGCACACGACACGAGAATTGTTGACCTTGACTGACTTCCCATTCTGCTTTGGCCCTCCTTTGCGCAAACCATGTCATACATTTGTAAAATGTGTCTTCAATTATTGCTGCAACCGGTAGCCTACGAGAGGACTTGAAGACCTTATTAAGCGATTCGGACCCGTTTGTAGTCATGATGCCCCAACGGTAACCACCGTCCAGTGCTTGGAATATCTTCCATGGTTTGGGGCACTCGTTCTCATCTTGATCCAAATATTTACCCACCCCGTCCAGCCAATTGAGGGCAATGTCACATGCCTGCCCCATTGCTTGCATTCCTTGCTCGTACCTCCTCATTTTCCTCTTAGCCACACATATTCTAAAAAAACGGATTGCCTTATCACTGCAACCGTTCTTCTTCATGTTCTCGGCTATGTGAGTAGCACAAAGACGGTGAACACATTGATCCTCATCCTCCTCGTTCCACCTCATATCATCTTGTCTGAACACCTTTTTGATACCATTTCCCCTATCAGTGATGACACACATGAATCTGGAGCGGATTACATTACGGCGCAACCATTTCATGAACCATGCACAATCGTCATAACTCTCTGATTCTACCAGTGAAAAAGCCAACGGGAGGAGCTGATTTTCAGCATCGTACCCGGTTGCAATCAACAGCTTGCCTATGGTTAAAACCCATTTTTGTAAGAGCCGAAATCAACTAAAATAAATAAAGTGAAAACAACCAAATTAGTTACCTTTATACCGGCCTGACAGGAAACATGCATCAACTGTGATGACCGGTCTGATATGTTGAAAAGCAGCTATGCACGGTCCAAATGCCCAAGCCGCCCTATGAAAATACCTCCATGGTCCAGGTTCACCAGTGGGATATGAGGTCACCTCAAACAATGTTTCTGTCAAAAAATTAAAAAAAATAAGTTCAATTTTTGATTGAGAATGAAATGACATAAAAATTGAAGGAACAATGTAGTACCTGGGTTGCTTCTTTTGATTGCCTCCAACAATGGAACTACAAGAGCGTATGACCCCTCCCAACTGCCAAATTGACGGGCTATTGCCAACTCACGGCCACGCCATAGTTTGTTGTACGCCGGTATCTGACTGTTGTACCTTTCAGCAACAGCAATTCGGACAGCCTGAATACTCAAGTTGACATCGTTCCTCATGTGAGCGGATATACACTCGGCAACCATAGCAGCTGACAACTGGGCGTGATCTGTTCTTGTCGCATCCGCGTGGCATGAATGTTGTGTTGGGCACTTGGAGACACGCCATTGTGTTCCATAACCGGTGGCCCTTGCGAGTATGTACCACCCACAGTAACTGTCATTGCACTTGAACCTCATTCTTGTGCGGTCACTGTGCGTAGGTTTTACCTCTTTGTTGCAAAGGATGTGAAACCTGGCAATTGCGCTCTTCATTTCCTCTTTTGAGTCATATGTTTGTCCCTCGGACAATTCATTCTCATACTCTGCCCTACTTCCAAACAAACCCGAATTGGCTTCTATAAACCCTGATGTGTCGTTGAAAGCATTAATCGGGTGTTGAAACCCGCGATCCATTATCCGAAACCCGCGATCCATCTTGAATTTCTTTGATAGTCCGAGCACAGGCCCGGTATCTTCCTGGTCAGAATAATCGCTCATACCCTCAGGATCAACAGGACCCCAATTTTCCTCTGCCTCTAGTATTTCCGGATCCACTTCTTCATCGGATTCATCCGGATCACAAGTTTGACCCCAATGAGCGGTCCGACTAGATGAAGGCTGGTCCCTCTGAACTGGGGCCCGACTACTGGACGGTTGGTCAATTTGGACAGGGGACGGACTATCAAAGAAATTTCGGTTCTATCTGACATGGCATCTCCTATTCGATCTCCTGTCTTTCCTTAACAGTGAAAAGCAAATTAATTGTTTTTGTGTTAGCTTGTGATTGCGCGTTTCAGTTGGTAAGTGCCAATCGGATGACGTCAGCAGCCATACTTCAATGTTGAATTGAATCTCTTTTTCTTTCTTTACCTTATTTTACTATTCAATTCATACTTCAACTTCAACTTCAACCCAAACCAAAATATCTATCTATCCATCTATCTACCTATCTTTGCAGAATTAACCAAACAAATTTCAAACATTTTTTATTTTCACATAATGGAGGAAAAATATTACTTAAAAATTCGAATAACAGTTGACCAAGTTATTTTAGACCTTAATAAAAACATCTTTCGAAAAATGTACAAATCAATGGGCAAGAACTAGGATGTTTCCGGTTTTAATTAAGCCAACATTCCGGAAACAAAATTTTGTTTACAAATATAAATAAAGACAAGTATATTAGTTATCAAGATCTTATATTTTTACAAATATTTAAGCTAATTAATTAACTAATTCTACAAAGTATATCTTAAACGAATTCTGCAGTCTTTCTATCTTAAAAGAATTCTATGCAAAGTATTGACATCTCTGACCTTGTATGTATAATAATCATGGTAAACACACATACTGACATTAATACAATTTTTATATGAAAATGTACATGTAAATTAAATTTTATATTTTTTTAGAAAAACCGGAGAAAATATTTTCGGTTTTGGAAGGCTTAGAACCGGAAAAAAAAATTTCCTGTTTGGATATTTTTTGAATTCTTAGACGTTGTAGATTGTAAAATTAATTATTTATTTTGGATATTAATAAAAAAATTTGGGAACGAAGAAGGAAGAAGGATAGTGGTCAGTGGATAGAAGAGAGAGAGAGAGAGAGAGAGAGAGAGAGAGAGAGAGAGAGAGGAGTAAAATAATGGTTCGGCGTTACAATAACTGCTCGCTCATCCGAGGTGGGGTCCACCGGAAGGAAGGGAGGCAGTGGAGAGAAGTGGGAATGACACGTGGCAGTCAGTTTTTGGTTTTATTATATGAGGAAGGAGGGGCACGTCACACGTGTCGTGTCAGATAGCGGGGACCCCCATCCCGGATGACTAGGCGATGGCGTTGACAGCGATAGGCTGACTTGACTGGGTCAGGACTCAGGAGGCTCCAAGGCCCAAATTAACAAATAATTGATTCATTTTGGGTTTTGGTCCAGTCCAGACCAATAACAAACTTGTGCTATTTACTTACTTATATATTTATTGGGCTGGGAATAGGTCGGTTCTCATAATGTTGTGAATATTTGCCACGTAAATGTAGCTGCTGCATGGAGAATGGAGAAGCGAAGGGAGGCGGAGCTATATATTAAAGAATTCCATCATCTCATATTCTCATATTCTCATATTCTCATTTCTCATCCATCCTTCTTCCTTCATCATAAGCTAATTATATTATGCGATGGAAGTTTGTTTGTTTCTCATAACTCATAATCAATCACTTGCGTCAGTCGTTATCAAAATAAATTTGATTGAGATTTGAGAGTCGATGGATACATCCAAAGTTGAACTTAACTTAGCGGAGTAATAATTAAGATTTGTACTACGTACCCTCACCCATCCTGATCTCATCCACCATTGCAGATTTGTTTACTCACAAACATAATTGAATTAATTCTTTCTCCCCCTCCCCCTCCCCCTCCCCCTCACGGGCCTCACACCAAAAAGACCACCAAATTAAAATAAATAAATAAAAAAAAAAAAAAAAAAAAAAAAAAGGAAAAATGAAATGGAAGCTCAAGCTGACTAGTGACTAGTACATATTTACAAATTAATTCAGGGTTTTAGCCCCTAAACCCTTCTCCTTCTCCTCCTCCTCCTTGCACCTCCTCAGCACCCCTTCATACTTCCCCGCTGACTCTGCCGCATACTCCCCCAGCGCGCTCACCGCCACTGACAGTCCTGCAAACACCACTCGCCCTGCCATCTGCACTACCACCTCCTCCCCTTCCCCTATTCCTGGCATTGGCATTGGCACTGGCACTGGCACCGGCACCGGCATCGTCTGATCCTTCCTCTCCTCTGCCGACTTCGCTATCCCCATGCACACCGACCCAATGCCCGCAGCGAAAAAGTCCAGCCCATCCATCACCTGGGCCCCACTCACCCCCTCCATCCCCCGCACCCACCTCCAACACGTCCTCAACATCCTTGATGCCACCTCATCGCCATCACATCCCGCCATGCTTTCGTCCTGGCGGCGAGCTCCGCAGCACCGCTGGGCCCAGCCCAACAGTGCCGAGGCGTAGGCCCGCTGTGCATAGACCCAGCCTGAGAATGCCCGGCGCCAGCTCTTCAGTTCTGCCTCCAGAGCTGCAGCTGCGTGGCCCACATGAGGCGGGATTGACATGGCAGGGTCCAGGGTGGATGCAAACAAGGAGGCGTTGGAGGAAAATATTAGAGGTTTTGCCTCATCTATTGTGCGTTTTTGGATTCGGTGACACTCTGACATGGCTCGCCACATCCTCTCTATCCTATACCAACCAAACAAACAAACAAACCCAAATCAAATCAAGAAAGCAATGTCTGTTTCCAATAAATCAACCTAAAAAGAAGAAGGAACAAGTTAGAAGAACATCACTAGTAAGTAGTACCCGTGCAACAAGTCCATTAGCTGAGGGTACAGCTCTTCGTCTCTTAGTGTCTCGATACGTCTCGATATGGATTGAACCGAGTGAAATGACACCTTTAGCCTTGTTTGTAGATTTTGTAGTGCAGCTCTTGTTTTCTCGACGGATGATGGTTCTACTCCCGCAATGTCTTGGTTTCTGAATTGGTGCAGCTTCTTCTCATACTCTATTCTTATTTTCTCTCCTGCCTAATTATTAAGCATAAAAAAAAAAAAAAAAAAAAATCATTCCAATGAGTACTCATTGCATACATAAAATTAGATGGATATCTGAATGCTTGCTTAAATATGTATTATGTATGCACCTTGACTTCATGATATAATTTCTTCTCCCATACATAGAGCCTATCCAATGTGGATTGGTGACTGGTGGATGTCACTGATGAGGTGTCAGAGAAGCAGCTGCTCGTATCAAATGCATCCTCTCTGGAGCTGGTCGACCCCATAAAAAAACGAGAAGATGACGAACGAGATGAACCCGACCGAAACAATGCAACCGGATTTAACATTTTAGCTTCAATTAAATAAATAAAAAAATTATATTAATTTATTGCAGCCAGACATGAACAAACAAGACAGAGAGAAAATCTTGTTTACAGGCATATTACCTGTACATAGGTTACCAAACTAAAACTGGCACCGGGCTTAGTTCTGCTATAGGTATCATTACCTGGTAACTGGCATATTGCAATTTGGTTTTAGCTTGTTATTAGTTTTTGTACCAATAAGATATTATGGTCTGTCATCCGATTACTGATACTGGTACTACAATCCAAAATATCGCATTTATACTAAGAAGCCATACATAAAAGATGAAACAAAGGTCCAAAAATAAAGTAATATAAAAAACAAACCAGCAAGATCACTTGGAGTGGAACAGAGTTGATTTGATTGAACCCGACCCGCTTCCAACAAACCCGTTATCTCATGAGCTGCATCAGAAGCTCTCTCAAATTGCAATTCAATCTCACTCATCACTTCTGCCAAACATAAAGGTCTCCTATTCATGTAAATCATAAATCCCGGCTTACTCTCCTCTACTTCTTTTTTACAGTCTCTTACCAATTCCTTCTTTTCTCTTTCCTCTCCCTTTAATTTGACATCTACCCCTCTACTTGCCTCTGATACCACCTCCACACTATCCATGCCTTTATTCTGAAACCCTTTCATCTCTTGCTTTACGTTATTATTACGAATAGAACCGTTACACATGTCACCAGGTTTTGATTTGAAGCCCGATTCTCGACTGTTGATTCTGAAATCAAACTCCCCTTCAGTTTCATCTTCTATTGTCTCTCCCTCCTCATTTGATTCTTCAGCTGATTCCATTTCAACTGAATTTATATCCTCTTCTAATTCTGGTATACCCTCTTGTTCCCGCACCCGCTGTAGACCCGCCACATCATCATCGCTGATAATCCTGTCATAACCACTATAACTAGGGTTAGGGTATGTGTAATTATTCTCCAGAGAAGAGAACGGGTTCCAAAAGAAGTCCCATTGTGAGTTTTGCGGTGAAGGAGGAGGATAGCTATCCACACCCGACCCGTTATCATAAGATGAAGAAGCTGCCATATGACTGTAACTCGACGCATCAGTGAAACCATCAATGCCATAATTGTTCTCCATTGGGAAGTACGATTCGATTCTTATGGCCTTGGCTGGTTGGTGCCTCTCTTGCACGGTTACCGGTGCATGGCTGCTAGACCTCATGTACCTAAAATCGGCATTGCCATTACCCATTGCAAAATGAGATTCAACTCTTACGGTCTCAACTGGCGGGGGCCGCTCATGCACAGAGATCGATGTAGTACCCTCTGACCGTAAATACTTGGCTACATGAAAGTTTCTTTTTTCGGGGTGAATTTCAAGACTTGGTCGCTTCTTTGAAAGGAGAGGTGGTGTTATATATGGATCGAAAGGTAACAATAATTCCTGTTTGTAATCTCCATTGATGAATCTGTTAATAGCCATGGAGACCCTTTTCAAGGATTGAATATATGCAATGTGTCCTGATGCGAATTTCGATCTTTGTTCGAGGGCTTCTTTTATAAAATTCTTTCGGTCTTTGCAAAGTTGCACTGCTTCTGCGTCTTCTAGCCTTGAAGCCGAACATCCCATTTCCCTTTTCAGAAAATTCAAGTTTTCTTCATAGCTGTTGGAGTTGCCTGTCAAATGAATTGAGATGGTCAAGTTTTCATTTCACATTTAAGCCATGAAAATTGAAGTAGAAAAAAAAAATCAAGGACAAGTGAAAAGGGAAAAAAAACAGTAACCATTTCATATTGTAACTTTGTAAGCAGGGGAAGTAATGAACAAAAGCTAAAAAAAAAAAAAAAAAATTCTAAAATCTAAACCTTATAATTGTAGAATTGAATTGATGATATATGGATCGGTAGGTGATAGCAGCAAAGGAAAGTACCTCTTTAGTAGATAGAAGTAACCAGAAAGGCAAAAGAATAGTATTAAGAAAATAGAGGGGTAGTGGAAATGAAAAATAAAGGAGGTAAGGCTGCTAATTAGCTAAGCAGCAAAGAGAAGCAAACAAGAGAGAGCTTTTAATGAATCCGTTCTTCTATGGACAACACAACACAACACAACACAACACAACCATTCGCTAAAGGACAGAGCAGAGAATTGAAGAAAAGTGGAGGGGCTGAGATGTAACTAATGAGAAGTGAGAAAAGTTGAGGGGGGTCCGACAGAAGTTAAATTGAATTGAATATTTGAACATTTGAAGTGAATGGAATTGAATTAAATTGGACAATGAATGAATGAATGAAATCTTGGAATTATGAATTGTACAGTGTTTCTGGTTGTGTACTGGCAAGGGATGCAGTATGCAGCAAGCAGTATTGATTAAATGAAAAAGTAAAAAGTAAAGTAAAGTAAAGTAAAGCTGCTGCTCTTCTTCTTCTTGTTGTTGTTGTTGTTGTTGGAGAAAGAAAAGAAAAGAAAAAGGAATAAGAATATATATGGTGTGAATGAAGGAGAAGATGGGAAATTGGTTTCACATTAAAAATGGGAAAGTAAGTGATTATCTATCTTATTATCGTATCTTATCTTTTGTTACAAAAATAAAGAAATGAGAGAGAGAAAGCTATTTTATTTTATTTTATTTTTGTACCTGACTTTGAGTTTGGCCTGGGTCTTCCTTCACACCCACACCCACACCCACACCCACACCACACACACAGCTGTGAAGATGGAACGAAGCTTGTTACACACTCGCACACTCGCACACTTGCACAGAGAGAAAGAGATAGAACGAGTAAGAGAGAGCGCAACGGTCAAAAAGAAATTTACACGAGAGAGAGAGAGAGAGAGAGAGAGAGGTAGTGCTGGAACTGGTACAGTAGTACTAGTAGTACTAGTAGTAGTAGACCAGCCATACGAGAGAAAAAGGTGGACAGAGAATAAGCATGTCTGAATTAAAGACCTCTGAAATATGTAAAATTACAAGAATACCAAGGGAGGGAGGGGTTCATGGGTTCACCGTTCATGGGTTCATGGGAGTAATAGTTGCAATATATATATATATATATGTTTGGCCTCATTAGCACAGCACCACTTGCACCAAGCATTCAATTCAATGTTTGATGTTGCTATCAAATATCAATCAACTCGATCGCTATTAATTAAAATCATTTCAACTTAAATCTATAGACTAGACTATACGTATGGACTATGGAGTATGAAGAGAACAAACATATATGATATATGCCTTTCTTCCATATCAAAAAGAAAGAAGATGCCTACGGCCTTTTCCTCAACAACAAAAAACAAGAACATATGCATGTTTTTATGTTTCTAGCTTCTTGTGACGAGACGACGTACCTATAATAGTCAAAACTATACAACAACTTCTAATTTTTTTTTTTACCTATTCTTACATCATCAACACCTGACTTTATGTTCTCTTCTTATTTATTATGATCAGAGGTCTTATATTTTCTTTTTTCATATTTTTTTATTTTTAATTAACTGAGAATATATACCGAAATTTTTTTAGTTAGCACCCACAAAATCAATATTAAATTAATACCATCCAACTCACTTTTCTTCCATTCATACCACCCACGCGGATCCAGTTTGCGCACCAAATTGGGCTGGTGCGCGGACTGGGGAGGCGCACCAAAATTGATTTTTGTTATTATATTTTTTTGGTGCTCACCCTCAGTAAGCGCACCAACTTTTTTTTTATTAATTTTGTTATGAATTGTTTGAAATTTTTAGACTAAATTTTTTTTTATGTTTTGCGTATAATTTGTAGTATAAAACGTTGATCGAATTGTGCATATAATTTGTAGCAATTTGCGCACCAACTTACTTAGTACAAAACGCTGCTCAGATTGTACGTATAATTTGTTGTAGTAATTTTTAGTTCAAATTTAGTCTAAAAATTTCAAACAATTCAGAACAGAACTAAAAAAATAAAAAGTTGGTGCACTTACTGAGGCTGCGCACCAAAAAAATTAATTTGGTGTACCTCCCCAGTCCGCGTGGGTGGTATGAATGGAAAAAAATGGTAACCGGTGGTATTCATTAATTTCGATTTTCTTCCATGGTGACTAAAAAAATTTCGGGAATATATATATATATATATATAGAGAGAGAGAGAGAGAGAGAGAGAGAGTCCAGCTAATGTCATAACATTATAATTTCAGTCTAAGTTATAACAAGTCAGTTTTTACGATTTCAAAGTCCAAACAGTCAATTCGAACCACTCAACATGATCTCCATATTAAAATGGACATGGAGATCAAATTTTATATTTTTTCGAAATTTTTTACTATTTTTTAGATAGGTACAAAATTACTGTTTTGGATGGTCCAGAATTATCTGAAAATAGTAATTTATTAAGCCACTTTGAAAATCGCTGATCCAGTGGTCCAGAAATTTTTACTATTTTTTATTGTTCATAGTGGATCAGCAATTTTTAAAGTGGCTTAATAAATAGTAAAAAAATTTCAAAAAATGTAAATTTAGTTTCCAAGCACATTTCAATATTTAGAATATGTTGAGCGGTTCGGATCGATTGTTTGAATTTTCAAAATGAAAATATGGCGTGAAGTAAAACGTTGTTTTACTTCACAACTCACCATAGTCTATCTCTCTCTCTCTATATATATATATATATAGATGGGCTATTGTGCTTCGCGAAGTAAATGGGGGGTTTACTTCGGGCCATATTTTCATTTTTGAAAATCCAAACAACCGATCCGAACCGTTCAACATGTTCTAAATATTGAAATGTGCTTGGAGACTAAATTTTACATTTTTTGGAATTTTTTTTACTATTTATTAAGCCACTTTGAAAATCGCAATCCACTGTGAACAGTAAAAAAACAGTAAAATTTTCTGGACCACCGGATCAGCTATTTTCAAAGTGGCTTAATAAATAGTAAAAAAATTCCAAAAAATGTAAAATTTAGTCTCCAAGCACATTTCAATATTTAGAACATGTTGAACGGTTCGGATCGGTTGTTTGGATTTTCAAAAATGAAAATATGGCCCGAAGTAAACCCCCCATTTACTTCGCGAAGCACAATAGCCCATCTCTCTCTCTATATATATATATATATATTCTAAACTATTTTTGAATTTTGAAATTATTCAGACAATATTCTAAACTATTTTGGAATTTCTAAATTATTCGGATAATATTCTAAACTATTTTAAAATATCCTAAACTACTTTACTATTTTCTAAATTAAATAGTAAATAAAAAAAATAAAAATATCTGAATTGAAGTTCCGATTAATTGAACAGTCAGAGAGAAGACGAGAAGAGACAAAGGGAGATCAGAGAAAGAGCGATGTGAGGGAGAGAGGAGGTGCGCCTTTCGTTAAATAGGCAGAACTCCGAGACTGCAAATTTTGTTCCCGGTCTTAGGACCGCAAATTTTGTTCTCGGATTCTATTGATGAAACTGAGAATTTAATCTCCGGTTTCTAAAACCGGAAATTTATTCTCCAGTTTTAGAGAGCCTGGGACTGGGATATTTTTTTGCGGAAAAGAGAGCTTGAAACTGGAAACAAAATTTCCGATTTGATCACTTTTGGAATTCCGAACAAAGAAGGTGCATATTGTGAAATTAATTATTAATGTTGGATATTAATAAAAAAATGGGGGAAACCTAGATCGATTGATATTTATTGAAATGAAAAGTGGAAAGTGGTATAAAGTATAGCAAGTGAAAATGAAAGGGAAGCAGCAACCAGCAGACATTAGACATTAGCATGGGAATTTCCAAAAGAGAGAAAAAAAAGTCATATTTTAGTTGGTTGGCCCTCCAATAAAAAAGAAAAAGAAAAGAAAAAGAAGATGCTGCTGCATGCAATTTGAAACAAATTAACTGATAGTATTAATTGATAAATTAGATAGATTAGATAGATGCCCATTTCCATGTCCTTCACAGTTGCCATTTGACCCCTCCACCATACTTTATTCTATCTATACACTTTGGCCTAAGGACTTAAAACTTTTTGGAAATATCTTTTGAGTAAGGCTTAGGTGCTATGGATCAGTGTTGTAAAAAACAGCCTTAACGACCGATTAAATACCCGTTTAATCATTAACGACGGTCAAACCGTTACGAATACACTAATCGGAGGTCTACTAACAGATTTTTCTGATTAATCGGCCGATTATTTCCGTTTATTCCAGTAAATATTTATTTTCACATTTTTTTTTTCTGTGACACTGTATTGTAATTTTATTTGTACTTGGATATACATCCAATAATTTTTATATATATTTTTTCTTCTTACTTATTTTGAAATTGATTTATTCTTCTATTATTTATATAGCATATGTTTTTCTTACTTACTGATGTAATTTTTTCAATTAGTACGACATGTTCATATATGAAATGAAGTTGTTATCATAAACTAAATTTAGTAATTTTATGTTGGAATGTTTTATTTCTTTCAAATAATATATTATTAGTATTTGAAAAAGCTTAACTTTTGAATTTATTTTTGCATTAAATAAATGTGTTACTTCCAATTGTAAAATGTGTATGTGTTGTTAAGAATAAATAAGCGTAGTGTCATGTTATAATGATAAAATTAAGTTAAGTTAATTTTATTGGATAAGTTTGATGAGTTAAATAAATTATAAATATACACACGTAATTTGAATGAAATCAAAGTAAACACGGAAGGTTTCCTGCTATTCATAACATCTAAGTTTAGTCTTTTTATCAATCAAAGTAAACAAACTTTAGGTATGGAAAATAATTTCATTTCATTTGCTTTATTACGGCTGACAACCTGAGGCCTGAGCGCATAAGACAAATTAAAAGCAACTATAGTCTACATGTGTTTCTTAGTTTCCCAAGAATATATTAAACAAGCAAAATTGTTGATGATAAAACTTGTTGCTAAAAAAATGTGGACCTTTTTATAAATATAAAATAATATAAAAGAAGGGAGGGAGGGAGGGAGGGAGGGAGGGAGGGAAGGGTGTTCTCTAATCTCTTCCATTCAATTATTCAAACAAAGAAAGCAAGAAGAATCTTATCTATCTCCATCTCCATCTCCATCTCCTTTCTTTTTTCTCAATGTTCTCATCGATTCATTACTCCCTTATCTCCCTTGTACTTTTCACAGGACAGGAGGAGATTGGAGTGGTAATAAATGTCTTTACAGTCAAGTTACTTGCTACTTGGGAAAAGGAATCTCTAAACCCGTTTCACTATAAATAGAGAGCCTAAACCTCTAATATTCTATTATGTGTTATGTGTCCGTCTCCGTCAGTCCGTCGTCATCGTCATGTGTCCGTCTGTGAAACTGTACGTACTACATGTACAGTTTAACTTTAGGATTCATATACCACCAAGAAGTCAAAAACTAATTAATGCATGTCATTGTTCAATGTTCATTCATTCATATAATAAAAGTACATGACCATATGATTTTCATAATAGCCATGTTTAATTTCATATAATAAAAGTACATTCGTATGGCAGACAATAAAATTTATCAAGTGAATGACAAAATTGACAACTTATCGTACGGAGGTGCAGTGTTAGAGTTAGATCAGTCCTCAGTCCTCACACTTAACAGACCCCCAGAAAAAGAAAATAGAATATCTAAGAAATCGCTTAATAAATCCTCTCTCTATATCTATATCTATATCTATGCCTATATCTATGTAAACAAACATGAAATGAGAGAACATGAAATGTCTGAACTCAAACTCAATCCAGTCATTCGCCCATTTCATGAAATCGGGGCACAAAATTCTCCAATAAAAAATATGCTTCTATTATCTGTACTTTACGATCGAGGCCATTGTTGGGAGTATCTATTGACTATTGATATTAGAAAAGCAATTAATGTTTTCCAATGGAAAGCATTGAACCAATTAAGTACTGCACCGCACCGCACCGCGCATAAATTTAAGGGACTTGTAACAATAAATACAAGCACGGGATATCATATGTTTGTTAGTTAATTCTTCTGAGTCTTCTCTTTTGATTAATTTAGTGTCAGGTCAGAACTCAACTCAGACAGGATCAAAATAAAGCTTGTCAGTAGTTGGGACCCACTCCGACCTGATCTTGAATTCTTTACCTGACCTGACAATATATGGCATTCATTCAACTTTAGCAATTCACTTCTCACTCTACACATTAAATAACCAACTTATCAACATGCCCTACATAATAATCAACATCCTAAACCCCTTTTTATTCTGATCATTTCTTCATCCTTTTTCTTTTCTAAAATAAAAAAAAAAAAAAAGGAAGGGAATCTCATGGCATGCAAATTCATCCCCTCTTCTTAACTACTCTGAAATCAATTAATTACATACAGAAGAAGGATTTGGTGCATTTCTTTTCCCTTACCAGTTAACAAGTCCTGCTACAAATATATAATGCCAAAGCAATTTTGCAGGACAAAAAAAAAATGCAGACAGAAGCTATTAGGAGGGCTGCAAGAGGGCTTTTACAAGCTATTTCACTTTCCAAAGGGATCAAAATACAAAATATAACAGTGTCTGTGTCTCACACTCTCACTAATTCAACAAGGGAAGAGAATGGGAGAAACATCTCTTCTCAGCTTGCTGCTATCCCTGGATAAATCAATTTTACTCATTTTTTCCTCGCACCAGAGCAGCTGCTCCTTGCTCAGCTGAGGCATGCGCAAAACCCTAGCAACAACTTTTATGTCGATTAACGCAAATACCAGCTCCACCTCCTCTGACGAACCTGGCCATGTTTTGCTTTTCCACCCCTTCTTTTTCTTAAACAACTCCTTCACCCTCATCTCCTTCTGCCAATGTACAGTATCATCATAATTCAAACCATCAGTTAGTCCCCCTTCTCTTTTTTAGTATTTTATTTAATTAACAGCACTTCAAAATCACCTCATACTGACAAAGGGCCGGCTGGTTTCAGTACCCTCATGCAACATCATTTCAAGTAAATATTGTTTGTTTGTTTTAGTATATGTTACTGGCTAAACAACAAGGCAAAAAGGAAATTGAACACAATTAATGGCAGCAATGATAAAAAAGAGGAGAAAAGCTACACCTTGTCCAGAGAGGCTTGAACCTGGTGAAGAGAGCTCCCAGCAGTGCTATGGGCCCCCAAAAGCGCACCTGATTTTGTCTTATCCTTCTTTAGGAAGAGCCGAAAGGTCAAAATGGACTCCTCCAGTACTTTGACAAGATCGGTTGCAACAACAGCCGGTTCACTCTCATCTCTTGCTTGATCTTCCCGATCCAGACCTGCACTCCGATCATAAACCACATTACAAAATTTATTGCATCCCAAATAGAACCTAAAAGTAGATCCGAGGGGCATCGGACCTACTTTGGTTCGATGGGTTTAATCACCGTCAATTTGCTTTAAGATTCGTGCAAAATGCTTTAAACTTCGTGCGTGTCTGTTTAAATTTTCATGCGCACAAATCTTAAATTAGATCAGACGGTCATCATGCTCGTTGAACCTAAAAGTAGGTCCAATGGGCATCGGACCTACTCCGTTCTCCCCAAATAGACATTAAGAATAAGAACCCATTTTAATTCTCATTAATTTGGTAATTATAGATAACATTAAAACTCAACAATGTTTTTCTCTGTATAGGAAGGAGTTAGAAACGGCAACGAGAGGTAACAAAGGTCTGTCGGGTATCTATGTTTACTGCATGCATGCTTCTTTACATACATAATATTGGAAATATATACTTGTTGAGACCCGTCTAACTCAAAATATGTAGGGATGTAAACAATTTGACCAGCTTTCCACTAGAACCAAATGCATGTGTTTGGCTCAGATTTTGAAACCATGAATTACAAATTTGCGACCTGCTTAATTTATAGCAAAATTTACCTTGAAAATTTGGGACTTGTAGCAACTTGGAGAGATGAGCGCGCGAACGGGTATAAATGTCAACACGTGAACCGGGTTCAAACGGCTCGGTCTCTATAAAGCGTTGCAAGAGAACCTGAAACTGCTGGAAGGCTTGAGCTGCATGGCTATAGGAGATGCAGCTGTCAGGCTGAGATGAAATCTTGAGCTTTAGGTGGGCATATTGACAGTGTAATGCCTCCCAGCTGAGGGAGAGTTGTGCCACATAGGCAGTTTCTAGGGTTTGGTACGGGTCGGGTTGTGAGTCTAATTGGTCGGGTTGTGGGTTTGTGTCTTCGGACTGGTCTCTTCGCTTGAAGGAGAGGTTGCGGAGGGTGGATGCAAGCTTGTTTGCTGAGGAGGAGGATCTTGGGGACTTTCTGGGGATGTTAAGTGATCCTATACATCATTTAATTTTAATTAATGAATGATGTTGGAAACCATTTGAATTAATTAAGCAATGAAAGGGAAAGGGATTTTTATGTATTTGATACCTTGATCTTGGTGGAGGAGCTGGGCAATGGTTCGATCAAAGAAGAGCATTCTTTGACAGTACTTGTCATAGAGAGAATCAAAGCCGCAGAGCCAGGCGTTCAAGCCCTCCAATCCGAATCCAAAGTTGGTAGAATCGAGCCAGTCTTTATCTCTGGCAGTGCCGGAGCTGCTCTCCTCCTCGTCCTCCGCCTCAGGATCATCTTCTCCCGCCTCTCCTGCAACCTCGGGGATGGCAACCATGAATTTGTTCTTACTGAGCTCCTTGAGCCTCCTCTGCACCTCGTTGGTGATGAAATCATCCTCCTCCTCGTCTTCATCATGCTCCTCCTCCTCCTCCTCCTCCTCCTCCTCCTCAATGTCGTTGGATTGCATTGCTGGGGTGGTAATGGTATTATGGGTTTCAATCTCATTCTCAGTTCCATTAGGATTAGGATTTGGATTTGAATTGACATTTTGTTTAGTGGGAGTCTTGGGTGCTTTCTTGAATCTGGCGATCTTGAACAAATCCATGGTGATCGATGAACTAACTGATCACAAGGGAAGGGAAGGGAAGGGACGGGAGGGAAATGTAGTCTCTAGTTTCTAGAAGAAAACGAAATGGAGGAAGTCAAATGTGGGGACGAGTGAAGAGGGGTTAGGGTTTTTGTTGTGTGAGACTGAGACTGAGATTGAGAGTGAGAGGGAGAGGAGAGGAGGTGAAGGTGGGAATGGGGGGTTTTTCTCATTTTTACCGTACTAGACTAGTTACTACTTACTAGGTAGTATAGTACTCGACAAATCCATTTTCTAAATCAAAATTTAATGACAAAGATTAGAAATAAATGACCCTTCCCTTCCCTTCCCTTCTCTCTCTCTCTCAAGTCTCAAGCAAAATCAAATGAAATGGGATTCATAGGAACGGTTAAATTTAGATCCGACGGTTACGCTTCAGCAGCAGATCCAAATGTGGTGCTCCGGCTTCTTTCCGAGTGCAAATCCCTCCTCTCTCTCTCGTCTCTCAGGCAGATCCACGCCCGACTAATCATCATCTCTAATTCTAGTTCTAGTTCTAGTTCTAGTTCTAATTGCTCCAACAACATCAGGATCCTCTCCAATCTCCTCTCCCTCCCTCTCACCTCTTCTTCTCTTTCCTACGCTCATTCCCTTCTTACTTCTACTACTACTACTACTACTCATTCTTACAACCTCCTCATCCGCACTCTCGCCACCTCGGCGTCTTCGCCTCTCCTCTCCCTCTCCCTCCGCTACTTCCTCCTCCTCCTCCGTTCCTCTCTCTCCCCTGACTCTTACACCTTCCCCTTTCTTTTTCTCTCCTGCGCTAATCTTAATCATCTGCATTTCGCTCAATCCGCTCATTCCCTCGCTGCGAAGCATGGTTTCCTCTCCCACCCTCATACCCTGCATTCCCTCATCACCATGTACTCCAAGTGCGGTCAACCCGTCTCCGCACGCAAGGTGTTCGATCAAATACCTGTCAAGGATTTGGTCTCCTGGAACTCCATCATCTCCGGCTATGTCAAAATGGGTTTCCCTGACCAGGCCATGCGCCTTTTCAAGCAGATGCTCTCTGACGGCTGGGACCCCAATGATGTCACTCTACTCGGCGTCTTGGCTGCTTGTGGTGACCTCGGTGATTTACAAACCGGGAAATGGCTCGAGGCCTGTCTTCACAGGCCACAAAAGAAATGGGAAATGGGATCATTTGTCGGCTCTGCCTTAATCACTATGTATTCCAAGTGCGGCGTTCTGGAGGAATCCAGACGTGTCTTTGATTCTGTCCGTAATAAAGACAACTTTATTTGGAATACGATGATCACAGGGTATGTATGCTTGCTTACTGCATTTTACAATCATTTTGGTTTTACAGCAAAACTTAATCTTCATTTGATCAGATTTTAACAGGTATGCACAAAATGGTATGTCCAATGAAGCCATTGCTCTTTTCCATAACATGACAGAATCCAATGTGAGCCCTAACAAAATAACCCTTGTTGGGGTTTTGTCTGCTTGCGCATCGGTTGGAGCCCTAGACCTAGGCAAACAATTAGATACTTATGCTTTCAACAATGGCCTCTATGACAATGTCTTTGTCGGTACAGCTTTAATAGACATGTATGGCAAGTGTGGTCACCTCGATGGTGCCATTCAAGTGTTCGATAAAATACCCCATACGAATGATGCCACTTGGAACGCATTCATATCTGCCTTAGCGCTCAACGGTCAAGGGAAACATGCCATTAGAGTGTTTCATAAAATGATTGAGCAAGGAATTTGCCCCGATGATATCACATTTATCAGTGTATTGTCTGCTTGCGTGCATGCCGGCTTGGTACAAGAAGGTCGTGAATGGTTTGATCGAATGCAAGTCGAATTCAATGTAAGTCCTAAAAAGGAGCATTATTCATGCATGGTGGATCTATTGGCCCGGGCTGGTCACTTAGAGCAAGCATGGCATTTTATCGAACAAATGGGGGACAAAGCTGATGCCGTAGTATTGGGTGCGCTATTGGCCGCTTGCCGTAAGTGGCAATGTTTGGAAGTAGGGGAAAAGGTGATAGAGAAGCTTTTGGAGATTGAACCGAGTAATTCATGGAATTATGTGGTTTCATCGAGGATGTACGAGGGGTCTAATAAGATGGAGGAGTGTGCTAGAATGAGAGGGTTGATGAGACAAAGAGGTGTCACTAAAACACCGGGTTGTAGCTGGATTGAGACTTCTGGTCAAGTTCAAGAGTTTTATGCGGGAGATGAATTGCATTGTCGGGTTGGGGATATTTATCAAATGATTGATTTGTTGGTTTGGGATATGAGATTACGAGGTTATGTTCCAAATAGTCGGCTTTAGAGAGGGATTTCTTTCTTGCAAATAATTGGTTTCTTTTGGTAAAATATGATTTATGTTTCTACCAGGAGACAAGAATGAATATATAGAAAATTTGTAATGCTTTTGATAAACGAATTCATTGAATTCTGTAACATCCTGATAATTCTTATCTTATACTCTAGTGCTCGCTATTTTGTATGAACTTATAAAAGATATATACAATGCATGGTTGATTAACTAAATACTTCGACGGAGAAATCAAATCTTTATGTTATACTGCTGTAATGTTTGTTATTACTAATTTTAATCTGCATAATTTATATAGACCATTTAAAGTGGAAAATAATTATTCAATGAATACCATATTTTCTTGATAGGTAGCATAAAATTTATAATTTGAACGAAACAACAAGTCGCAAAAGTACCAAGTTATTAGGTAAATGCTGGATACATACATGCATATTTATTTTATACTAAAATTTCAAGTTTTCAGTTTTAATTACAGACTGGCATCTCAACTGTTAAAAAACCAAAATTCAACTTCCATCTTTTGGTTTTTCAATACAAAAGTGAAATCTCAACATTCTGTTTCAAGCCAAAACCAAGTTTTTATTTAACTAGATAGAATCGAATTTTTCATTTTAATTTGGAAATCAAAAGTTACTTTTATTTATTTATTTTCAGTTCAAAACCGAGACCTCATATCACTTTCAATTAAAAAATCAAACTTTATCTTTCACTTTGAATCAACTGAAATTTCACCTCGAGGTCTCAACTGATTTTAGCTTGCGGTTTCAATTAAAATCAAAGCATGATCATCAGTTCCAATTAAAAAAAAAATGATATTCATCTTTTGGTCGCTGTCAGATGTATTGAATGAGCTGACAAGTTCTAATTAACCATTAGAATTAGAACTGTGCTCTGACATGCCAGCAACTGCAATGCAAGCATTAGGAAAAATGACTATAGATGATGGCATGATGCAATCCCCAATCCATAATAGGGATCCTACATGTAGCCGCATATACCAACTACATATCCTATTTTTTTTTTTTCATATCAGCGCCAACATTAGAGAAATTAACTAATGCTATTCTAAATATAGCTAGTATGTTTATTTTTTATCTGTTCTGCTTGAAGTTCTTCAATGTTCCAATTGGTACTTGGTACTTAACCAGTTCCTTAAAATCTATTGATGAAGCTTTAATTACATTCAACCTTTATATGATATAAAAGTTCATCTTAGATACCATCATAATCTAGCAATGTGAAATGTTTCTGCAAAAACATGGATCACATATCAGACAGCCAAGCGGGCCCCAAACAAACGACTAATAACCCAGCCAAGTAGAAGGCAATATTTGGAACCTCGATTTGGCAAAACCTAGCAAGTTGCAGTAATCGGTATGGCTAAAGCAATCCCTAAAATCTGTGAATAGTTTGTCATATACTCTCCAAAGCACTTCATATGATCTTGAGTAAGGGTATGGTAGGAACAGCTACATAAAATTCAAAAAAATTCAAAAAAAGTTAGAACCGTGAGTGAGAGACTTTTGTTTTGAGTTCCTACAGTAAAGAACCGGTGCTTGTAAAGTAAAACTTACATCTCCTTCTTGAGCGAGGTGTTTTAGGAGTAAGAAAGTATGATGGTTTTCTTCTAAATTGTTTATCACAGCTACCCATATTTCTGACACCACCTTGTGGGCCCCATCTCTCGACCTTCCACATGCTATAAATTGATCTATTTTTGTAAAGGAAGAAGAACAACAAACACAGAATGGGATCAAAAGAAGTCAAGTAATGAACCATGCGTAGTAAATGTACACCCCAAAAAAAAAAACCAGTTATCAGTCGAGATATAGAGAAATAGAATTACAAGCTATTAAATATATCAAAAAGAAACCTATCATTGTGCCATGAAGTATACTGGAAGGAGGAGGAGCTTTGGAGAGGTCCAGTTGTTCTTTCAAATAGAGATAAGCATGGCCGATGAGTTCGTCAGTCTCACTGCCCGATGCAACTATATTTTTACTTACATATAATGCCATAAATCTCCTACAATAGAAAATGAATTAGTTCAAAAAGAAAAATAGATTAGCAGGAAATTACTGCAATGATATCAGTCCAGATCTGAGTCTGGTAATCTGGTAGCAAGGACTGAAACAACAACACCTGAGACCCAATTTGGTCTAATTGTAGAATTAAGATTTATTGAAGCACAACAACCAATTAAAGAACAGCCAAACATTTAATTTAAACTGTTCCTAGGAGAAAAAGGAGAGAAATTACAAAACTGACCTGCGACCTGAGCTTCTAGGGATGGGACCAGGCCATCTCTTCCTGGTGACTGCTGTAGGCCACATACGGGCTATAGCAGTTTGCCACAGATGGTCTCCTCTGAAAATACCACCCCATCTTTTACTCACACTGGCAACTGAGCCCCACTGATCCACCGGCAACCGGACAAAAATCTCGATGAGGATATGATCCGGAAGTGTTCCGATCAGTTCTTCGCCGTATTCTTCTCTCATAACACTAATACAGGATTGACAAATAAATAAATAAATAGTAAGTAATAAATCACTCAATCAATCAGGCAACAATTTAACTGACCTCATATATTGTTACAAAGGATAGCAAATTAGCAATCAGAAGTGGTATTGAGAGCTGAATACCAATTGATTGAATCGATTGATTGAAGGGAAAGCAGAGATACTCCGTTGGTTTACCAATAAGTTTAGAAAATAACAAAAAACGAGGTTTGTTTTTGTTACTTGCACAAGAAAGAAAGAAAGAAAGAAAGAAAGAAAGGAACAAAAAAACAATGATTATTGCAATCATTACAAAGGAAGATTGTGAGGAAGCAATACATAATTACATACATACCCAATTTGGCCTTGGGAACTTGAAACTGAGAGAGAAGAGAAAAAGAGAGAAAGTGTTAGAGGTGGGAAAGAAGAAAGGGACACGAACGGGCAGCAGCGGTTCAGGCGTTCAGCTCTCTTTCCTTCTATTATCTACCTCAACTACTTAATATTAATCATTGTATTTAGGCTTCTCAATTATAAAACGGAGAGGATTTAATGGAGCTCTTGCTCATAATATTATTCTCTCTCCAACCATACAATATGATTACAACCTTTTCACTATTTTAATCCCAATACAAAATTTAATCAATTTTTGGAATTATTCAAATAAGAAAATTTGAACAAACTTTTTATGTTTTTTAAAATAAGCTTGAAATGTCATAATCAAGTATGTGCAAAACAATGACATACAACATAGTTAATAGTTTTTTTTATATTTAAGTTTTATATGCTGAGTTATTAAAGCTTACAAAAAAAGAAAAACATAATTGAGACTCAAATGTAAATATAGCTAAATTGTAAAAATCTAAGAGAAGTGTATTCTGTTAATTATTGGTCGTTGGTGATCAACTGAGATTGATCCCCTACTTTTTTATTCTTGTTTCAAATAGTTGCTCGTCAATTGAGTTGGATAACAATTTTTTTAGTGTAGGATTTTTAAGTCCGTCCTAGCATTTAGTATTTTAGAAAATACTTGGAAAAATTAGGGATTGAATCCTGAATGAAAACTTCCAAAAAATGATACTTCTTTTCCGTGATTCACAGCCCGTAGGCCGAAAAAATGACACCTTTTGAACCGAAAAAAGTTATTAGAAAGCATCTATTTTATTCTGCTTTTTTATTTTTCTGGGGATGTGGTAGGGATTGATGATTGATGTAATCGTCTTATATGAAAATACAAAAACAAAGCAACCACAATCTAATAATGGAACAAGTAGCTACCAAATACAGGAACAAAAACAATACAAGTATAGTAAACAAGCCCAAACAAACAAAGAATGTCAAGGTCTATGTAATTATAAAGGCAACAAAACTGACTGACTGACTGACTACCCAAATCCCAAAATAACAAAACAAAAAAGCAAAAAAGAGTTTCTCATTTCAAGCACACAGCACCTCCTCTCCATTGCTAATACACATCTCTGAGTTGTCTTCTTGAAATAAACCATTTTGAATATGTAGCTCGGTAAAAACAACTAGAAAATAATACCTTTGTAATACTGGCGCTGGTGGATCCAACTTTACATAATATTTATCTAATAATACAAATGGAATACATAGTTCCAATTCTACTTGTCAGCATGCCTTCTTTTGTGTCGGCGGGCCCCATGGGTTCCCTGTGAACTACGTGTCTGCTTCCTTGGTTTCTTCACACTGCATTAATAATAATAAAAAAAAATACAAATATTAATCAAGCAACTTGTTGCAATGGCATTATGACACTACATACTGGTACACAGAAGGAAAAGAAGTTTCAGGAGCCAGAAGAGAGCATACCAGAAAATCTGAGTCAAGATGCGATACACGAAGAAAAAAGGCAAGGCCAGTAGAGCAGATGCCTACAGAAGATAAAGAGGAGAATAAGAATTAACTAATAAAACAGGGATCAAAATACAAATGAAAAAAAATTAAACAACTAATAGGCCACTTTTCCTTACCATAAACCAGATAAGCTCCTTGGTGACAAGCTGCTTTGTGAATTCATGCTTGTTTAGATATTCCCCTATATTAGCTTGAGCCTTCAAATCATTCAAAAGATACAACACACCATAAGGCTACATATATTTCAAGCCACAGTAAATCTTATTAATTAAACAAGACAATAGTGCAAACCCACCCGGTGATGGTATGTGGTGGCAGACTTGACAAAAGTGGTATAGGTCACCACGGCCCGCTTCGTGTAGGGCTGTATCAAAACTGCGATCTTCTCAACGAAGGGCCGGCTGAGGTCAGCAGCTTGGTCAATATACGGCTTTGATATTTTCTTCACCTTCTGCAGTACCAAAGTAAATGACAGTCATTTATTTTTGACTTGACTTCTATAATAATAAAAAAAAATGTTTTAACTACCTGAACGTGTGGAGCAGTAACTTCATGAAACTTGGTAATATGAGGTGCAGTAGCGCTCTTAGCTGTCTTGTACAACTCCACCGATTTAGATGATACCTGTTGTATGTATGGCTCAGTGTTTGTCTTTAGCACCACCCATTTCTCCTGCGCTGCTGGTAACCATTTCTTCATTTCACATTAAAAATACCCAAAATTAGCATACATAATAAACTGATAGGATTATTTGATTAATCCAATTAATAATCACAACAAATGGATTTATGAGCATATTTTAAAATAAGTAAAGAACTCTTACAGTTTTTACCGTCTCCAAGTGGGGATCAGCCCATTTCTGCGCTTGTTTTGATTTCTCTGTTGCCTACACATTTTTTTTGTTAAAAAGGAACTTAAGTGCTGATACTTAAAATAAAAGAAAACGGGAGAGGAAAGATTGACAAAAAAAAGAACCATTTGGAGGAAGCTATCCATCACAGGTTTTCCATGCTCATTCCATTCAGCAGACATCACCGCCTACCCACACAAAAAAAAAAAATCTCAAATCAGGCAATGCTTTCTGTAAAATGTTTAAATTCTTTGAGAGATAATAGTGCTAGGCAATTAACCATATAACGGGTCATTTCTGTTGCTAGCCAAGGTGGCAACCATGCACCATGCACCTAGATAATTTTAAGAGAGAAACAAAATTATATGAGAAGATGATGAATATTACACCTAGAAGGCAGGAATTGAAAAAAAAAAAGGAAAAGAAGAGACATTTATCTCTAAAAGAACAATAACTGGAAGAGAAGTTCAACATTAAAAAGACAAAATACCTCATGAAGTTGCTTCAATTTAGCTGAAGCTTCTAGTTGCGCCCTCATTAACTCCTCCTGGTAGCAAATTTAGAGAGAGAAAGAGAAAGAGTGTGTAAGAATAATAAGTAATAGTGAATGCCTGGGAACATTTACTCTTACTGGTCAGGAATAAGGCCAATTCCAGGAATTTACTAAAAAATGAGAGAAATACCTCAGCTGCCTTAAGAGCACGCTCTGTTTTCTGAATCCTTTTCTTCTGCTCTTCATTTGTCTTTTTGAACTACAAAACAATCACAAGTTAGCCCTTGTTATACAAATTATTCTGAGACATAATAAAGAAATACTTTGTAATATTTTCGGTCAGATAGTAATGGTATATGGTAAAACAAGTTACACTGCATGTGCTAGGCCATTTTGATTTCTCCCCGTCTCTCCCTCATCCCTCCCCCCAAATCTCTTTCTCTCTCTCTCTAATTTGTAAATAGCATCTAAAATCACTTGTTACATCACTGTAGCATTTAGGATGATTACTTACAGATTCCAGTTGGGCAGATAGCTCTCGTGCTTTGTCCTCAGACACAATTGATTGGGCTTCCAATGCATCTCGCTTCTTTTTCTGGGATTCTACCTCCTTTTTCAAAGCCTCAATCTCCACAAATAATTATAAAATGGGCAAAGGTAATATTAATTAATTAATTATATAACTCATGCACTAATTAATTCATGGCCTCCCTTGTAAAGCAAAAAAGGCCATAGCTGAATACTTGGTACCAAGGAATCAATTTTGCATTCATGCATTATATGAAGTAAATCTAGATGTGAAAAAGGATGCAAAATGTTTGATTTTATTTAGGTACCTGTTGTTGTAGTTGCACAGTTTTAGCATCGACCTTGCCGGCTTTCTCAGCTGCATCAGCTGCTACTTGTTTCTGTAGTTGAACAGTAATTACTAAGTTATAATTGATTGATTGATTGATGCAGGAAGTGAGTAGTAGAAAGGATGTAAACCTGGAGCAAAGCAATGTCATTTTGCAAATAGGCGATTTTGTCAGATTTTTCTTGGATAATTTTGTCCAATTTGGAAGCAGCTTCATCCTTGCTCTTGAGTTCCTTTGATCTCTCCTCTATGCTCGACTCTTCACATCCCAACATTAAAAGTGAAAAAACAGTATAATTTGCGATTAGGAGACGAACGTAGCATAGCAAGAAAAGAAACCAAAGTGTACAAATGAAAAAGAGAAGGAACCTAAGGAAAGGATCTTGGATCGGAGCTGGTCGAGTTGGAGTTTCAAACCCGGATCCGACTCTTCCAGCGGGAGCTTGGTCGTCTCCTCCTCCTCTCGCGCTTCATCGGAAAAAGCAACGGAGACGGAGAGAGCGACGAAAAAGGCGACAAGAAGGAGTTTGGAAGTTGCCATGGATCGATGCACCGAGCGGCGGAGGCGAGAGAAAAACAGACCAAAGTTAAGAGAGCAACTAATATTTCCCTTTACGGACTTGAGATCACCTAAGGTAGCACAATATTTCTCTTTCGATCTCGACCGTCTAATCAGAATCCGCACGACTATTAAAGCGGTCCCGTGGGTTACTTCCACCTCGGAGGATTGGATTCGTTGGTACGTGGACACGTGGTAGATACATTTGCGGATATGTCCTCCATATGTAGCTTAATCTTACTTTTATATATCCATTCAAGGTAACTGTTCTTAACTTCCAATTAAGTCCCTCCACTCTTCAACTAATTCAATCTTAATTAATTAAGTAATTAATTAATTGTGAGCAGTGAGCAGAGCAGAGCAGAGCAGAGCAGAGCAGCACAATAGTCAATATATAGATGGTGGTTAATTTATTTTGTTCAACCACCAAGTCTAACAAATTCAAGGACTTAGATGCATGTTGTGTCCCACGGTTGGTCAATTAACATATAGGGAAAATTTCCGGTGTACCATCTAAATATTTGAAATAGCCAATTTTCTCGTCAAAATACCATAATATCCAATATCCCCATACAAATTTAAAATTCTTTCTTCTATCCCCATTTATTTATTATCCTTTTTATTTAATTATTTTAAAATTTAAAATGACCATTATGCCCCTCTGATTGTAAATGGATATGTCCATTAATGTTTCAACAGGATTGAATTTACATGATTGAAGAAGAAAAGGAAAGACGCTTCATCTTTGCGCCTGATATTTCATTTATCGTATCTTCCCTTCCTTTCTTCGCTAGAAAAATCTAATTTTGAGGATTTAGTTAAAATCAGTGAAAGGCTTCCTCATTTGACGAGTTGAATCCATGAAAAAGCTCTGTGACATTTCTCATTTAAGTTGAGGCTGAAATTTTTAATTTGGAGGTTAGTTCTTTTGTTAATAGTAATACAAATAATTCTAGCGTTGCTCAAATGTTCTTAGCAGCAATTTTAGTTGCGACATTGTTTTTTTTTTTTTGAATGATTGGCAGTAGCTGTGATGTCTCCTTATTTGATCTATTGTTTCGACCTATTTTCAGACCAGACATCATGTTTTTAACAACTAAATTGCATTGTTTACATTGAACATCAATAGAATATGGTACTGCTGCATTTTGGTTGACTGTTCGCAGCAAAGCGCAACGCAAGTTTCGGCACGCTTGAAAGCGTACCTTTTAAACCTCGTTAACACTCCACGAGTAAAGGATGCAAGTGCACAACCTCTGCCGTGTAGTATAATCGGGTATCGATCCTCAGAGACGGCTAATCACTCGGTTAAGTTCTATCTAAACTTGATTGAAAACTAGAAGTTGAAAAGGTTTTGTTTGGTATTTAATTTCCTAAGGTATCAAATCAAACTGTTCAGACAATTGAAGAAGATGTAACAAAATGTTTAGAACAAATGTAAATTGTGTTTTGATTATGGATAAAAGGTGTTTCCAGGGTTTAAGACTTCATCTCTGATCTGCCTCTAGTGGTACGGCCCGTACTAAGTAGGTACGGCTAGGCCGTACCTCACTGGTAAGGCTAGGCCGTACCACCCTGGTAAGACCCGTACCGGCTTCCCAGAACAGAACCTACCAGTTCGAGTAAATGCATTTCCTTGCTGGTACCTTGTGCTAAACTCTTTAGAAAGGTTCAATTGACCATACCTAAGGTTCCTAACCCTCAACCGTCGTTTGTTGGATCAAGATCTAGGTTGGAATGCGATTGAGAGCCTTTTAGGGTTTCTACACCTCAACCATCGTATGTTGGTACAGATCTACCCTAGCTGATTGATTAGATGTCTAAGGCACCCTCTAATCTGTCGATTAGAGGAGAATTCAACCTTTCGGCTTCAATTCGAACTATTCTACCCTATGTACTTGAATTGGATGAGAGATTGAGATGATCACATGACCTTGATAGGTTCGATCTAAACCTAAAGGGACATCATACAACAATCACAGCAAGCAAAGCAAGATATAACAATGAAAATCACAATCAATCAAACTAAAGAGTTCATACAAAGTAAAAGTCAAAGAAAGTCAAAACAAATCAAGATTCGATCTCTAACCCTAGAAACTAAAATGATCTACTCACAGCACATAGCAATGTCTAAAAATACAATAAGAGGAAGAGAGATAGCCATGGATTGAAGGGAGATGGAGGAGGAAGCTAGATCCGTCGAGTTTCGCCTCTTCCTCTTCTTTCCTTCTTGCTTTCAGCTCCTTAGCCTTCTTTCTCTCTCCTACTGAGCTCTCAGATCTATCTGGAATGAATTGGATACGAAATCTGGAGAGTTCCCCGCCTTAAATAGCCTCTGCCCAAATTTGAATCTGTCAGGACGCCTTCATGTACGGCCCGTACCAATTTGGTACGGCCTGGCCGTACCAGGCGTGAAGAGCTGAAAACGGCTAAGTATGGTCCGACCCGTACCAAGCCTGGTAAGGGTCGTACCTCATCATGTGAATCGCCATTTCTTCGTGTGTTTTGCTCCAAACCTGCAGAAAACAAACAAACACTCAGCAGTACCAAATTCTAAAGATATATCGATGAAATGCACATGATTCTGGTGAATTATGGCACGAATCTGGTACTAAAACAGGCCTAAAATAGACTAAATATGCGAGGTATCAAATTCCCCCAAGCTGAACCTTTGCTTGTCCTCAAGCAAAAAGTTTCAAACTCGGGTAAAAGTGCTGGACAACTAAATCTAAATGCAGATACAAGTCTAAATGTGAAAACCTACGTGAGTGTGCTATAGTCAAGAATTTCTAGAATCGATTCGGTTGTAATTCAAACATTCCTTTGTAAACCTTGATTCACTCCAACAATTAGTCAATTGAACTTCTTATTTTGAGATGCTTCTAACAATGGAAAGACTAATTACCTAGGTTTGATCGAATCAATTTCATTCTTTTTCCGAATTATTGCTTTTATTCAAAGTGATTTTTCTTTGCATTTGCCCTCCCCCAAGCTTGAATCAAGCTTAAGGGTAAGAAAGTTGCGAACGAAGTGTGTTGGTATGAGCAAAATTTTCTTTCTTTATTTCTAATTGGGAGACGAGCTCAAAGGCGCCCATTCGAGGCTTATTGCCAGTACTCTTATTTTCTCCATCTTTTCTCTTTTGTTTTCTCTTTTTCTTTTTCTCATTTTTTTATTTTTTTCTTTTTCTTTTCTTTTTTTTGGTTTGCTCACACCATGAATACACACATCCATTGGTATTCATTCATACCAATGGATATTCCAAACTTTCTTAATTTGAAAATCTCAATTCCTAAAGGCACAATTCAGTTTTTTCGAATAATCTCGTTCGATTCAATTCTAAGTTTGTTTCATCTTTTTCATTATTAAAAACATCTCAACCTAAGTAGTTCAATAACCAATCATGGGTTAGTTCCAATTCACTCAATTCTAATCACAACCAAATTGTTTCAAAGTTATTCTCAATTCTAGCAATTCACGCAAATTTTCACCTAACAATGCAAGAGAAAAGTAAAAATGACCTAAGTGCAATCAAAATAAATCCTAAAACACAAAAGTAAATCCTAAGATACAAAAAGTCGTCTTCCCCCCCAAGCTTAGCCTGAGCATTGTCCTCAATGCTTCAAGACTGAAAGATAAAGAGATATAGAAGCAAAAGGGAAAGAGAAAACATACCCGCTCAGTCATCGGTGGGAGGTGGATCAGGTGGCACTGGTGGAAGCACCCACTTCTGAGGTACACGGCCCATGCGATCACACTCTTGCATCAGAAGAATCCGCAAGATTCCCATCAAGTTCTTGATCGAGCGCCCGATCGCGCTTTTGTGCGCTTCCAATTTCTCCAAGAGTGTAGCAGTCCGATCGGGTTCAAGATCTGCGCTTATGATTACATGACGACATCTATCTGGGTCTAGAAACTCGTACCTGAGGTGAGCTGCTGGAGGCTTGGGCTCAGGAGTCAGCCGCTCTGTCTGGGTCTTGACGCGGGTCGCATCAGGTGGAATGGCATCGCATGCTGACCAATCCCAATCGCTTCCTTTGGTCTCCAGGTCATCAGACCACGGCATGCGGGTCGCATCAGGTGGCGTGCGGGTCTCGTCTACATGCTCTTCAGGTGGAGATGCAGGTCGACTTGGCTCGATGCAACCTGGGTCCACATGTTCTTCCGTGGGTGATGCGGGTCGTGTCTCAATGATGCGGGTCGCGTCAAGTGCGGTCTGGTCTGTTGGCTGGGCTGGTCCTTCGCATTCTGGCTGAGCTGGCAGCTTTGCAGGTTGAGATTGGCGTGAGATGATGATGTGACTCAATTGCTCCCGCAACTTGTTTTGGGCAGCCATTTGATTTTGTTGAGCGGCCATCTGTGTGGACATGTTTTGCAACTGTTCCCACAGCATCTGGTTCACCTTCCCTTGCTCGTGTATGAATTCGATCTCAGCGGGATCAATGTACGGCTCGGGTGGATCGGGTTGGAATACGCAATTGTTCGAGTCATCGAATGGTGCAGGGTCGTAGAAATTGCAATTGTTGTTGCTGATATAGCCATCCTGCTCCGGTTCCTCACTCCAATCAGCCAGTGGGCAATACTCATAAGAGTGTCTCATGTCCCCACACATGGCACATGGCTGTGGTTTCTGGTTTCTGGCTGCCCTCATGCTCATTCTGATTGAATAACTCTCCATGGCCTCCTCTAGCTCGGCAGCTCTAGCATATAGAGCTGCGATCATGGCCTCCTCTAGCTCGGCAGCTCTAGCATATAGAGCTGTGATCTGATCAGCTTTGGATCGGCCGCCTCCTCCAGCTTGAAAATTGTCGCGGCCAAACCAATGTTGGTCTGTCGTCATGTTGTACATGAGATCCATGGTGTCTTGAGCTCCTCAGATAGTAATCGCCATAGTGTTCCTGAAAAAGAGAAAATAAATAAATAAAAGAAACGAAACAAAATAAAAGAAAATAAAGGATACAAGATAAAGTCTAGATCAACTAAGTAAGATAAAACCTAACTAAGCAATTGGTTACCGTCCCCGGCAACGGCGCCAAAAACTTGTTCGCAGCAAAGCGCAACGCAAGTTTCGGCACGCTTGAAAGCGTACCTTTTAAACCTCGTTAACACTCCACGAGTAAAGGATGCAAGTGCACAACCTCTGCCGTGTAGTATAATCGGGTATCGATCCTCAGAGACGGCTAATCACTCGGTTAAGTTCTATCTAAACTTGATTGAAAACTAGAAGTTGAAAAGGTTTTGTTTGGTATTTAATTTCCTAAGGTATCAAATCAAACTGTTCAGACAATTGAAGAAGATGTAACAAAATGTTTAGAACAAATGTAAATTGTGTTTTGATTATGGATAAAAGGTGTTTCCAGGGTTTAAGACTTCATCTCTGATCTGCCTCTAGTGGTACGGCCCGTACTAAGTAGGTACGGCTAGGCCGTACCTCACTGGTAAGGCTAGGCCGTACCACCCTGGTAAGACCCGTACCGGCTTCCCAGAACAGAACCTACCAGTTCGAGTAAATGCATTTCCTTGCTGGTACCTTGTGCTAAACTCTTTAGAAAGGTTCAATTGACCATACCTAAGGTTCCTAACCCTCAACCGTCGTTTGTTGGATCAAGATCTAGGTTGGAATGCGATTGAGAGCCTTTTAGGGTTTCTACACCTCAACCATCGTATGTTGGTACAGATCTACCCTAGCTGATTGATTAGATGTCTAAGGCACCCTCTAATCTGTCGATTAGAGGAGAATTCAACCTTTCGGCTTCAATTCGAACTATTCTACCCTATGTACTTGAATTGGATGAGAGATTGAGATGATCACATGACCTTGATAGGTTCGATCTAAACCTAAAGGGACATCATACAACAATCACAGCAAGCAAAGCAAGATATAACAATGAAAATCACAATCAATCAAACTAAAGAGTTCATACAAAGTAAAAGTCAAAGAAAGTCAAAACAAATCAAGATTCGATCTCTAACCCTAGAAACTAAAATGATCTACTCACAGCACATAGCAATGTCTAAAAATACAATAAGAGGAAGAGAGATAGCCATGGATTGAAGGGAGATGGAGGAGGAAGCTAGATCCGTCGAGTTTCGCCTCTTCCTCTTCTTTCCTTCTTGCTTTCAGCTCCTTAGCCTTCTTTCTCTCTCCTACTGAGCTCTCAGATCTATCTGGAATGAATTGGATACGAAATCTGGAGAGTTCCCCGCCTTAAATAGCCTCTGCCCAAATTTGAATCTGTCAGGACGCCTTCATGTACGGCCCGTACCAATTTGGTACGGCCTGGCCGTACCAGGCGTGAAGAGCTGAAAACGGCTAAGTATGGTCCGACCCGTACCAAGCCTGGTAAGGGTCGTACCTCATCATGTGAATCGCCATTTCTTCGTGTGTTTTGCTCCAAACCTGCAGAAAACAAACAAACACTCAGCAGTACCAAATTCTAAAGATATATCGATGAAATGCACATGATTCTGGTGAATTATGGCACGAATCTGGTACTAAAACAGGCCTAAAATAGACTAAATATGCGAGGTATCATTGACTTTGCAGGAAATAGGCGAAAACAAGCAGAATTCTGACATCCTCCATGCGAGTCGCGTCCCACCTGACGCGGGTCGCATCACAGTCCAGCGCGACCTCAGACGCGACCCTCATTGCTCACACCAGGTTCCACCTGATGCGGGTCGCGTCTCATCTGATGCGGGTCGCGTCGAATTAATTGCGCCAGGGCCCAATTGAAGCCCATTAAGACGCCTATATAAGCAGAGGGCCTGGCGCAAATGAAGGGGGGATCCAGAAATTTCATAAAAAGAGATCTGATCGGGATTTTGAAGAGGGAGCTTGGCGCACGACAGAGGGAGGTGATCTGGAGCCAAGAAGGATTCGACTTGGAGAAGAAGATTCGGCCAGAAGCTTCGATCCTCTTCAATCCTTCATCTCTCATCATGATTTGCACTCTCTTTCTCTCTTTTATTTTGTTTTTGATCATGTCTGAGTAGTTTTGTAGTTTCAGGGGTTTGGATGTAGTCTTAGACTTTGTTTGATAATGCACATTGATTGAATCTGAATGTTATTCGTGTTTCTTTGATTCTTGTATTATTGTGATTGCTTGATCTAAATTGCTTGATCTAAATTGCTTGATTAATTCTTGATTGTCTACTGTTGAATGCCTATAGTATTTCTTCTTGTAATTTGGCCTTGATGTTTCTTGCAAATTAGGTTAAGTATTTGAGGTAGATCTGAGATCCGAAAGGTGAGGTCAATAGTAGCCGAGAGGTGAAATTTCCACCTGTGGATACCTTTAGTAAACAGAACTGAGAACTTAGGTTTGATCAAACCTAGGAAGGTGAAATTGCATTTTCGTACCAGGTCTGTTAAGCCAACACACGAGAGTTGAGGTTTAGTAACATTAGGTACGGTCAATCGAGCCTTACACGACTTGAACCATCCAGAAACAGACATGTGCAGGTTCAGACTCAAGGGCCACGCGGGTCGCATGCGAGAGCACGCGGGTCGCGTCACAAGGGTCGCATACGAGAGTATGCGAGTCGCGTGACAGGTCTAGAGTCGCTCGAGGTCCATGCGGGTCGCATCACAAGGTCCAGAGCAGCAAAGTTGAGGATGAAATCTGAAACCCTTGAAATGCCTTTTATTAGATTTCGGTTGATTATTCTACTACTTGTTTTTCTTTATCTTACATATCATATCATGAGAGATTTTGAAAAATGCATGCTGCTACTACTGTTGGATTCTAATCTTTTTAAAAAATGCTACAAATATATAAGAAACTGCAGTTATTTTAATTAATAATATTAAACTTAATAATTTAACAACAAATCCGCTCTTAAAAAAGTATTCAATAACACATAAATTTTGTTATCTTACCGTAACACATTAAGATTTTTCCTATAGATTAATAATAATAAATTACGGATTTGATTCAATATAATTAACATAAAAAAATTAAATTTATGACTCTAGCACAAATAAATGGTTTTATCTTATTATTTATTATTTGACCCTGGTGTACGTAGTTTTGACACTAATATGTATTAGTGTGCCTAATTAAATTTTGCATGTTAAATCATTTCGAGCAAATAGCTAGTTTGGGCTAAATTGGTGATATGCATGTATATTAGGTGTCCAATTATATATACATTAGGTCGACAGTCATGCATAATTAAGCTGAGAAAAGGCTTATTCAATCCCAATCATTCAGCGAGTCAGCAGAACAGAGCAATTGCAGAAATAAATGTTTACATAATTTTTTTTTTTTGAGAGAAAAATGTTTACATATATAATTAGTTAATTGGTAACATATATCATAATTATATATATCGTCTGGTACGTACATTACCATTACATTGCATTGTTATTATAAACAAACAGATTCATGATTATAGATAGGTAATTTATATATTTTGTTCAACTATATATATATATATATATGTTATATACCAACTAAAAAAATTGAAGCAGCTAGCTCCTTTCTATCTTCAGTGACATAGCTATAAGGCTATAACAGTACGTACTGTGTGAAATATATTTTCATCGCCGCTTGAATTTATGTTTTATTCATTCTTTCATGATACTAAAACGATTACAAAATGATGTATTTATAGTAAATTAGCATTAGAGAAACCCTAATTACATTTTACATATCACTACTGTAATTTAAACTATTATGGTAAAAAAAGAGTAATTAAGCACAGCAGGAGGAATCTAGCTTCATCCATCTGCATGCTGATATTAATTAATTGTTGAAAGGCAGAGGCAATACATCGATCTCCAGTTGCTGCAGAAATGGACGTGTCCATTTTAGTCCTTACACTTCATCATGATATTGATAGTCTTAAATAAATAATTAATGAGTAATATATCCACTAATTATGCAATTTTCTATCAAGGGGTTGATGCACACTTCTCTAATTTATAAAACATGGAGACGGAGTTGGTTCCAAGGGTTTTAATTTGGACCTTAATTACCTCATCTGAAGGGTCACTGTGATATATACTTCTCATATCTGATCTTGTCAAATAATATATAGTATTTTGATTTTCAAACCGCTTAAATTAAAGAAGGAATTAAGTATATAAATATATATATATATATATATATATATATATATATATATATATATATATATATATATATATATAGAATCTAGCTAATATGCTACGCATATATAAGGGCCTCTCCGTGCTACGGCTCACTTTTTGAGTTTTCAAAATTCTAACGGTCGATCCGAATCGTTCAACATGATCTCCATATGAATATGTACTTGCAAACCAAATTTTACATTTTTTAGAATTTTTTTACTATTTATTAAGCCACTTTGAAAATCGCTGATCCAATGGTCCAGCAGATTTTACTGTTGTGTACAAATTAGTGTTTTTTCAAAGTGGCTTAATAAATAGTAAAAAATTCTAAAAAATGTAAAATTTGGTTTACAAGTACATATTCATATGGAGATCATGTTGAACGGTTCGGATCGACCGTTAGGATTTTGAAAACTAAAAAAGTGAGCCGTAGCACGGAGGGCTCTATGCTACGCGTAGCACCGTAGCACTGTCCTATATATATATTGTTTTTAGAATTCTTCAAATGACTACAAGTAAGATCTAGAACTGGATTTTGTACAATGAGTTGTACCTATTCGTACGGGAGATGAAATTAATTAGCAAGTGGAACAAATTAATAATGATTAATTGACCTAGTTCCAATTTTTGAGATCAATTATACAAATTTTGATTATTCATTGAAAAATGTTACAGAATACTGAAAACGGAGTCCGCATCTTCTGCATCAACTCAAAAGAGGATCGTTTGAGTTTAATAAATCTCGGCCGTCTGATCAGGATCAGAGCCTATCCTGCCCACGTCTATAACACATAGGGTCTTTAATTAATATTAGTGTGGATCTCAATCGGACGGTCCAGATCTATTAACGCACGTTCTGTTAACGCAGATCAGGATACGAATTCCTGAAAACGTCCGTTCCTTAATTTGAAGGACTTTTTTTTCACGTTTAAAGAAAAAAGGTTGCAGGCCTTTTTGTGCTTATAAAGATTTGTATTTTGGTTAGTGCTGCTAGCTTGTATTCTGTAATATATATATGTAGGTACTCTAAATGTTTTGCATTTGTTATGTTTTAGGCACCAACTGTTTAATTTGGTAACTAGCTAGCTCAAACAACTTGATTTCAATGAAATTGCTTGGAGTTTTTGCTACTTTAAAAAAAAAAAAAGAATGGCTGGAATTTGTCATGTAGTGGTAAGATATCACAGAGAGCACATGAACTTTTTTTTTTTTTTTTTTGAAATATGAGTCGGGGTCAAGCCATCTAACGCATTTCAAACTCCTATGTATTAATATAGAGAATTTTTTCATTTGTGGGTTTCGAACTCATGACCTACCACATAAAAGCCATGTGCTTTTGCCACTACCAAAGACAAGTTCTCTAGAGAACATGAACTTGGTCCGGCTTTCTTTTCAATCGGGTTATCTTATCAGGATTAGAGAAAATTAAGTGCACTGCCCACAATAACATTACATCATATTAGTGTACAAGTACATCCCAAATTTTTTTTTGTTTTGAATAGAGTGGGGAGTGCCCACGTACGTGTTTCATTGATAGAAACAATATAGTGTTCTTAATTACAGAAGTACATCCCAAATAAATTTGGATATTATTTGTAATGAAGTAGCTCAAAATCAAGTATGATTTTCTACTAAACTATATATATATATATATTACTCAGAATCAAATATGTTTAGAAGAAAGCTGATTGAATCACTCTGAAACAAAATACAAACAATCGAGCATAGCTAGAGACCAACCATACCCAAACTGTAATTAATTAAAGCAAAAAGAAAAATATACATTAGCATCACATCTAGCATATAAAAACCCGATAAAAAAGGAATGCATAAAGAGAAGGGCTCCCTCTAGTACTGAGGAACGGGAAGTGAATAAAAAAAAAAAAAAAAAAAAAAAAACATAGCACAAACTTAAAGTAGGAAAATATATATATATGAATTATTGTAAAGAAACACTTGAATGGATGTTAACGAGCAGTGATCTTTTCTCAGCTTTCTTCTCTTGACTGAAAGAGGCAGTATGCTCAATCTCTATATTATGGGATGCTTCGTCCAGCAAAGTTTCTCCATCTTGGTGAAGGTATTCTTGTCTCCAAGGATGCTGATTACATTTTCTGATTCGATCAAGTTCTTCGGATACTTCCTTCATCGTAGGTCGATCTTGTCCCTTCATTTTTAGACATTGCTTAGCCAGCTCGGCAACTTCTGTGATTAGTTTCATATCATCTTCGCACACAATTTGATCATCTAGAAGCTCATGCATTTTCTTCTCCTTCATAGCAGAGAGGAAGCGAGACGAAAGGCCTCTCTTTTCTTCTGGTGCATCAAAATCAATTACAGGCTTTCTAGTTAGGAGCTCCAGAATAACCACACCGAAGCTGTACACATCGCTCTTGTCTGTTAGTTGGCAAGATTGCATGTATTCTGGATCAAGGTATCCGCACGTTCCTTGCACAAACGTGACCAATTGCGCCTCATCTGTTGGAGCTAGTATGGAGGCTCCAAAATCAGACACCTTCACCATGAAATTTTGGTCAAGAAGTATATTTGCAGACTTCACATCTCCATGAAAAATCGAAGGAGATGCTGAAGTGTGCAAGTAGGCAAGTGCTTCTGCCGATTCATGTGCAATTCTTAGATGGGTGTTGAGAGAAATATGTGATCCTTGTTTTTTGTAATGGATATATTGATCGAGAGTACCATTTGGGATGAACTCGTATGCTAGCATAGGAACCTCGACCTCTAGACAACAGCCTAGGATTTTTACAATGTTCTTGTGGTTAATTTGTGAGAGAATAAGCATCTCTTTTCCGAATTCTTTCGCCTTGCTCTCATCGACTATCTTACACTTTTTAATAGCAACCGTTTGATCTCTTATGGTTCCTTTGTAAACAGTACCCTGACCTCCATGACCAATAATATTTGCACTGTCAAAATTATTTGTTGCTTGTTCTACTTGTTGCTTCGTGAATATTGTAAAACCGAACCCTTGGTTTGATTTAATCTTCTCCAACAGAATCCACCCTCCGTGTTGTTGAAAGTACTTCTTTTGTACTTGACAAAATTTTCTTCTTTGCAGGACCACATATATAACAATTCCAAGAATTGATAAACCGAAAATACCAGCAAGAGTTCCTACAATATATAGTACAAATTGCTTTTAATTTCAAGAACAACAATTTGTAAATTAATGTTGCTCCTAAATATACTTGTCTATTTGCATTATTTATTTTGAAGTATTGGTCAGTTCAGATTTGGAGTTAATTAGTCCGGTCTGTAGGGCCTGAAAATTAAAATAAAATGAAATATTATCTGTCCGATCAGCATCCAAATCGCATTAGATGCGGATTGGTACAGATAATTAATTTGATAGTCTTATATATATATATATATATATATATATATATATATATATATATATATATATATATAGATGAGCTATGCTACTCCATGGAGTAAAACGCGTTTGTACTTCACGCCGTATTTTTATTTTGAAAGTCCAAACGACCGATCCGAACCGCTCAACATGATCTCCATATTGAAATGTGCTTGGAGACCAAATTTTATATTTTTTAGAATTTTTTTACTATTTATTAAGCTACTTTGAAAATCTGAAAATCCGGGTGAACAGTAAAAAACAGTAAAAAATTCTGGACTGCCGGATCAGTGATTTTCAAAGTGGCTTAATAAATAGTAAAAAAATTCTAAAAAATGTAAAATTTGGTCTCCAAGCACATTTCAATATAGAGAACATGTTGAACGGTTCGGATCGGTTGTTAGGATCGGTCGTTTGGATTTTCAAAATAAAAATATAGCGGCGTGGAGCACCAACGCATTTTACTCCATCATGGAGTAGCATAGCTCATCTATATATATATATATGGACACAATTCCGAATATATAGTTATTGTTTGTGAAGAGAAGTTAATTTAGGATACGTACGGTCTCAACTCTCAAGTCAGTTTTAATTGAGCTAAACGAAGCAGATATATATATATATCCTCTGTATCTGACTTTATTTTATTTTGAAGGTTGTTGGGCGGTCCCTAGACAACAATTGTATTAATAAAAAATAAAGTTTACGGGGTACAATTAATATACCTCTCTCTATCTCTCTCATTTCTCTTCTATTTTTTTCCTTGATGTGCTGGCACTACTGATGGCACACACATATCCAACCTTCAAGATACCTTGATATATTTGCTAATAGGAGTGAGCCTACGGTACCATGCATAGTGCACATTGGCTCATATTATGAATCCATATCTTTATTTTTGTAGTTCAAACAGTAGATCTAAACAGTTCAATTATTGAATATTTGAATGGTTTGACTTCCAACATCTTATAAAAATCTTAATAATTATTATTAATTAGACAATTGAATGGTTTGACTTCCAACATCTTATAAAAAAAATTGAAAACTTAGAAGTTATTTATCCTGAAAAAGGTAGTAAGGTATATATATATGTACCTATATAACTAGTTCCACATTGAGTTGGCATATTTCTCCATGCTTAATGCGCAAGCCGAAAGAACAAGAGCACGAATAAGTTCCTTGAATATTGTGACACTTTCCTCCTAGCTTGGAGCATCGATTTTGGGTGTGGCATTCGTCGATGTCTGCATGAATTAATTAATATGCAACAATTAATATCAAAGAGGCCCACATATATAAATAATATAAAAAGAAAACAAAGCAAGAATTAACACTAGATAAATTTAGACCTTGGCAACGTTAACCTCCATCCAAGTAAGGATTGCCTTCATAACCATTGGAGCAGCTGCAGAGATAACCACGACCACTGATTGTCGTGCAATTACTGTTACTGCTAATGCATGCATAGGAAGATAATTTGTCAGTGTGTGCGTGTTCGCATGTTGTGTTTCCATTTCCTATGGCCCAGTTGATCACCATCGGCAGAGTAGGATATATTGTTAAGTAGCTCATCATTGGTGACATAAGCAGTGGAGAAATTGAACTTAGCCTCCTCCACCAGCATAGCAAATTAAGCGGCAACGATTGAAGTTATACACCTCAGACCTGTTGATCCTCTCATCAAACGAGACTAGAAAGGAATTGATGTTCCTTTGGGGATTGTTGTCTGGCAGCAACCAATTCCAGATCGAGCAGGATGAGGATCCATGCTCAATCAGGGTTTCTCGGCTATCACACGAAGAAAGGCACCCTACTGAGTAATCAATACTAGAAGAGAAGAGTTACAGTACCACTCTTTGTTTATATCTGAGAAATCAGTATTAAGGCAGAGGTAGGCAAGTGTATTACAGCCAGTGACTATAAATTTGTTCTTCTCCGTGTTGATCCAGAATGGTATATCACCAAATTGCATTCCCCAATTCGATCAAGGAATCCTCTTGCTTAATTTGTGGTGGTGTTGTAGCAACGAGAAGATATAGGGCTGATGATCATGATACGTCCCTGGCCCAAGGTGTGATCTATATTCAGAATCTCAACTTCATGGAGGTAACTGCATGTAAGGAATAGATGTACCGTTATTAAATGTTTTGCAAGTGACATTGAATTCTTCTGACAGGGAGCAATTTCGGCCAATGCCGAAAGGGTAAGGGATGAGAATTCCACCGCATCGATATCTCTCTTGGCAGATTCGGTGCTTTTGAACTGAAGGAGGAGAAGAAGAACAAGTTGTGTTAGTATCATTGCCACCACCGTACTACTACTGCTACTGCTACTGCTACTGCTACTGCTACTGCTACTGCTACTAGTACTGCTACTACTACTGCTACTGCTACTGCTACTGCTACTGCTACTGCTACTGCTAATAGTACTACTGATTGAGCTACGTGCTGCTTGCAAGGACATTCTTTTTCTTTCTTTCATCATACCACCAATGAATCGATCGATACACCATATATTACGCCACTTCGAGGTTCTTTGCATAACATATTATCAATCCAAAATACATAAATAAATCATTTTGACAGAATTTCGAAATATAGGTAGAACGGGTTGGTTTATTCCGTCTCTAACGGACGGGACAATTTAACCCGTTTAGATAAATTAAGCTATTCGCTAATTAACCAAAACAACTAATTGAATAATGGAAAAAAATATATATATATAGGACGCGCGGTAACAACTAAACCGTCCGAGGCCAGCGAATTTTTTATTTTTTCAAAATTCAGGACGGTATATATAGTCTAATCCCATCCCAGGCCAGCGATAACGTCCCGAGCTATATATAGAGACAAATCCATAGCGTCAGCAATTTTGGTCAAATTAAGTTGAATGAATTGATAATATACTTTTGAGCATATATTGATAGTTTATACAGGACGGTATAAACTATTGAGCATTGAATGCATTGATAATATACTTTTTGCTTTCTCTCATTATATGATAACGTCCCGAGCCAAAGTTGCTCAATAGTTTTTTTGGCGTCCGACGGGACAATTCATAACGTCTCAAAACTTTTTTTATTTTTTTTTGGCGGTCACAATCTATAACGTCCCCGAGCTTTTGATTAATGATTAGCAGGGCGGAGCTAGATTAGCAAATTAGCTAATCTGGACGGATTAAAATTTCACGTCCCGTGAGACGGATTTAAACATCTCGGTTTACCTATATTTCAAAATTCCGTCAAAATAATACCCTTTACCGATATATTTATTTATTTATTTATTTTCGATTGATAAAAATTTCGGTATTCTACATGCTATATCAAAATTCAAATGGGTAACGTGTATAGCTAGTGCACCACAACTTTGAATATTAATTGAATTGTTCACCTCGAGCTGTATCATACGTACATCGCAGTTAAAAAAATTCATTTCCACGCGGTAAATATATTATGTTTTAAGAGTTTACTTTTGTTCTATAAAAAATATTTGTGAAATTAATATTATATTAGTAGTGGACTACGGGACAATGACCAAATATTAATTAATTTCATCCTCTTTATACGTACCATGCATTCACACTACTACAGAATAAGTGATTGTACACGGACATAAACAGGAGAGCTACACAGATTTTTTGCCGTGTGGGATGTAAGGGTGTAGAAATCCTTGAATAAACAACCGTGTACAATTCCTTGCCAGTGGCGCTCTCCATAACCGAGCTACACGGATAATTACATAAACAGCCGTGTACGATTACTCTTTCTACACGGATATTTAGCTAAATGTCCGTGTAGCTCTCTTATTTTTTTTTTAATGTTTAAATACCTTTCTACACGGACTTTAGTTAAATGTCCGTGTAGATTTTTTTTTTTTTTTGGTGTGTGACTAGCCTCCAGTTTTGCTACATATTTAAAATCAGAATTTCAAAACAGAGAAACATTAAACAGAGGCCTTTTAAACTTAGAATTCCAAAACTATACAACAGTATAAATAATTCATGTACACTACATTATACAAAATTATACAAATCCATATTTAGCATTACAAAATTCTTCTTGAAACCACCGTGCCTACATACATCTGAGATCGTCAATCTGCTCCTTGGTGTAACACTTTTGCTTTGGTCCATACTACAATTATAATTTGGTATTAGTTAGTAACAATAAAAGGTAGATGCAAGCCACTCGCAAATATCAATTGCTATTAATAAAATGAAAAGTATAAGTAAGCACAATATGAAAACCATATAAAAATATTAACATATTACAATTCATGCAACATATATAGATATTGTCTTTTGTACATATGCAATCCCATGTGATCCAACATATAACATATACTCTTTCAGATCCAATACAATGTTTGTATAGAAGTTATGTCCTTACCACTTAGTAACCATGTAATCAAGCTCTGGCCCAAAATTCGCTAAGTTGGGCTCATGTTGCCAAAACTCTTGGTTATGATCTAGTTTGGACCGAAAATTCATACAAACTAAGGTGTATTAGATCCAACATATCAAAAAAGGAGCTCTCATGTGATCCATGACATGATGTCTTTTGGTTAAAGGTCTCCAACATATTGCATCTCCAATAAGAATCAATTGATCATCAACATATATGTGCATACATAATAGTGAATAAAAATTCTCCTTTAAAATTTATATATAAAATTAGTTGAATCTGTATAGCTTTTATACGAACCATTGAAAATCAATTTCGTAAAAAAAAATTATTGCATCTTATATGAATTTACGATGGCTCTGATACCAAATGGTAGTCTTAATAATTCATGACGTGCTTTGCAATTAAAAAACGCAAGCAATCCAGAATCCGTAAATCCAAAATAAAATAGCAAAAGTAATTTAAATCTTACAGTTCTGAAGTGCAGACATCTTTAGGCGAAAGCATTAGTACTGATCTTCAACGGTTTTCCTCAGATCTGATGATGGAGACCTCAGTTTTCTTTACTTCTCACTTTCAAAAAATGGTCCACAATACACTAATTATTTACATTATCTTAACAGAAAATTAGAGGAAGAAAAGAGAAATATATATATACATGACTAACCTTAGCAAGATAGAGAGGAGAAATACAAATTAACTTCAAAGATCTCAGATTCGGCCTCCTTGTGCGCAGAAATCAGACCAACATTCAATGCAGAGAGAGAGAGTATTAATTGATCAAAACGGCGCTGGAAGGAGAAGGCATTTTATATAACCAAAACCCTAGAATAACCTTTCTACACGGCTCTTTATTAAAAGTCCGTGTAGCTCTCTCAAGGCTTTCTACACTGTTATTTAAACAAAAAACCGTGTACAATTTCTACCTTTCGACACGGCTCTTTATTAAACGTCCGTGTAGCTCTTTATTAAACCGTTACAAATACACTAATCGGAGGTCTACTAACAGATTTTTCTGATTAATCGTAGCTCTTTATTAAACCGTCAAGCTTTCTACACTGTTATTTAAACAATAATCCGTGTACAATTCCTACCTTTCTACACGGTTCTTTATATAAAGGTCCGTGTAGCTCTCTCAAGGCTTTCTACACTGTTATTTAAACAATAATCCGTGTACAATTCCTAATAAACATCCGTGTAGCTTTCTCAAGGCTTTCTACACTGATTCTTTAATAAATATCCGTGTAGAGATCCCACAGATATTTCGGGCCTCCAAAAAATTGCAATTTCTCCACGGTTTTTATATAAAATTGTCAAATCCGTGTACAATGTGCAGTGTACAATGACCATTTTTGTAGTAGTGTCAGCTAATCTTTTTCTTTAATTACCATTTATATTTCCAAACAAGTGAGCCGTAGCACGGAGGGGCACTATGCTACGCGTAGCACCGTAGCACTGTCATATATATATATGAGGAAGGATCAAGTTACAACAAATTTGAGTTACAACAAAGTTACAACAACTATTTTTTTCATTTTCAAAGTCCAAATCGTCGATCCAAACCGTTCAACATGATCTCCACAATAAAATGTGCTTGCAGATCAAATTTTGCATTTTTTTGAATTTTTTACTATTTGTTAAGTATTTTACAAAAAATAGTCATATTCTGACCATTGAATTTTGTACCCATCTTAATAAATAGTAAAAAAATTCAAAAAAAATATAAAATTTGATTTGCAAGCACATTTTATTTAGATAATCACGTTGAACGGTTTGGATGAACGATTTAGACTTTGAAAATGAAAAAAATGGTTGTTGTAACTTGATCTATATATATATATATATATATATATATATAGGAGGGTTCAAATGCACCATTATTTTTGTGCTCCAATATGCTCCACATTTTTTTATCTCAATTTTCAAAAGTCCGAACAGTCGATCTGAACCGTTCAACAGATCTTCATAATAAAATATGCTTGGATACCAAATTTTATATTTTTTAGAATTTTTTTACTATTTTTTTAGGTAGGTACAAAATCACTTTTTTAAGGAGATTTTGGACCATCCGATAAAATGATTTTGTACCTATCTAAAAAAATAATAAAAAAATTCTAAAAAATATAAAATTTGGTCTCCAGACATATTTTATTATGAAGATCATGTGCACCATATTTTATTATGAACAGTTCGGATCGACTGTTCGGACTTTGAAAATAGAGATAAATGATGTGGAGCATATTGGAGTACAAAAATTATGGTGCATTTGAACCCTCCTCATATATATATATATATAGAATCTGGCTAATATGCTACACGTAGCATAGAGGCCCAGAAGATTGCTGATCCAATGGTCCAGAAGATTTTACTGTTGTGTACAAATTACTGTTTTTTCAAAGTGGCTTAATAAATAGTAAAAAAATTCTAAAAAATGTAAAATTTGGTTTGCAAGTACATATTCATATGGAGATCATGTTGAACGGTTCGGATCGACCGTTAGAATTTTGAAAACTCAAAAATTGAGCCGTAGCACGGAGGCCTCTATGCTATGCATAGCACCGTAGACACTTCCTATATGTGTGTGTGTGTGTGTGTGTTTTGAAACATACCCCCCCCCCCCCCCTTTATAAATTGCATAGCATAAATTGATCAAGTAGTCACGTTCCAAGTTAATGAGGCCAATAAATTTATTTATACTAAAACAACATTCAATGATATTGTTATTAATTAATTCTTAATCTCCATGTTGGTGTTATTATATTTTTGGTTTGGATATATATTATTAACTTAATAGTAATACTAAAATATCTTGGATAATGACTTAATATTAAACTAATCTTAATTTGTCGATTTCAAAATAACATCATATCGATTTATATTTAGTATAAAATTTAGGTTTGCACGCTAAGCATGAAGAATGAGCAAATTGGAGAATATAATTGCAAATATTCAATTTCATTAATTGTCTCTATAGCTGCCATGCTTAAATTAATAGAATTAAGAATCGGTAAAACTTCTCTTGGAAAATTACTTATTGAAGAAGTAAGGTTTAAGATCTTTGTTATTTAAATATTTACAAGGAAAAGGACCTCCTTTATTATTGTTATTTTTTCTAATTTAGGTATAAATATATGGTGGTGATGATGTGGTTTGATGATTTTACTACTTATTCAGAGGTACATATGTAGACTTATTCAGGCTAGATCACGCCTACCACGCCTTAGCATAATATTATAGATTTTTGTGTCCGGTACTTGTCACCGAAGGTGATTTCAAATTTTGTTCTCCATCTCATATTTGAAAAACGTAACAATTTAGTCTCGTGACAAAAACACTCATCATGAATCACTTCATTCTTCAACAAATCTAATTCCTACTCTGCTAAATCGCTAGTGTTGTTTTGAATCACCTCCTCCATCTACAAATATCTTTCTCACTCCGTTAAGCTCTATTGTTGTTCTGAATCACCTCTTTCATCCACGAATCTCCTGCTTACTATGTTGTAACTCTAGTGCTATTCAGAATCACTTGCACAATCAACGAATCTTCTTTGTACTCTATTGAATCGCTAGCTAGTGTTATTTTGGATCACCTCCTCCATCCAGCTTCTTTGTACTCTATTGAATCGCTAGCTAGTATTATTTTTGGATCACCTCCTCCATCCACGAATCTCATTCTCACTCCGTTCACTAGTGGAGAACCAAACATCAGGAACGATAAAAAATATACATCAGTAACAGACCTACGTGCAACACTGACCCATGCGTTACTGATAGTACCACTAAAGGAACGGACATATAGCCGATCCTGATTCTATTATCAAGATCGGTCGTTAGTATTTAGCCGTTACTAATTCAGACAATCAAGAACGGTCGTTTACTTTTAGCCGTTACTGATTCAGACAATCAAGAACGGTCATTTAGTAAATAGCCGATCCTGAATTTTTTTTATTTTAAAAAAATATTTTTTATATTTGGCCAGCTATCATATATTTTTGCTGGCCTATACAAAACAAGCAACAATATATAAAACAAGCAACAATATACGAAATATGAATGAAACAATGTGAAATAAAAATCAACACATACTTAAAATTACACTAGGATAGGCACCAGTCTTTTATCTATTTTAATAAAAACTTCCAAACTTTGTGCTTCTTACCACAAATCATGATGTTTTCAAATTAAAATTTTGCCAGGCAACACAAATCATAGGTGCAAAATGGCCTCCTTGACTTTCCTTGATATCCTTTCATGAATAGGCCCCTGAAATTACAAAATAATTGACAAAACAAATTTTTGTGTATTTGTCCAGAAAAGTAGAATTGAAAATCACTCTTACATAAATCACTCCCCGGAAGTTCAAACTTTGAACTTGTGATTGTCTCGAAAAGAAAAATGTACCTAAAGGCAATAGAAAAGATATGGTACTTCATTTATAAATCACTAGTATGTTGTACAGGAAGTCAATGATCTGTACCAGCAGGTACAACCTATTCTCCAACTTGTTCATATATTTTTTTATTGATTTGTTGATCGATCTTGTAATTGATTTTCGCTTAGAGATTATTATTATTATTTTAAACTAGCTAAAGAGAATATAAAGTTGACATCATTTTCCTTTACTATCAAAACATAACAGAAGTGATTTAATTACCACCATGCAAGTTCACACACAAGTTCAACTGGTGCATCTGGCAAAACCTGAAATACAATTAACAGGTATAATAAAAAAATTATCAGAAGAAAAGAAAAGCAGATATATATATTCCCTGTTTCAGAGAGAGAGAGGAAGCCGTACTTTATCTATGGGTTGCAATTTTTCTTAAACCATAGCTTTAGAAACAAGTCTGGCTAGTATAACATCAGTGTCATTTCAGTCTATATAACACCAACTCCAAAACCTATCAAATCGATTTCAAACGGTGAATCCAAACCATTCAAACGGATCTACTTCATTAGTTGTGCGTTTACATGCAAAATTTATAATTTTTCGAATTTATTTAGTATCAAGTCAAGCGGTCAAATGTGTGAGTTTTTAAGTTAATTTTAATACATTCATTTTTTAATATTTTTTACCGCTTGATTTGATACTAAAATAACTCGAAAATATAAAAAATTTGCATGTAAACGCATCACTCATAAAGTAAATCGGTTCGAACGGTTTGAATTAGTCGTTTAAAGTCTATTCAATCAATTTTGAAATTAGTGTCATATGACAATGATGTCATACTAGCCGGACTCTTGAAAAACTCCTGTGATAAAAAATTAAAAACAACAAATAAGTAATATGTAAGTTCATCAAGCTGGAATTACCTTATCAACATTTTCAGGTTCAAGGCCAAATTTAAAACTTTCTTCATATGAGTTTGCAATCCAATATCGGCTCGAACTAGGCATATGTATATACCTGATTAGAAAAAATAAAATAAAGTAAAAACAAAACCATCACACAACACATAGGACTCTTAAGCACAAAATCATGCAGAATAATAATTAACGCATACCTCATCGATCAACATTAATTATAGTCCCATCATTTGCTTTCCCAAATTCATATTTTGTGTCAACAAGTAGTAATCCATGCTGCAACGCCATTTCCTGCATATTGGAAGAATATTTTTATGAATTTTATTTTTATGAGAAAAACAAGAAAAAAATAAAACTTAATTTTCAAAAGGCAAGAAATAAAGGTATTGTACTTCACCTGACCAAATGCAAACATGGTCATAGCCTTCTGGTTCACCTCGTCATACTCGTCTTTTGTCATCAGACCCATTTTTATTATTTGTACATAAAACAAATTATAAATTAATGTAAAGACGTCAAAAACAAAATTAAAAAGAAAAAGAAACACAAACCTCATTTGGAGTTATAGAGACATCATGCTCAACACCCTAGCAGCGCCTGGTGCTGTGTGACGCAGGATGGAGGTGCTGTGCCTGGTGCCGTGCGACACGAGATGGAGGTGAGCGGAGAGGAGAGAGGCAGAGAGAGGGAACCCTAGCGGCGCCACTGGTGCAGGATTGAAAATTTGAGAGAGGCCAAAATGTTGAGATAATTTGAAAATGAGGAGCAGGACTTGGCTAAAATGGTGCGCGAAATTAAAAAATTTGCTAACTGGGAGAAGATGAAGGGCTGCTGAGGTATCAGGATCGGATAAATAAATAACTGATCTTGATATAACGTTATAAGTATCGGTTACAAAGATTCAGCCCATCCTGATATGCTGATACTGATATGTACACATCAAGATCGAACAATTAGGGACGGCCGATCCTGATAGGTGCACATCAAGAAAGGTCGTTAATAAACTACCGATCCTGTTTTGATCTGAACAATTAGGGACGACTCTTTATAAAGACCGTTCCTAATACATCTTTCAAGGTCGGCTATTTAAAATGTCCGATCCTGAAAGCTATAAGTATCATTCTTTTTCAAGAACCGATCATGATGGGGCAATACTATTTTTACATTCTCCACTAGTGGTTGGAGCTCTATTGTTGTTCGAGATCACCTCTTTTATCCACAAATCTCTTACTTACTCTGTTGGAACACTAGTGCTGTTTCGGACCACTTCCGTGATCAACGAATCTTCTTCGTACTCTATTGGATTGCTAGTGTTGTTTTGGATCACCTCATCCATCCACAAATCTCCTTCTCACTCACGTTAATTGGAGCTCCATTAATTGTTGTTCTGGATCATCTCCTCTATCCACGAATCTCTTTCTAACTCTATTGGAGCTCTATTGTTGTTCTGGATAGCCTCCTCCGCCGATGAATCTTCGTCTCACTCCATTAGACTTAAATTCTAGTGTTGTTTTCGATCACGTCATACATTCATGAAAATTCTTCTCACTCTATTGGATCTCTAGTGTTGTTATGGATCACCTCCTCCATCCACAAATCTCCTTCTCACTATGTTAGATCTCTATTGTTGTTCTGGATCTCCTCCTTCATCCATAAATCTCTTACTTACTCTGTTGGCTTAATTCAACGATCAACAAATCTTCTTCGTACCCTGTTGGATCGGTAGTTGTTGTTTTAGATCACCTCATCCATCCACAAATCTCTTTCTCACTCCGTTGGAGTTCTATTGTTATTCTGGATAATCTCCTCCATCCATGAATCATCGTCTCACTCTGTTGAATCCCTAGTATTGTTTTGGATCACCTCCTCCATCCAAAAATCTTCTTCATACTCTGTAGGACTCTAGTTTAGTATCTGGATCCCGTCCTCCATCCACGAATCTCTTACTCGCTCTATTGGAACTCTAGTGCTATTCTGGATCACTTTCTCCATCAACGAATCTTCTTCGTACTCTATTGGATCGCAAGTGTTGTTTTGAATCACCTTCTCCATCTACGAATCTCATTCTCACTCCGTTGGAGCTCTATTGTTGTTATGGATCATCTCCTTCATCCACAATAGGCTCGGGCTGCGACGTGGCTGATCAGGTGATACCTGGAGCATCGAGTTACGACGTGGCTAAGGTGGTGGATGGAGCCTTGGGCTCCAGCGTGACTCAGACAATAGTGGCTATAGTCAGCTTCTCTTGATTTTAGGAGGGAGAGTGACTGCTTGACTATCAGAGGTTTCGCGTAGATGCCTCAATTGTTATTGAGCTTTGAATCCTGGAGGGATGTTAGGGAATTCTTCTTTATTTGTACAAATGGCCTAAAAATATCTTTTTAGGCACTATTACCCAATTGTCAGTGATAGATGGTGACGTGGACATGAAGTCATGTATTATTATAGAATTTCTGACATTTCATCCAAAAAATACAGATCAAGAGGGAGATTATACAAAGAAAAATCAATGCTACTTTAAAAGGTACTTGATATTTGTCTTCTTTTCCTCTTTTATTTTCAAAATTTGCAGCATGGTTTCTTTTTTAGAAGGATCGCGAAAAGCCTCACCCACTCCTATAACTTTGAAGAAAGTGACATTAAAATTTATTGTTTACTTTTTGATTCACACGAGCTCATTTGGAATGGATTACTCGTCGATCGGACGGAGATAATGATCATTAATGGTATTAACAGTTTACCAAGTCGAATATAGATTTAAGTTATGGCTATCATTTTAAGTGGTGAAATTGTAATTTTTTAAGTTTGAGTAGAGGTGAATAGTGATGTTAGATTGGTGCTAATTTTGGATTGGTGTTGCTCTAGGGTGTTTTAGATTTTTACTTTTCAAATATTATAGTGTATAACCTTTTTAACAAAGAATGACGTCGTACTGATATGTTTATTTGCAGTTAGCATCAGTATAATTTGAACAAAGAATGTCGTACTAATATGAAAAAAATGAGATTATATAAATAAGCCTAGCTATGTATATTGTTTTATAGAGACGAGAAAACAAATATAAGTATGTGGTGGTATGTAATATTACATAGTACGTACCTTAATTTGTAATTAATCGTCCTTAATTATCCTTCTGAGAGGCAATCCATCTTCCCTTCTCTTAAAATTACTCATAAAACAACTTTTTATTAATTAAATTCCATTGGTTAATACAGTGATGCAAAATTAAGAAAAAGGAGAAATAAAGAGAATGGTGAGATTAATTAATTACATATCATATGAAGCGCAGAGCTGGCAGAAGTGAATAAGTAGTGCGATCGAGCACAAGTTGAGGTCTGATCTTCCAATTGCAATTGCAATTACCTCCCATGCATCGATCGATCATAAACTGAATTAGCATTCGAATTTCGAAATGGAGGAATTGGGGTGATTTTATACGAAGCAACTCTAGCTCCCGTGAGAAGCTAGCAATTTAAATAATATATAGACTGGAACTGGAACTAGAACTGGAACTGGACTCATCTTTGAATTTTTGAAATAAACCATGCATGAAACTTCAAGGCTCTCAATTAAACATCGGTATTAACGAGGCGATTGAAAAAAGAGAGAAAAGATTGAAAAACAGAATCGAAAATACAAAAAAAAAGAGGAAAAAACAAAATAAAAAAACAAAAATCTCTAGATGACTTCTCTAATAACTCGGCCTGCCCAGCAACGTAGATTGGGCCTTTTGAGAGAGAGCTTTTGTAAGAAGTTTGGAGTTCCCCAAGCTCCATTAATGGTGGAACCAAGCCCAATATCCGGCTTGCGTAGAACTTATAGTTCTGTGGTTCAACAACATAACACTCTGTGGCGTCAACGCACATCAACGCAACCGGTTGAATCAAGATCCACGCTCGTGCGAAAAAGAATCGCTCAGATACGATCGCAGTCCACCGCGAACCGTCCGATCTGTATGCGTTGTGGCGATCGTGGCCACTTAGCCAAAAATTGTCGAAACAAGCAGTTGTGCTTCGCATGCAATCGATTGGGTCATAGAGCCACTGAATGCCGAGCAACGACAATCCACCCGATCGTTTCCCCAAATGGTAAACCTAGATCTACGAATCCTCCTCCTTTAGCTCTTCTGAAACCTAAAAAATCCATTCAAACAGCAATGGCGATTACACCGCCGTTGGTCGTTCTTCAAGCAACCCCTCGGTCCCAGGCGATTGAGGCAAATCTGCAGTTGAGCTTCGTCTTAGATGATATCGCGGCATGGGGGCCGGAAAAGGTGGAGAATGTGCTCAGAAGCCGGTTCACTCACCATCGGTGGGTCGCGTCGGTCTTTGATGAGTACAAATACCTCATCAAAGCCCCCAATGCGACCTGGCTAGACTCTGTGGCTTCTAGAGGTTTTCTTCGGTTGGGAGACGTCCAATTCCCGATCGTCGCTTGGGAGCGCAGCTTTAGCGAAGGTATTCCTCTACAAAATATCTGGGTTCGGATATATAATTTTCCTATCTTCTTCGATGATTTTTCGGAATACGATCGGGTTATAAACCCGTTTGGGGCGTTTGTACAAGAAATCGATAGCGCTACTCAAAGCGGCTACGATGTTCGGTTCGTTCGTCTCAAGCTTGCGGTCTGTGACCTCAAACTCCTCCCTAAGACACATGTGGTACCTTACCGTGATCCTACTGGCACAATATCCATGTTCGAAATAGATATTGAAATCGAAACAGAGCAAACAGAACCGTTGAATGCTTGGGCCGGTAGGAAACGGGGGAGACCATACCCAAACGGTACAGAATTTGGGGAAAGTGAGCGCCGCGATTTAGATCCTTACAATGGAAATACCAGGGGCAATACTACCACTCAGCCTAACCAACCTCCAGTGATTCAAGGGGGAGGGAGCATTCGCATGCTAGCTACCGATATCTCTCCCACTCCAGTCAATCTCAGGGCAGCAGCGGCTGGTAAGAGTCCTATGGGAATTAATATGTTTTTAGAGGAAGAATTAATTGATGAAGAAATGGACCTTGCTGACTGGGATAAATATGTACAACAATGTCGCATGGGAGATGGGGCTGGTACTAGTACTGGGGCCCCTGCTACGGGTCCAGTCATCACAGAGAATGCAATACCAATGGTAGTTTCCCCTTCTGCTCCAGTGACAGTAACAGTAACAGTTTCAGAGACAAATTCTGCTCCTGTCCTCACAGCGACTGAAAATCCAGTGACAGTCACAGTTCCAGTGACTTCCACTCCAGTGTCCTATAATCCACTGACAGGGACAGAGACAGCTATACTGGCATCTACTCCAGTGCCAAAACCAGTGACAGCACAACCCCAGTCAATAGCAGAAACAACACCAAATATTACACACTCACCTAATCCTACCCAATATGAGACTGAGGAAGATGAACCCATTCTAGAAAGAGTTAGGCGATTGAACATCATCCCACCAAAACCAACCAGTGCTCCAGTGAAACAATCTAAGAAGTGGGTTTCTGATCCTACTAATAACCCAGCAAATGCACTGAGACCTACCCCCAAAAAGAAGTACACGTGGGGGAGGAAAAAACCCAAACCGTTAGCCATTAAAACCCCCAAATCTGGCATCATCAAACCTAAAAAAAGGGGTTCTGCCAAGGCCACTGGAATAGACACACGCCTTCGCAGTGCTACACAGCAGACCCGTGAGGGGCATGGGGCTACCCCAGCTCGCGCAATCTATCTATCTGACACTGAAGTCCCAACACCTGAGGTGGCTGATACACCTGTCCGAAGAGCACCAGCTGAGCCACGTCGCAGTCTCAGGGTCACAGTGCAAGGTGACCCTGCCTCTACTCTGAGCAAGGCGCAGAAAAGAAAACTGGCAGATGGCAGCAGCTCTTCAGGTATTAGTCTTATTACTAGCTTCCCTTATGATAGACTTAGCTTAGAACAAATTGTAGCCTTATTTCGAGTATATCAAATAGAATTAGGTACTCATGCTGATGATAGACCAATCATCATTGATAGCCTTAGATCTTTAGACAGGACTAATTTTGAACAGGTCATAAAACAGGTACTACATGATAGTACAAGTAGGCAGCCTACTACTGTTACTTTAGATACAATACATCATCTTAGTTCACTAGTTAATTCTGAAGTAGAACAGGTAGTTACTTCCCCTAGATCAGTAGATAACTCAATTGTAGATAATAGCCTGCCACTTAGTGTATCTTTGCCTAATCCATGAATATCCTCAATTGGAATTGTAGAGTGTTAAACTCTAGTAGGAAGAGACAGATAGTTAAAGATCTAGTTGAGAATAATAAAATCGATTTATTAGCTATTCAAGAAACTAAAAAGGAGTCATTCACTAATAGATGTCTCAAAAGTATTTCCAACAAACTAGATTCTTGGCTGTGGGTCCCTTCTATAGGCAATTCAGGTGGTATCTTAGTAGGGAGTGATAGCAATAAAATTAGAATTGTTCAACATACAGTGCATCTCTTTTGTTTAGATATCATCTTAGAAAATAAACTTGATAATACTAAATGGCAAATGACTGTGGTATACGGGCCAGTATTGAGAAATCTGAAACAATCATTTTGGGATGAATTAACTCAAATCAGAAATACTAGTTTAGATCTTTGGTTTTTATGTGGGGACTTCAATGCTATTAGGAAAAAACAGGAAAAATCAGGACACAATTTTGATGCCCCAATTAGTACCCTTTTTAACTCTTTTGTTAATACTTTCCATTTAATAGAACACAAACTTCACACTAGGAAATTCACTTGGTCTAATGGCACTAAATTCGCACTACTAGATAGAGTATTCACTACCCTAGCATGGGAACAGCAATATCCCTCCAATTCAATTCGAGACCTTAGTAGCCACGGTTCTGATCACTGCCCCTTACTAGTCCAAACATCCTCTCTTATATCTAACACCCCCCTTTGTTTCGATTTGACCCCAGCTGGACTGATCAAGCAGACTTTATTTCACTCATGCATAAATGGTGGCAGGAACACCCTCTTTCTTTACCAGATATAGCTAAAAGCTGGAACCTTAAACTAAAACACATTAGAAAACAGATTAAATGGTGGTCTCGTAATTTTTATGGTCAAAAGAAGAGAGAAAAGACTCAATTAACAGCCTTATTACATGATTTAGAACTCATTAGAGATAGTAGAGAACTCACCAAAGATGAAGGGGAACAGTGGGTACATATTACACATAAATTAGAAGAGATTTATCAAGAGGAGGAAACCCAATGGAAAATGAAATCTAAACAGAAATGGTTAGCAGAAGGGGATGCCAACACTAAATATTTTCACATCCTAGCAACACATAGATCCAAAAAAAATAGAATAAATGCTTTGAATATAGATGACCACCTTACACATTCTATCCCAGCAATAAAATCTCATATAGTTGCATACTACAAAGACTTGCTAGGTTCCACTGGAACTAAATTTGCTCATTTACATTCTGATTTTTGGGATATAGAAGACAAATTACTACCTATAGAACAATGGGAATTAGAAAGACCTTTTTCCGAAAAGGAATTAAAATTTGTAGTATTTGCATCTGAACCAAATGGGGCCCCTGGTCCAGATGGGTTCACATTTCAGTTTTACCAATTCTTTTGGGATTTAGTTAAAGATGATTTGTTGCTTCTCACTCACTTCTTCTATGAAAATTCTCTTGACTTGCATAAAATCAACAAATCATGCATCTGTTTAATACCCAAAGAGAAAGATGCAACTTTAATTAAGAAATTTCGACCAATTAGCTTAGTTAACTGTAGTTTTAAGATCTTATCTAAATTACTCACAATTAGATTAGAGCAAGTAATGCCTAGACTAATTGACTCTAGCCAAGCAGCATTCCTTAAGGGTAGATACATTTTAGATAATATGGTTGTTAGTCAGGAAATTCTGCACTCTAGTCAACAAACTAAACAACCAGGTGTTGTCATTAAAGTGGATTTTGAGAAAGCTTACGACAAAATCCATTGGGACTACTTATTAGAAGTGTTACATAGTAGAAATTTTGGTACAAAATGGATTCAATGGATTAAAAACTGGTTATATAGCTCCCAATCATGTTTGACAATTAATGAAGAATTAACTGATTACTTTTATTGTAAAAGAGGAGTTAGGCAAGGGGATCCTCTATCCCCTTTTTTATATATCTTAGCTGCCGATACTTTAAGTAAAATATTTAATAAGGGTAGGGCAGCAGCAGTAATCACTGGTTTAGGTCCAACTTGTCTAGAAATACAGCTATCACAAATTGTCACTATGCAGATGACACTATTCTTTTCCTAGCTGCTAAGGAAGAGAATATTGAATCTGCATGGTGGGCAATGATGGCTTTTGAAGCCTTATCAGGAATTCGAATGAACTATGAGAAAACTGAGATGTATCCCATACATGTTGATCCACATACCTCACACCTCAATCAATTGTTTAGATGTCAATGGGGAGAATTTCCACTCCAATACTTAGGGCTTCCTTTACACATTAAAAAACTTGCAGTTAGTGATTGGCAATTTTTAGTAGATAAAATTGAAGCTAGATTACCTAGTTGGCACAGCCAACTCCTTTCTATAGGAGGTAGGATTACCTTAGTAAATTCAGTTCTATCGACAATTCCCTTATATGCTCTCTCAGTGTTTAAAATTCCAATTACTGTTATTCATCAAATAGATAAAATTAGAAGACGGTTCTTATGGCAAGGTACAGAAAAAAAGAGAAAATATGCTTTAGTTAGTTGGGAAACTGTATGCTTAGCTAAACAATTTGGGGGGATGGGTGTCTTAGACCTTAGAGAAATGAATATTGCATTATTATTAAAATGGTGGTGGAGATTTAAAAATAATGCCTATCAGGCCACTTGGAAAAACATTATCATACATAAGTATATAGAACACCACACCCAAGCCTCTCCATTCTGGAAAAGTATTTCTAATTTAGAACATATTGGAGAGGTTAGTGTCCAGTATGTACCAGGGAGTAATACACATGTAGGTTTTGGACTGATATATGGTATAAAGAGTGTGCATTAGCTACTAGATATCCTGTAGTCTATCGTAAATGTAGCAATAAACATATTCTTCTTAGTGAAGTTATTGATTCTCAAGGGTTGAGAGTACAATTTCGACGACCACTGGAAGGGTTTGACTTGCTTGATTGGTCTGAAATTTTATACATCATCAGTTCTGTTTCTTTTACCTCACCTCAGGACCATCTAGCTTGGCGATGGGATCATACAGGGAAGTTTACTACCCACTCATTATATAAATTTCTAAATTTCCGAGGGGTTATACCTTTAGTACCAGAACTGATCTGGTGGGCCATACCTGTCCCACCGAAAATACGTGTGTTTATGTGGTTGGTCACTCACAACTCCATTCTAACAAAAGATAACTTGTCAGTACGTGGTTGGACTGGAAACCAAACTTGTCAATTTTGTACAGAAACAGAAACCATCACTCACCTATTCCTCACTTGTTCATTGGCTCAAAAGGTTTGGTTTTGGCTAGGAAAAAGTCAAGAGTTTCTGCATCAATGGCAGACTTTTTGGGATATACTGGATTTTGCTATGCAATTACCAACAATTCAAAAAATAGGGTTCTTAGTAGTCTTAAGTTCTGTTTGCTGGACCATGTGGAGGCATAGAAATGATAACTGTTTTAATAATAGTCCAATTAAATCAGCCCGAAATATTATCTTCCTCATTAAGTCTTTGCTTGGTTATTGGGCAGGAAATGTCACACCACAGGTGCAAAACGAGATTACTGACTGGATGCCGATAATTGAAGATGCCATACCTATTGCACAATACATGCCTATGGAGATGGTGGTCTATCAACCGCCAGTGACGCCCAACTCACAGTGAAGACGGCAGAACTCCAATTTTTGTATTTAGTAGATCACCTTAGCCCTTTACTATGCGGCTTAGTACTTGCTACCTTAGTATATTTTTGGTTATTAGATACATCGCAAGCTTGGTATATAGCTTGGTTAATCTGCATATTATGTTGCTACTGTCTAGTTCTTTTGAGTTCTGCTATGCAGACTAACTGGTGCACAAGGTGCCTATCTTTTTGTATGGATGACTATGTAATTATGGTTTCATGATTAATGAAACGGGCTTATGCCTCTTTTAAAAAAAAAAAAAACTTCAAGGCTCTTAATTAATTTTGTGAAAAATGGGATATTTATAAATCTACGTATCTCTTTGTTACAGTCTGTACGTACCTAATCAAAACCAATCACATGTACTTTGTCATCTGCAAACAATAAACAAAATAATTAATGCAATAATTTGGGAGTCAATTTTCAACTTATCCTTCACAAATCATTGTATTTTTACTCTGTTGATGCAAATTATTTTACTAAACAAACTTTAATTAGAAAACATTAGAACAATTTTGTTTATTTAATTGCGTATTTTATAAATCTTGTTAAAGTTATACTGAAATAGTTTAGTTAATTACAAATTCTCGTTTTTGCTTATACTATCGAATTATATTGTTTTAATCCGAAGACAAAATATTTCTCTTAAACATGTTACATAAATTATTTTTTCATTAATGTATGATCAAGTGAGTACTTTATAATTTTAAAATGAATTTTAATAAAAAAAAAGTCAATAAATTAGGTAAATTTGAAAGTTTTTCAAATTTAAAAGGGTAAATATGATATTATGAAATTTAGAGAATGAAATGCGTAATTTACTGGTTTGTTAGGGATATTCATAAAACTCCCCCATTAACTAACAAATGACTGAAGGTCCCAACTCAGTACTCACGGGTCCGGATTCCCTAAAGTAATTCAATTTTTGGGTTTGGATCCGGACCGTCCGATCATAAGTTCGGCCCAATCCGGCCGTGTCGAATGCACAATTCCCTTTAATATTCGTGCTTGAGCAGATCGTACGGTCCTAATCCAAACTAAAAAATTGGGTTACTTTAGACAAGTGAATAGTCAACACACGCACCACCTCGGTCCTCAAAAAAAAAAGTCAAACACACTGGACTAAGACTAAGACTAAGACTAAGACTAAAGAGATGATCGGAGACAACCGGACGGCGACACACCGCACCCGGCCAAGACCTTCGCCCGCGAGCACCACCGCCGATTCCACGAAAGAGAAGTCGAGACGTCAAGGCGTTCGTGGGCCCCACCACCAGCGTCGCCTAGGCTGCCCCATTCGCTGGACCTTTCTCTCTCTTCTGTTGATCGGATCCTTGGTGTATTACAACTGGGGATTCGGGAAGAGAGAAGAGCAGCTGGTTAAGAGAAGTGTCACGCCATTGCCCATGCCCAAATTGATGGATCTTCCCCAGGTTAGGTTTTGACTTTGACATCTGTCGTGTAAAACCTAACTCATATATATGTTTTGATAAAAATGATAGCTGTGCAGTTTGGAGGGTATCACAAGGAAAGTCTGTACTGGGGGACTTACCGGCCTCATGTTTACCTCGGAATACGTGCCAGGTGCTTATCTATGTTATGTTTTACCAGAACTGCCATATACTGTAGTTCTAAACCATGAACAGAAAAGGAATGTAGGAAACACAGTAGGAATTATGTACTGGTTATTATTATATTTTGGAATAAAATCTTTGTACAATTATGCAAAATGAGATATATCATCTGTCACTGCCATCAAACAAGAAAAAATAAATATCTCTTTTGCCCCTCTTCTGCTAAGTTCCCTATAAAAGTGACCAAATTGTGGAAGGAGTGGCATTTTAGGTATCTTTCAAAGTTAATGGGAAAGGAAGGCCAAGTGATATGGTTTTCGCATGCTTTCCAGGGGTAATCTTGATTTTCATTTTGCTGCCACATGGTATATCTCCTTTTGCAAAGATGAGTTCTGACATTTAAAATTGATAGTGGATATATATAAATTGTCTTTTCTTTACCAATTTTTTTCAGGACATCACAGTCGCTAATTTTCGGCATGATGTGGCTTGGAATAAAAAATGGGCAATACTACCTCCGTCATGTATGTCAGGAATCTGATGAGCTCAGCACGTATGGCTGGGTGGAGCACAATGGCCGAGATTATGGCCGCCAGGTGTTGAGAGATAACGGCTTTCATATCGAAACCAACTTCTTGAAACAGATGGGAGAAGAGCGGGTTTGGTGGAGACTGGACAGTCAGAATTGATGTTGACAGTCAACTAAGAAACTGGTTGGTTAAATTACTACGGAAAAAGTAAAGATAATTTTGCCATTGCAAGCTTGAATTAGTTAGTGTTTGTGCAAGCACTAGTTGGTGGTCCCGTGCTGGACCCTAGTCTGAGAAATACTGAGCATATGTTGGAGTTTCAGACAGACCATCGAGATATCAGGAGGATCTTATGCATATGTTATCCCTTATTACCTATTTGTCAGGTCAAGTAATGTTGAAGAGAGCCCCATGCATTTGTTCTTTTACGTAGCTGATGAATCAGGAGAATCCTTAACTATGAACAATCAGGAATCGTACCATCATGGTACCACACTTTTGGCATCAGGATCAAGGGTGGATGTTGGCACATGGCAACTCCATTTACATTCACTTGTATGCACTTCTTTTCTTTTGTTATTTCTTGTTTTTGTTTTAAACAAAGTGTTAATATTAGTAAGGATGGCATGCATCAGTTCTTAGGATGAGCCTTTTGACTGAGTTTTGTACTTGTCTATCTTTAACATATCTTTTTACTTTTTTGTCTTTCCTGAGCACGTGTGGGATTTAGCAGCATAATTTTAGGTTTAACAAATTGCTGTGATTGAGGCATAATGACCTAATTAAGTACTCATTGCTCAACTTACCATGTAGAAAAACTGATTTTGTACCACTACTATTGTGTTTTACCATCAGGACCAGTACTGGTATGTACTGGATAAAATTCTGGCGTGTTGGGAGGACCTAAAATTCTTGGTTTTGACACTTTGAATTGAGAATCCTGTTCTCTCTAAAAGTTAACATGACCAAACCTAGTATCTCCAGGACTCTGTACAAGTACACACTGCTGGATACAAATCTCCTCATATGCACAATTTAACCGAGCTAGTTCAGGCAACACTTGATCTTAATGTATGTTTTCATCACTTTTTTACTTTTCAGACATTTCATGAATGGTATGTAAGTGCAACCTGAATTCCTTTTTTATTTAATTTATAGGCACAGAGAACAGGTCTTGTTCAGCTGCCTGACATCAAAGAAAGTTATTCAAATATAATGGTCTATCAGGTACTTAACTGGAGCATGAAAAAGAGCATTTCGAAATTGCAACATATCTTAGAGTACATAAGTTCTGTAATTTAGTCTCAAATTAATCCAACTTTTTCTGTGCAATTTTTCCACTAATAAGATAAATATAAAGGATAAGAAGGAAAGTTAAAAGAAGGAAAGAATGAAAGTTATAAATGGACAAATAGTTATAGGCTAAAGGGTGTAATTTCACTATATAAATTTGCACCAGTACATAGTTAATATGTGTTATGCAAAATCTATTAGTTTCAAGTGCAGCGCATAATTTAATATGATTACTTTTTAACTCATTTTTTTTCTTTCTTACTGGTGCTAATCTTTTTGTAGCTTGCTCCGTCTCTTTCTCTCTTCTGTTTTTTGCTTCTGGATGTGATCGGTCACTTTATTTAATATAAATTTTCTCAGATTTCAGTTGAGCTTCCAGCCAAAGTTGATCTAGTGTTCTTGTCTGGGGTAGAATCAGGGAGTTCAAGGATTCCAGAGCAAATCACTAGTCTAACTGGTACTTGCTTTTCTTTCTTGTTATGCAAAACCACCTTTGGATTATATTGTTGAAAATTCTGTATCTTTTTATTTTTTTCTGTGTAAATATTTCAGGGAATGAGTTGACTAGACAGCTAAGGGAGAGACAAAAGGCTTTTGAAGAGAAATATGACCGGCTGTTTGACAAACAAAAGGTTACTTACTACACAATTTGTGACTGCTTTGATATTTTACTGCAATGAACTAATGAAAAGAAGGTATTCTAGATCTTGATATCTACTGATAGCACAGTGAGCTATGGTCCTATAGGTATAAATTACTGGTAATATTCCGGTAAGACTGGTAACATAGAATATTTTTTACCAAATGAAATGGTTGAAATATTAAAGATTTTATCTTCAAATAGTCAAAGTAGGAAATAACAGGTATCAATTCTGATTAGATGGAGAAAGAGGAAAAGGTGGTAGGGAAAGCAGCTATAGGGAACCTCCTTGGTGGCATTGGTTTTTTCTATGGCCAATCTAAAATTGCAATTCCTAAGGGTTTGGCTGTAAGTTCCTTTCTCCATATATGCGTGAAACTGTGAATGCATCATGAATTTACTATGTTTGAGTGTTTCAATATTACCAGTACCACCTAGTATGGGCTCTGATAGGCAAGGTATCCCAGCTCATTGCAATACCAACATGGGCAGTATCTTTGGCCCAATCATTTTTCTTTAAAATGATTTTCGCACCAGTTCCATTTAATTTTCAGGTAAAAATATTAACTTCCACCAGTATCTTTGGCCAAAAATGCATTGTAACTGTATTGATCAAGTACTTGCTGGCACCATGATAATGTAATCTTGGAAAATATTTTAACTGATTAAATAAAAAACAAATCAAGGAATGTTAACTATATTGTATATCTGCTAATTCTGTTGCAGCTGAAGAATGGTGAAAAATCAATCTCTTATTGGCCAGCCGAGCTGTACACAACTGTTCCCAGTCGATCTTTCTTCCCAAGGGGCTTTCTCTGGGATGAGGGGTTTCATCAATTGCTCATTTGGTAAAAATTCCAAGCAACATCAACCTTCTATCTGACTACTGAAGTTTCATATGAACCAGTAAATTCTATTTCACTGACCTATGTAGTAAATTAGCAACCCTACTTACATCTGATTATATCAAGTTAAGTTGATGATGTTACTGTTAAATGATGATGAGGTAATTTTCATTACTGAACTATGTTTCAAAATAGATGTTACAATTTGAAACTAACAAGTAGGAGATGGGATGTTGATATATGCATGGATATCATCGGTCATTGGTTGGATCTACTCAATATAGATGGATGGATCCCCCGTGAGCAAATATTGGGAGCTGAAGCCTTGAGGTTATTAATTTTTTATTAATACAAAGATGCTTTAAGATATCTTATTGCACAGTTTGCTTGATGATGCCAAAATTTTATGTTTTCTTATTTCTCATAGTAAGGTTCCAGAGGAAGCTGTTGCCCAGGATCCATCAAATGGGAATCCACCTACCTTATTGCTTGCCCTTCAAGGTACCGTCTCTCTCTACCCATGACCTCTCATTCTCTTTTCTATTTTGCATCAAATGTATTAAATACCTTTTTGTGTTTGTGTGAGATAATTGGGAGATAGGAGTGAAGACAGGTTTTCTGTTTCTACGAGTTTCTTTTTTCTTTGAAATAAGGGCTCCCGTGAACTCTCTATGTAGAGTTGATTACATTTTTTTCACATATTTACTTGGTTTATCTTTTTGCATTTTGTGTACTGTCTAGAGGCTTATATTCAATTTACTTAGATTATCTTTTTGCATTTTGTAGACTTATCTGGAGCCCTATATTCAAAGGAATTCTCCAAGGAAGAGGCGGAGAGAATCTCTACATTCCTCGAAAGGGCTTATGCTCACCTGGATGCATGGTTTCAATGGTTCAACACCACACAGTCTGGTGAGTTATACTTTCTTCAATGTTTTATATTCTTGGGTTCAACACCAATTGAGATTTGATCATTTGAGGGTAGTTTTGGAATTTTCATATACGTGGTGAACTTGTTCTTAAATTATGCTGAGGTTCTTATTTTTTTTGTATAATTCCTAGATAATGCAAAATATATTTTAAATATGAACATATTTTGTTTGTCTCAGGGAAGCATGAAGGAACCTTCTATTGGCATGGAAGAGACGACTCTACAAGACAGGAATTGAATCCACAGGTCCTCACTGCTTCATACCTTGTATTTTTCAGGGAGAAAAAATTATATCAACTGTTTGGATTTTGAAAATGGAGATATTGATTCATAGTACGGACCATATGCGCTATGCATAGTACCATAGCCTCACTCTAAATTATATTTCTTTGGATTTAGCAATACTGTTTTAAAAATGCTTCTTGGTTAGGATTTACTACTTGGTACTACTGAAATTCGGAGTCAAAAGTCCTAAGTGTAATTCTGTAAGTGTCAACTCTAGATAAAACCTCAAGTTGTCCTCACTTGCCCAAGCAAGCCCAAAAATAAGGTAATAAAAATAAATAAATTTTAAATAGAGTGTTCTTTGCTGGCTAGTGCTGATATGATCTTTATAATGTCTGTATGCGGCACATACTTATATTAAATTCAATTATGTTTCAAATTTTCAGACATTAACTTCTGGATTAGATGACTATCCACGAGCATCACATCCAAATGATGAAGAGAGGCATGTAGACTTGAGATGTTGGATGCTCCTCGCTTCCAATTGCATGCATTCCATACAACAAATGTTAGGCATCAATCACAATTCTCTCAAGGTCATTACACAAATTTCGAGTGTTTTTCTCCATTTTAACATCCATTTATGTGAGTACATTTGTAGTGATTACCAGTATAATCAGTATTGGTATATACCACCTGTTGAGATTACACATGTACTTTGCCATCACCGATAGTATACACAACTACTGGACTAAATGACACTGCCTTATTAAATTTTGGTAAAGGTTGTCTAAATATGAATCTAACCACTTTTAGGTGGTTTTTCAGGATTATGCTCTCATGTCAAAGCAACTTTCTGAGTTTGATGTTCTTAATTTATATTCTCATAAGCTCAAACTATTTTCCAAATAATTGGTGCTACTTTTAAGTGCAACAATTTATTTAACACTATGTACCGTTTGAATACCAATGCATAACGTGCTGTTACCACCATTAGTGTTTTCTTTCTTTCTATATATATTTCTATAATTTTGCTGAGTTGCTTTGTGTTGAATAATCTTTGATTGAAAAATAATAATGTGAAAATATCATGGTATTATGTATTAGAATAATTGATAAGAAATCAACAGAGAAGCCTTAAGCTGGTATGATAGGTCTTATCAAGTACCATCTTTTCAGGGGGTGTAGCATTTTCTTTTGACTCTAAAATTGTGATTCTCTTTATCGTTATACTGATCTGTTTATTGTTTTCTTTTTTGAAAGATGCATTTGGATGAGAAGTCTGGTGCCTACTTTGATTTTGGCTACCATACAGAGCAGGTAATATTTGTTTAACTGTTATCATCATTACCAGTACAACCTCATATTACTGATAAAGCTTGCTTAGAGTTCCTCTCTCATATATCATATGTGGCATTTTAGGTTATGCTGAGATGGCATGAATTTAGAGAAAATGAAGTGGTAAGACAAGAGTTCTTGAGAGAGACACTAGAGCAGCCCCAATTGAGATTAGTTCCCCATATTGGCTATGTCAGTTTTTTTCCTTTCATGATGGGCATTATTCCTGCAGTAAGTCAAAACAAATTATTTTGCATAAAACTTCATTTATGCATTTTGTTTTTATTTATTGTAAGTTAGCCTTGGTTGGTCCTTGATATATTTGATCTTACCTTTGATGTACACTTTTGGTACATATCAAGTATACCACTACTTGAACCTGTATTACTGTGAATCTAATAACAACTCTTGTAATTATTTACTTTTTTATGCAGGAATCATGGGTTCTCGAAAAGCAGCTGGATCTCAGTTCTAACTGTTCGATCTTGTGGACTGATTATGGCCTCCGTTCCCTTTCCAAAATTAGGTAGTCTTCTTATTATTTACAAGTATATAACATAGTAGGTTCTATTAGTCTTATCATTTTAGAAATTACTTTCACTAATTTATTTTACGTGCAAATTGCACAAAATATATATATAGAGATATAGTATGAGATTTCTGAAATTTTTCTCTTGCTGTGTAGCACTTTGTATATGACAAATAATACAGAGCAGTACTTGCCTTACTGGAGGGGTGCTATCTGGATAAACATGAACTAGATGATTCTCTCCTCCCTTCATCACTACTCTCAAGGTACCATGTTATATTCTTAGTTCCTGACCTAACTAGGAGTTGTTGCCTTGTTGGTATATAATAATATGTTACCATTTTGATGTCCTGTCATGGCAGTGATGGACCATACAAGGAGCGGGCTGGTGGGTTGTATGAAGAACTAAGGTCAAACTTGATAAGGTACATTATTTGTCTGTTGTTATTTTTCTTTCTAAACTTTATTGTTAACCTAGATTTTCTTTATTATTATTGCTCTTTGTGTTGACAGGAATATTGTTAGAAATTACCATGAGACGGGCTTCTTGTGGGAAAACTATGACCAGGAAAATAAAGGGAAAGGTAAAGGTACTAGCCCATTCGATGGTTGGACTTCACTGGTAGTTTTAATTATGGCCGAGTCTTATCCGAAGTTAGCCTGATAAAATTTCTATATTGTATTTTAACTACATACTTTCCGACAATGTGTTGTAGTTAAAAATATGTAAAGTGTCCTTTGTTTTGGGATTTGTGTTATACCTACAGGTTACAGTTAGTTGGTTTGAAATATGAATTTGTCATCAGAAAGGAAGTTGCTGATATTGTAAAGAAGTTGTTGAAATAAATCAGATTTATCTTTCATATGTTTTCTTGCATTTAAAATTAAAAAAATGATACCATGTACCTCTTGTCTCCAACACAAATTAGTAGGAATTATGTACTGATGACAATCAATTATTTACCCAACTGTCTGCACGGGTTGGGTATGTTAATTTGTCGGTCAATTACTTGCCATTTAATCTGTGCATTAGGTGCAAAATTCTAACAAAAGATAATTCATGGGTTGAGAGGCTGGACAGGAACTATTAATTCATGCGTTAGAGCACCTGTACTGATACTGTGCCGTGCTTGTTGATTTGGAGTGATTTGGGTCATTAATTCCCGATAGAGTTTAGTGAAATTTGATGCTTAATTAATATGTTTTTGTGTTGTATAAATAAAATAACTGATCATATGTCTCTTCAGTCTTCTCTCTTGTGTGATTTTGTCTGCAGTTCGATGTTGGGACCCACAACTCAGTTTCCATATAGTGATATTTAGAATTTCACTCTAGTATATATGGATATATATATATAAAGCATTTCTGGGGTGCTCGTTTGATTATATAATTTAACTTCTTAATTTATTGGATTGACTTTAAAAGACCAATCAAAATTGTAGAAACCAACCTATTTTGTGGTTCATGCATGTGTTTGCATGTAAATTTTTTAAGTTTTGAATTAATTTAATGTAAAGTCAAGCAATTAAAATATGATAAAAATGAATACATTAAAACTTATAAGTAATTTTATTACTGTTTAATTATATATTAAATTAATTCAAAAACTTATAAATTTTGCATGTAAAGACACCACTCGTGAATTAGATGGATTTCAACGGTTTGAATCCGTTATTTGAAATCAATCCAATAGATTTTAGAATTAAGCTTAAAACTTCATAGTTTTACTCAAAATAAGGAATATGAATTAGTAAAAATGTGATGTGTCGGCCAAGACGCCTAGTATATATATTGGGCAATTTATCCGATTTTGCAGGCCTCCTCTTTTCTTGGTTTTGGGCTTGGGCCTTGGGCTTAATTCTCGAGGTTACATCCTAAAACACTATGTTAATTAGTTGCTTAATTCAACCATGAGATCACACTTCACACACAAACATAAATATATAAGAATTATAGATCTAACTCTCTAATTGTAGATGCAAATTCAGTTTCCCCAAGAAACATCTTAAAAAATTGATACCGGAGTAATTTAACATATATATATATATATATATATATATATATATATATATATATATATATATATGTTATCCATACGGCCGGTGAATTGTGATTTGTGAAGACCAATAAATTAATTAATTCATGTAGAATTGCAATTGGGGGTGTTACTCTAAATGCTAGCTAGATAACTGCTTGCAGTCGCGTATACAAACTAAAATTCAAGGTTTCTACATCAACTTTTCCAAACAAACAAAGAGTGGAAGGGAGGATCAAGCTAGGAGAGGCTAACAAGTACATTAATTAATTACTAGCACAGCTATATATCTAACCACAGAAAATTTCAACCTATATTTAATTATACAAGTTTCAATAAGATGGCCAATACCCCTGAAGTTGTTCCACACAGGGCTCCAAATTTTGTTGGTAGGGAAATATCCCATCGGGACCCGACATGACCGAGCTAGGTAATGCCGGCTCAGTTGACAATGCATGTCCGGCTGAGTTTAACTGGACAGGCATTGATCGCATCAAGGCCGGAGGTGGAGTCGATGCACCCAAGTTCAAATTTAGACCCGACAATGCAAAAGGAGGAGGATGAGGCAAATGGTGTCCAAAACCATTATGGGGTTGGATGTGGTGGTTCAAACCCGGGGTACCCCTAGTGAAGCGAGATAACTCTGCCAGGTCAGCAGGGGTGAGATAGGGGCCACGCGAGAAGGGGTCATTGGAGAGTAATGAGGTAGGAAGGAGAGGTGGGCCCATGTCGAGGGTGTATGGGTGGGGCCGGTGGTGTGTATTGGATGGATACTTCTTTACACTAGAACTCTTCATGAAAATACGGCATACGACCCACTCGTCCTGCACATCGATTAGTCAAGAAAATTCATTGATTAATTTGTCAGATTCAATAAAAATTTACATGCATGCATGCATATGTTTGATTGTATATTAGTTATTTGTACCTTGCGGGATTTAGAGGCAGCTTTTGCATGAAGGCGATACTCATGCATGACCCAATTTGTTTTTTCACCTCTGGGTGCTCTTCCCTTGTAAAAAACAAGGGTTTTTTTCATGCCTACTACATCCGAGCGTTGGCCGCTGCTTATCTCTTTGTCTTTGCCGGTCGTCTTCCAGTATCCTGAATTTGTTGCTCGGTTCGTTCGCACCCCCGTAGGATACTTTCGGTCCCGTAAACTAAAGAAGTACCACTCCTTCTCTCCCATCTTCGCTTTCTCTGTTATATATATATAATTAATCTATTATAAACACAATTAAATGAAAAATTATCACATCGATCATCTCGCTCCTGTGTACGTAGTACTATATTATATATGATATATTAAGTAAAATTATCACACTACGTTACGGCATGCACGGACTAATTACATCAAATATTAATTGCTGATGATAAGTTTTGTATATGTAGTGCAAGTAACAGCATCTATATATATATATATATATATATTTAATTATTCCCTTTTGGATGACTTGCATCCTGTCCGGGGTTGAATTTGGTAGGAAAAATAATGAAGAATTAAGAGAACTTGAAGAAATAACCAAGTTCGCGCTTGCTTAATTTAGAGGTTGAAGCTTCATATATAGTCTTTGCAATTAATATATATATATATATTGATTTGGAGGAAGAGTGAAAGTAACCCTCAGATAATTAATCTCTAGTGCCTTGTGTTAGTTAGTGTGCATGGGTAATTAATTAAGGTGTGTGTGTGTATATATGTATACTTATATGTATATGTATAAATTTGTCAGCAAATGCATGTGTACAAGGTCGACTCATATATATATTATCTTTAATTTTAGCATAACTTTTCTGAACTTGAAATGTCTTTTAATAATATTAGTTTATTTATATTCCTGGTTTCTTCTCCTAGCTAGCTAGCCTTTCTTTTTACTAAACAAAACAACCTAAAACTGGAAATTAAAGCACCATATATTTACGGTGTGCACCCTTAGCACGTACACACCAATTAAATTCACAAAATTAAAAAGAAACAAAGTAATGGATAAATTATTTCTAGTTAATGTATTAATATAAGACCTTCAATAATTAGACAGAAGATATTTGATTTAATTGAAATTTACCTTCTCTAGTGGTTTAATTTGCTTTAACATATATAATTAGCGAAGGGTACAACAATTGATATGGATGAAAGCAGTGTTTTTGTATAATATAATTATAATTATGTTGTATTTCACATCATACTTCTAAAAACATATTTAACAATTATTAAGGCTTGTTTAATTGACATCATACAAAATTTAAATACATTAATATTGTACCGATTTGACAATTGCCTGCATGAATTAATTAGCCTAACTAAAAATAAATTTTGCGGAAACCACAACACGTTAATTGAAAAACAAACTGCATATATATATATATATATATATATATATATATATATATATATATATATATATATATATATAAGTTGATAAAAAAAATAAAAGAATCACCAACAGAATATTAAAGGAAAGTTTTACAATGGAGACTACCAATAAATTGAGGATGTATAAGTGTTTACTACTTACACTTATTAATTATTAGAGGATTTTTACATGAACGAAACATCGATCATCACACATGTCTGATCAAAACAAATTGCTGTGAGAAAATATTGCAAAAATCACGACCACTTGATCTTTCAGGGAACAATATATATAATCATCAGGTGGAAATTCCCATAATAGAAGGAACTAGAAAATTTTCTTACCTGGCAAATCCCATGGCTCGCACTTGTTGAGATCAACATCAGCAATCGCTCTTGCGGTGAAGTCAGCTTCAGTGATTTTGTGTTGCAAGTAGTAAGTGATGAGCTCTTCGTCGGTCGGGGTGAAATCGAAACCCAGGAGGCAAGCCCTCCTCTTTATTTGATGCTCCTTCCATTTCTCTCTGTCTATATATATATATATATATATATATATATATATATATATATATATATTTCTACTTTAATTTGTGTATAATCGATACCGAAAAGAAGAAAATCTTGAAGAGAGAAAAATTTCAGGAAAGTTTCACTTAGTGCGTAGATACCATCATGTGTGGCAAACACCAAACAAACAATTTCATGACCTGTATGAGAAGTTAAGAATGGTTGGTTTACTTGAATTAGAAAACAAATCCTATATCAACATCAACTAGCTTTTCAACTCAATCACTGAAGGGATGCTCAGGAATTAAGATTGGTTTCTTTCTGACCTAACGATCAATAGATGGAAATATATATGCACTACAGATTGCCGAAACAAGATATATGTACCGAGAGACAAAGAGAGAGAGAGAGAGAGAGAGATGTGAATTATATATGGATAACAGCCTTGATAGATATAGCATGGATAATATATAGAGGTAACATAAAAGGCTAGCTAGATGCTTGATCGGGTGTCGAGAACACGGTACTCGATCTCTACGGATGGTTTGGTGTCTAGTTATGAGGCACCCGAAAAAAAAATGGTGATCTATGGAAGAGAGGGATATATGTAGAATTTTTTCAAGGCTTTGCATGTGTCAAAAATAAAAGTACTGTGTTTTTGAAGCTTGTACCAACTACTATGGAGCTTGATTTAGAAGGTTCATTTTGTGGCCAGGTGTTAATAAATTCAAATATTATATTATATATATATATATATATATATATATATATATATATATATATACATGGTGGCTAGCTGACATATATATACATATATCTGATGATATCCATTCATATCTTTTTGAAAAGTACTACTGTTTATTCATATATGGTTTGTACGTAGTAAAACCTGACGCTTATATAATTTGTGGTACTAATTAAATATGCATGAGTTAATATCTAACTTTCTTTTTAAATGTGGGATTACTTGGGTCATATGAGTTCTGTGGAAAAAATGTCTTATATATATAATTTGCCGTTCGACTTAATTAATTATTCCTGTTAAGAAAAATTAACCAGTGGGAGTATGTATTTTTATGTCTCTCTTTTTTTTTTTCTTTGTGCTGTTTGTAATTAAAGCCGTGTCTTTCAAAGCATTATTTTATTACTCTCATTAATGAATGTAATTATACCTTTACTAGTGGCAAGAGGTACTTTACTAGTAGCAATGTTTGTCATCTGGAGGGAAAGATGTGCACGCATATTCAGAGACACCAACAAGTCACACAGAGATCTAATAGAAGAAGTGGCACAAATGTTGCATCGCCACGAGGAACCACCGGGAGAAGTTGGACTATCGAATAACATTTAGCTTTTCTTTTGTTAAATCTTTAAATTTTTTCTTTACATTTCTTATTTACTTTGCTTTTATTTTTTTCAAGCTTATTTGAGCAACTTGTGTTTATTTTCGCTTGCATCTACAAACTCTTGTAACCGCAATTATCAATTAAATATGGGCTAGACTCTTATTTTGCCTAAAAAAAAAATGAATGTAATTATACTAGAGATTTCACAAGAATAAAGCCAACAAATTTTGCCAATATTTTTTTTGCAAGACATTCCTACATATATATATAGTATGGCTAATTTGCTTCCGGAAGCATTTCGGCCGAGGTGCTTACGGGGGTATATCTTAGTATTTTATGTTCAAACAACAAATCCAAACCGTTAGATGTTCAATCTATATTGAAATGTACTTGGAGACCAAATTTTACATTTTTTGGAATTTTTTTACTATTTATTAAGCTGGTTTGAAAACCGTTGTTTTCAATGGTGCAGAAATTTAATAAAAACAGCGATTTTCAAACCAGCTTAATAAATAGTCAAAAAAATTTAAAAAATGTAAAATTTGGTCTCCAAGTACATTTTAATATAGATTGAACATCTAACGGTTTGGATTTGTTGTTTGAACATCAAATACTAAGATATGTCCTCGTAAGTACCTCGCCGAAATGCTTCCGGAAGCAAATTAGCCGTACTATATATATATATATATATATATATAGAGAGAGAGAGAGAATGGCTAATATACAAACGTTTGTTCCTGGGCTCAGGAACAAACGATTCGGTTCTCCGATTTTCAAAGTCCAAACCGTTAGATATTCAATCTATATTAAAATGTGCTTGGAGACCAAATTTTACATTTTTTGGAATTTTTTTACAATTTATTAAGATGGTTTGAAAACTGCTGTTTTTATTAAATTTCTGCAGCATTGAAAAACAGCGGCTTTCAAACCAGCTTAATAAATAGTAAAAAAAATCCAAAAAATGTAAAATTTGGTCTCCAAGCACATTTTAATATAGATTGAATATCTAATGGTTTGGATCGACTGTTTGGACTTTGAAAATCGGAGAACCAAATCGTTTGTTCCTGAGCTCAGGAACAAACGTTTGTATATTAGCCATTCTCTCTCTCTCTCTCTATATATATATATATCTATATATATATATCTATATATATATATATATATATATATATATAGTAGTGTATTTTATTAATTAAACAATTTTGTATTGATTAATTACTTGACTGTAGAAAATTATATAGTTGACTACAAGAGGTACTGATGTAATATTTTGTTACTTTATGAATAGAAGAGGCCATGGCAGGCAAAGGATCATCATGTTAATTTGTTAAAATTAAGGGAGAAAAAAGAAGAGGCCATATATTGGCGAGGAATTGAAAATTTCAAAGTTTTTTATGTTTTATATATTATTTGTTATGTAAAATAGGAATTAAAGGTTGTGAGAATTAAGGATGGTTGAATCAATTTGAAATGAAGAGAATAAAGACAAAAAAGGGAATAATAGAGGTGGCCTTTATTCACAGTTTCACACAGAGACACAGTCATCAACACAGCACGTGTGGTGTAGGCCCACACTGTTCCCCCGCAAAAGCAGCCATTCTTCTAATGCCACGTCACCATGGGCCCAGTGGGTCCGAGTATCCCTTTGACCCGGTGAGGCAGTCGGTCAGGTGCTCCGGGCCTGGGTCTCCTCCACCCCAAACCGCGCCAATTTTAAATTATTACATCATCTAATTGTTTCGAATTATTCACTGTGTGTCTTTTTTTTATTTAAACACGAATTAATTACTTGTTATATTTGATTGGCAACTAATTAATCCAATCCAATTAGTAATTAGTAGTAAAATTTGCTACGTTAGACTAACTAGACTAGATCGATGTACACACACAAGTGTATATGATCATCACCATTGATCATCAATTGATGATCATGTACATCAAAATGCTCCTTAGATTAATTAGTTAAGTTGGAAATTAATTAAGTTTCTTTTACCTGACTTGTGGCTACATATATATATATATATATATATATATATATATAGCTATTGGTAGCAAGCTAGCAACCTAATTAATTTTGTCAAATATGTATATAGCTAGCTAGCTAGGAGATGGATATATCCCTATACACCTAGCTAGCTGGTGTGCACTAATTAAGATGAGTAGATATGGGTTTCATTTTGTGCATGACCACATTTGGTAAAATATTAATTATCCTTAATTTCCTGGTTTCCTTCTCTCTGCCCGGCCCTTTGACTATAATATATATATATATATAAAAGTTATAAGAAGACAACGATAGTTGCATTAACCCTTAATTAATTCTCTGCTATATGTGGCCAATAATACCATATATATACCATGTATACACGCGCGTACATATTATTTATTTCTTCAAAACCAATACAATGTATTAATTTCGTTTATATTGATAGCACGCAATAGCAAAAATATTAAAAATATAAAATTACAAGCTAGCAGTGGATCGAGCTCTCAATTTGACACTTGTAATGGAGAGTGTTTTTTTTAAGCTAATTGGTGTCGTCAGACTGCACAGCTAGCGCATATTAATTCTTCTGGTCCTTGGCTAATTATTAATGTAACTAATTAATAAAATATGTATATATAGTTGCTTAAAACTAGGGTTTCTTAGCTTGCAGCAAACAGTGATCGAGTTCCTTTGACTGTGTTTTTAGTTACTTAACTCTTATTTTGTTTATTGGTGCTGGATCATGGCTGTTCTCTATTAATTACTAGCTAGATAGCTAGATATATAGCTAGCTAGCTCTATGAGATATATAAAATTAAGTTGTCTTGCATATATGTTGTCTTCATTTATATTCAATTCAATAATATTACGACTTACGGTTCATTAATTAATTCTCATAATTAATTATTAGTGATGTGTCTGATTTCATACAATTAATTCTCATATTATTTATTGAGCATGCAAGCATGCATTTCCTTTGATAATAATCTCTACTGACAAAAGAAGTATATAATTAATTAAATGCATCATTTGATTTGGTCTATTAGTTACGGCGGAGGTGATCCATTTATATATATGGAATTTTGCATCACTTTGTACCTAAAGGGGATTATAATCATATATTTTAATTTGACTATACATATAGCATAGCTGCTTGCTTGCTTGCTTGCTTGTGTTCCTTGCTGGTTATGTAGTTTCATAACAAAACAATTATATTTACTATGTTTGGTGAGATCAGTCTTTCAGGGCCTTTTTTTAATTCATCTACCTTAGCTTCTTCTTTCTCAAAAAAAAAAAAAAAATTTCATCTACCTTCTTTAAAAGCAGTAACAACTAATTGCACTTGCTAACATATTAAAATCATTTTGAGATATATAGCTTATCATTGAGGTATTTCACTTTAATTAATGTCGATCAAAAGATTAATTAATATATCTTTACATGAAAAAGGCATACTCAATTTAATTTGCTTTATCTTGATTTCTTCCAATTATAGTTAATAAGTTTAAAACTAAATGAATCAAAAGAAAGTTGCTAGTTGCTACAATTAGCCTTTCTTTGCATGTGTCAGTTTAATTTTCTTATATTACGAAAAGTAGTTTATTTTTAAGATGATTTTGCTTCTACTAGCATATAACTATATGCTTATGTATAAATCATATAACAAAGCTCAAATTAGTATGTAATATAATTGATTTGATGTGCCGAGTTCATTTTAGCATTATTGAATTATATATTTTAATTTTCCACATATATAGCTAGCCGCCTATTAATTAATCTTCTAAATTTTGTGTATGAAAAGTTACATTTTGCCTTTCTTTCTTCCTCCAAGGTGTTGGAGTTGGTTATTGGTACTCTACTGCAAGAAAGAAATAATAACTAACTAGCCTTGATTTACCATTTAAGCAATAATTCAAAGGTGTTGTGATAGCAGGTTACACAACTAATGCTTTTAGTTTATAATTTTATTGAAAATGATCCAAGGTCATGATCATATTTGTGTCGCCGTCTTAAACGACTCTTACCAATATTTCTAAAAGAGTTTCGTCAGAGACACGCGAAACTTCTATGCCACGCTTATTCGTGGAAGCTTCACATCTAACTCTTTATTTTGAATATATATTTCCACTTGTTTGACTAAATTAGGATTGGAGATGGGGGGATATATTTTTCGTAATTCATCAGTAGTTCCACAATTAACATATATAATTTCCCCTGTTTGATGCACTAAAGCCCCAACAAAATATATATTAGGCCTTTCAAGTTGTCAGAGAACATAATATAAAAGCAATATTTAGTGCATGCAAATATTCAGTTTGTGAGATTGGCATTCAGTTCCTGGAAATATTTCACTCTGAGAGGAAAATCTATGCATTTGTTGCAAATAGACCGAACCTATACATAGAAACTTTCTGCACATCATAGTTTTACCAGTAGTGTGCATTACTGAATACTGATCCTAGCATCTATGCATGGTGACTGCAGAATTAACTTTCAAATATATTAACCCCAAAAACAATATGTGTTTGGTACACCACCTTTGTGGTCCTTTATATCTAACTTAGAGTTGCAAGTCATATAAAATGCACTTTCTTTTGAAAAGGAAGATATTTTTCTTGTATATTCAAGGTCCATTCTTTTGTATCAGTTAGTCGGACAGATTTTAGAAATTAATGTTGTTAGATTTAATAATTGAGGCAGTTGTATTATTGGGTGCACCGATCGTAGTATTTTTTTTTTATGTATTCATGAATGCCCAATAATCTATAATTATTAATATTGCTGCTTGAAGCTAATTAATTATGCATACAAGCATGCATAGCTCTCATTAGTTGGAGGATGTTGCTAGCTAACTACAATTAATTAAAAGTATACATTAAAAAGAGTTTATTAACACTACATATATATGTATATGTATATGTATAGCTGCTGCTACTAATTAATTTGCATGTTGTTTTGGGTACGTATTCATGTACATACGTACGTATGTCCACACAAGGTGGCAAGTCAAGCTACAAATAATAAAATAAACTAATTTGATTTCTTGTCAACCACTTCAATTAAAATTCTACAATTAATTTGTTGTTATTAATGAACACCTGCATCTCTACATTAATTGCCATCAAATCTTGGAGCATCTATCACCTAAAAAAATACCATTAGTTGAATCATTACCAACTAGCAGGAGGGAAACATCAAACGACGATGCTCATGAATACGGGGACAATTAAGTGATCATTAGAGATCGATTGAATTATATGTCAATTCTCCAGGCTATAGTTGTTAAACACTGGTCAAATCGTTTTCGATTACACTAGTGGAGATGTGAAAAGCCAATAACTTGTTTAGATATTAATCTCCAAACAACAACTGAATTCCATAACTAGTACTAATTAATAACTCTAAAAGCACGTCAAAGTTGTTTGTGGGAAACTCCGGCACGCCATCTTTCTGGTATCGTGTTCTTCACACTTTCAAAGACAATCTAATTCAACAATTAATCCTATGTAACTTCATTTCATGGTTATATTCATGAGTAGTTAGTTAATTATAAAGAGCCTTCAAGGTATAATATATAATCTCAATTATTTAAGTACTTACTGCTGGATTTGTCTCTATAAAACTACTTTTAAAATAACTACTTATATATATATAGGTACCCATGCCAGTTCTTCCTTTAATTTTCACTGCAAGGAGGAATTTAAATACTCACATAAACTTTAATCAATTATACATTAATGATTAATTAAGCTTTTGTTCCTGATATTGAGTTTCCCTAAATTAATTATAATTACCACCGTTGTATCCATCGCTCTAGACTTAGGAGCAGCTAGCTGCTAAGTGCTAACTACTCTCTCTCTCTCTCTCTCTGGATGAATCATCCTTTTCCAATCCATAATCTAACTAATCTTTAACTTATGGATTACTTCATATTGAATTGTTTTGTTTTCTCTTTTATTTAATGCATGATAGTCTTCTGTTGCTCAGCTTGGACTGGTTGCTTCTTAATTCCATCAGTATATAACTATATATAATTGCATTTTGGCGCATTAAGTTGGTGTTAAAAAGAAGTTACAAGGAATAGCTAGGCAGCTTAGCTACAGACAAGTTTCCTAAATCCGTAACTTATGGGACAAGCATGCATATGCCAAACTGACATGTATATTTAAATACAATGTACCGTTAGTAGGTTGGAATCAGCTTGGATTCTGATTTATTTTAATTTTTCTATTACTCTAGTTTCAATGTGATCGGTCGCAAAAGATTAAGAACTAAGATTAGTTTGAAATGTTGTTTCTAATTAAAGTGTCCACTCAATAGGGACCGAGGTGCTTTGTATAATTGGGCCCAATGAGCAAAAACAAGTGTAGTCCATATAGAATTTAATTTAGGCTGGGGGCTGGAAAAATGGTGAGTTTGTAATAGAGATGAATTTGAGCAGGCCCAAATTAGGCCCAGTATTTATATAGAGAGGAGAAGTAGATGAGCGTACGTAAATTAATTTAGTATTGGAAATAAATGAGGTTACCCAGTATTTACAAGCCACAAACCAAGATAACGTACAAGAAAAACTTTTTATCCACAATTTGCTTCATCAGCATGACCACGTGTACATTATCATATCTCACTCACAATTAATTTTCAACAATTTTTATTGGAATAATTGTTGTTTACTTTTATGGCGTCCCCCTGCATTTCTGCATTTGGCACATTAATTTCACTCGTTTTTATTGTACTTTTTCCCGTATTATATATAGAGTTGGATATATTTGAGCATAATATAAAGATAACATGAACCTGTCTGGTTTTATCTTTGCTCTGAAAACACAGCGAATAAGAAAGAAGCTAATGGTCCCTAGCTCCCTCCTCCTACGATGACATCTGACACGTCATATCATAAATACATAACACCGACAAGCTCATCTCATCTCATCTCCTCTCCTCTCCTCTCCTCTCCTCTCCTCTCCTCTCCTGCTCTCCACATAAAAATAACAAACTAGGAAAAACGCTATTTCCATGTAGTAATGTATAGAGACAAAGTCCAAGTAAGGCGTGATTGTGATTGTAAAGGGTCCCACCATATAAATTTGATTGGCAGGAGCAGAATAGGCGACTGCTCAGCTGCCGCCATTATTGACTTCTCTTGTCTTGTCTAATTCTAATTGCATTAACTAACAAAAAGAAATTTTCTCTTCTATTCCAATTTTCCTTTCTACGATAGATACATGTTATCTTCCTACATATTTTGTTTAATTGTTACATATGTAGTGTGAGAAATGAATCGAAAATGGGCGAGGCAAAGGCACATTACATATACATATACCCCGTGTTGTACAATCTAGAACTCTACTATTGTATTATTGTAATCATATAATAGAATTTATTATTATTTATGGCAGTGTTGCTGAGAAGAGAAGAAAAGAAAGAAGAAAAAAAATTTAATTACATCTCCCTCAGAAGACTGCTGATGTTACGTAGCTCTGTCAATGCGGCCATTGCCGTGGCTTGTCCTTTCCCCCGATCCTGCTGAAACACCGACTCTATCACCTGATTCATCCATCACAATATTAATTATAAACACTTTAATTAATCCAATCCAACATACATAAATTTTCTAAACAAATGAAGGAAATGAAGGTGTCTGATATGATACCTGAATATTTTCAAGCATGGATTGGCCCAGATTTTTCAAAGGACCCATCACCTTTTTATCCCCACTGTTCTCGGCCCTTGCAACGTGACCAACTGAATTCGAATTCGAATTTGAATTTGAATTAGGAATGGCATTAGAAACAGAAACGGAAACAGGTGCATCCTTGTCTGTTATTCTAGTTTCACCTCTGCTTTTCTCTGTACTGTTATCAGTACCTTCGCCATTCATCGATCCCCTTCCAAATTTAAAGAACCACCCAAATTTTCCTGAAACTGATCTCATTTCCTTTGAAACCGGATCCGGGTTTTCTTTCTCGTTTTTTACATCTTCCTCTGCTGCATTACCATTTGTAAAAGCCACCTCATTCTCAGCATTCTCACCTACGAATGAATTTGAAGTCACGCTGCTCTTATCGGTGTCATTTTCATAGTTCTCTCTATCATTATTCACTGAAGAAGTGCTCGAGTCCTCTCCCTGCACAGATCTCGATGCACTTCCATTTAAAATATCGCTTGTCACGGAATTTGAAGCACTGACCTCCCTTGAGATGAACTCATTTTGGTCTGAGAAAAGTACAGATTCTTCACTGAACAACAAACTTTGATTTAACCCCCCAGAATTTTCATTTTGACGAGATGAGTTACCACTGAAGAGCTGTCGTCTAACAGTGTGCTCGGCCTCGGCTTGTTTGTTCTCTGCAGCCGAAGGATCCGACTCAGTGCGCACTAGACCGAGTCTCTCTTTAAACGACCTTTTCTTCACCGGTCTACCATGGACCGGGTCTTTGTTGCTTGGCTTAGGGAGCGACTCAGCCTTGTGCAAGACCCGCCATCTCTCCTCCCAATAGCTATCGGGTATTGGGTGGTGAGGAGGTGTTCTATTAGAACCCGACCTAGATAGACTTTGACTTTGACTGCCATATATGTTCTCATTGGCCTCAAGAGCAATGACATGCAAAGACCTCGCCTTTTCTATCAATCTTTTTATGTCCATATTTTTTGGGAAATTCAACAATTTTTGGAGGCAGACTGTAACATTCTCTGTGGCTAACAAGGCCGGTCTCAAGTGAAGAATCATGGAAACCCCAAAGGAAGCAATAAATGCACCACGATCCGAACAAAAGATCTGAAACCCATGATCAGCTGCCTTAAAATCTGTGCAAGTGTTGTTTGGGTATTCAAAAATCTCGTCCCAAATTGTCAGCAACTCTTCTAGATTGAACTCACGACCAAACAAAACCCGCAACCATCTAAGAGCAAAGTACTGTGGTTCAACCCCTAATTCTACCAGATGACAGTGTAGAGATGGGTCGGTAAGATTGAGCAAGTGATACAAGGCTGATGAGGCCTCAATAACAGGCGGTGAAGGTGAACCCTTTCCCGACCCGATAAGGTTAGAATGAGAGAAGAATTCGGCCATTGACACGGCACCACGGGACCCACCATCCATCAACCTGTCAAACATGCAGTAAGCATCATGCTCCATAAATCTGTCGGACAATACTACCCCTAACTCCCCTTCAGCCCCATATGGGTCGCTCAACAGCAACAGTTGTTTTGTCTTAGGGTCAAGATCGGCAAAGGTGGTCAATTTAAAACTGAAATCATCAGCTGTTTTAATGTTTCCTCCTGCGGTTTTTGGTTTTTGTTTTGTGTTGTAAGGGAAGAGAGATTCATCGAAACTGTCACTGAAGTAGTCTTCATGGAGTTTGCGCACTTGAGATAAATGGTCAAGGTCCACGTGCAACACATACACCAGAGGAGCTAAGAGTTCATGCATTCCTGTAATTAATATAAAGCAGTATATTTATTATTCAATAATCCTTTATGGTTAAGCGTGTAATAGAAAGAGTACAAGTTGAAAAGAAAGTTAGTTACCTTGGCGGTAACCGTATTGAGGATGTTGAAGGCTCCACAAGAGGAGAATCCGGCGAAGCATGGCCTGACACATCGGCGTCTGGAAATAACTACCATCTTCCGGATACAGCCTAGTCAAATCTTGGTCAACCGTCTTTTCCAGCTCAGCATTCCTGAAAAAACGGCCCCACGTGCTCTCTACACATTCCAAAAACAAGAAAACAGTCACATATTTATAATTCGCGAATTAGTGTTGCCATAACTTTACATTTCCTTTTCATTTGGCAAACATCAAAAAATCAATGAGAGATAGGTATGGGTGTGCATATTAATTGCATAGACCTTTCAAAGCGTGTTGATAATATGAAAGTTGAAGTCGTAAGATAACTCATCATATTAATTGCATATATAGACCTTTCGTAAGGTTCTGAATAAGAGAATTTTACTAATTAGTTTTGAAAAAGACAATTTTTGAAAGAAAAAAAAAAAGATGGTACCTGGATTTTGAGAAAGAGGGTTGTCAATGGAGAGGTCAGAGGTGGTATCTTCATCCTTTGCTGGCAGAGGATCCATCAACAGTCGCCGCCGCAAACTCGCATATCTGTCAATGGCAAAATGGCATTTTGTTCAATTAGAATTGTGGTATCATTTTCTCAAAGACACAGAAGAAAAAAAAAATTAAAATGTGGGCAATGAATTTGTCAAAGAATGTGCAAAGACGGCTAACTAAGCTAGCAGAAAAATAGATGTAAATAAATAAACAAGTAGCCAGCATAAGCTCAAATGATGCTGCTACTGCAGCAAATCATACACTAACTATTATGAATTTGTGATCCAACCAACTCGGAAGAGTTTTGGCATTTTAACAATCAATTGAAAGATGCATCCAAATAACAATTTATGTACCTTCTGCGGGAATCAGCAGCGGCTCGTCGGAGATCATCGACGGCGAGAGGAGAAGAGGGGAGGATTCCCAGATCGATTCTCCACCTCAAGCTCCGCAGATTCCAAAATCTTGTGGAAGATTCCTCTCCCGCTTCAATTGGAGCCAGAGACATGATCCGATGATCGTCGTTTCCTACTTTCCCACTATAATTTAATTCAATCTTCCCTTTTCCCTTTTCCCTTGAGAGAGAGAGAGAGAGAGAGAGAGAGAGAGAGAGAGAGAGAGGCAGCGAAGAGAAGAGACGCGAAATTCAGGGGAAAGAAAAGAGAGAGAGAGAGAGAGAGAGAGATAATTGGTTAGGTGGTGTGGTGGAGTAGCCTGGTTTAAAATTGGGGACAAATCATAAATGAAATGAAATGAATTGAATAGAATTGAATTGAAATGATATGCAGAAGGCGAGGAGAGGAGAGGAGAGGTAGAACAGAATGACAAGCAATGAAATGGAATGATTGGATTGCCTATTTGGCATTTCTGAGAGAGAGAGAGAGAGAGAGAAAGAGCGACGTAGCTGAGCTGTCACCTGTCAGTCAGCATAGTACATTGCTAATAATAAAATACTAAATTAATAATTGTATTTGTATGTATGTGGCTATGTGCGGTGCACCGCCCACTGGATTCTCATTTCATTTGTTAATTTATCCTTTTTGTCTCCTCTCCTAACTCCCAACTCCTCTCATTTTCACAAACAAACAAACAAAAAAAAAAAACTCCTAACTCCTCTTCGCCTTTCTTTATTATTTTATTCGCATTTTTCTTTTTGCATTATATGAGTACAAATAAATAAATCATTGATTATTACTTATTTATTGGTAATCAATTCCAAACGAACGTTGAGCCCCTATAAAAATTCCAGGCATTAAAATTCACATTTATTAATTGTGTTTGATTACGAAATCTAATTGAATTCATTCTTTAGAAAGATAGCGTCTCTACTTAATTATCTCATGAAAATATTAATTCCTTGTTTAAATGCAATCACACACCTCCGGTTATTATTTTCTTGGATAAACAAACAACCCACTGAACCAATAAAATAATTTATAAATTTATACATGTAATGCAAATTATGCAATGCAATGTTATTGATGGTGTCGTGTAGTGTACAACCATACCTTTTGGTCATTTTATAATTGTATAGAATAATTTTAAAATGTTGAACATCGTTCTAGTGATAATTATATTATTTTTTGTTGGGAAATTTCATATTTACCAACTTTAGAAAATGATAATCCTATGTTTATAATTGTGAAGTGTGTTTGCTAAGCAAAGAAGGAGTTTTCAACAAATAGTCTGACTATGTATAATTAAGTTTCTTATATTATTTTAAAAATAAAAAATAAAAAATAAAAAAAACAATGAGAAAGTTATGTTTATATATAGCTTGAGCTTGTGTAACTTGGGTAAACATCATGCATAAAGCTAATTTCAAGTCTAACATAACCATAAATTAAGGAGATATCTATTTGTAAACATAGCTTGATCTTAAAACTTGGGAATTCTCATTCATAAGAGATTATCGCATTACTTTGATTAATAATTACGAAAAATATAGAGAAATAAAAAGAAGACCTGGCCATTTTATAACCATAATTTTGCTCATTAAATTTTTTGAACTTTTGAATTTTGAGGGCGCATATATATATATATATATATATATACTTTTCAATAATTTTGTGACAGAGTAGAGTACAAGTGATAGATATCAGGCAGAGGCAGCTACTCTTTGTTTTTTGTTTTGTTAAATGATTGGTATGAGATAATTAAGAAGGGACAAAGGTAGATGCCGTCCAACCTATTAATTAATAGATAATAGTTAATACTCTCCTACTCTCCTAGGCAGGCAGGCGCATCTCCTTTCTCAATTCTCAATTCTCAATTCTCAATTCTCAATTCTCAATTCTGATCATCGATCAATCAATCAATTAATCAATGAAAGAATAAAAGAAAGACTATTCAACATTTATTGTACTTGTGTTCCGCAAATGTCAAAATAGTTTAAAAACTAAATTAGTGTCCCCCCTAGGCCCGTATCATACATACAATAGTGGATGCTGTATTTGAAGCAAATTGTTGAACTAAATTGGTGATCTTATCAAACTGAAATGAAATGAAATGAAATTAAACAACAAATTAATAGTACTTGAATATGGAGACATCTTTGAATTAATGTTTGGAGCTTTTTTGTTGCCTCTAAGAATATTTTTTTGACATCCTCATCTTTTAAGAGTTTTAATAATTTCTTATGTTCCAAATGTGCCCTTTCGATATTAATTAAGGTGACTGATTGTTAAAAAAATCAATGTTATTAATGGTGTCGTACGTGTCTATCCATACTTTTGGTCAATAATTGTATAAAATAATTTTAAAATGTTGGACAATTCTAATGAATTAACGTTTGAACTAGTAATGAGTGATAATTAAATTATATTATTTTTGTTGGGAATACAATATTTACCAAGTTTAGAAAATGATAATTTCTTTAATACTTGTGAAGTGTGTTTGCCAAGCAATTAAATAAGGAGTTTTCAACAAACAGTGTGACTATATATATATATATATATATATATATATATATATATATATATATATAAGTTTCTTATTTTATATAATAAAAAACAATGAGAAAGTTATGTTTATATATAGCTTGAGCTTGTGTAACTTGGGTAAACATCATGCATAAAGCTAATTTCAAGTCTAACATGACCATAAATAAAGGAGATATCTATATATGTTTAAATATAGCTTGATCTTAAAACTTGGGAATTATATTATACTAAATGATCTGACCTTTCAAAAATTGAATTATGTGGTTCATTCATTTTTAACGACATATATAGTACAATTGATATCAGCTACTATTTTGTTATTTTGTTTTTTTTTTTTTTAAATCTTCGCAGAAGTTGTGAAGTTGAGTGAGCGGAATTCAAACTCTCAATCTTTGAGTATATAAAGATTTTTTTTTTCTAGCCAAGTGTGTTATCGCCCATCTTACTCTTTTGTTTTTGTTAAATGATTGGTATGAGGTATTATTTAATTAGTGAAGGTAGTGACTACTGACTAGTGAGAGAAGGGACAAAGGTAGATGCCGTCCAACCATTTCTTTTTGTTTCTGTGATCATCAATATAATTAATCAATTCATTCAATTCTCTTTGCTATATCTATCTCCACATTATAAGCAGCCCAAGGCCTAAGGGCCTCTCGTTTGCACCTTTTATATTTTGTCATATATATATATATGCAAGACACTTAATTTTTTTTTCGTTCATTTTTTCACAAACTATTATTTTGAGCTCTTCATACATTCGCCAATAATTTCGGATTTAAATTAGTTTTGTCTGTTCAAAATTATGGAGCCAGATTGAATTTGAATTCGAATAGGATTGAATAAATTTTTGGGTCGGATTAAGTTTTACAACTAGATGTAGAAGGGGAAGGTGACATCATATATAATCATATGATAAAATGCAATTTGAAGACGAGATGAGTTGGGCCGTATGCCCTTAATTAGACCCGTAGATTATTAAAAATTCGATCATAATAATTCTAATCCTAATTGTTGTTTTGTTAAATGATTGGTATGAGCCTCAATTATTGAGGTCTATAATGAGAAAGAAGGGACAAAGGTAGATGCCGTCCAAGTCCAACCACTAATATCTCCTTTCATTCTATTCTATCAGCAGCCCAAGGCCCAAGGCCCAAGGCCCAAGCCCCAAGGGCCTCTCCTTTGCAGTTGTTTCATTCTTCTCATCTCAAAGACACTTTATTTCTTTGGTTCATTTTTTTGACAAACAGGTGGAATAATAAAAGTGTTAAAAAGAATATTTAATATTATTCTACAAATATTCTTCAAATATGAAATATTATTTTTATAATGAAGCTTTTGAATTCAAAATTTTCAATTTTTATATTTAATTTTAACGGGTATGTAACGTGATGCATGTGAATATATATAGTATAATACACAAAGACTATGATTGATTAATTAGGTAAAAAAATGTAATTGAAGATGGGTGTGAAAAGGATTGATTGATTGACCATATATATCTTGTTATCTATTTCTATTTCCGCACAAGTCAAGTAATTGTATATATATGGAGATTCTATATATTATTATTATTCCTTTCTTGGTAAATACATGTTACTAACCCTTTTCCTTCCCTTGAACCTTGTAGTTGTAGTTGTAGTTGTCTCTAAGAAAAAGAAAAAGAAAAACCCTTCTCCTCAGGACTCAGGTACCAAAACTAATTAATCTCTCTCTCCTCAAGTAACAAACATTAATTATGTTTAAATATTCATCAATGCCTCCTCTTTTCTTTCCCTCCTCTCCTCTCCTCCCCTCCCTATCCAAACATGCACATGCAAGGATCCTCCTTGTTCCAACTCTTTCTCTTTCTCTCAATCTGTCACCTCTCTCTTTCTACCACCTTCACCATTTCCAACTATTGTTCCCAAACCATCTGGCCCGGCACACTAGCCGGTGCCGGTACACCAGCTCTCTCCTCTACCGGATTCATGCTGCAGCCCGGTCAAACTGCTCGCCTCCAGGCCACACCAGGTTGGTCAGGCCGAATGTGGGCCCGAACGGGCTGCCAGTTTGACCAGGATGGAACCGGCATTTGCCAGACTGGGGACTGTGGGGGCCGCCTGGAATGCAGCGGAGCAGGTGCACTGCCACCCGCCACATTGTTTGAAATCACCCTCGGCAAGAATACCAACGAGCTTGATTTCTATGACGTCAGTTTGGTAGATGGATACAATTTGCCGGTTGTTGTGATCCCGAAAGTTCAACACGGCACGTGCAATGCTACAGGGTGCATAGCCGATCTCAACCAAGGTGAACCACCACTCGATCACAGTTATGTTTATTAGTTGTAATTTATACATGAGAACATAATTTATGTATGAATGAACAGAGTGTCCGAAGGAGCTGCAGGTGGATTGCGGGGAAGGGGTGATAGCATGCAGGAGTGCATGTGAAGCGTTTGGGCAGGACGAATTCTGCTGCAGCGGGCAGTACGGGAACCCGAGCACGTGCCAACCGACACGCTACTCAGCAGCATTTAAGGCAGCCTGCCCGCGAGCCTACAGCTACGCATATGACGACAAGACTAGCACTTTCACCTGCAATACCGCCTCCGACTACACTATCGCCTTCTGCCCTCCCTCCAATGCGTACTCTCTCTCTCTCTCTGGCACTCTTTAGTTAATAATTATTTGCCTCATGCAAGCTGATGCTATAATATGTAATTGAAGTATGAAGAGATCAGATGGCACTTGGGTCGGCAGTACTCCACCACAAAATAGCACCACAGGTACAGTCGGCAGTACTCAACCAGAAAATAGCACCACAGCTACATTTACCAGTACTAGCAGCAGCAGAGGTGGTGAACTGTTAGACTTTGACATGACAAGCTCAGCAGCAAGTGCAACTCGTTATAATTTTCTGTTATTTCTCGTCTTCGCCTTCTCCTTGTATTTCTACTAGTACGACATGAGAAATCATCATTGATCTATCTAGCTAAAATGTACAGATTATATATTGATTCGTTTATATTCTTCAAACAAAAAGATAAAAAAAAGACTTCATATATCATGATTTGTGCTTTATTTATTATAAATTATGATGTAATTCCTCAAGGCTAGCTACTAATATCTAATCTAATCTAATCTAATTAATGAATTCACATGCATGAACCACAAAGTTAGAATTAGTCTGGTATTGGTGAAGGCAGTACTGGTACAAGAATTGGGGCTTGCGGTACAGATTCATTCAAGGGAGAGCACTCCCACTGGCCTTCCTTCGTTTGAGAAAAAGAGAAATGCTTGGGCATCCACACTAATTGCTCCTTCTCCTTTCTCTCTCTAGATAACGCTCTCTGTGTCTCCTCTATCTTTCTCTTTGCCTCTCTCGCTCTCTCCCAATCCTTGTTCATGATCGCTTCGCTCACCTCACCCCATACTATCGCTGATTCGGTCGCAGATAATCCCTGAAACAAGGCAAAGTTAAGTTAAAAAAGATATAATCAATTTATTAAGCAAAATAAAAGTCTATAATTTTAAACAGAAAAATACTCCCCGGCTTTTAAAATACCTTTGCATTATTCAAGACAGGAGTCTCGAGTTTTGATATCGCCTTCTTAGCATCATAGAGCACTTGAACCTCCCCATTTTCAACATCCTTCAATGAAACATTTCTAAATGCAAATTTACTTTTAGTATTTAATTTAATCAAAGACAAGATAATATAAATCAGAAATTACAATGGAACAATAATATATACTTACTTGTCCCAATGGCCGCTGATCTCATAGACGAGTTTTTGTGTACCGGCATTGAAGATCTTTCCTTTGATGCACCTGGGATTGCCCCCAAATCCCCAAAAAGAGTTACCTCTGTAATAACATACCTCGGCCTCAAGACCTGACTCTTTACACTTTATTCTGACGGTGCCGCTCCACTCCATGCATGGTTTAGGCAAAATTCTAATCACCAAATTTGGGGCATTCATTTCGTACTTCTCGTTGTGGGATTTCAGCCACAATTGCCTTTTTCCATGTATCACCGCTTCGACACTGGTACCTGTTATCATACCCCCCCCAAAAAAAAGGAAAATGGTAACTTGTCTTTTGTTTGTACATGCACGGAATGATTAACTGAGATCAAGTTGGAATTATTCTAAATTTACCGTAAAATTTTGGAACTGAATGTTGGCTCCAAACCAACTCTATATTTTCCTCTGAATCAGTCGCATGAAGTGCCGAGACAGGAGGATGATGAGAAACCTAGTGCATTGAAGCTTATATTGTTAGTATGTGAAAATTGAAATTATGTATTTTTTTACACAAGATATGTATCAAATTTAGTGTCGTTTCAAATTGATGAAAATTACAGGAGTAATACTGAAATTGGAATTACCTGCTCAAGTAGAACATTGAGGTTTCCCCTGGAGACATGGTGAGTCTCACCTAAGATGGGATTGAATGGGGCCAAACCAAAAATGGCGGGTCGTGTGGTGGATATGCTCCACGCAACGACCGAGGCGAATCTCTCTCGGCTCGTCTCTCCTCTGGCACACCTGCTCAAGTTATCCTCTCCTATGCAATATACTCCTTCTCCGTAGCATTGCAGTTGTGATTTCGGCATGTTGAATAGAGGGGGAAGCTACATTTAATTATATTTCATTCAGTTTTGGCATGGCAATGGCTAGAGAGTATATATATTTCTATATTATATGTTGTTTAAAAAAACCTGGAATTGAGTGAGATCGGATCCGGGTCGGATATTGCGAAAGAGGCTTAGCACACGCTGGACCACGTTAGGCGGCCGCATCTCTTCTGCCAGACCACCTTCCAAAGCCAGTGGCGGTGTCAGCACGACTCTCGATACAATCTCCTCCACCTGGCCCCACATCCCCCAATTAATTTGTCAGAACCAAGTTTCAGATTAATTATATATATATATATATATATATATATATATATATATATATATATATATATATATATATACAATATAAATATATACACAGAATGCATGCATGATGCATGCCTCAGTCCTAGTTGTATATATATATATATGACCATCAACTGATCTTAATTTGACATCCGAAAGGAAAATAATGGAATGATGTATCCAGCTAGCTAGAGTACAAGTCTTCAAAAATGAAACAAAATTAAAATACATTGCGTCACCCAATTAATTACGTGTTAGAACTAAAATGAACAAAACAAAAATATTATATTAGTGGAGATTTAGTTCACATGTCACAATCAACTTACGCCAAATGGGGTTTGTTTTATTCACCTATATATATATATATATATATATATATATATATATATATATATATATATGTCCAAACTTACAAATGAAGCCACGCGTAACCCACACTTCTCTCGCATCCCTAGGGATTAAACTATTAATTGCTACTTACTACTTACCAAAATTTATATTTCATTAATTGCTACTTACTACTTTACCAAAATTACCAAAATTTGTGGATCATATTTTCCGAAAGTATCTAGTGAGAAAGAGAGAGATGCATGCATACATGGCATCCACAAAGAGAAAGCGATTATTATATACTATGCCCCTTTTCCAGATACCAACTAATTTATCTACACAATAAAGGTGTCCCAATGCAAAATTATTAATGGGGAAAAAAGAAAACAAAAGAACGATGGGGTCCAACTATGAAATCACACTTGCGGGCGGAATCAATTCCCTTGTTTCCTTCGTATCAATTTGGAATACGAAAAGGAAGGAGGATTGATTAGTGACCAATTTCTGTTGAGAAGAAAATAGAAACCTATCTACGAAGAGACTTACCATGTTTTCTCCTAATTAAATTTGGAGCGCCTTGCCTTTTCAAATGCAACGATTGATCTCTTTCTTTGTTCTTTCTCCCTTCCTTTTTTTATTTTTATTTTGTTTGGAACGGTAACTGATATCGCTCTGATATCGCTCTTTCCCTCTCTTTCTCTCTATATCTCTGGTATGAAATATGAAATATGAAATATGAAAGGTTTTGTAGGAGATGGTATGAAGGGTTATGTAGGAGATATGATATATATATAATATTTAAATAAATAAATGAACGCTGTCTCGGGAATCTGTCTAGGGAGGAGACAGATGACAATATGACATGCGATGCGATTAATGTTAATCACGATCGAAGACTAATTTTATAGAGCGAATATTTAGTTGACAGAGATTAAAAAACACTTAAATTCTATTTGGTTATAATAAAGTGCCCCACACTTTAATTCAAAACGCGCTACTGTAAAGTATAAAGTACTTTTAAATAGAAACAAAATGCTCTTTGGTCGCTGCTCCTACCGCGCCAACGCATCACCATCCCTTCACACGTACTAAAAGTGCAATAATAATATTTTAATCAGATACTAAAATTAAAGAAAAAACTCGTTTCCTTTCGCATAGGCCGTCATTTTTGTTAATACCCTCAAAAAAAAAAAATAGTAAATCTGTCCTCAATCACAAATTTTTATTAAAAATACCTAACTGCTCCACGGTGGGACGGTCCACTATTCAAACCAAACTGTCCCACAATGGGACGATCTGCTGCCTACACCAAACCGTCTGGTATAAAACCTATATAAAAATCACTTTTCTTTCTCCTACCCACTCACAATTCATTCTAACTTAGCTGAAAGAGGAAGAGGAAGAGAAAGACGATTTTTTTGGCGATTTCAGATAACAATAGAGGTAGATTTTCACAATTTTTTTAATTTATTATTTTAACTTATCTTTCTAATTCATTTTTAAAATTTATTTTTTTGAACAAGAATGATAGACAGTAACTGATAGGTCCATATACCAATGGCCCTTAAAAAGCCCAGGCCTGGCCCAATAGAGCACTCCCAGATTTAAATACATAAAAGGCCGGCCCAAAATAGAACGAAACAGAATAGGCCCCTCCCCCTACAAGAACAGCCCGGGACTCGGACCCCCTCCCGGGGCCAGCCCGAGGCCAGGAACAACCCGGGATTCGGACCCCCTCCCGGGGCCAGCCCGAGGATAAGAACAACCCGGGATTCGGACCCCCTCCCGGGGCCAGCCCGAGGATAAGAACAACCCGGGACTCGGACCCCCTCCCGGGGCCAGCCCGAGGATAAGAACAACCCGGGATTCGGACCCCCTCCCGGGGCCAGCCCGAGGTTAAGAACAACCCGGGATCCGGACCCCCTCCCGGGGCCAGCCCGAGGTTAAAAGCACGAGACTCGGACCCTACCCCAGGGGCCAGCTCGGAATCAAATGAAATGAGGCTCAAAGCCTAAACACGCCGAACAGCCAGAGGAGGCCGACGTACGGCCTCGCTGATTCGGCTCGTGACAGATTATGCGGACATTATCGCCTATTATGCGGATGCCTCCAAACAGTCATGAGGGCCCTCGTCATTAATGATGACAAGACCTCGCTACAGTAAAGGCGACCCCTATTTAAGGCAGAGAAATCCCCAGAGAAAGGGACCGCATTTTTTATCACCACCAGAGGAGGTATTAAAAAGGTTTAGAGCGTTAATACCCCTCCGACACCCCGCGTGTCCACCCTCTCGGCCCGATTCGTTCGAACCGGGACGAGTTACACTTTCGACCATCCAGCCTTCGCACGGCCTGCTTCCCAGGAACAGGACGTGCACGCACCTTACTGGACCGAGTCCAAGTACGGCCCGGCCCTCTGGGGAAGGGACGTATTAGTAACAATCGAGGAAGAGAGAAAGAGAGTAACCGAGGTAGGTCGTCCTATCGTGACCTAGTGAGAGGAGGGTCAATTAGTGATCGAGGTAAAAATGGGGGAAAAAAGCACAAGTGTCAAGTATGCCCTGATACACAGACATGTCGATCATTCATACAGCTGGAATTTCTTTTCGGACGATGACTTTGTAGAAAACCCCTACGGCAATTTTTTGAAAAAAAAGAAGGTTGATTTAGAGCCTCCAGCATCGGACGATGAGTTTGTTCCGTGTACTTATACTAGTAAGGCTACCACTTCGTCTGCTGTGACTGATCCAGATCCAGCAAAATCTGATGATGACTTTGTTCCATGTACTTTCAAGGCTCGTTGTAAGAAGTAGTACTACTTATTAAGAATTTATGTTGTAGACTTTATTCCATGTAGTCTTTATTTCATCAATTTAGTGTTTATTTATATTTTATGTTGTCAATTTGTGTATATGTAATTAAGTTATGAAAATAACAAAACTCAAGCATGTAAAATAATTTCACAAACTCTAAATTAAATAATTTACAAACTACCAATTAAAATAGTTCACAACATATATTTCAAGTAACTTGGTAATCAGCGACGACGTCCGAACAAACTAAGTTAACGAGTTATGGGTCTGCTTCCGGGTGTCTCTGCATGGTTACTAGATGCTTGGCTACTACTGGGTGTCTCTACATGACTACTAGATGCTTGGCTCCCATCAGTAGGTTGTCTTCTACATGTTGCCTCAGCAACAACTCTAGCATTTTCTCTTTCATTGGCTTCGTTTATGGCATCTGCATTGCATTCTAGTTCACCAAACATGGTATGATATTGACATCGTAAAACATAAAATAAAATATAAAATCAAATGTACATGCTCGCTGCCTGTCAGAAGTTGAACGGCGAGCCTGATGTCCCATTCGCCTACCTTGCATCTGGTTCATGGTCATTACAGCACGCTTGTGGGGCCTTCTCTCTAACCTGATCCATCCCTTTGCGGGCATGATTCCATCCCCAACATAGGCTGGCCACGCATGCTGGTTGGGATAAGAATAGAAAGATGCAACCTAAGTACTTACAAGATACTCGGTACGGTACATGTCAGCGACAAAATTATCATCACAGAAGTTTCTCACTCAGCACACCGCCATAGCATGAGAACAAGGTATGTGAGCTAATTGGATTCATTGGCATGTACATGTTACAGCATTGTTAGGTCCGAAAATAATAATATACTTGAAATTCCTTTTCACAAACTTCATAGTCCCATCTGGTCTATGGCTGGTTGGAACGTACTCACCTGGACATTTCACTTCGAATTCCAAGTTGCGATCCCCATACGGGACAACGTTCATAACTGAACATTTCCCCCTATGTTTACTTCGTTTTCCCTCCACCCTTGTTGAAAACGTTTGATTCCTGGCCAGTAATTCGAGGGCTTTCACACGCTGTTCAACAAACCATGCATTTAACTTGTAGAATGTGTCATTTACAATTGCTGCCACGGGCAACATCCGGCTCTGCTTGAAAACATTATTCAAGGACTCAGACCCATTTGTGGTCATAATTCCCATTAGTAACCTCCATCACGGGTTTGAAATATTTTCTCATTGCAGATCTCTAGGATTATTTTTGCTCACCTTGAGTAAGTATGCATTTGCTTTTGGACAGTACTACACAAAAATAAATTTTTAGATGAGAAAATTTAAGTAATTAATTCAGTAAATTTTCATCTAAAATATGTTAAATTTTAAAAATAAAAATATACATACCTTGGCAAACTTTTTGAACATCTCTTCCACATTTTCGGCTTCTTCCTCCTGCAACCAATTTTGAATGTATCTGCAACCCATTTGTCGCATCCGATATTTCTTGTTTAGGTTGTCTACAACGTGTTACATACACAACTTATGCACACAGTCGCCGTCCGCTGTAGACCACCCGAAATCTCTACGATAAAAAATATATTTAATTTATTTGTGCTAGTCTGATATAATACAAAAGAACATATTCACAACCACTTCTCTTCGTAAAAGCTCATGAAAAATCTCCAATTTTTACCATCGTGGAGCGATTTGGTTGGAAGAGTCTGGTATGGAGAGGTGACCGCCTCACTATGGGGCGGTTTGGTTGGGATAGTGGACCACTCCACTATAGAGCAGTCAGGACATTTTTAATTATTTTTCAGAGGAGAGAGCAGATTTGATATTTTCTTTTTTTTTTTAGGGGTATTAATAAAAATCACGGTCGCATAGGAGAGGAGGAATTAACAATCAAACAGAAAAAAAAAAAAAAAAGGAATCAAGCATACTAATCTAATACACAATATTTTGTCTCAGTAAATTTCATGTCCCTTACCAGAATCCAAAAAGAAAACAAGCAACAACTAAAATCTTTTATTACATGTCCTCCTACCATATCTTTTATTCTCCTTCTCTGAAAGTTAATTTGATTTGATAAAACGAGATAACTTCGACTAAAGTTACTTGACTTGGATTATTTCTGCAGTTTTGGTTTAGAGCCTTTCTTAATTATTTTCTGAAGTGCCTTTTTTGCTTCTTCAAGGGTGTCGACTGCATGCTCCACTTCAAATGACAGCCTCTGGATATTAAACTGCAATACAAAATATCATCTCATTAGTTGAAACGTACCCTTAGTTTTACTTTTGTGCAAAAAATAACGTATTTCCCCCTCTAAAATTTATAATATCATATTTATCCCTTTAAATTTTGTAAACTCACAAATTTACTCAATTTATTGGGTTTTTCATTGAAACTCATTTTATATTTATAAGGTTATCATTTTATCCTTTATTGAAAAATAAAAGTATGTACTTTGTGTAATTATACAAAAATGTTCAGTCTTCTAATTAGTCGATTTTCGAGAGCAAATAGTTCATTTCTCTACTTATGACACATACATAGTGGCATTTAAGTATACACTTGTGTCATGTTATAAGTAAAAAAACAAACCATTTGCCTGACAACCTGTTAATTAGAAGGCTAAACATTTCTTTTACACAGACGAAATATTTTTTATTTTTTAATAAAGGGTAAACTTTATAAATTTAATATGAGTTCTAATAGAAAAGGTAAGAATTGGGTAAATTTGTGAGTATTGAAAATTTAAAGGGGTAAATATGATATTATGAATTTCCAAGGGGGCAATACATAATTTCAAAAATTTTGAGAAAAATAGTATGAAGATATTATCACCTGAGCACCTTGCCTGACTCGAATATCAGTGCCTTTACTATCAACCGATATAAGAGCAGCATCATCAATCTCTACTTCAGCGGACAACAGCTCTTTTAGTGGCTTCGAAAACATTGCATTCAGCTCCTATATCCAATAAAACATAAAGGAACCTTTACAAAAACACCCTTCATTTACTCAGGATTCATGGACTGATGTCATTTTAGGTTTTAGTCCAATAGTAGAGATAAAAACCAGATAATGATACCAAAGTTTGTTGCACAAATAGTTACCTTAAGATTTTGCTCAACTCCAGTAGCAGCTATCTTGTCAGGACAAGTGGTCTCATACGCCTTCACATCTACCCATGCCACCGTACCAAACCCCCCAATAAAATAGACATCACTGCATTCTCAAAATTAATAATAAATCAAAACTATGCAATTATTATATATAACTAAAAAGATATGTCCTACTCTTTAGCATGTATGACATACAGTAGCAGCAAAGATCTGAAATAGAGGGATCCAATGACCATGCTTTTGGCGTTCCATCATATTACCATTTGTATACTTTCATTTCAACAAAATTTAAATCCAATATTGAAAATTTCAGAGTTCATTTTGGACAGGATTAAAAGGTGAAAAAAAAAATCAAAGCACCATAATAATCATTTCAGAGTTCATTTGTGATTTCTTGACCTTGTACAGGACGAAATCACAACAAAATCATAAGCATTTCTCCCTACTGCCCTTCTTAATAATGCTATACTAAATGAAAGTATGAAGAATTGGATTCATACACTGTAATTTCCCTTACCCGATGGTTTGCATGCGGTAATAGTAAAAATTGCCCCATTGTTGGGAAGCCCACTGCTGGTGCTTCGCTATATACTGTTGCCGTGCCCAATCCTGAATTTTCATATTAATTTTTATTACATTATCTGAGTTATCAGAGGATTGATATCACCATTACCATAAATAAAGAGAGACAGCAATAGTGAAGTCTCGCAAATTCAATACGCACATAAAAACATACCTGCTGCTCAGCTGGGAGAGGCACGACATCACCAAAAATTGTGACACGTGCATTTGATAACCCACTCCATCCAGGAATCTGAGAAAATTTAAACAAGTTAGAAAGATGAATAAATTTTCCTGGTTTCTTTGATGAAACTGATAAAACCACTAAAGCTAACATACTTGGACGACAAGCGTACATCTGGGATCAGCCAATAGATTTCTCGTGTGAATTGCTAGCGGTGATAGTGAGAATATTGGATCTATCGATAATAAACAAAAAAATATACATAAGATTCATGTTATTATCATATCATTGCTATATGTGACTTTTACATTGCCCTTGTATTAGATTAAGTTTTTCAGTACTCCCCTAAAATATGTGCTTTTTTATAGACAACAAGCAGATTACTATTGGAAACATGAACCAGTAGAGAAGATAAGGAATTGCATGGTTGCACGAGTAAACCCCACGCAACACCTCACACGAGCAAAGGCAAATTCTAAACTTTTGGAGGGGTTGATGTGGAACTTTTTATTTAACTAAACTATGAAGAGTAGAAGATTGTAAGGGAACTTACGGCCCATTGAATCAGATGCAAAGTCGACAAGTGAACCAAATGGATACCCAGCTCTACGATGGTGCATCTTTGACATTGTGGTTGACAGGTGTGCAAAACGAGCCTGGTTGGTTCATCCAAAAATATATATATACTAGTTACAGTTACAGTTGCAGTTGCATCAGAAAAATAACTATATATAATAGCATTAGCATTTGCATCACCTGCTCCATTAAGTTTCGCACAGCAAGTGCTGGAGGTGGTAAATCATGTGCTGACGTGGCGCTGTGAACCCCACCTGATATGGGTGTTCTGAACAATCCAGCACGTGACCCGCTCAAACCGGTGCTGACATGTGTGCCCTGATCCATATTCTCAGTTGATGCCAGATTCGGGTTGGATACCTAAGAGGAAATTTGAAGTGATAATATGGCATATCTAAATGCTGCTACAAATACTCAGCAAAAGTTGTGCAATGGAAAGGATAATCAAAGAGAAGAGAAGAGAAGAGAAGAGGAAGAGAAGAACCTGAACATTAATAGGGAGAGAGAAATCAGGAGAATCAGCACCAGACTGACTGGAGGATCCATTTGGAAGCGCCTGAAGAACAACAGGTCTTCTCGGAGCTCCAATGGGGGAAGAGGAGGAAGAAGAAGAAGAAGAAGAAGAAGAAGAGGAGGAGGTGGCGGCGACGGCGGGGAAGAAGACGGGGAGCCGATTCCGATTCCGATTGAGGCTGAGGTTGACGGTGGGAGGAGAGCGAGTGGGACCCCGCAGCTCCGGCAGAAGAGACCGCGACGGCGACGGTGACGATAAAGCCTCCATGGTCATGGATCACGTGACTGACAAACGAGGGTTTTAGACGGCGGAGATGAGAAAGAGTTTGCAAAGCGCACCGATCCCTAGTACCAGTATCAATCTATATCTAATATTATCGTTTTCAGGATTCAAAATATCGATTCAAAGTGCTCAACATCATTTTTACAACAAAAAAATTATATAAAAATTTACAAATATCAAATTTTAAATTTTTCTTTATGTTTTCTACTGTTCTTAAAATAAATAGAAACTCCCATAATTTATAAATTATAGACTATTCTAAACTAGTGATTTCCAGTATATCTAAATAATAGTAAAATATATTTTTAAAGGTAAATTTCGATCTCCAACTGTATTTTTATATAGAGATCATATTAAGCGGTTTAGATCAATTATTTGATATTTCAAAATATAGATATGAATCTATTATACGGACTGATATGCACTTTGCAAAGTACCGTAGGCTCACTCATCGTAGTAGTAGTAGTAATAACAATATAAAAATTTGGTAATTTTTGTAACTAAAAGACTACATTTATGCAATCCTCTAAAAGAAGCTATGAAAATTAAATAATAAAAAAAAATATCACGAAAGCTTCATCATGTAAATTAAAATTAAATAATCAGAAAGCACAGAGAGAGCTGTTGGAGGAATGGTTTCATTGGATCCGAAGAGGGGAATTAGGCCGTGGTTCAGAATCGACCAATTCTGCCCTTGATTGATCTCCTCTCCTTTTCTTCCCTTTCTCCCCCTGTTTGCGATCGCCGCCCTTCTGCTTCTGCTTCTGCTTCTGCTTCTGCCAATTGAGTCGGAGGTGAGAGTAGAGACACCAACACTCGTATTTGGTGTTGTTTGCTCTCCTTTGAATTTTCTAGTTGGTAAGTTATATTTATTTCTAGTTAATTGATAGTTTGGTGCTATTAGTTATAACTCTTTTTTTCCCTTGGATACTAATTGAAGGTGGTACCAGCTGGTATATATGGTTGGTACCATAGTAGGTGATAGTTTAACATCTTATTTTCTTTAGGTTTTTTATTTTATGTTCCTATTTTTTAGGGTAATTGCTGGATTTCACATTTATCTAAAAAAAGGAGAGATATTTCATTTTAAGATGTATTACTTAAAAAAAGGAAACAAAACAAAAAAAAACATTAAGTACATTTCAATAGGTAGAAAAATTTCAAAAAATGTAAAATTTAGTCTCCAAGCACATTTCAATATGAATATCTTGTTGAGCGGTTCGAATCGACTGTTTGGTCTTTCAAAATAGAGATATGAGCGTGAAGTAAACAAGATTCTTACTTCGTAACTCATCATAACCCATCTCTCTCTCTCTCTCTCTCTATATATATATATATATATATATAGAGTAGAACTAGGGTGCTCCTAAGCTCACCAAGCCCTTCGTGAGCGCGACTCTAAAACCTATCAAATTGACTTCAAACGACATTTTCAAACCGTTAGATGTTCAATCTATATTAAAATGTGCTTGGAGACCAAATTTTACATTTTTTTGGAATTTTTTACTATTTATTAAGATGGTTTGAAAATCGTTGTTTTTATTAAAATTCTGCACCATTGGAAAACAGCGATTTTCAAACCATCTTAATAAATAGTAAAAAAATTCCAAAAAATGTAAAATTTGGTCTCCAAGCACATTTTAATATAGATTGAACATCTAACGGTTTGGAAATGTCGTTTGAAGTCAATTTGATAGGTTTTAGAGTCGCGCTCACGGAAGGGCTTGGTGAGCTTAGGAGCACCCTAGTTCTACTCTATATATATATATATATATATATATATATATATATATATATATATATATATATATATATGGAGTTGGGCTACGGTACTTCGCGAAGTAAAGCGAGTGTTTTACTTCACACTTAAATTTTGTGATTTCAAAGTTTAAAATGTTGATCCGAACCGTTCAAATTGATCTCCATCTTAAATTGTGCTTGGAGATCAAATTTTACATTTTTGGAAATGTTTTACTATTTCTTTAGAATTTTTGAAAATTGTTGTTTTTGATGGTCCAGGATTTTTTGAAAAATAACGATTTTCAAAAATTCTAAAATAATAGTAAACAATTTCCAAAAAATATAAACTTTGGTCTCCAAGCACAATTTAATATGGAGATCAACTTGAATGGTTCGGATCGATGTTTTGAAGTTTCAAATTGAAGATATAGTTGTGAAGTAAAACACTCATTTTACTTCGCGAAGTACCGTAGCCCAACTCATATAAATATATATATATATATGAGTGAGACTACGGTACTATGCATAGCACGGTTGGGTCCGTGCTACGGCTCAATATTTGAGTTTTCAAAATCCTAATGGTCGATCCGAACCGTTCAACTTGATTATAAAATGAATATGTACTTGCAAACCAAATTTTACATTTTTTCGAACTTTTTTACTATTTTTTTAGATAGGTAGAAAATCACTTGATCTGAAAATTCTGGACCATCCAAAAACAATAATTTTCTACCTATCTAAAAAAATAGTAAGATCATGTTAATATTAAGACCATGTTGAGAAATTCAGATCGACTATTTGAATTTTGAAAATGGAGATATGAGCGGGAAGTAAAACACTTTCTTTACTTCCCAAAGCACCGTAGCATCACTATATATATATATATATATATATATATATATATATATATATATAGAGAGAGAGAGAGAGAGAGAGATAGACTATGGTGAGTTGTGAAGTAAAACAGCGTTTTACTTCACGCCATATTTTTATTTTGAAAATTCAAACAACCGATCCGAACCGCTCAACATGTTATCTATATTGAAATGTGCTTGGAGACTAAATTTTACATTTTTTGGAATTTTTTTACTATTTATTAAGCCACTTTGAAAATCGCTGATCTACTGTGAACAGTAAAAATTTATGGACCACCTGATCAGCGATTTTCAAAGTGGCTTAATAAATAGAAAAAAAATTCCAAAAAATGTAAAATTTGGTCTCCAAGCACATTTCAATATGGAGATCATGTTGAGCGGTTCGGATTGATTGTTTAGATTTTCAAAATGAAAATATAAGCGTGAAGTAAAAATGACATTTTACTTCACAACTCACCATAGCATATATATATATAAATATATATATATATATATATATATATATATATAGTGGCTAAGATCAAAGTGGTATGACCAACGCCTTTGGTGCTACCAAGTCATTTTTGGATTTTCAAAGTCCAAATGGTCGATCTAAACCGTTAGATGTGATCTCTATATTAAAATCTGCTTGGAGACCAAATTTTATATTTTTTGGAATTTTTTTACTATTTTTTAAGCCACTTTGAAAATTGCTGATCACATGGTCCAGAATTTGGTTGCACTGTTTTTACTGTTCACCCAGATCTGCCCTTTTCAAAGTAGCTTAAAAAATAGTAAAAAAATTCCAAAAAATGTAAAATTTTGTCTTCAAGCAGATTTTAATATAGATTGAACATCTAACGGTTTGAATCGACTATTTGAACTTTAAAATTGCAAAAACTAATTGGTAGCACCAAGGCCTTGGTCATACCACTTTGACCTTAGCCACTCTCTCTCTCTCTCTCTCTCTCTCTCTCTCTCTCTCTCTCTCTATATATATATATATATATATATATAGGCCGGCTAATGTCATAACGTTAAAATTTCAGTCTAAGTTATAACAAGTCAGTTTTTGTGATTTCAAAATCAAAACAGTCGATCCGAACCGCTCAACATGATCTCCATATTAAAATGGACTTGGAACCAAATTTATATTTTTTGGAACTTTTTTACTATTTTTTTAGATAGGTACAAAATTACTGTTTTCAGATAATTCTGGACCATTCAAAATACGAAGGATTTTGTGTGCATTTTATACACTATTTTGTTCATTTTTTTACCACTTAACTTGATAGTAAATAAATTCAAAAATTAAAAAAATTTATATGAAAACGAAGCTCTTGTTAAGGAGATTGGTTTGAACGGTTTTAATTTGTCGTTTAAAGCCGATTCGATAGTTTTTAGAGACCAAAAGCATATTGTTGAAATACTAGAGAAAACGCGTTAGCCGTACTTAGCATATGGTTTGAACGGCTTTCATTTTATCGCATGATCTTGGTCTTGGTGTCTTAGATGCACGCATACCAAGAATAAATTTTTTTTATTAAGCTCAAAAATTATATTTTATTAAATTTGTCAGAGTGCTCTTAGTGTATTATAGATGCGAAGGAGGGCCCACCATGTGGATTTACACGAATTTTGCAGGAATAAGCTACATAAATAACGGTACGCGTTTCTCGGATGTACAGATTATTGTTAAACAATTAATTAGTATGCAACTAATTAATAAAAATTTTACAAATAATTTTGTTTTTATTAAAATTTATGTGTACACACTTGTATTAAAATAATTAATTTAACTCATCAAACTTATTTTAACTTAGTTTCATTATTAATTAATATAATTTTAAAAATCATCATTTAGAAAAATTCAGGAAAGACAAAACATAGTACATAAAACAAATAAATATAGAAAAAAAAATAATAGAAATAACTAACTAATTAGATGTATAAATGGAAATGGACGATTCGTAACGGTTTCGTTACCGCCAATGACTAATCGGCCCATTAGTCGGACTAAATGACCCTTTTCTACAACAATAAGCTACATAGCTCAGAGAAAAAAAAAAAAAAAAAAACCTCGTACCGCTGGTTTTACCAACATTATGAATCAAAATTGCTGCAGCTGATTTTGGCAGTAATAGAAGCTCAAAACATCAAACATACTGCTGATAAAAAAATGATCGGTAGTGTGATTTTTTGAGATTTTAGTAATATAATGTTATGTTTGAATTTCGTATTATTTATGTTATAAATAAAAGAATCTCGACATAGAAGCTATATTTATATTTTGTTCCATCTTGTCTAGTCTGGCTCTGTACCGATGATAAATTTAATTACATTTTTTAGAAATTTAAGTCCAACCCAATAACGGCAAAATCTATCTAAGCGCACCCAGAGGTCGATGCAATGATTTTTTGTTGCATTTCTCATGTTTGATATCTTCATATATCACTATTTTGTCGCTTAATAACACTTAATAATCTTGAGTAGTTTTGTGTTGCACCACCATTATTTAATTAAGTCTTAATAGTGTCATATATCACCGGTTTTTTTAACTATAACTTAAAAAAAATTAAAAAAGAAATACATAAGAACTTTAAAATTTTCAGAAAATGCCACTATCGCTGATTTTGTCAACGATACGCTTGAGCTCCTATCGCTAGTAAAATCAGCAGTATGTTTGAGCTTGGGCTTTTCGATGGTTCAGAATTGTCTAAAATTTGAAATTTTGTAAAATACTTAATAAATAATAACAAAATTCAAAAAAAATGTAAATTTGATCTCCAAGCACATGTTAATAGAGAGGCCGTGTTAACGGTTTGAATTGACTATTTGAACTTTCAAAATAAAAAAACTGATTGTTGTAAAATATTGTAACTTATCAATATTGTAAGTAAATCACTCCTCCATATATATAGACATATTAGAAAGTATATGTGTATGACACTATCACTGTATATTTCATTTCAGTTACTCGGATACTTCACAGAGGGCTTCGTAACCCGTGTCGCGTCCGATACGCTAGCATATCCTTTACCACCCGATACAGTCTCAGATACGTGTTGAAGGGCAGCGAAGCGATACGGCTCTGTCTAGACGCACAACAGGGCATCGATACGTTAATCTTGTTTTTCATTTGATGGTAGTTGAAGATTTGGTATCATTTGGTATATATATGGTTGGTATCATAATAGTAACTATTTATAAATATTTTTTTGTTTCTTTTAAGTTTTACGAATTTGTTAATTTTTAATTAATTACTTGTTCCTTCTAAAAAAAAATTTAGTTATGAGAGGTATAACTGTTTTTTACAAGAGAATAAATTCAACATTGTCATTGTATATGGGACTCTCAATAGAAGGTAACTCACCTGAAACAAATAAATTGATATGCCTCCAATATCTCATATTAATTTAAATTTTAGAGATGAAAATTATATATTTGATATGAAACAAATAAATAGTTATTGATTTGAGAGTTTGGAGCTCTTGGCATCCTTACTTTTCTATGTAACATATATTGAGATATTACAAGTGAGAACATAATTGAGAAATGTTAATTTGCATAGTACACATGAAAAATGAATGATTTAGTCCTTTCTGGATCACGCAAATATTAGGTGATTATTTATCATGAGTAAATAAAAAAGAAACATAAGAAATAGAGAGGTTTAAAACGCATACAAAACAAAAGCTCAGAAGCCAGCCCGTCTAATTAAATCAATTGTCACATCAAAGGTAGAGTGAGTCATAGAAGGTAGTGTATTGAAAACGGTCCGGGGCGGGTCGGTCCGGTCCAAACCCGTCCGGTCCCCGGGTTGACTCGGGCACGGGTTAGCCCGGGTCAACGGGTTGAGTCGGGTAGGGGGGTCGGGTTGGGGTTTGAGTCGGCCGACCCTTACCCGGCCTAAACCCGGCGAGTTAGGTCGGGGCGGGTTGGGTCGGGTCGGGACGTCGGTCCGGTCCGGATTGGCCCAGGTCGGTCCGTTTTTTTTTTCTTTTGTTTTTCTGTTTTCTGTTTTGTTTGGAGGTTTTTGGCTGTTTTTTTTTCATTTTTTTTTATTTGAACTCAATATATTTTTGTTTAAAATCAAATTATGTTAAACCGAATTTTGTTAAAACCGAATTATTCTAAAACCAAATTAGTTTAAAACCAAATTATTCTAAAACCGAAATACCGAATTAGTTTAAAACCGAATTATTTTTTATCTTTAAAACCGAATTATTTTAAAACAATAGATTTAAAAATAAAAGTTACCTCCTCCTTTATTCCGGGCTTGGGACCGGCTATGTAAAATAACATAGGCGGAGTTCTAACTTTTTTTTTGTTAGTAATTATTCTTTAAAATGAAACAATTGAAATATTTAGAAATTATAATTTAAAAAAATAACAATAAAGATTAAAAGAGGTTAGAATTTTATACCGACACTACCTATCTAGTAGTTGTTGTGCATATACCATAGGTCGCTCTCTTGCTCACCGTCCGAATCTTCGTTAGGCTCAGGCCCCTCGGTACCGCTTTCTTGAGTTTCGACACCGGATGATGACGCATCCAATCCCATGGCATGTTGCGTGCGATTTTCAGCATCAATCCAGTCTTTCAAGCACACAAGTCTCTCGAAAACATGTGCACCCAGCTTACTTCGTTTATCGGTGAGGATCCTGTTCGCCGAACTAAAACATGATTCGGAAGGGACGATTGACACGGGCACGACAAATGTGTCGCGGGCCATCATCGCCAGCGTTGGATAGGCAGTTGCATTCCTCCTCTACCAATCCATGAAGTCAACTCATTCATTTTCGTTGGTCCCCAAACAGTAGCTCATTAACTCGTGTTACCTTGGGATCCCGTCAGGTCGTCATCATCCTGGAAATCGCCTAACAATCCAGTACTGCTATGTGTGGATAGACTATTAAAACAATAGAAAAAATTAGTGGACAAATAATGTAGATATTATAAATAATAAATATTAAAAACATATGTATATTTATATTCATACCTCACGCCACCGGTCGAAGGCGGTTGGTTGGCATTTCTTCTTTCGCTGTATATGGCAAACATGTCCTCTAATGCCCGTTGTACGCGGGACTCCTCGCCCCTCCAGTTTAATTTTAAATTTTTCTTGTAGGCTACGAGTATTTTTACCGTGAACTTCTTCTTGTATGCCGGATGGAGGCAGTTTGCAAGAACGGTCAAGAGGGGTACCTCTTCCCAATATTTAACAAATTTTACCTTCATGGCTGCTACGATCGGATGGAGAGGGGAATCCTCACTATCCCTATCTTCCATATCACGGTACACCTTGGAAATATAGTAGAGATGGTGCAGCAACTCATGTGCCGTCGGTGTGTACGAGCAAGATAATTTGACGGTTGCTGTGAAAAAGGTTCCAAGGAATTGTGCAAGCATTATTATTCGCTGCCATTCGGGGTCGGTGAGTTCCAAAGCTTGTCCTTCGTTCGTCAATCTCAACATCTCCCCTATAGCCGCCTTGTAAGGAATGCATCGGTGCAGCATCCTGTAGGTGGAATTCCAACGGGTGTCTATATCCCAAGGTACCCTCATTTTGCCCAAACCTATTATTTCACACAAAGCTGCGAAATTTTGTTTTCCTTCTTGGTTTTATATAAATATGGGCAAGACCTCCCTTGAATTTAATTATCAAGTCCTTTACGGCTTCTACTTTAAGGCCATCTTTTACGGTAAGGTTTAGTATATGGCAATCACACTTTTGGTGAAACAGTGCACCATTCATGATTGGATTTAGGGACCGGATAAAATGATCGATGGACGCTACATTGTTGCTAGCATTATCGAATGAGATAGAAAAAATCTTGTTCCGTAAATCCCTTTTGAGATTATATTCTTGTAAAATCTCAATAATTAAATGGTAAATAATTTGTGCAGTGTGCGGGGAACTAACACCCGAAAACTTAAAACCCTTTTTTGTAAAACCCAATTCTCATCGATCCAATGACCGGTAATACAAGAGTACCCTAGGCCATGTTTACCGGCAGTCCATATATCGGATGTAACGGAGACATTATAATTTGCATATCCAAATATAGCCCGTAGGTCGTTTTTCTTTTGGATAAACTGGTTTTTAATTTCACGTACTATTTTTCTATGATGGATTTTCTTATACAATGGTTGAGCACACCCCCGAATTACTAGCCGGGCAAAACTACTATAATTACCCATACTAATTGGTTGTTCACGGTGGGCAATATATCGGGCAAATTCTTCAAGCATTATTTTTTCATCATATCTTTGGTGGGTTCTACTACCATCCGGGTTCATAAGGATTTGGACTAACCGCGGGTCCGCATGTTCTTGTGGTAGCTCACCCTTTTTCGCATGACCTTCGGCATGTTTCTTAATGTGGACATACCATTTGCAAGTTTATACTCGTAAATAACCTTGCAACCGCGTACCTTACATTTTAGAGTACGGACAACTCCACTCGCATTCAATGTCTTTTCATAATACCGCCAAAAATCCGTCTTGTATTCGGGCGCCTTGGTTTTCCTCTTCTTCGGTGGTTCGATGGGAGCAACACCTTCGGCTTGGGTTGCGGGGACAACTTCGGCTTGAATTTCCGGGACACTTGTCGAGGGAGTGCTTTCTATAGGGGCGGTGTATTGACTCGATCCACCCGAAGCAGTACCTCTAATATGGGCGGTGTATTGAGTCGATCATGTAGAAGCAGTACCTGCTCCATATGAAGGGTTAGAATACGGTGAATAGTAATTAGGTGGTGGCATTTGGGAGGGATTTTGAGGATAATAGTTAGGATCTTGTTGATGATAAATATGTGGTGGCATTTGGGAGGGATTTTGTGGATACGGCGGTGGCATTTGTGCGGGATTTTGTGGAAAAAGTTGTGGTTCTTGTGGAAGCCTACTTTCTATTACGGACATACTTGGATGGTACCCAGATGGCGTAGGATTGAAAAAATCTTGGGAAGCTCTTTGCGCCCAATCGTCCGACATGCTTTCTACATATTAAAATTAAATCCATTCAAAATAAATCCGAAATTATCTAATCTATTTAAATGTAAATCTAAATTCAATATAAAATAGATTAAATCTAAATTAAATCTAAATAAATCTAAATTGAATTCAAATCTAAATTAAATCTAAATTAAAGTAAGTAAAAGAAAAAAAAAACAAGGCATGAAGTGAAGCCTCTGCCTCCTTTGACAAATTTCAAAAGAAAAAAAAAAAACAAGGTACCCCTCTCCCTTTGCCGAACTTCAAAAGAAAAAGAAAAAGAAAAAAAAAGAAGGCATGAACCATGAAGTGAAGCCTCTGCCTCCTTTGCCGAATTTCAAAAGACAAAAAAAAAAAGGCACCCCTCAGCCTTTGCCGAATTTCAAAAGAAAAAAAAAGTAAGCATAATTCAAATTTAAGAAAAAATAAGTCTAATTCAAATTTAAAAAATAAGTCTAATTCAAATTTAAAAAATAAGTCTAATTCAAATTAAAAAAAAGTTTAATTCTAATTTTAAAATTTAAAAAAATAAGTCTAATTCAAATTTTAAATAAAAGTCTAATTCAAATTTTAAAATTTAAAAAAAATAAGTCTAATTTAAATTTCAAAAAAAAGTCCAATTCAAATTTTAAAATTTTAAAAAAATAAGTCTAATTCAAATTTAAAAAATAAGTCTAATTCAAAATAAATATAACTTGTTCTAACTTATTTTAAAAATCTATTTTACAACAATAACTTATAACTCTAACAAATTTAACTTATTCAAACAAATAAGTCTACCAAATCCAACATATTCAAAAATAAAATATAAATCCAACATATTTATCTAACAAATCTAACTTATTTATCTAACTTATTTAAAAATTAACAAGAATTTAAAAAATAAAATCTAACATATTCAAATCTATTTATCTAACATATTCAAATCTATTTAAAAAATAAATCTATTTATCTAACCTATTTATAAATAAAATCTGAATTTTAAAAAGTAAAATCTAACCTATTTCAAAATAAATCCGAATTTCAAAACAAAATAGAATAATCTAACAAATCCAATAATCTAACCTATTCAAAAATAAAATATAACTTATTTATCTAACCTATTTAAGATAAATTCGAATTTTAAAAAATAAAATCTAATCTATTTCAAAATAAATCCGAATTTCAAATAAAATACAATAATCTAACAAATCCAATAATCTAACATATCATATAATCTAACATATTCAAAAATAAAATCCAATAATCTAACATATTCAAAAATCTATCATATCCAATATTCTAATATATTCAAATCTTATTATCTAACATATCCAAAATTTAAAAAATAAATCTATTTATCTAACCTATTTATAAATAAAATCCGAATTTTAAAAAGTAAAATCTAACCTATTTCAAAAATTTCAAAACAAAATACAATAATCTAACCTATTCAAAAATAAATCTAAAATCTAACATATTTCAAAATATTCAAATGTAACCTATTACAAACTAAATATAACATATTTAAAAAAAATATAACTATCCAACATATTCAAAAATAAAATATAACTTATTTATCTAACCTATTTAAGATAAATCCGAATTTTAAAAAATAAAATCTAATCTATTTCAAAATAAATCCGAATTTCAAAATAAAATACAATAATCTAACAAATCCAATAATCTAACATATTCAAAAATAAAACCCAATAATCTAACATATTCAAAAATCTATCATATCCAATAATCTAATATATTCAAATCTTATTATCTAACATATCCAAAATTTAAAAAATAAAATCTAACATATTTAAAAAATAAATCTATTTATCTAACCTATTTATAAATAAAATCCGAATTTTAAAAAGTAAAATCTAACCTATTTCAAAATAACCGAATTTCAAAATAAAATACAAATCAAGATAACATATTTAAAAATAAATCTAAAATCTAACATATTTCAAAATATTCAAATGTAACCTATTACAAATAAAGATAACATGTTTAAAATAAATCTAACTATCCAACAAATTGAAAAATAAAATATAACTTATTTATCTAACCTATTTAAGATAAATCCAAATTTTAAAAAATAAAACCAAACCATTTTTGAAAATAAATCCGAATTTCAAAATAAAATACAATAATCTAACAAATCCAATAATCTAACATATCATATAATCTAACATATTCAAAAATAAAATCCAATAATCTAACATATTCAAAAATCTAACATATCCAATAATCTAATATATTCAAATCTTATTATCTAACATATTCAAAATTAAAAAAATAAAATATAACATATTTAAAAAATAAATCTATTTATCTAACCTATTTGTAAATAAAATCCGAATTTTAAAAAGTAAAATCTAACCTATTTCAAAATAAAATACAATAATCTAACAAATACAATAATCTAACATATTTAAAAATAAATCTAAAATCTAACATATTTCAAAATATTCAAATGTAACCTATTAAAAATAAAGATAACATGTTTAAAAATAAATCTAACTATCAAACAAATTCAAAAATAAAATCTAACTTATTTATCTAACCTATTTAAAATAAATCCGAATTTTAAAAAATAAAAATAAACTTATTTCAAAATAAATCCGGATTACAAAATATTAAAATGTAACCTATTAAAAATAATATAACATGTTTAAAAATAAATCTAACATATTCAAAAATAAAATATAACTTATTTATCTAGCCTATTAAAATAAATCCGAATTTGACAAATAAAAAATCTAACATATTTAAATAATAAATCTATTTATCTAACATATTCAAAAATAAATCTAACCTATTTATCTAACCTATTTAAAAATAAATTCGAATTTAAATTACACTACACATTCAATCTAAATTTTAAAATTTAAATCTAAATTTTAAATTACTCTACACAAAATAAATCTAACTAAAAATAATTCTAACATATTTAACAATAACTAAAAATTAAATCTAACAATTACTAAAAATTAAATCTAACTTAAAATAAATCTAACCTTTTAATCTCGCCGAAAAATCTTGCGGGAAGTGCCGAACTTCGTAATTCCTCTACTTTCGTAATTCCGTTTGCGTATTTGTACAACGAAATAAATTTGCAACTCTTTTTTTTTAAACAATAAAATTAAAATTTGAAAATAATGAAAATATTGAGAGTATGAGAATATATATGAGATTGAGAGAATGAGAGTATGAGATATGAAAATGTATGAAGAATGGGGGTGTATTAATGGGGGTTTTTTTGGGGGGGAAATTGCACCGTTATTTAAAAAAAAAAATTCAAATTCGGACGGGTTGGACCGGTTGGCTCGGGTCCCGCCGGGTTTTCGGCAGGTTCGAGTCGGGTTTGGGGGGGTTAGGGTCGGGTTCAGTCGGGTTCGGCCAGGTTAGACCCGGATCCCGGGTTTTTTGGTCGGGTTTAGGCGGGTTATGGTCGGGTTCACCCGGGTTAGGCCGGTTTGGGGTCGGTTTAGGGTCGGGTTCGGGCGGGGCGGGTCGGGTTTAGGCCGGTCCGGGTTGGGTTCGGGTAGACGGGTTGAAACGGTGGGGGTATGGTCGGATTTCGCCCAGAAAACCGCATCCGACCCGTTTCAAACCCGACCCAACCATTTAGGATGGTTCGGGTCGGATTCAGGATCGGGTCCGGGTTCCGGATTTGGTCGGTCTGGGTCGACCCGGTCGGGTATAATCAATACACTAATAGAAGGTGAAGCTGAAGCTGAGTGGCATGGAAGACAAAAAGATGAAGCGGAGGGATTTTACAAAATTATCACGTGGTCAACACTATTCACTCTATCTATATCTGTATCTTGATCTTGACTGCAAAAACTGAGGCATAACACTATTCCTTCTCATCAGATCAAGGGTTTATCCCACAACTACAACATCGAGCATTAAAATGTGTTGAAATAACCAATTTAATTAATTCTAGATGTGTTAATTATCAAGAGGAGATTTAGGTGTCTCACATCCTTATTTCCATTTTATAACCATTTCAAATAGTCAATTCTATATAGGTCAAAATAAAAAATTGGGTAATTATAATTTCGCCCCATCTCCAATCCCCCGATCTGTCCCCCAAGATAACAACCCATCATTTAACGGTCCAACCTTCCTTCTCTAACGACCAATCTAATTAATAGTCTACCAATCTCTCTCTCCTCCAAGGGATCTATTTCTTCGATCAGAATAAAAAAAAAAGAGAGGGAACAAAAGCGACAGATCTGAAGACATCAATGACGGCGGCAACTACGACATCCTCCATCTCTCACACTCCTATCACTAAAACCCTAGCTCTCGCTCCCAAAACGTCGGGATCTGCATCGATGGACGGTGGAGATGCAGTGGTGCTAGCGAGTTCGCGGGCAAGGCGGTATCTGCTCCGTCCATCTGAAGCCTCTTCTCTCTATAGACTTCGAAACTTATATTTTTAAGAAGGAGAAGATCACTCTTGCTGGACACGATGAGGTTTTGTTTTTAGCTCTCTTTTGCCTTGTTGTGGAGATGAAGCAGTGGCTCACAGAGATGAAGCAGTGGCTCCGTTTGCACTTGCTGATAAGAGGAGAATGGGATGTCAGAAGCATAGAGAGGGACCCTCCAATTTTTCACTTTTAACAAATTATAAAAGAGCGGGTAGTTTAGGTGTCTTTATTTTCTAAATTAGGTGACTTTATGTTTCAAGTAGTTTGCATATGTAACACTTTAGGGTTGAACTCTGCAAGCATAGACATATTTTGATTTGCTTGTATTATGATTTTAAAATGTGTAAATTAGAGGTGTATGAATGAATACTTGATATCTTAGGTGTGAATACTTCAACGTGTATGAATGAATACTTGATATCTTAGGTATCAATATTTCAACGTATATGTATGAATACTTGATATCTTATGTATGGATACTTCAATGTGTATGAATTAATACTTGATATCTTATGCATGAATACTTCAACGTGTATGAATGAATATTTGATATCTTATGTATGAATACTTCAATGAAATATGTTTTGTTTCTTTTAAATATTGTTTTTTTTTGTAACATTTCAATTACATGATCTGTAAAATTTGATAGATTATTTTTGTTTCGATAGTGAAACATGTGGCAACTATTTTTATTTCAAAAAAATAAAATTGAACTAGAAAGCAATAAAGTAAATGTTCAATACTATTCGGTTGCTCTTGTAAAATTAATTGAGGTATGCACATATGCTTGTAATACTCTTGATACATTAACTATTTACACTTACACGACGAGGATGAATACTTGCTCAATGAGTCATGAATACTTGCATGACGAGGTGTGAATATTTATGCAACGGACAACTCGAAAGTATGTCATTATGGATCTCATTTGAAAGAGAAAATTATGTAGAAGACGTTGGTGGTTTTAGATTTGCAAAATTCCTCACAGATCGTCAGAATATTAGTTAGATTGAACGGAGAAAAAAAAAACCACCTCTAAAAACGTGTAAAATATGGGTAAGTGATGTGTCCAGTTTTTTTTTAAATACTTGATATCTTAAGTGTGAATACTTGATTTATTATTTGTGAATACTTGCGCGCTCTTGTAAAATTAATCGAGGTATGCACATATGCTTGTAATACTCTTGATACATGAACTATTTACACTTACACGACGAGAATGAATACCTGCTCGATGGGGGATGAATACTTGCATGACGAGGTGTGAATACTTGTGCAACGGATAACTCGAAACTATGTCGTCATGGATCTCATTTGAAAGAGAAAATTGTGTAGAAAACGTTAGTGGTTTTAGATTTGCAAAATTTCTCATAGATCGTCATAAATATTGGTTAGATTGAACGGAGAAAAAAAAACTACCTCTAAAAACGTGTAAAAGATGGGTGAATGATGTGTCCAGTTTTTTTTTTTTAAATACTTGATATCTTAGGTGTGAATACTTGATTTATTATATGTGAATACTTGCTCGCGCCAGTTGTAAAATATTTCAGATATTAGGCGGTCCCCAAATAGTAAGTGGTTCCCCAAGTAGTTAGTAGTTATTAAAGTAGTTATTGATTGAGGGATAAAACGAGGGATAGATTCCGGGGGATAGCTAGGCTCTCCCTAAAAAATTTGGGGGTCTAAAACACGCGCACGCGCCCACACACACACAAGCCCATCCAAACCAATGATCGCCGATTCACGCAACAACCCAATTGTCTAAAACATATAGATATTAATTAATATAGGGTAAATTTCGCTGGAGGTCACTAAACTTTGTCATTTGTCACAAATTGGTCACTCAATTTTGAATTATCCCTTTTTAGTCACTCAACTTTGTCATTTGTCCCAATCAAGTCACTTTATATTTTTCCGTCCAAAATACTAACGGAATATTCTCATTCCGTTAGTATTTTGGACGGAACTAGTATATTCCGTTAATATTTTGGACGGAATGGGAATATTCCGTTAGTATTTTGGACGGAAAAATATAAAGTGATTGATTGAGACAAATAACAAAGTTGAGTGACTAGAAATGGACAAATCAAACTTGAGTGACCAATTCGTGACAAATGACAAAGTTAAGTGACCTCCAGCGAAATTTACCCAATTAATATAGGTCGAAATGAAGAGAAGACTTGATTTTCTATTATCTAAAAGATCCTCGATCGACTCATTGAAAATAACTACAAGTTTAACATTCAAAATCCAACAGCTAATTAAATTGCATTACAATAGACTTAATTTAAAAAGTAACAATACCCATTTTTAAGTATTAACCTTTTCTAAACCCAAATGCATTGTTCCATTAGTTAGTTGACTTGGTCCAATTTATAAAACAATATAAGGTTCTTTTGGTCATTAATTGCCATTTGAAATATTCATCACAATATATATATATATATATATATATATATATATATATATATATATATATATATATATATATGAGATGAGCTATGCTGAGCTATAGAGTAAAACAGATTTTTACTCTATGTTTCTGAATCGTTGGATACGTTTAAAAACTCGTGCAGATCACATCGCTGATGAACAAATTTTTTCGCTGGAATCAGCGTCCAGTGGCTGGAGGCGTCCAGTTTTCCCTCCAGCCCGTCCCCATCTCTCTCAGCGCTTCCCCCACTCCACGATTCCTGGGAAACAAAAAAAAACCCTAACCCTGTCCCCTCTCGCTCCTTCTCTTGCTGACCACCCCTTTCCGCTGCTCTCTCCTGTCTCGCATAGGACTCGAGATCTTGCACAGGCGATCTGAACTCTAAACATAGAAGCTTCCCTTCACCCTTTGACCCTTCTTGTGGCGTCGAGCGAATTGAGTATAGTATGAGGATCGGGTGCTTTGACCCTTTGACCCTGCTCTCGGACTTGTGTATTGTTGGGAAGTCCTTGTGGTTTTCTTTCTGTTGTTGAGCCTTCGAGCTCCTTGATTTTTCTGATTATGTTAATTGAGTATGGTATGAGGATCGGGTGCTTTGAATTGTTGATTTATCACTTGACCACTCAAAATTGATTGTTGTTGGTTTGGTGATTGCTATGCTTGATTAATATGTTGTTTAAACCAATTTCTGACTTGCTATGCGATTAAATTTTTGGATTCACAATTCTCACCAACGATTCACCAGTGATACTGAGCTGGGAGGTCAGTGCGAGAATCGGAGGAGATTCTGAGTGCAGGTCGGAGGAGGGGATCGCTGTAGAGAGGAGGCGATTTAGGGTTTTTCTCGTTTCTTTCGCGTAAGGGTCAGTCAGGGAGGGAGATGGGAGCAAAATAAAACAAAATTCATTTGGAGGAGAGGACTGGACGCCTCCATTCAATGGAGAAGCGTTTCACCGCAAAAATTTGCTCATCACAGATGAGATCTGCCCGATTTTTGAAGCGTATCCAACGAACCAGAAACATAGAGTAAAAATTCATTTTACTCTATAGCTCAGCATAGCTCATCTCTCTATATATATATATATATATATATATATATATATATATATATATATATATATATTTAAAAAAGTAACAATACTCATTTTTAAGGCATTTATCTTTTCTAAACCCAAACGCATTATTCGATTAGTTAGTTGACTTGAGTGCAATTTATAAAACAAAGGCGGACAAGACAAGATGGACCACATCTATCTATATATTTAATTTTGGATGTGCCGGTTACTGTATCTCTACAGTAGTGATACAGTAACACTCTACCTGTAGTCCGTCCGATTCGTATCTGACGGTGAAGATGAACTCTGCCTCTGATTTTTTTTTTCCTTCCCCTTTCCGCCTTTCTCTTTGCCTTTCTCTCGAAACTTCAGTGCTTTTTTTCCCTACCGCCTTACTCATTTTTACTCTCCATCTTTCCTTCTTGGTCTGCTCCCTGCATGGTACATGATCACGCGACAGACCTCCACGGCCCCACACCTCTCTCTCCCAGTGCACGATCTCCCTGTGCGAATCTCCTTTGCTGCGACTTTAAGGTTAGATTACTTTGATCATTCTTCTCCCTTCTTTTTTTAACTATTCTATGGACTACGTTGCTTTGGTTGCTAAAAAATTGTTGGATTTCTGTTATACTCGAATTTAGGGTATAGGGTTTTATAATTCAGAATTTAGGATTTAAGAGTTTTTTTTTCATCTATAGAGTTTTGCTCTAAAGGAATAACAGAAGGTTACATTCAATTGTTTGCATGTAATGCATGCCTTAGAGAAATGGTGATAAAGCTACTTAGCACATGACACTTGATGAAATGCATGCCTTAGAGAGGAATTTGGAGGTTTGGATGTATAAAATTCGCTCAATTAAGGTAATTTATTTAATTCCCTCCGACATTTATTCAGTTTGAAAGTAGAAACCTAGCTTCAATTCATTGAAATTCTCGTAAGCACATGAAGATGATGCTTCATGAGATTGAATCGCTGAAAAATAAGCTACTCTTTATAACTGAATATAGTAGGTAGAATGAATTTATGGTATGGAAGTGAGAAGTGGAGAAAGCTGAAGAGACCTTTTTCTCGGTTCAGTTCTCTATCTTCCTCTCAGGGTTTACTCATTATAATTTCGAGTCTGTGTTTTTTTTATTTCTACCTGAATAAATAACCTTATTACTTGTAGATGTGAGTTAGGTATGTAAGACTGACTATATATATGAGGGCTGTCTACTAAAGATAGTGAAATTACCAATATAAAGTAGGAACTACTACTATGCTGTCACTGGCCTCTACGCCCCTCTATTATCTCGGTGAGATTTCCAACATCTATTACTGCATTTTTTTTTTCCATTTTTCATTAAAATTATATGGTTGCTTGTACATTTTGTTGTGATTTGTTAAAAATTAGTTCCACTGCTTTATTCCCCTTTAATTATTCTTATCCATCTCTTACAAAAAAAAAAAATGAAATCTTAAACCGCTATTATCTCCTAATTTCTCAATCAATATTGTGTCCTTACATTGTAATGTATCCATCTTCATTTGTATTTATCTTATTGTCTATATTATTTCCTTAGTTCATTGCAAATCTGATCCAAATACTCATTTTTTCTCAGCATCAACTTTATCGGGATCATAGTTGTTGTGTCTACAATCTACGACTATGCATCAGCTGTACAATGCTCAACGGTCAGTTCATTTTCCTCAAATCTCAGTTTTAATTTTTTTTCTTCACGTTTTTGCCATTTTTTTTTTATTAGTTTATGTTCATTAACACACATTCAAACCACATTCTTTAAATTCACAATTATTTAAGAATATATTTACACAACACTACCTTAGTTCATGAGTGAAAAAGAAAGAGACATATTAAAGAGGTTAGAGATTAAGAGAGGAAAGAGAGTGATCACAGCTCTGTACCTCAGCTAGAAATAGGTGTTCTAACGATCGATTCCTTATAATATTGATCATGAATTATTATATCACATTTTGAACAATCTCTTACACAATCTTCTGATCGATTTTATTGACGCTTGAAGTGAGTATCATTGACCTACTGAAAAAGTAGGGATAGGTTTATGGGATTGTACCAATATGTTGCTGGTATAGTATATTATAGTATCAAAATATATATTTTGATCTTCAAAACACCACATTAGCCTACAGATGAATAGTACCACATGACCAGTTATGGCTTTGAAGAATCAATGTAAAAATATTTCTTTGATGAAAAATGGAACTGGAGAGATGTAATGCACCACTTTTTGTTCAAAATAAAAACAAATAATAAATAATAAAGGACATTTAGTTTCAAATTTCTCAATGTCATATTAAAGGACATTTAGTTTCAAATTTCTCAATGTCATAATAAAGGACATTTAGTTTCAAATTTCTCAATGTCATATTAATTTGCTCCTAATTGCAGCATCTAACAACTTTAGCATGCTATCAGCATTAATATTAATTAGATTTGATAAGAGCATCGATAGATCTCCTACTGGAACAATTATGCGGAAAACAGCAGCTTACACTACTACAAAAACTGGCTTTGTACACTGCACATTGTACACGGATTTGGCAATTTTATTAAAAACCGTGTACCAAATATGATTTTTTACTTGTTCAAAAGATCTGCACGATTTCTACACGGATAATTAGTTAATAATCAGTGTAGAATTATTAGAGAGAGCTACACGGTTTATTAGAAACAAAAAATCCGTGTGTAAAGAGGTCCGTGTGCAAATAATTGAGAGAGCTACACGGACTTTTAATACAAAGCCGTGTACGAATATACACACGGATTTTTGATAATATATCCGTGTAGAAATAGTAGAATTGTACACGGATTTATAACTAAATAGCCGTGTATGTTTAGTTGGAGAGCTACACGGATTTATAACTAAATAGCCGTGTATAAAAGTGTAGGGTTTTAATGTCTTCCCCTTCCAGCGCCGTTTTGATCAAGTCTTTTAGTACATCTCTCTGAACTGAGCTTTTTCCTATCAGATTTGTGCGAATTGATCGAGGCCAGCAGCTGAGATCTGAGATAATAAGCGGTATGTACTTGATATTAATTTCCTATGATTGCAATTGATCTGTTCTATGCTTTACTCATGATGTGTTTAACCAAGGCCTGCGCATGTTTCAGAAAAAGGGGTGTAACTTTTGATCCGTCCGTCGGATCGGGCTGAAATTTTGACAGGAACTCCACAACCCAAAGCCGGATTCGAAACGGATCTATGATCCGTTTCGCCCATTTTTCGGGCTCAGATTCGCGATCCGACCGTCGGATCTGAACTTTTGGACCTTTCTTTATAATTTTAGCATTTTTAGGGTCTTTTATGTATCTTTTATGCATTTTTGTTTAGGGTTTGTATTTAAACAGCCGTCAGGACTTTTGGCAGAGGCAGTTGTTGTTTTTATAATAGTTTTATCAAAGAATTGAGAATCTGTGTGATCTCAGAACCGAAATCTATCTTTCTATTATTTAGTCCAATTTCTTGATCGTTCGTGCATCATAATCATTTAGTGCATAAGTGACATAATTAATCTGTTTATTGCTATATGAATTTTGTATAAATTTAGTATATGAATTTCTTGCTAATTAATCTGTTTCGAATGAATTTATTGCTATATGGAATTTTGTATAATTTCTGTCGCAAAAAATTGGCTAGCAAAGCTGGAGGCTAGCCCAAAAACAAAATATACAAAAAAAAAAAATTAGCTATTATACACGGATATTTCATAATCATCCGTGTACGATAGAAAAAACAAAAAAAAATTAGCTATTGCACACGGATATTTAACAAATGTCCGTGTATAATAGCTAAGAGAGCTACACGGACATTTAAAACAAATCCGTGTGCAATAGTAATCATACACGGATATTTTAGAAAAATCCGTGTATAATAGCTCAGATAGCTACACGGACTTTTAATACAAAGCCGTGTAGAAAGAGTAAACGTACACGGATAATTAGGGGATAACCGTGTAGCTCGGTAACTTGGAGAGCGACACTGGCAGGTCTTTGTACACGGTTAATTAGGGGATATCCGTGTAGAAATCATTATAATCACACACGGTTAAATATCCGTGTGTAGTTTCTGACCTATTCATACAGCATGGCTTTAAACACGGCAGGAAATCCGTGTAGCTCTTCCATTAATGTCCGTGTGCAATCTCTTTTTCTGTAGTAGTGTTAGTGGCTCTTCAAGATCTGAAGAAGAGGTACCATTTTTAGTTGGTTTAATGTGTTCTATATTTGCTCCTATTTTTTTTTTTTTTTTTTTAAAACTGCCATTTTTTAATTGACATATAGATTAAGATTTTATTGCTAAAGCTGTGTACCCAAATGTCATCCTACAAAGGAATTTATCATTGAAGAAGACTTTTTTTGATGATATAAGTGTTAATAACATATTCTGCTACATCCTTAATTAGTACAGTGAGCTCTATACCGACCGAAAACAAGTGCATTTTAGATTTTCATAATGATTACGCACTGCCTCGATTTGATCCATAAATAGTTGCTTAAAAATTATTATGATTAAAATATGCTTCATCAAAGTGCATAAAAGGGCTTTTATACATTCAATGGTATACCATTGAATTACACTTATGTTGGGCCTCATGTACAAAACAACTTTTTAGGGAACGCGTAGAAGTGCAAGGATATCCCGCAAACCGCCAACAAAGCATTACAGCCCCAAAAAGTCAAGAACAAAAAAGCAGGCCAGGGGTACCTTCGGATCAAGGGAGATGGATTCGGGTAGGCAAGCTGATCTATTGGCTGCTCTAGCCAATGAAAACCTGGTTACCTCACCTCTGGACCAAGAAATGACCGCACAAGTGGAAGAGTATTGCGGCATTCGGGAGATGCAGGCCGCCAATGGATCTGATCCCGGACAGACCGATCAGCAAGGCAACATAGAGACTGCCGCCATTGGGGAGGAAGAAAACAGAGAGGATCCCTCCGTCCTAGGAGCATTTGATTTTGACAGTGACGATGATTTATCGGACGAGGACGACCAGGTGGGGGGGGGGGGTTAACTAGAGCCGAATCGGGCCTGACTAGGTGGTGCCGCCTTGTGCATGTGTTTTCTGTTTGGTTTCAAGTTAGGGTAAAACACTTCCAAGTGCTTTTTGTGTAACACTACCATTATCTAATTATGAATCAATTTACTTTTCCATTGAGTCTTTTAAGTTGGAATGTGCGTGGTTTAGGCGATAAAAAGAAATGCGATGTAATTAAGGAGGTGGTAACTGACACCAAACCAGACTTATTGTGTTTCCAAGAAACCAAATGGAGCGATTGTGACATCTTTAGGGTGAGGCAAGTGTGCCCCTCTAAATACTCACAATTTCTGACTTTAGATGCGGAAGGTTCAAGAGGAGGAATACTGCTCGCGTGGAGTCAGTCATTCCAACCTCAACAAACCTTCATTTACTCTTATACGGTGACGGTGGTGTTTAAGAGAAGAGAACTTAATTTTATGTGTACATCTGTTTATGGGCCGCAAGAAGATAGTAACAAACTAATATTTTTAAGGGAGCTAAGATCAATCAGAGCAAAAAATGATTTACCATGGTTAATTTTGGGAGACTTTAATCTAATTCGCACGACCGATGACACAACATCGCATGGACCTAACTTGGGCACCATGTTGGCTTTTAACAATTTCATTGATGAGAGAGGTTTAACAGAAGCACCACTGCAAGGCCGCGCGTTCACATGGTCCAACAAAAGACCAAATCCTACCTTCTCCAAGCTGGACAGAGTATTCCTATCGTACCATTGGAATGGCTTTGGGTCTTCGTTTGATCTCCGAGACCTCCCGGCGACTGCCTCGGATCACGTCCCCCTAATGTTGCGACTATCCCCGCATGTGAACCCCCCTCGACGACCATTCCGATTCGAAACATTCTGGTTGAAATACCGGGAGATTCATGAGGTGGTCAGCGATGCATGAAACTCCATTACAGTAGCCAATCCGGTCCGTCGAATCCGTTCAAAAACTCAGGCGGTGCAGCGCGCCCTCAGAGCATGGGCACAGGAAAAATTTAGCCGCAGAGAAACCTACCTCACACGCTCCAAGTGGATCCTCCAGCAGCTGGACCGCGTTGAAGAATCTCGACAACTAAACCCTGTTGAGTTCCGACTTCGAATTCAACTCAGGGAACACATCTTCCGCCTGGCATCCGAAAAGGAGGCAAGATGGAAGCAAAGGTCGGGCTGTACTTGGCTCAAGCTTGGAGACAAGAATACTAAATTCTTTCATGCGGTGGCAAATGGCAGGAAGAATGCGAACACCATCACATCTCTCAAAGAGGATGACGACTCGCCGGTACCTCAGGAACACATGTCCAACTACTTGAGGCAGCACTTTCAGAATATCCTGGGACAACCTCAGCACATGCGCAGACCATTTGCCCTAACTGGAAAGGTCGGCCCGGCCTTTCATGAATATCTCCTCCCCCTTGACAACCCTATCAACGAAACTGAGGTCCTTCAAGCAATCAATGACATGCCACGGGGGAAGGCAAGCGGCCCGGATGGGCTGCCGATGGAATTCTTCCAGTCATTCTGGCCCACAATCAAAGGGGATATTATGGACCTAATTGCGGGATTCGGCGGCAACCGATTTCCCTTCCACCTGCTAAATAAGGCATCCATAACGCTAATCCCAAAGGTAGCAAATCCAGAAAGAGTATCCGACTACAGACCTATTAGTGTTATCAACACTATTGCCAAATTGATCACCAAGATCCTAGCGTCAAGATTACAACCACACATGGACAAGCTGGTTTTTAAAAACCAGACGGCTTTTGTCAAAGGTCGCTCGCTCATGGAGTCCTTTCTCTCGGCGAGAGAACTCTTGACCTTCTGTTCTAGGACGAAATTGCCGGCGGTCCTGTACAAAGTCGACTTCGAGAAAGCTTTCGATACGGTCGATTGGTGCTACCTGATAAACTTGCTCATTGAACGAGGATTTCCACCCAGATTCACTTCCATGGTATTGGATATTCTAAGGTCGGCAACCTCGGCGCTTAGGATCAACGGCTCATTCAGTGAATCCTTCCGACACAAAAGGGGTTTGCGACAGGGTGACCCCCTTTCGCCCTTACTGTTCATTCTGGTGGCAGATTCTCTCAACAGATTCCTCGTCAGCGCAGAAACGCTTATGCCAGTACCGGTCTCCCTGTACCCGGAAACTATACAATTCGCGGACGACACTATCATCATCTCCGAGGCCCACCCGGTAACCCTCAAAGTAATAGCACGTGTTATCTCAGTGTTCTCTCAGTTATCGGGACTCAGACTGAATCACCGGAAAAGCACCTTTATACCGATAGCGATCCCACAGCCATTAGTTCACACCGTCCAGGCCATCCTGGCATCCCCACCATCCCGCCTGCCGATAAAATACTTGGGACTACCGCTAAGTGTGAAAAAGCCGGACAAATCATGCTTTCAGCCAATGTTGGATGCAATCCGGCAACGATTAGAGGGATGGACCTCAAGGTTCCTCTCCTATGGAGGCCGGGTCACATTAATCAAAGCGGTTATGTCAGCTATGCCCTTACACTTCATGCAGGCCCTCAAAGTGCCCAAGGGAGTGATTCGTCACATCGACAAGATGCGCAGGAATTACCTATGGAAAGGTAACGTCTCGTGCAAAGGTATCAACTGCTTGGTCAACTGGGATCGGGTTTGCGCATTAAAGGAAAATGGAGGATTAGGGATCATGAATCTTTCGTGTCAAAATGAGGCCCTGCTGACAAAATGGTTATGGAAGATCAGTCACAGCCGGGAGGGACTCTGGGCATCCACAATCACAAGGTTACATGGCATTACCGGACCTGATCAGCTAATCACCATCCCGGTCGGGGAACAATCCTTTTTTGTCAAGAATCTAATACAACTATCCCCCTTCTACAATTGCTCGATCTCGGGGGACGAGGAAAACAGATGGCGCTGGACCTCCTCGGGCACCTTCTCCACGGGCTCAGCGTACCGCACACTACACAACAAGGGCGTCGTGTCAAGATACAGCGGCCCCTTATGGCGGATTAAGGCACCCACGAAAGTTAAAATATTCCTCTGGCTTATGATAGGCAACCGACTCCTAACGCAACAGATACTCACCAGACGGGGTTGCCCGGTCCAACAGGGCTGCCATATGTGTAACGACACAGGCTTGGAGACTAGGAACCACCTCTTTTGGGAATGCCAATTTGCGGTACGATTCTGGACGGGCTTACTAGTGCACTTTAACCTTAATTATGGGGTGCTCGGCAATTCTGGGTTGATAGGGCTATGGTTAGTCGGTCGGGACCACCTATCACCCAGAGGTAAAACGCAGCGGGATGCGCTTTGGGCGGCCGGGGTATGGACCTTGTGGCGAGAACGGAATAGACGACACTTCTCGGGAGAAAGGCGTTTGGTGCATCATTTGATCAATGATACTGCCTTTGATATCATACATTGGATCCAGAATGTGTAAATCCGCGCGGTCAGGGGACCAAGCGGGTCTCTTCTGCCTCCTCCTGATGGCAGTTGGCGCAAGCTAGGCCCGAGGCTACCGTATTTGTAACTACCGTATTTCTTTTTCTTTTGTCTTATTGAGTTAATCTGAGGAGCTAACGTATTGTAATTAGAAGGGATGAATTGCGTTAAGACCTTGTAACTACTTTCTTCTTTATTAATATAATTGTTAGCAGCGTCTTGCCGCTAACCTTCAAAAAAAAAACTTTTTAGGAAACATGTTAGTTGGGATGAAATGGATTTGTTGTCATTGTGGTTAATTAAGTCTTTCAGGAAACTTTCTGTCAAATTTTACAATTAATTGCTTAGTTATATATTCAGCAGTCAACTCTTTTTCTAACTTTTTAATTATTGGATGCGTAATATGAACTGTAGGTTTAAATGATGAGGCGTCAAAAATAAAAATGACATACAAAGTCAAGCTGGCAGTGAAAGGCTACTTTCAAGTCATATTTTAATTCGCTCCACATACAAAAATAATAATGAGAATGAATACTTGTATTTTTCTTTTGTAGCAGTTAAAAGAATTTTTCCTCTTCTCTGAACAATCTCTTTTCTTTTATTAGAGTATAGTTTAGTTAACAATATACAATTTCATTTATTTCTCTTAAACATGTATAATGTATTATCAATTAGAACATGATAAATGTTCTGTGGAGTAGAACTAGGGTGCTCTCGAGTTCACCAAGCTCTTGGTGAACTCAAGTCCAAAACTCATCGGATCGGCTTCAAACGACAAATCCGACCGTTGAAACCCGTCTACCTTACGAGTGATGCGTCTACATGCAAAAATTTTAAATTTTGAAATTAATTTTGCATAGAATCAAGTGGTCAAAAAATGAATGCATTAAAATAAATTTATTAACCTTCTAATTTTGACTACTTGACTCTATGCAAAATTAATTTCAAAATTTAAAATTTTTGCATGTAGACGCATCACTCGTAAGGTAGACGGGTTTCAACGGTCGGATTCGTCGTTTGAAGCCGATCCAATGAGTTTTGGACTTGAGTTCACCAAGGGCTTGGTGAACTCGAGAGCACCCTATTTCTACTCATGTTCTATGAATTACTTTAGTGTGAATATGATATGCATAAAGTGCTTTTGTTCATCAACAACTCATATAACATGAATAATAACTCATATAACATGGATAATGATCACTGCCGAAGCAGAGCGAGGTATTTTCCTAGTTTTAGTTAAATCTTTGAGCCTTATTTAATTAGTTTGTTGACTTAGTAAATACATACATGCATGATGTGTAATTTATTATATTTAAGTCATGTCAAAGGCGAAATACTCCACAAGAGTAATTAAAATAGTACAAGAGTACACATGTCATGTCTAATTATAATTACAGGGTGATCATATATTTTATATTTGAGTACTGATCATATATATAGTATTCCTTATACTACGTACTCTTTTAGTTTATTAGTCTATTCATTGTATTAACAGTTAACTCCATATTAGTAAATCCGCACGATTGCTATATGGAGAATGGCTAATATACAAACGTTTGTTCCTGGGCTCAGGAACAAATGATTCGGTTCTCCGATTTTCAAAATCCAAACAGTCGATCCAAACCGTTAGATATTCAATCTATATTAAAATGTGCTTGAAGACTAAATTTTATATTTTTTGAAATTTTTTTACTATTTATTAAGCTGGTTTGAAAACCGCTGTTTTTATTAAATTTCTGCAGCTTGAAAAACAGCGGTTTTCAAACCAGCTTAATAAATAGTAAAAAAATTCCAAAAAATGTAAAATTTGGTCTCCAAGCACATTTTAATATAGATTGAATATCTAACGGTTTGGATCGACTGTTTGGACTTTGAAAATTGGAGAACCGAATCGTTTGTTCCTGAGCCCAGGAACAAACGTTTGTATATTAGCCATTCTCTTGCTATATGCTATATCAATCAGCACAGATAGAGAAATCCCACACACCGTGATCGGAATGCCGTGTTATTATGTTAAATCTTTTCTGCAATTTTATCCTCTGCTGTCGAGTTCTTCGTTTAAATGGCAGTCATCGTTGTCGCAGATGTGTTGCCTTTGCTCTCCTTCAACCACAAAATACAATTTAGCAATTTAACACATTTAAAAAAAAATCATGACATACCGTCAATTGTACCTGACTGGGTTTTTATCGAGCATGATTGAATATTTAGGAGCCGGTGTTCATCGGATACGGTTTATTTGATTTTTAACTGACCGAAAAAGTTTGGTTTAAATGGTTCGGTTTACTGGTTTAATTGGTCCTATGCGGTTCAAATTTAGCCTTGTATATTTTGGTAGCTAGCTCTTTTACAATTTTTGTATATTCTGACCTAAGTGCAAGATTTCTTGATATTATTTGCAATTTTTCTGCCGATAAGATTAATAGAATATAGTGCAAGATTCCACTTATACTTTTTTTTTTTTTTTAATAAAAGACAACAAAGTGCCCGTTTCATATATGAAACAGTGAAGTTTAATTACAAAGTACTAATGTTGACCCCTGCAACCACAACACAAACATAAGCCATGACATAACAAAATACATAGGCCCGTCTTTTTAATATCCACCAAAACACAGTAATAGAAAAGTAAGCTAATACTAATACTAAGCCTCCTGGGTGGGGCTAAGGTAAAAAGATCCAATTATACAAAAAGGTTGGTATGTTGACATCTTCTTCATTCTGCTGGTGTAACAGCCTCCCACTCAAGTAGACCTATTGGAGAGTCTGTTGCAGTTGCTCCCTAGTAAGGCATCACTTGGTTATCATTCTGATCCCACACACGCAGAGGAATAGCATCCAAATCGTTTGGTAGCCCGTTGGCAACAGCAGTCTTAATGCGCTTGTCCATGTGACCTGACCAGTATTCAAAAACAGATATAATGAGCATGATAATAGATCGTATAGACTTAACCGATGAATTATTGAAGATAACCTCATTTCTATGTTTCCATAGAGTCCAACATAAGACACTGTATATTACGAGAAAAGCTTGTTGTTGTACCTTATCTAATGAGCATGAATATTCAAATATATTGGAACAAGAATGTCAGTGCATAAATTGATGTTGACATTGGTCTAACCAGAACCACAGTTGTCTAGTTACTTTACATTTAAGGAACAAATGGGTAGTTGTTTCAGTTTTATCACAAAATTGGCATTTCAAACTACCAAGCTAGCCCCTTATGTGCAGATTTTTCTTAGTGAGAATTCTATTATTGGATGAGAACCACATAAAAATTCTTATTTTGAGAGGGACATGAACTTCCCACCATACTGCATATTTATTCTTAATGATCCCTCTGAAATTTAAAATCTGATATATGGAATTCTACTGATATCTTGATAGTACACTAAGTATTTCTCAAACTAGGGTCCAGCACCAACTAGTATACTGCCATTCTATCAGCTAGTCTAACAAATTTATGTCTTTTAATTTCAGATAGATATATATATATATATATACTATCAAAATATCTTAAAGAGTACATATAAGTTAATGTGATGTAAAAAAATTACCTTAAAATCAGCTTGATTACCATGCATGCTTTAAGAAATCCTTCATCTGGGCAAGCTGAGTAGTCTTGATTTCTTTAAGAAGATATTTCACCCAATGTTAGTGTCTTATCAGTACCTATAATATAGATTGAGAACTAAGATGAAGTTTTAAAGGGGCTTTTTTTTTTTTTTTTAATAATGTTTATCCTTTTACAACTAAATACTCAGTATCCTTTATAAACTCTAAAAGATTCCAAAGGAGGATTGATCTTTTTAAATAAAACACAAATGTTATTATATTCTAACCTCTACGTGAACTACTAGTATATATTTGGTATCATTGATGGTATATATATTGTTTTTGCATTAACATTTGATATTAAAAGAAAAAGAAAAACTATGAAAATCATACTTACAATGATCTTGGTTTTGTACGCCTCCGGCAAAGGAAAATCCAATTTTAGTATACAATTTTTTAATATACAATCATACTTACAATGATCTTGGTATATTGTATATGAGTCCATATCCTCGACGGTACCGTAAAAGATTCTCTTTTACAATTAGTTATTTACGGTTGAGATTAACTCTCAGCCGGTTTGGGATTCGGGCTGACTGAGGAGCAGTATTATTGGGCTTTGAGATTCGTGCCAAGTTAAAAAGAACGGTCAAGATCAAGTAATTGTAAAAGATTCCCTGTTACGGTACCGTCGGTGATATGAATTCTATTGTATATTGTATATAAGATCCAAACCACATATACCAAAACAAGTCATGATTGGTGCCTCGATCTTGTTGATAATTTTTTATATATTCAACTACCAATTAAACATCCAATTTTAGTAATAAAAGTATAAAACACATATACCAACGAAGCATGAATGGTGCGTCGATCTTGTTGATAATTTTTTAACATCCAATTTTTTAATATACAATCATATGATCTTGGTATATTGTATATATATATGGTTGGTTGGTGTTATTTGTTGTTTTTATAAAAACAAAATATTTAGTTTTGAGAGATATAATTGATTTTTGAAAGAGAATTAAAGACAACATATTCCGTATATCTCGCATGATCTAATAAATTGGTATGCCTCTAATATCTCATATTAATTTAACTTTTAGACATGAAAACTATATATTTGATATGAAACAAATAAATTATTATTAATTTGGGAGTTTTGAGCACTTGACATCCTTCCTTTTCTACCCAATTTTTAGATATGGCTAGTGAGAACATAATTAAGGAACTATTGTACATTTATTGACATTTTAATTTGCATGATATGCATTAAAAATGAATGATCTAGTTCTTTCTGAATCAAAAACAACATATAGAACAAAGACCACATTTTAGTTAAATCTTTGAGCCTTATAATTTGGTTTAGTTGACTTATTAAATACATGATGTGTAATTAGTATTTAAGCCATGTCACAGGCGAGATGCCGAATTACTCCAAAAGAGTAAAAATAGTACAAGAGTGCACATGTCATGTCTAACTATAATATATAATCACAGGATGATCATACTCTTTTATAGTTTATTCGCATGGCACCATTCATGCTCTTAATTTGTAATTATATATATAATACAAAATAATTATGTTCAATCATGTAATGACTGTAATTTTTGCAACTTTTAAACATTTTATCCTAAACATTTCAAATATAATTTCAATTTTATTTAAAATTTGCTAAAGTAATGGATACGATTCACATTTCAATCCTTTAACTTTTATTGAATATGTTGATGGTTCAGATTCAAATCAAAAAATCTGATCCATATGTTGACAGTACTGGCAGGCTGGCAGCTAGTAGGGGTGCAATATCCTGTAGCAACCCTTGTATAATTGAAAATGACAGAACAGAAAAAAGGGACCATTTAATTTATCATCAGTATATACTCTTGGAAAAAACTTGCAAATCAAGTTTACTTTAACTTGCACATATAGTTCTTTAACTGCAAATAACCATCTATTTAATTAAAAGAAGTCAATGCTGGCAGGTTTATCAGCCAATTATTCAATTCATCAATTGTACATTAATTCCTAATATATATGTAGTCTCCAATAGTCTGTTAAAAAAGTTGCAATTATATATTATCTAAATTAATTAATGATAGTTGTATAATTAATGTGTACAGCATGCAATTAATTAATTTGCATCAGAAATCTATTGCTATAACTGCCACAAAAAAACACAAGTTGTTATATTAATTTAAAGATGCAATAATACGTCAGTCAGATTTCAGACTTAGCATGTGGCAATGCATGCAAGTTGATCAAATCTCTATCAACTCTCATTGCAAAAGGAGGTTTCAGGTGATCCCACTAGTACTCTAAAAATGGTTAATTTGTCAGAGAGAGAGAGAGAGAGAGAGCGCTACGGATACGGACACCCCCAAAAGAAACTCAACCACACACACCCCCGCCAGAGATGAAGGTTTGGATTTTAGTAGTTTTCAATAAAAAAACCAAAACTGTATTTTCGGGTTATATATATCTCTCTACAAGAGGAAAACAAACATATGACTTGATGAATTAATAGCTGTAGTTAGAGATACCTTTGAGAGTAGTACATCACTAGCAGGGAGGGAGAGAGAGAGAGACTAGCTCAAAAACAAATCAAAATGGACAGTTCCAGTTACTTCGATGTAATAGTGATCGGTGCCGGTATTATGGGTAGCTGTGCGGCGTACCACCTCTCAAAACTCAACCAAAAGACTCTTCTCTTGGAACGGTTCGATCTCCTCCATCCACTCGGTTCATCGCATGGCCACTCTCGCACAACCCGGCTTACCTACCCGGAGTCCTTCTACCCACCTCTAGTCTCTCTCTCTAGGTCTCTCTTTCTCTCCGCTGAGTCCGAGGCCGGGTACACCGTGCTCAGTCCTACACCTCAACTTGATATGGGGCCACTGTCTGATTTGAGTTTCAAATCTTGCATTGATAATTCAAGTTCAACCGAGCACACTTTGTTGGATAAGAAGAGCTTGAAGGAGAGGTTCTCCGGTGCGTTCGATTTGCCAGAGGCCGATGGATGGACAGCTCTGGAAACTCCACTTGGAGGTATGAATATATACACACATATATAGTGCCAGTACATCAATTTTAATTACTAATTGCCTTAATTTAGAGTACGTTTTGTGCTTAATTAGTGAAAATCTAAATATGCATGTACATGCAGGTGTATTGAACCCAACCAAGTCAGTTGCAATGTTCCAGTCACTGGCAGCACGGCATGGAGCAGTTATCAGAGACCGTACGGAGGTCACCGGCATAAAGAAGGAAGCAGCATCAGAGGCTGTTCAGGTGCTTACTGCCCGCGGGGAGGTGCTTTATGGCAAAAAAGTTATTATCACGACTGGCGCATGGACCCACAAATTAGTCCGGTTGGTAAGCGGAATAGAGCTGCCGATAGAGCCAGTGCACACTCTGATATGCTATTGGAAGATCAGAGAGGGGCACGAAGGGGAGCTCACGGCAACTGCCGGTTTCCCTACTTTCGCGAGTTATGGGGATCCCTACATCTACGGCACCCCTTGCTTAGAGTACCCGAACCTCATCAAAATCGCCATGCACGGTGGAATCCCATGCGATCCTAACCGTAGAGACTGGCAGGTGGGGTCCTCAACGGAACCCAGTGTAAATGAACTGGTGGATCCCGTTGCACAATGGATCAGCAAGTTCATGCCCACGCATGTCGAGGCCAATAATGGACCCGTCATGACGCAGGCATGCATGTACTCCATGACGCCAGATGGCGATTTCATCATTGATTTTTTGGGAGGGGAGTTCAGGAAGGACGTGGTGGTGGCCGGAGGGTTTTCGGGTCACGGGTTTAAGATGGCCCCTGCGATAGGGAAGATTCTCGCAGAAATGGCCGTGCAGGGTGAGGCAGCAGTGCCCGATGGGGTCGACATGGGGATGTTTAGCATTGCGAGGTTTCAAAATAACCCCGGTGGAAATGCGAAGGTGCATGCAGCGCAAGTCTCGGTGCACAAAACTTGAATCCTTTACATGCATTTCTCAATGGAATAGGATTTATCGTTTACATTTGTGGATGGAATTATGATTATGGTAGGAAGGAGGTAGTTTGGTCTTCAATTTCCTTTCTTAATTGTTCATTTAGAAGTTAGATGTAATGTAATTTAACTTGCATGCTTCTCTCATCCTTCGTCTCTTCCATTTAGATAGATGTCTTTATTTGCACAAGTCCCTGTCTATTTATTGTTTCAATTAAGATAATACGGCACCGTAATCCTCCTATAAAAATAATAGGGTTTGCTAGATGAAGTTCAAATTAAAAAGGACATGGCAACTTGAATTAACTTTTGTCAAACCATTGAGTAACTCTAACAAATGGGATTGATATAGCACATCTACCCCCACATGTCAGTGATGTTTTGCACTAGAACCAATTTGGGTTATTCTCACCATATAAAGATGTAACAGCACTAAATTATAAACAAGACCCTCCTTGTCAGTTGACTAACGAGTAGACTTGACCGTAATTAAAGGAGGGAAAACAGCAAAAGAAGATGGAGTCAAAAGAGTTACAGCAATACAATTTGTAGCCATGCCATTGGATGGATAAGAATCCACCCCACAATATAACAAAACAGCAAAATAAAAATTAGATGTGACCACCAGTAAAGGCTATATTGTGTATGACTTTATTTGGGGAAAATTGATTATTTGCCACTCCAAAATCTTCAAATCTTAAAAATACCATTCTGAAATTTGAAATTGTAAAAATGTCATTCCAAACTTCTTCAAATTGTAAAAATGCCACTCCAAATAATTAATGACTAAAATACCCTCCCTTCTTCTCCTCCTCTTCTTCTCCTGCCATGGCACGAATCTCAAAGCACAAAATTTATATACGCACAGTGGCAGAGTCAAGTTTTTGTGCTTTAGGATTCGTGCAGAAAGAAATCCTACATTCACTTTATTTCGTTAATTTAAAAACAAAATGTTTTTGTGCTTTGAGATTCGTGCAGAAACAAAATGTTTTCGTGCAGAAAGAAATTCAAACTGTTTTTGTGCTTTGAGATTCGTGCCAGATTAAAACTGACGACTCCAAAAACTGACGACTCCAAATAATTTAAAAACAAAATGTTTTTGTGCTTTGAGATTCGTGCCAGATTAAAACTGACGACTCCAAATAATTTAAAAACAAAATGTTTTTGTGCTTTGAGATTCGTGCAGAAACAAAATGTTTTCGTGCAGAAAGGAATTCAAACTGGTTTTGTGCTTTGAGATTCGTGCCATGGCAGAGAAGAAGGGAGGGTATTTTAGTCATTAATTATTTGGAGTGGCATTTTTACAATTTGAAGAAGTTTGGAATGGCATTTTTACAATTTCAAATTTCGGAATGGCATTTTTAAGATTTGAAGGTTTTGGAGTGGCAAATAATCAATTTTCCCTACTTATTAGTGTTGGAAACGCCTATGAGATGAAGATATTTATTAAATTTCCCTATATCTGTAGATATCACTATGATGTGCATGCCTTTTTCTTTTTATTTAGAACTTTGTCATAAATCATAGTAGTTACATAAACCCTATAATAACATCTTCAACCAATATCGGTAGCATTTCAAATTTTTTGAAACTCCACTGGAGGAATTGATGTTTTGTTCTACATAAGACTGAACCTCTGAAATACAAAGAAAGGGTTCAATAGATACTACAACAAATGTATACACTAGTCTACATTGGACCAAAAGTTTCTAACCTAAGAGTAGAGATAGAGAGAGAGCACAGGCCGGCCGGGCCATACATATAATTTACAACATACAACACTACTATCATACCATTTCCATCTGGATGAAAAAAGTAACACAAAATCAGTTGATTCAAGATGGGTTGAAAACACCGCAGAAAATGAGGCCGTGAAGAAGACTCTGTGCAGTCTTTGTTTGCTCAGCTGTTCCCAAAATAATCACCTTTCCTGTAGTTTCACCGGCTTTTGGGTCTTCAACAGTCAGGTTTGCACCTGACAACTGAATGTGGTTTAAACAGAGAGGTTACTACAGAAGAAATGTCATGTAAATTTTGACACTAATTAATGGTCACCTGACAATGGCTTACAGTTAGTTCCAGACATTAGACATTAAGACACAAATGAGACCATCTAGTTGTTCCTTGAATCCACAGTTGTCAATTTGTTTAGTCAATGTAGATAATTAATTTGAACTCAACTATACTTGTACCAGGCAATTTAGGTGATAAATTCACAGAACATAGGCTAGACTTATCCCCAATTTAGGTCATAAAGATACAAGAAGAAGAAGAAGAACCAAGATTGACTTGGTTAGGAGTTGGGACTGCCATATTAGGTACCTGTTTGATGTGAGAGAGGTCGGCAGCATCATTGGCAGTTAGAAAAGGGAGGTATTGATAAGGAAGGATCATTTGTGTTGTGCTTTCAGCAGCAGAGGCGGCGATATCTAGGAGGAAGGTGGAGACGGCTACCAGTGCATTCCGGACAGCAGTGAAGGTGCCGCTGATCTGTCATGCAAGATTTACTGTTAAAATTTAAAATTGAAAGAAGATGGAGTGATGGATCGATGATGCAAAGTACAAGTAATGAACATACAGTGAGAAGCTCTTGGGAGGAGCCGGTGAAAGCAGGAAAGGCACGATCCTTGGCAAAGACTTGAATGTGAGCGCCGGTGTCTTGACGGAGGCGGTCGAAGGTGGTGGCGGCCTTGGGCATGTTTTGGATGCAGCCAATTTGAGAAGTGGGAGAGAGCAAGCGACAGATGACCTGGTGGTGGTGGTGGTATTGGTGAGTGGATGGCAAGACGATGCGGTCAAAAACGTTGAGAAGAGCAGATTGGGCCTGGGAATGGGCCTGGGAATGGGCCGAGGAGGAGGAAGAGGAGGAGGAGGAGATGAGGAGGACCCTGTCGGAAGGGAAAGGCGAGGCGGAGGCGCAGTCGAAGCGGATGCCGGTGCCTCCGACTAAGAGACGACTCACCGCTTCTATGCGGTCAACTGGGCACAGCATACGGAACACCACCGCGCCGTCTCCTCCTGAATTCATCTTCATCTCATCTCATCTCTAGATGACTAGATTCTCTACAGAACTAGATATAATATAATAAATAGGGAGAATTCGATTCCATCGCCTGCGGCTGCGGGCTATCTATTACTATTACTGTTACTATTATTAAACAACTTGACAATTTCTCGGGCTGGGGATTGAGTGATCTTAAGAGAACATATATAGCACAAATCATAATTTACCATATAGCCATTAAGCCATATACCACTATACCAGGTTAATTGATTATAAGAGGAAGTATAGTATATATATATATATCAGGAATCTTTTTTTATTACAATATATCCGTTCTTAATTATATTATGACAAACAACTTAATTTCATAAAAAATGTAATTAGAATCCCATATTATATATTCAGACAATTAATTAATGTAATACAAGTTCTAATAAGGTGTGCATTGTCTTATCTAATTAGAAACGATCGACATACAAATAAGATAGTATCAATTATATATACAAACAGACCTTGCATGCATGCATCAGTTGAAAGATTAAGAAAATTTTAAAGATGAAACACATACAACTTCACTCCACAACAAACAAACAAACAAAACAAACAAATCAAATTTATTATGTATCTTGAAATTTAATTAAATTTTATTGTTTTAAATTTTTTTTTTATATGATTCAGTCTTGTCATGAACTACTAAATGTGTATTTTTAATTTTGTAATTGTAGAGACTTGAGTTTCTGCTTCCTCATCTAAATTTTTTCAATTTCGACGCTGTCAAAATAAGGATCTCGACACTGAGAAGAGGTTAAATTTGAATTTTGAGTTCCAATTTGGGAAGATTGGGAAGATCGATCAGTCGCCAACCCGTTTGTTTCTAATAAATGACTTAATATTATTAGCTGTCCTAGCTTTAATTTTTATTGTATTTTTATTTCTTCCCAACTTTAACATATTTTATTTATCTATTAATTAACTCATGTATTTAATAAATGGTTTATTGAATGAATGGACGAAAGAACGACTGAAGAAAGAACTTGAATCTGATGGAGGGTTAGGATAAGTTTACTGTTCCCAAACTATTCATAGATCTCCAGTAAAACAATCGCTCATATTTATACTAATATAGATGACAGAGAGAGACTGAGATTGTATTAGTTTGGAAAATGTGTTGATTGCATTTTCTATTAAAATTCTTTTTAAATTTATAAAATACTCATTTCACTCTTTATTAAAAAATACAAATATATAGTATTTGTACGAAAAATATTTATTTTTCTAATTTGTTGGTTTCGAGAACATATGATTTATTTCTCGACATGTGACGCATACACAATGACATTCAGGCATATATTTGTGTGTGCGTTACAATTTAAAAAATAAATCATTTGCCTTCACAACTGGCCAATTAGAAGACTGAACATTTCACTTAAACATACTACATATTTTTTTAATAAATAATAAAATAGATAATTTATAAATTTAAAATGATTTTAATATTAAAGCAATAAATAGAATAATTTTGTGAGTTTTGGAAACTTAGAACAGTAAATATGACATTATGAATATTAGATGAAAAATATGTAATTTTAAAGTTTTTAGAGGGTATATCTATAAAATTGCCTCCTTTATCTGCTACTATTTCCACAGAAATCCGTTCTCTCTCTATCTCTTTTCAAAGAGAATGAGAGAGAGAAGAGAGATAGAGAAAATAACAGGAGATGGTAGGGATTTGAAGAGCACTGGATCTCATTCCGACCACGGACCACGACTTTTCTTATATGATATTATGAATTGGGTTGAACTATCCTAAAATCACCTCCTCTATATCCTTTTCCTTGGCAGTGAGCTCCTCTATATTCTCTGCTGCTCATTGAATCCAGTAGCCAGGGGCGGATCCAGGATTTCTATCAGGGTAGGACACTAATCGGGTTCAAATAGCTAATTGGATTCAAACTCATTAACTAATCGGATACTAAATAAAAAAACAATATTTAAAAGAAGAGTTGATGACCTCTCTTTGAAAGTTGTACTTGAATTATCTGTATTATAACAAATACTAATAAGCTTATATAAAAAAAATCAGTTCAATATCGATAAAATGGAACCCCAGTTAATAACTCCTTCAAGTTATTCTTAGATTTTTTTATAATGAGTAGCATATATTAAATAACAAAATCATTCTTTCTATAAAATTTATTACTAACTTCGTATGGTATAATAGCCATAGAACTAGCACACATCAGTATCAGTTTTTTACCAGCAAACTAGTATCAGAAATAAAACTCAAAACCTTCAGTTGTAGACAAACTAGTATCAGTTTTTTTACCAACAGGTGAATTGTAATTTAATTTGTAAAGCTAAATTCATAAATATGAGGCAAAAAAAAATAAGGTACAAGGAGAAAATTTTCTAATTCATGGCTCATCAGTGGCTTTTGTTTTTGCGTGAGGGCGGAGAGAATGTCCAAATTCCAAGCATGAGCGGCCGTTAACTAGATTTTTTCTTTTGTTTTTGCTCTCTGAACTCAAGCAAAGAGCAAAAGGAAGGGACAAAGGGTTAAGTTTTTTGCTCTCTAACTTTTTTTTTCTCCAGGCGTTACGAAGTCATTTTTTTTCTTCCGAATCGAGCCAATTACTCTCTGACTCTAGGGCTTAATTCTAAAGTTCTAAGTCTTTTTTTCCACACGCGAGCCTACCGCACCGCACGAAGTTTTTTTTTATTTCATGTTGACTCTGTGTAGCAAACTAGGGATCAACTAAATTTTTTTACTTTTTTGAAGCAAAGCGAGGACGGGCACGGGCTTCTATTGCACTGGGCCAATTACTTTTTAATGGCAGACGGGCTTCTATTTTAATATTTTCTGAGTCAGGGTTTAGCACAGTTTCAGATCAGGAATAGGCACACTTGGAAATTTACACTGGATCAAAATATTTTTTTCAAATTTAGGAGTAGACAAGTACTTACCCCTGGGCCTTGGTGGATCCGCCAATGCCAGTAGCACGACTAAATCCAATCTAATCCCAATTCAATTCAACAACAAAAGAAAAAGGAAAAGAGAAACCCAATTCAAGCCAGCGCCAGCCGCTAGGTACCAGTGCAAATTCATTTTGCCCCCGCCCTTTATTTTTCTCCTCGTCTCTCACTGGTAAAGCCCAAAGCTCGTTTCTAAGTGCAACTTTAATGTTTTTTTTAACAAAAATAGTAACATGGGTTCTACCTGTACAAGTAAATAAACAGTTTTTAAGCAATTAGATGTCTATTAATTTAATGAAGAAAAATCATACAATTACTCATCAGTTCATCTCCTTAAAGTACGAGGATTGTTTTGTTAACAAAAAACTCATTTGGCTCAATTACTTAAAAGCATGTACCGACCTCAAATGTTCTCCTTGTTCATATGCAGAGAAGCTTGATATATTGGCCGTAAGCAGAAATGGAGGCGGTTCCTGTATCAGCAATTAATTTGGGAGTTAAATCAACTGCAATAGCTAGCCATCACAGATGAAATTGGTTTACTGCTAGAGGTGCAAGAAGAGTTATTTTTCATAAAAAAAAAGAACATGAGATGATGCAAGCCTTTTTAAAGGCTGCCTCAACAGAGAATGTGAAAGGCGAGGTCATGACCACATGGATCCAGTAAGTCCAAGAGTTGGCATCTGATGTGGATATATAATTGTCTCCAGGAGGCTTCTGTTCTCCAAATGAAAAAAGGTTGCCTAATTGCCATGTGCTTTGTCATAAAGAGGAACTGTATTGCGTGAAAAATTCACGTGCTCAAAACTAGAATTGAGGATGTCAATAAGAGATACCAGTGGTATAACCACATTGACAAGGAAAAAAGTTAACTTTAAAGGCTTGTTATAGTTTAACAGTCATTTAATGTGTTGCTTAGGAAAATATGGGTTTAATGGTCATTTAATATTTTGTTGTGAAGTTTAAGAGTTATCTTTGGTCTATATATATGTGTGAGAGAGTTATATTGTATTTGATCTAGAAAAATATGATAGTTTGAATGAAAAGTTTGACAACTTAATGTTGAAAATGTCTCTTTAAACTCCACTAAAATTTATTTTATTTCTATCAAAGTAGTATCAAATTCATAGCGAGCACCGGTTTCACATCACTTAGACTAGCATTACTTAGTCTAAGTACCATTATCTCGTCTTACAAAATAATAACTAATTAACTATGATAATTTGACAGTCAATCAATTGAAGACCTTGAAGGAATCGTGTAAGAAGGATAAAACCGCTCTTAATCAGAAGTTAAAAAGGAAACTAATAGAGGAGTTACTATAAGTGAACTTGCCGCAGCTACAGCTGGAGGTTTTTGCAATGAGTTAATTGGTTCTGGTACCTGGATCAGGCTTTAGTGGATTAGTATGATACTGGTATGTACGTAGTAGTTAATTACTCTTACCGTTTTTCTCATAAATTGTAGAATGAGAAAGGAGTAAAACTCTATGCCCTTTTCCTGTTTCCATAATATATTCTAACCTATCAGTACTGTATTGTGTCTGATGGTACTATACGATGCTTGCTAGGTTACATAGATAATGCATATATTGAACCTTAATAAGTACAGTGCTGGAAACTATAAATTAAAGAACTGTGACCAAAACTGATTGGTACCAATGTGAGACTACTATAAAGATAGTGCTTGTGTTGATTTATTTTTTTTCTTCACAGAAGGTTGTTGGAAATGCTGGTCCTACAGAGTATCTTTTTACATTTTTTCCTTTTTTAAATTACATTTACAGGTATTGTTCAATTGATTTTGTTGACTTCTCCTAATTACATTTAGCGGCATTCATTTTTCTACACAGATGACAGATATAGGTCCACTTGATAATATAGGAGGTTAATTAGGTAGTCAATTTAGCAAAAGATGTTAGTTACAGTTATGTTTACAAATTGCAAAATCCAATATAAGTGAACTTTTTGCAACATAAGTTGTAATTTGTTGAATTATGAGTTGAAATGATATTATTCAGTTTAAGTGGAATCAATTATAAGTAATACGTATAAAGGACAGCAATTATGTTGAGAAAATAGAAGAATTAGGGACAAATTAGCCTCAGACCCGTTAGGGGTTAATCATTATTGACAAAATTAGAAAATTAAAGAGTTAGTGAGGTCTTATCAGGTCCTTTTATACAATTAGCATTTGCTAGACAGTTGAATGGTGCTCCTTAGTCAATTTTCTAATTTTACCTTAGTTGATTCATCTTATCAGATTTTATGGCGATGGACCACACATGGAAATTTTACTGTTAATTTTCCGTATAAATGGCTTGAATATGGGGGTACCTAATAATGATTTCCACAGTATTTGGTGTGCTAAAACACCTTTAAAAGTCAAAATATTTTTATGGCTAGTTAAGCAAAATAGGGTTTTAACAAGAGATAACCTCAGTAGGAAGGGTTGGTCTGGTGATATGCAATGTGTGTACTGTGCTGAGATAGAGTCAGTGGATCATTTGTTTGTTAGTTGTCAATTTGCTAAGTCTATATGGTCTTGGATTGTTAATTATAATAGGTTTGTGTTTGAGTACAGTTCTGTGGGTGAATTGTGGGAATTATATTATTGCATTCCTTTAAAAGATGCTAACTTAGTAGAAATAATTAGGGGTTCTGTTCTCTGAAATTTGTGGCTTGATAGAAATAGAATTTTGTTTAAGGGTGTACAGGTAGGTTTTAGGGACCAAGATTACAACTGTAGCCAATTTTTTGGCCATAAATCAAAAGTCTAATCTTATATCTCAACTTAATCTCATTTTTCCTTGTGATTTGAAGGACTTGACAGGTACCACTCTGGTTTTCATGGAGGATATACAAGATTTGTCACACCTCAAACTGGAAATTTCGGATTAAGGTGTGATTAATTCTCGCCTCGTATTTATTAAATCAATAAACACGCAAGACTAAACAAATAAAAATATATAACAAGTGCTGAAGCGTGAATAATAACAATAAAAGCATAAGTATACAATCCATAAATAAACATACACATATAACATCCATACAACCCACATCATAATATCATAACACAATATAAGGAAAGAGATACATGATCTAACGAATCTAATGTACAAATCAAAAACATCGGGTCTCGTATATCCTGATACGTCCTATCTCGGGAGATGAGGCCGTATGAAAAATTGGGCTGAGTTGGGTTCGCCCTGCCAAAGGATGGCAGGCTGAGGTGTGGGTCGAGTTAGGAACTCGGGGTGGATTGTGAGAGATTCGGACTCTGACCTGTATGATCTCTCTCTTGGTTAAAAATTGCGTCCCCTGTTTCCTGGGGCTTACTGCCTTATATAGTCCAGCCATAACCGCCAACTCGGGCGTTTATGGGGGAACGTGGGCAGTTATGTCGTCCGTTATTGGGACGTGAGAATTAAACCAGCCGTTTCTGGGACGTGGGCATTAAGCTAGCCGTTTCCACGGCTATCCCGTATGTCGGTTGGCTTTAACCTATATTCGGGCCATATACTTTTGAGGCCTCCGAGTTGGGCCCCGGTTTAGTGGATCTTTGGGCTTTTTCATATGACATCGGGTTGGCCTTGTAAAGGTCCGAATCCCAGTCTTTCATGGCCCAATTTGGAACAAGTAAAAGGGCCTGTGGAACATGGCCCTATCATTAGCCCCCGAAGTCGGAATGCATTGGCGAGATGCTTTCGACTTGAAGGTGAATAACTCGTAAAACACGGTTTTTATTACCGACATTTGTATACTATACGAGCTATAATAACTCGGGTGTGGCATATGTCGGGTACATATCTCGTTACAAACGACAATGTGCTATCATATACCTATCTCGGTATTAATATACTTACCATTTTTTTTTTAACAAGAAGATGTCCGAGTTAGAATGTGACGAGGAAAATGGTATCCGAGTTAATCAAAAAATAATGAAAGAAGTGAAACATAGAAATTATAAGTAATCATTGATATTTCAAGAACAGAACAAGTCGAAATATAAGAAAACATCGAAATCATACAACGCCTCGATCTAGTAAAACATCAAAATCATACAACGCCTAATTAGACTAAACATGAGACATGATATTATATAATGCCTGGAAGAATATTTCCACCATGGGCGCTATGTCTGTCATGTCACGCCTTCCATGCACCGTGATAGCCATGTTCAGCTAAAAGACGAGTGTGATGTCGCTTTTCTAAGTTGAAAATCACACTTACGCCATCTCATTGTCGGTATCCTCAAAAAGGTTATCCGATATGAGCTCGAGTTCAGTGGCGGTGTACAACGTTGGACCTCCGGCATTGCGTGATAAACACCCGGGACATTTCCAAAACCGGCGACGAGGGTCTGACCGACCTTGGATGTCGTAATGGGTGAAGCAACTCCACTCATGGCACCCCCGACATTTCACCATCTCGTGCTTGTCTTCTTTGTAACGGCAGATAATGCACCTACGCATCTTGGGCTCGAGATTGAATTTATAAATGTCGTTCTCGTCTTCCTTGGTGAACGAGGGTGCGTTAGCAAGGGTGAGGTCAAGAAGGTCACCGATTTGGAGGTCCTCATTCACGAGCATCCAATCCAAATCTTTCTCGGGAAAATGTTGGAGGAGGGTCCATCGCTCAGGTCGAGATAGGGCCCGTATTGAGTCCCGAGAATATCGAGGATTAGGGGGAGGTGAGTTGTGGCCTTGCCTTGATGGTTGGATATCGTAACTATGACCACGATCAAGGGGCGTTTTGTTTTTGGAAGCAACTCTCTTGAAAGGCATCTCGGAAGTAGATAGGTGAAAAAATGATAAGAGGTAAAGAGTGAAATGTGCCCTTTACCGTATGGTGACTCTGGTATTTATAGTCGCTAGGGTAAATATTGCCATAAATAAGCGTGGGCCATATTGCCTAAATAGGTAGCCGCCAGCTACTAGCCATAAATGTCATTGGGCAGTGTGCCTCGTTAATGAGATGACAGGCTTTTTGCATTCCCGAGGTGGTCAAATTGACTCGCATTAGACAGCATTAAGTAACAAAATGCTTAAGTAACAAAATGCTTAAAACATATAAGAATCAAAACAGCACGAGATAGAAATCTCGGCTAAGTTTGCTACATAAACATAAATGTAGTTTTGAAGTTGACATAGAATTAAAACAAAAGGCGGGCTAGTCCCGCGATAATTTATAAAGCTAATCCTATTCATGACGGGAGCGTTTAGCCCGGCGTTCTTGATCCAGACATCTCTTGCAGATGAAGGATGTGAAACGTGGATCATCATGGTTCCGAGGTGATCTGCGGGCTAGACATCCGGGATGAAAAGCTTCTTCGCATCCATCACAATGGAACATGTGCCGATAATTTTCTCGGGTTTGACAAACGGCGCATCTATCCCAAGCTAACGGGTCATCCGCAGATTCTTCGGGGATAGCTGGGGGTTGCTCGGCATTGACGTCGGGATTTTTACGTGGAGGAGACGGGTGTAATGATGGAATGGCAACATTCTCCTTTTTAATTAGGTCCATCATGAACTTGTTATCTGTCATCGTGCTAAAACCCGAGTTGGGAGGGATAGCAGTGATTATTGGGTGTCCCGTTTAAAGGGAGACGGAAGAAATATTTATAGTATACCGGCATTAATTATATGACGCCTCGTCTTCCGTTACCCTCCGTCAGCCATCAAGTCAGGCATCAAATCAGTCAGGGGTATGAGTGTACGGTGCAATCCGTGAGTGACACCTGTCATTATTCAGCTCGGCGAGAGCTCGAAGCGCGGGAATCGAGGCATTGTCATGATGAAAGGTGGCCACGCGACGTTTCGAGGCCTTGTTTCGAAATTCGTGCAAGTATTGAGCGGGAAAAATGAGGACCCTTATATATATACACTCCGGCCCGAGTCATCATTCATTATCGTTTATTTGGAGCAATTCATCCTCGGAACCATATTTATCAATAATCGTGATTATAGCAGAGGGAGTTCAGAGTTGTCAGATAACGTCGGAAAATACATCGGGCAAAGACCGAGTTACGAAGGAATCTTACTACAAGGTAATACTTCATCATCTCGGTAGTCGACTTTGTATTGATTAATTTTATAGTAACTTGTATAATTGTTGCCGAGGTCAACAGTAATGTAATGACCACATAGGCATGGTAATGTTGCCAACCTAGTGACTAAAGATCTAACTAGTGCAATCGATTTGTATGTGATAAGTCGGTAAATATGATACCTTTAGAAATAATAAATAACGGTTACCTAAGCCAACCCTGTTTCTTCGTAAATTTAGACATGGCCGAAGAGCACGAAGGATCTCGGGACCAATCTCCTGGTGCTTCAGCAGAGTTGTCCCCAATATCGCGTCAATCTTTCCGCCCGGGTAAGGGCAAGAATCTTTTTGGTATGTCTCCCCTTCACCCTGATGCCTTGCCAGAGGATAGTGAGGAGCAATATGGCGAAGGGAATGAGGAAAATGTTGAAAGTTCACCTCGTGGCGAACTCATAGTGGCCCAGGCGGGGACATCGCACGGATCCTCAAAGCCTAGAAAGAAAAAGGCAAAGAAAGAAATCGTGCCCCGAGATGGTCATGGGGATGACTTGATATTTCCGGTATCTGCCGGTATCTCTCCGAAAGCGGTCGTCCGATGCAAAGCGTATGCTGACGCGTTTTATGAGGATCTCGTGGACGAGGCTTACAGAGAAGAGTATCCACGACATGCGCTCAAACTGAAAGCTCCAAATGTAAATGATCGAGCGCATGACTCGAGTCTGGGGATGTGCATATATTGGAAGATGCCAAAATGTGGTTTCAAAATCAGGGTATCCAAGTTTGTACGCGAGATATTACGACATCTCGACGTTGCCCATGCACAGTTAACCGCACCTGCATGGTGTTATATTATGAGTTTTAAGTACCTGTTTGACTATATGCCCGAGTTAAAGCTATATTTCCCAAGTATAGGGCTGTTCTTTCATTATTTCTCTGTTTTATACAATAATGAAAGCCACCTCGCAATTCGGAAGAATCCTAATGGTATTGCGCTCTTTGACAAGCTGTCAAAGGTTGATGATTGGAATAATGGGTGGGTATATCTGGAGAATCCCTCCGAGTTGCAATGTTTCCGCGAGGTACGGAGGGAGTGGCATCCTCTAGATAAGCAAAATTTGACCCCGAATTCATCCCCCTCCTTGACTTCATCCGAATTAAAAGTTGTCCAAATTATTGACCGTTATTTCTCAAGTTAGTCTCTTTCTCCTTTTGTTATTTTGCACCGATATATCCGTGCAGCGTATATGTTTGTTTATCTCGTATTATCATGAATGAATTGTTAACCATTGCTTACTTATGTCGCAGACCGTGGTTTTATGGCACTACCGTGGAAGGCCGCTCGTCCAATTCCTGTCTTGGCTAATCCCGAAGGCGGTTTCATCAAGGAGGCTGCGAAAATTCCGAAATCGGGTCCTTCTAAGGTTCAGAAGGCATCAAAGTCGGCTCCTGTCAATCCTGCGGCAACTTCTTCGAGATCAACACCTAAATCCAGATCCGCAACTGTCCCAAAAGGCGCGAAGGGCAGTGCCTCTGGTTCTTCTCAACTCGAGGTATCGCGGAAGAGGAAGGAGACTTCTGTTGACCCCTCCTCGCGTGTAACTAGACAAGAGAAGGGAAAAGACGCTGCAGTAGAGGAAACTGAACCTGAGCCTAAGAAGCAAAAAACTCAGTCCGATATTGTATTGGTGACATCCCAAGTCGTTCCAAAGGAGCCTTCGCAAGCCAAGGTTGACGCTGCTGAAGCAAATTTAGGAAGAATCATTGACGAAGCAGCTGGTGACGTGTGTGATCCCGCGGAGGAACACAAGGCATTCCTCGAGTCAAATATTTCTGAGCGAGGGCGACATACCGGGTTTGTGTGGGGGACTGGGATTTCTCGGGGATTCCCGGACAGCTTTTTAGGCTATCTTCCTGGGTATACACGGATGCAAGAAGAGGAAGATCATCCCGAGGTCCGGGCCGCGTATGCTCGAGAAACGTTTAGACTCACCACTACTCAATATCAAAAGAAGTGGGCTGAGGAGAATCCCGATCAAGTCGTGGGCCAGGTATTGAGGTCGTTGCATGACGCCGGGGTGTACTTTGGGTTCCTCAAGGATTCACTTGAAAGTAACAAGCGCGATGCTCTTGTTGTCACAGCTGATCAGGAGGCGCTTAATAAGGCGATTTTAGAGAGGAATCATTTTTTACAACTAGCGCAGCAAAAAGATAAGGAAAAAAGGGTGGCCACCGGCCAAGCCGCCGTGAACTTGGCAAAATATGAACTTGCTTGCATCACGGGTAGGAAGGCCGATGTCGAGCGTCAGGATAACGAGAAGAAAGCAAAGCGTTATAAACGTAAAGCTGAAAAGTATAAAGAGGAGATCGAGGATTTGAAATCCAAGCTCGAGGTCCAAGCCAAGGAGTTGGAAGAGGCGAGATCCGAAAACGCCCATATACGAGATGAAGCACGGGACTTGCCAAGAAAGTACCTCAGCAAATTCTTAGGCAGCCATGCCTTCGCACAAGCCGTTCCGTGTGCGGTGAAAGATATGATGACACATACCGTATATAGTTATCTTAAAATGATGGGGGGTTTTTATTCGTTTAAACCCGAGCATGTCGGGTTTACGGCAGTGGAGCCGGAAAATCTCGTGATCAGGGATTTGTCTAGCTATGGTTGGGACGAGGAAAATGATGTACTTTTGAACCCGGATGGCTCTTTATTCAAGGAGGAACTCCAACTCGAGAATCATCCTTCAGCGGGCATTGTTCACCCTTGGCCTAAAGACAAATGGCCTGAAACATCTCGATCTTCCTGATGTTGCCCCTGAAGCGGAACTTGAAAACCTTCCTTCTGAAGCTTCGTCCGAGGGGGGAGAGGATGATACCGAGATAAGGGATGTCGGAGAATATGCCGAGATGGCGGTTGCCGATGAGGAACAAGAAGATGAAGGAAATACTTCTCACCGTAATGAAGGAGATACCGCTCCCTCAGGGGCGAAGCTCCTTACTCCTTGTAAGTAAGGTCTAAAATCGCAATCACCGAGATGTTGGATTTATGCCTATCCATACTAATCATTCTGTTTTGTTTGTAGGAAGGACCATGTCGTGCTTTGGAAGCAACACCGGCTTATGTGATACATTTGTACCCCCGAGATGTGGGGGATTTAAAGCTGTTGTATTGTGCACTATTTTTATTTACACCCCCGAGATGTGGGGGTTATAACAGAAATTTTTGTAATAGTATTTGATACCTCCGGGATGTGGGGGTTTAACAGAACAGTTAGATGTAACTTATTTCTTTTAATCGTATGTTTCTTTGCCCGAGGTTGAATTTTTTGTTTATTTGATATCTCGGTTGTATGCTTTGATTTTCAAGTAAAGTGTACTTGGTAATATAGCCATGCCCCCTTTTTTTTTCTTTATTTTTGACAAAAAATGGTCAATGTGGGGGGACATGTACGTCGAGCGAACTTATGCGTTACCCCGAGGGGTTTTCGATAAATGTTCGCGACATAATAAAAGTCATGTTACTGGTTTACAGTCATCGTCCATTAGGACTGCATTAATTGATGTCGCGTATCTCGGGATTTTAACCAAGACATGTCGTTGCATTAGCTTTCGTTCATATATCTCGGACCCAATACACAAAACACAATTGTAAAAAATATCATATATATTGATAAATGCTTAGCATCATACAGAAATTGTATCGTGGGCTAAGTGAATACATGAAGAGAAAACAAAAGGCTTATCTCGCCCTGAGTATCTCGCGGCTAAAAAATATAAGAAACGACATACATTAAGTGTAGAATTTACGGAGATGGCAAGTGTTCCATGGGCGAGTTAGGATGAAACCACTTGGGTCTTCCAATTCATAGGCGCCTTTACCTCGCGGGCGAATGATCTTAAAGGAACCTTCCCATTGAGGAGCAAATTTGCTGACATGTTTGCCAGTCGCTTCCACAGTTTTGAGTACCAAATCGCCCGGCTGGAATTCCCGGGGTACCACGTGTTTGTCAAATGCACGTTTAACCCTGCGTTGATACTCCATTGTACGGATGCGGGCCTTCTCCCGACCTTCTGTGATGAGGTCGAGTTCCTCAGTACGTGCGCCGTGGTTGTTGTCAGTGGAATATGTCAAAGTACGGAGAGATGGTTTCATCATTTCGATTGGAGTGACTGCTTCCATGCCGAACACCAGAGAATACGGAGTTTGTTGTGTGGCCTCTCTAGGTGTAGTGCGGTAGGCCCATAGAATTCCATCAAGTATGTCGGGCCAATTCTTTCTGTTTTCGGCAACTTTCTTCTTGAGGTCATCCAGAATAGTGCGGTTTGTGACCTCGGCTAAGCCATTACTAGCAGGGTGACTGACCGAGGTAAAGTTGTTCTGAATGCCTAGGTTGGAGAGAAACGTCATGGTGCGTGCTGCGTTGAACTGCGTACCATTGTCCGAGATGAGAGCATGTGGTATGCCAAAACGACAAATGATGTTCCGCCAGATAAACTTCTCTGCTGTTGCGGCGGTGATAGTGGATAATGCCTCGGCTTCGACCCACTTAGTAAAACACTCGACGGCAACAATAATCCAACGGCGCTGTCCAACAGCTTTGGGAAACGGCCCGACTATGTCTATTCCCCATAAGTCAAAAGGCCAGGCTCCCGAGATGGATATCTGATCGTATGCCGGGATGTTGCTCAGCTTGCTGTGGAATTGGCAGCATTCACATTTTCGGACCAAGTTTGCCGCATCTTGCTGCATGGTTGGCCAATAGAAACCAGCTCTGAGAATTCGCTTGGCGAGAGTTTTTGCTCCTTGATGGCTGCCACAGATGCCTTCATGTACCTCAGACAGCATTTTTGAGGCCGTCTCCTCATTGATACATTTGAGCCAAGGTCGCACATATCCCCGTTTGTAGAGGTGGTTGTTGAATATAGAATACATCGGTGCGATCCTTTTCAATCGTCGGGCTTCCAACTGATCAGTGGGGAGAACACCGGTGTTCAGGAAATTCCACATCGGGGTGAACCAGGACTCACCGGATTCGCCAATGGCGAGTACGGCCACAGTCTCAAGGTTGATGCTGAATTCCGGAATATCCATAACAATCACGAGCCGATCTTTGTCAAGGTTGCCCGCGGCGCCAAGTTTGGACAGAGCATCGGCTTGGCAATTCTTGTTGCGCGAGACATGTTGGATGTCAACCTCGTCGAAATGACTCTTGAGCAGGTGGAACTGCTGTCGGTACTTACGCAACTTCTCGTCCATAACTCGGCATTCATCATTTATCTGCCTGACCGCTAACTCGGAGTCACTGCGAAGATGAACCTCGCGGGCGCCCAATTCTCTAGCTAGTTTGAGGCCCGCTATCATGGCTTCATATTCCGCGGTGTTGTTCGTTACCGGGAATTGGAAATGGAGGGCATAGTTCAAGGTTTCCCCGTGTGGTCCAGTGAGGGAGACCCCGGCTCCAGCCCCTTGTAATGAAGATGCTCCGTCAACATGAATTATCCAACGTCCCTCAGACTCGGGAGGAACTCCGGAATACTCAGCGATGAAGTCAGCGAATATCTGGGATTTCAGAGCATTTTGGGGGTGGAAAGAAATATCGAATTCGGACAATTCGAGCGCCCAAGCTAACAATCGCCCGGACGAGTCGAAATTTGCGAACGTCTTTTTGAGGGGGATCCCGGTATAAACCTTGATGGAATGGGACTGAAAATAAGGCCTCAACTTTCTAGCAGCTATGACGAGAGCATATGCGGCCTTTTCAATTTGTGAATATCTGGTTTCGGCATCCCGAAGTACGTGCGAGACGAAATAGATAGGCTTTTGATCTCGTCCCTCTTCTCGAACGAGAGCGGCGCTCACTGCATGACCCGTTGTTGCCAAGTACAACACAAGGACATCGCCCGCAGTAGGCCTGCTGAGACATGGTGGATTGACGAGATAGGCTTTGATCTTTTCGAAGGCCATTGCGCATTCCTCTGTCCACTCAAACTTGGCCGACTTGCGCATGGCTTTGAAAAAGGGAAAACAGACGTCCCCGGATCTCGCAATAAATCTGTTGAGAGCGGCCAACTTGCCTGTAAGGGATTGTAGCTCTTTGAGGTTTCGAGGTGGTTTCATATCGAGAATGGCTTGTGATTTCGAAGGATGGATCTCGATGCCTCGCATAGAAACCATGAAGCCGAGGAATTTTCCACCAGTTAAACCGAAAAAACTCTTCTTCGGGTTAAGTTTCATGTTGGCTGAATTCAGTGTCGCGAATGTTTCTCGAAGATCTCGGACATGGTCAAGGTCAGACATGCTCTTAACGAGCAGGTCATCAACATATGCCTCTACATTTCGTCCGATCTGGTTGTGAAATACAGTGTTAACCATGCGCTGGAAAGTGGCTCCGGCGTTGCGCAACCCAAAAGGCATGACCCGATAGCAGTATAGCCCCGAGTTGGTGGTGAAAGCGGTCTTTTCTTCGTCGTCTTGATTCATCCGGATTTGATTGTACCCGGAGAATGCGTCCATAAAACTGAGATAGGCATGTCCCGAGGTGGAATCGACCAGTTGGTCGATTTTGGGCAAGGGGAACGGGTCCATGGGGCATGCCTTATTGAGATCGGTGTAATCGATACACATACGCCAGTCACCGTTGGACTTCTTGACAAGCACGGGGTTGGCTGTCCATTCTGGACATTCGACATTTCTGATGAAACCAGCGTCCAGTAGCTTCTGTACTTCACGCTTTACGGCATGCTGCCGTTCTTCCCCCATGTTGCGTTTTCGTTGCCTGACCGGTTTTGAACCCGGTTTGATATGTAGTCGGTGTTCTGCTATTGACCTCGGAATCCCTGGCATGTCGGCGGCTGTCCAGGCAAAAACGGACTGATTTTCTCGGAGAAACTTGATGAGTTCGTCCTTCGCTTGTCCCTGGATTGCCTTTCCGATGTTGAGCGTTCTGCCTCCGCCCAAATCGAGTTGTTCGACTTCATCTGCCGGTTCGAGGGAAACTTTAATCTCAGCTTTATCAACTGGATCCAGCGCTAGGTTGGTGTTGGGTGGCAGATACTCGGTACTCGAGCGCAACCGCTGTTGGTTGGTTTTTGCTTCCGACTGTTCGACTTGGTGGACCGAGCCTCCTTGATCCTGAATGGAAGTCATGTAGCATTTACGCGCCACTTGCTGTTGGCCACTTTCTTCCCCTATTCCGTTATCTGTGTGAAATTTGATTTTCAGGTGGGAAGGAGAGATGATTGCGCCGATTTTGTTCAGAGTTCCTCTTCCCAGGATTGCGTTGTATGCCGAGGGGGCATTAACGATGAGGAAGTCTACCATGACTTCCACCGTACGAGGGGACGTACCAAATGTCACTTTGAGTGGCATCATTCCCCGAGGTCGGAGGGCATCTCCCGTAAAGCCTATCAAAGGTGAGATATGCTGTTGGAGAGCGCGAGTGTCGAGGCCCATTTGCGTGAAAGCCGACAAGTATAGGATGTCTGCTGAGCTTCCCGTGTCAACTAACACCCTCTTAACCCGGTGGGTGTTAATTTTGAGGTTCAACACCACGGGATCATCGTGTGGGCTAGAGATCTCACATAGGTCCTTCTCGGAGAAAGATATTGCTTCCTCCGGACGAGGTCGTTTTTTGTCGGTCTCAACCTGTAAAACAGTGGGATATGGCTTTCGATTGTCGCGAGGTAAGATTTTTCGGACGGCACCGTGATGGCCTCCACTGATCACGTTAATGACAGGGCTGCTTTGCCTTTCCTGGCGCCTTGTCTCGGGACCATCCCGAGTTTGAGGACTGGCCTCCCCAACCCGAGGTCCCATATAATCCTGTCTGTAAGGAATAGGTTTCTTAAAAACCTTACCTTTACCGTTGTACTTCCTGGAGAACTTTCTGAAGAAATCGGGGTTGATGAACTCGATCAGCTTACCCTCGCGGGCTAGTCTCTCCAGGATGTCTTTGAGTTGAAGGCAATCCGCAGTGGAATGTCCATTGAATCCGTGGTACTCACACTTCTGGGAATTGTCTTGCACCGTGAAAATGTTTTCAGGCAATGGCGGAGGGAGGTCGAACATGCCTTCTATGATGTTGTACATCTCGTGCCGCTTCTTAGTGAGAGGTGCATACCTTACGAAGTGTTGGCGGTATCCCTCGGTGCCAGTTTTGTGTTCTTGCTCGGTCGGTCGGTTGGGTTGGTTTCTTCGAGGTTCTCTTTGGTTGCGAAACCTGTCCTGAGTCGGCTGTTTGTTAGTTCGGTGATAGGGAGATCGAGATCTAGGCCTCGAGGGACTCCCGTTGTCATCCTCGGCACGGATGTAACCCTCCGCAAAGGTTACAAATTCCCTTAGAGTGGTCATTTTCTTCATGTGGGCTTCGTAACGCAAAGTTCCTGGACCCCCTTTACGGAGCCCTTTCTTGATGGCGGCTAAGGCGAATTCTTCATTGAGGTTCTGAATTCGCCGAGATGCCTGTATGAAACGGTTAACAAACGCATCTGTTCTTTCGTGTTGTCCCTGGATAATATCTAGGAGCATTTCACATGTTGCTTGCGGCGGTTTGATAATCGTATACCTCTCCAAGAACAGTTTCGCGAAGTCTTCGAATTTGTTGATGGACCTCCGAGGTAGTGTCATGTACCAATCCCATGCTTCTCCGGTTAAGCAAGTGGTGAAGACACGGCACATGATGGCATCGGTAGCTCCAAGGAGGCGGAGTCGCTCAAGGAATCCGTACACAAAGTTGTGCGGATCCTGTGTGTCGCCGCTACCCCGAAAGCTTGGAAGGGTCGTTGGATACTTGAAGTCCGTCATTGAGTGGCGGTAGATGTCTCTGGACAGGGGGCCATCCTCGATTCCCATAGGCCGAGAGTAAGTGCCTGCCTTCTGGGATTCGAGTTCGGCTAGTTTGGCCGCGAGTCTGGTTTGGATCAGCTCTTCAACTTGGGCCATGTTGATACCTCGGGTTGGGGTAGGTGATCGCCGGTTCCTTCTTCGGTCATCGCGGCGAGCTCTATCCCGACCTCGGGGTGGGCTTCGTTCGCGCTCTTTACGGGAGCGAGATTGGTCTCTGCGGGATGGCCTGGGCCCTCTGCCGTAGTTAGCTGATCCTCGCTCGTTGTTAAGGTGGGCTCTGAGGTCTTCGGCATGTGGTCCTTCCGCGGAATGGGACCCACTATGTTCATCCTGACCTTCCGGGCGCCTTCCTACATCGGGGGGTACCCCGGCAGGCAGGATATTTTGGTCCCGGCGATCGGATTGGACCTGTTGGTCGGGTAGTGAGGGAGTATCCGTCTCACTGCCTGTTCGGACCTGTGCGAACTCTCGCTCCAGATTTCTTGGCGAAACATTTGCCGGCCGACTGTGGACGCGATTTGCAGACAAAGGTCGCGGTACAGCTGCGGCGGGTGGTACGGCCTGGTGGGCAGGTCGCAGTGATGCTTGCTGGGAGCACAGTGTTGGACCTACCATGGGATACATCCCGTGAGCGCCTCCCGGGCCCCACTGCCCAGGTGGCGTGACATAGGGATACTGGGGACCCGTGGGAGTGTAAGGAGTCGCGCCGTAATGATACAGCGGCGTTTGCTGAGGGTAATATGGTATGTAGGGTATCTGATAAGCACCAGTTACCTGATTATGATAGGTACCGGCCATCTGATTGTGCTCGGCGTAGAGTGGCCTGGTTGTGTTCCCTTCAGTGAACGAAGGTCGAGTAACGTCGGGGCGAGGTGGAGCAGGTTGAGGACCCTGGGGTCGCACCATTGAGCTGCTAGGCCTTGCCCCTGGGAATTGACTGTGGGAAGGATTTGCTGTAGGTGATGTTACCACTGGAGGTGGTGTGATTGTTATTCCAGGCGGGGTCGTCACGCCTGGTGGGAGTGGAGTTGATGTGGTTGGACGAGCCATCTAGTTATGTGTTTAAGTTAGGCGTGGCCCCACGGTGGTTGATACGTCCTATCTCGGGAGATGAGGCCGTATGGAAAATTGGGCTGAGTTGGGTTCGCCCTGCCAAATGATGGCAGGCCGAGGTGTGGGTCGAGTTAGGAACTCGGGGTGGATTGTGAGAGATTCGGACTCTGACCTGTATGATCTCTCTCTTAGTTAAAAATTGCGTCCCCTGTTTCCTGGGGCTTACTGCCTTATATAGTCCAGCCATAACCGCCAACTCGGGCGTTTATGGGGGAACGTGGGCAGTTATGTCGTCCGTTATTGGGACGTGGGCATTAAACCAGCCGTTTCTGGGACGTGGGCATTAAGCTAGTCGTTTCCACGGCTATCCCGTATGTCGGTTGGCTTTAACCTATATTCGGGCCATATACTTTTGAGGCCTCCGAGTTGGGCCCCGGTTTAGTGGATCTTTGGGCTTTTTCATATGACATCGGGTTGGCCTTGTAAAGGTCCGAATCCCAGTCTTTCATGGCCCAATTTGGAACAAGTAAAAGGGCCTGTGGAACATGGCCCTATCATATCCTAACCAGAAGCCCTATAAATAGTAAATCAAACTACGTTGTCATCAGGGACAGCTCCTGACAAATCCTGCTGCTGATCACCAGACTCTGTACCTAAAAATCCACAAAATAACTTGTGGGTGAGCGACTAAATCACTCAGTATGTGACCCAGAATTACCCCTTTAGGGATCCTCTATGGTCAAAGTACTTTTAATTGTAAATCTACGTATGATTTTGTAAACGGAAATTCATATGCAAGTGATTTCGTTATACATAAATATAACCTAACTTATTAACTATTTAAAAAAAATACATATAGTAGGTGCAGCTATCCAATGATGCGATTAACCTATTGTGACAACATGAAAAAGATTTCCAAAATAAAACACAAGAAAAATATTATATTCATATCCAAATCGAAGTCCAGTACCTAAATAATGTGTGTTCGGAAAGAATTTCACTCTGTGCCGTGCCGATCGAATTAAAAGATCCAATAAAATATTATCTAAGTACACCGGTGAAAAGATGCATTGAAATTTGCACAAATTAATATGACAGACGTACAACTTCAGTTCACAATAAAAGTCAAATTATTATTTTTCTAAATTGATTTGTGAACATTAATTTCATGCCAGCTCTTACTATTAGTGCCACGCACATTATTGATGAATAACGTTTAATGAGAAAAAAATGCCGCATGAAGTTTTGAAAATTTCAGCAAGTTGGGATACGACCCGACATTACTGGACACGTTAGTATATTTGGGCATCATCGTGCAAGGCAGCAAGAAGAGCAGAGAGAGAGAGAGAGAGAGAGAGACAGTCAATTAACTAAGACCTAGGCAGCCAGCCAGCCACTGCCAGGTTTTTAAATAAAAAAGAGAGTCAATTAACTAAAATTAGGTGTCGATGTAACAAGTGACCGCAACACTCTGTTAGTTATGAAACTTGATAATTTTAAGGCTATTATGAAACTTCCCCGAAACTTCCCATTCCATTCCCAGATCTCTCTCTCGATCGATCTCTCGATCGCTTCCTCTTCTCCTCTCTTTCTCTCTCTTTCTCTCTATCTCTCTCGCGTTGAGGTGCGAACGCGATGAGACTGAATTCAATTCAATTCAATTGATATCATCATACTATCATCAAAAGAGAAAGGAAGCACATTTCAAGCCATCGCCAGGTACCACGTGCAAATTCTTTCTTCTCCTCTTTTCTCTCTCAATTCTCAATTCCTCTCTTTCTCTTTTAAACAGAAAGCCCAAAGCTCGTTTCCCTTTTCCAACCTTAATAAAATAAATTCATTCATTAATTAGTAATTAGCTTTCCCCATTATCAACAATATAAAAGAATACGAAATATGTGAATTATTATGAATTATATGAATTGTAGAAATTCATCTTTTTGGGTGCCTCTCATGATGCAATACAATTACACAGTTGTTGCTATTTTTAGCTCAATGGCTGCATAAATAGCACTCCAGTTTGGATGATTTCTTCCTTCTGGTTATTGTGCTTTTCTTTTTCTCCTAACTCAACTAACTGATTGACCACCCATCTAATTTATAGGTTGTTTGATTGATTGATTGATTGAGCCATAGCAAGAGAGAGAGAGAGTGAGAGAGTGAGTTAGTGAGAGAGATGGAGTCGAGATCACCAGACAAGTACCAAAAGAGGTACGATGAGGAGGTTGGTGGTCCTTCCACCGATAATGAGATTGTGGCCGTCGCATCCACCTCCCAAGATGCCTTTGACATCCCTCCCAAAAATGCCCCCGTTGACCGCCTTCGCCGCTGGAGAGTACGTTCTCTTCTCTTCTCAACAATATAACAATACCCTTCATTTACTATTAAAATCAGCTTTAATTCAAGATCACAGACTGTATCAATGTGGAATAAGCAATATGAAAGAAACATAGTATTGCAGTTTTTATGTTACTTTTCATAGTATATATAAGGCCAATCAATATTCCATTAACAGAGAAAGCAGGTGGTATACAACTATATGTTAAGACAACTATAATATTACTAAAACATAATTTTAATATGGATTAAGCTTTGTTTCTGTGACATAAGCATTGTAACTACATTACATGTTGAACTCTATTAAATTTATATTTTGTTAAATAACTATAATCCACATTGTTGTGAGAGCATAAATCACTAATGCTATGTAAGACAGAGAGCTAACAATTTCAAACTATTTGCAATTAAACTGTTTTTTCAAAAAAAGAAAAGTCATGTTATTTAAGACTCACTCTCTCTCTCTCTTCTCAGCAAGCTGCCCTTGTGTTGAATGCATCGCGCCGTTTTAGATACACCCTTGACCTTAAAAAGGAAGAAGAGAAGGATAAAATCAGGAGAAAAATTCGCGCACATGCTCAAGTTATTCGAGTATGTTTTAAAAGCACATATCACTTATTGTACCAATTTCAGCAAATTCAGTTTCAATTTATGCAGTACAACCGAGTACTTCCGAATTAAAATTGATTTATTCTACTACTTTTTGTAAACCCAGGCAGCATTTCTCTTCAAGGAGGCAGGAGAAAGAGAGGCTGTTGGTTAGTGTTACCTTTCCAGTTTCTTTTTTGGTTATATTTATTCTATGTCTCTTGAAATTTTTCATGTTTGAAATATTGTAACAATGAACCAAGCAGGTACTGTTTTTTAATAATGTGCAATTGAATTCCATAAAAGCTGATCTCACATGGTTGCTATTTTCTTTTGAATTAAGCGGTGAGTGTGGAGTCAAGAACAGTAGATCCAAGCAGCAATGATGGGTTTTCAATTAGTTCAGAGGAATTAACTTCTCTATCTAGGGAGCACAATCTTTCCTCTCTTCAAGAGCTTGGAGGGGTATAATTCTCTCTTTATGAATTGTCCATGTCTCTCTTCTTTTTCTTTACATAAAATTAAAAACAAGTTATTTTTATGTTTGCTCAAATGCAGATAAACGGGGTGTCCAAGTTATTGAAGAGTAATGTAGAGAGGGGTACAAGTGCTGATGCAACAGAATTGCAACAAAGGAAAGAATTATTCGGCAGCAACACTTATCCCCGCAAGAAAGGCAAAAACTATTTTGTATGCCTCCTAAATTATGCCTCTCTATTGCTTCTAGATTTTTAAACCGGTACTGTTGTTTAATTTTTATTATTGAATCTGTAGCTATTCCTGTGGGAAGCAAGCCAAGATTTAACACTGATTATATTAACGGTCGCTGCTGTCATCTCTCTTGTTTTGGGGATGACTACTGAGGTTCTCTCTCTCTCACTCTCTCTCTCTCTCTCTCTCTCTATCTATATATATATTTATATATATATAGAGATGAGCTATGGTGAGACGTGGAGTAAAACAAGTTTGTACTCCACGCCATATTTTCATTTTGAAAATCCAAACAACCGATCCGAACCGTTCAACATGTTCTCTATATTGAAATGTGCTTGGAAACCAAATTTTACATTTTTTGGAATTTTTTTACTATTTATTAAGCCACTTTGAAAATCGCTGATCCACTGTGAACAGTAAAAAACAGTAAAATTTTCTGGACCACCGGATCAGCGATTTTCAAAGTGGCTTAATAAATAGTAAAAAAATTCTAAAAAATGTAAAATTTGGTCTCCAAGCACATTTCAATATAGAGAACATGTTGAACGGTTCGGATCGGTTGTTAGGATTTTCAAAACGGAAATATAGTGCCATGGAGTACAAACTTGTTTTACTCACATCTCACCATAGCTCAATTCTATATATATATATATATATAGAGAGAGAGAGAGTGGCTAAGGTCAAAGTGGTATGACCAAGGCCTTGGTGCTACCAATTAGTTTTTGCAATTTTAAAGTTCAAATAGTCGATTCAAACCGTTAGATGTTCAATCTATGTTAAAATCTGCTTGGAGACCAAATTTTACATTTTTTGGAATTTTTTTACTATTTTTTAAGCCACTTTGAAAATGGCAGATCCGGGTAAACAGCAAAAAACAGTGCAACCAAATTCTGGACCATGTGATCAGCAATTTTCAATGTGGCTTAAAAAATAGTAAAAAAATTCTAAAAAATGTAAAATTTGGTCTCCAAGCAGATTTTAACATAGAGATCACATCTAACGGTTTAGATCGACCGTTTGGACTTTGAAAATCCAAAAACGACTTGGTAGCACCAAAGGCCTTGGTCATACCACTTTGATCTTAGCCACTCTCTCTCTCTCTCTCTCTATATATATATATATCTATTACATTATTGTAGTATCTGTGTTGTACTATTGAAAATTAACCTTTTGCTACTTTACGAGTCTTTTTTTTTGCAGAGTGTAAGTAAAGGTTGGTATGATGGTGGAAGTATTCTATTCGCTGTTATTCTTGTTATATTTTTCACTGGTAATTATTATCATTATTATTTCTTTTTTTTTATAAATTGCAATTCTAAAGTGTTTCTATCCCTTATCTAATAAAATGTTTTTTTCTTTTTTTTCCCTCTCTATTTTAGCAACCAGTGACTATAAGCAATCTCTTCAGTTCCAGCACTTAAATGAAGAGAAACAAAACATAAAAGTGGAGGTGTGTCCTTGCACCTGGTAACACAAAATGTTTTTGGTTCTGTATAGCATCTACATCCATTTTTAAATTAACTTTTGGGCCAATGGAAATTTTCTAGGTGATAAGAGGTGGAAGGAGAGTAGAAGCTTCAATTTTCGATCTTGTAGTTGGTGATGTAATTCCTCTAAAAATCGGAGATCAAGTGAGTTCTACAAACTTTTTATCCATATCAACTTGTGATGTTCTATGGTCATATTCATTGAATTTAACAAGACTATATGCATATCAACTTGTACCAAGTCTTATATTCTTTCTCTTATTATAAGGTTCCGGCAGACGGTGTTCTAATCTCAGGGCATTCTCTTGCTATAGATGAATCAAGTATGACTGGGGAATCCAAAATTGTGAGTTACTTTAATTTCTTCGTATTTGCTTTTCGTCTTGTTCATATAATAATGTTTGCTTAAACTTGACAAACAAATTTTTTTTTGGAACAAAATACATAGGTGAACAAAAATCAAAATGGCCCATTTTTGATGTCTGGTTGCAAAGTTGCTGACGGTTATGGCACCATGATGGTATGCAACTATTAAATGCTCTATAATGTATGTAGAGTTGTAAACATAATTGATTTTTTAATTGGTAAGTAATTTATTCTTATGGCAAAAGGTTACAGCTGTTGGATTAAACACTGAATGGGGTCTATTGATGGCTAATATTTCAGAAGATAATGGTGAAGAAACTCCCCTTCAGGTTTATTAGCACATTTCCTTTTGTTTTTTCTACCTTTTTTTTTTATTTGTACACTTTGTTCTGAGTGCTTTTTGGTCATAAAAAAGGTACGGTTAAATGGTGTCGCTACTTTCATTGGCATGGTGGGTTTGACTGTTGCTGTTACGGTTCTTTTTGTCCTTTGGATAAGGTATGTTTAGTTATAATATTATAGGGTCCTCATAGCAAATCTTTACTTTCTATCCTTAATTATATATCATCTCAGGTATTTTACGGGGAATACAAAGAATTCTGATGGCACAACTCAATTTGTGAAGGGGCAAACAAGCATTAAACAGTCATTCATTGGGGCTATTAAAATATTTACCATTGCTGTATGTATTTTCATATTGTTAGATTCTTAATATTTTCAACTCCAGGCATTTGATTAAAACACATTATCTAATATTCCCAATTTTTTTTACTTAAATTTGCTTCTAGGTAACAATTGTTGTGGTGGCAGTGCCTGAAGGGCTTCCATTGGCTGTAACGCTTACGTAATGAAGATTTTCAATGTTTCAAAATGTTTCTTTGTTGCCAATAATTTTTTCAATGTAATTGAAAAGTTTCTTGTTTTCATTTGTCAGGCTTGCATATTCAATGCGCAAGATGATGAGGGACAAAGCTTTGGTGAATACATGAATTTCTTTTGTTTTGCTAATTTTGCTCCAAATCACATTGCCAAAATAAGAAAATCATTTCGAATTTTACATTACCTTTTGTTTTTTTTTAAATTATTTTTATAGGTAAGAAGACTGTCAGCATGTGAAACGATGGGTTCGGCAACTACCATCTGTAGTGACAAGACTGGCACACTCACTTTAAATCAGGTACTAATAATTATAATTTTTACCTATTAAATGAGCCCAAGGGCAAACCTGTATTTGTATGAACTTAATTGATTCCTTAATATTAGATGACAGTTGTGGAGGCCTATGTTGGAGGAACCAGGTTGGATGATGTCGGCAATACGAAGATGATGTCAGCAATTGTATCAAGCCTTCTCATGGAGGGCATCTCACAAAACACTACTGGCAATGTGTTTGAGCCTGAGGTGAGTGATCTCTTTACTGTACACTACTGGCAGTGTGTGCTTTTTCAGAGGTACATTTAATGATGAAAACTATATATAATACAATTTAGGATGGTGGAGCTGCTGAGGTAACAGGTTCACCTACTGAGAAAGCAATCCTTTCATGGGGCATCAAGGTATTTGGTTTTTCATCCTCTATCAAGATTTTTCACCTCTATTTGGTTTTTCTTTCATATGACCAACTTTAGTTTTCTTTTTGGTTCCATTTTAGTTGGGAATGAAATTCAGTGAAGCAAGAAATAGATCTTCGGTTATTCATGTTTTTCCATTTAACTCTGAGAAGAAGCGTGGTGGTGTTGCTGTACAACTGGTAGGTGACTATAAGAATAATTATCTTTTATGTAATTTTAAATTTTGACTAGTTTCATGTGCTTATTATTTTATTTATTTATTTATTGAGTGTAGCCTGATGGCAAGGTTCATATACACTGGAAAGGTGCAGCTGAATTAGTTCTCTCATCTTGTACCAGTTGCCTTTCTCTTGATGGTACAGTTTATCCAATAAACCCAGACAACGTATGTTAAATGTTTCATTTTTTTTCTTCAACAAGCCTCTGAAATTGCTAAAATCACACTTGAACTTATCATTTTGTGTGTATAATTTAAGCTAAATGAATATAAGAGACACATAGAAGTCATGGCCGCATCTAGTCTTAGATGTGTTGCTTTTGCGTATCGACCACTCAATGCGGAAGCTGTACCAAAGGAGGAAAATAGGGACAATTGGGTATTGCCAGAGGAAGAACTCATTCTCCTTGGAATAGTGGGAATAAAGGTATTCTTGCAAATTTTAATGCTCCTTTCTTTGTAATTCTATATATCCTTGACCGTTGATTAATTTTTTTTTTAAAGGATCCGTGCCGTCCAGGGGTTAAGGATGCTGTGGAACTTTGTACTAGTGCTGGTGTCAAGGTATTATTAATGCCTAAATTCACTCTCATGATAAAAATGAAAGAGATGAATATTTAGTTTTGTTTTTTTTTCTGTGAAACATTTAGGTACGTATGGTGACAGGAGATAATATACAAACAGCTAAGGCAATTGCCTTTGAGTGTGGCATACTTGACACAAGAGAGGCTGCTGAGCCAGTGGTCATAGAAGGTCGGGTGTTTCGTGCTTTATCAGAAACTGAGAGGGAATCAATTGCTGAAAAGATAAGCGTATGTTGTTTATATCCTATTCATTGCTATTGTTTGATTACAATTGAATTAAATGTCTTTTATTTTTTTTAATCGGAAAAATTATTGATTATAGGTTATGGGGAGGTCATCTCCAAACGATAAGCTATTACTGGTACAAGCCTTGAAAAGGAAAGGTCACGTGGTGGCTGTTACTGGAGATGGTACCAATGATGCCCCTGCTCTTAATGAAGTACCTTACTGCTCTCTCTCTCTCTCTCTCTATCTCTCTAAGTGAACATGCATTCTATCTATTATCTCTTTCCCTAAATGTTGTAAAAAAATTATTTGGCGATACAGGCTGACATAGGTCTGGCCATGGGCATTTCTGGAACGGAGGTTGCTAAAGAAAGCTCTGACATCATCATTTTGGATGACAATTTTGCTTCTCTTGTTAAGGTTAGATATTGTATACACACCCAGTTTGTACCAGTAAGTACAGTATCTTGCAAGTAAAAGACTGGTGAGGGAGTAAGTCTTCTTTGTTTTCAATTTTTGTTACCATAGGTTGTGAGGTGGGGCCGGTCGGTTTATGCAAATATTCAGAAGTTCATACAATTTCAACTCACAGTTAATGTCGCTGCTCTAGTAATTAATGTTGTTGCTGCTGTCTCCTCTGGTGAGGTACCTCTGAATGCGGTCCAGGTAATTTATTTTAATTTTTAAAAACTGCAAACAGCTATTATATATGACAACTAAAATGAGAAGTAATATAAAGTTGACCTTCCATTTCCATTTTGTGTTGAGGAATGAATAGCTTCTGTGGGTTAACCTTATAATGGACACACTTGGAGCTCTTGCATTGGCTACTGAACCACCTACTGACAATCTCATGAAACGCCTTCCTGTTGGTCGTAGGTACTTCATTTTCTTTCTTTCATTTTATATGGAATGGATTAATCATCATCATCAATAGATTATAAATAGATTATAATCATATTGTGGTTGATTTGACACATAGGGACCCACTAATCACTAATATCATGTGGAGGAATCTCCTAATTCAGGCAAGTCTCTACTTTACTTTTCTTTTTTTCCATTTTGAGAATTTATCTTATCTGATCTGACTGAGTCTCTACAAGCAGGCACTTTATCAAGTGACAGTTCTCCTTGTTTTCAATTTTGATGGCCGTAAGATACTCAACCTTGATCACTCAACAAAAGAGCATGCTGACAAAGCGAAGAACACCTTTATATTTAACACCTTCGTCTTGTGCCAGGTACCATGTTTTACAGTTAATATGTATTACTATTATAATATAATATAATAAACAAATGTCTAATAGTTTTATGCACTGACTGGTCGGACATTTCTATGTCAGATATTCAATGAGTTCAATGCGAGGAAGCCAGAGGAGAAGAACGTATTTGTGGGCCTTACCGGCAACCGCCTCTTTATGGGTATTATAGGCATCACAGTTGTTTTTCAGGCAAGTTCACTTCACTCAACTCAGCTTTCTTTTCCAAACCCTAGTTACGTTTCACCTAATAATAATATTGATATAATATGTCTTTTCTTGTTTTTTTATTTTATTTTCAGATACTGATAGTTGAGTTCCTTGGGAAATTCACATCCACCGTCAGAATTAGCTGGAATTTTTGGCTTATCTCAATTGCCATTGCTGTTATAAGGTATGTTATGCATACATGTAACGAGCTCCTTTCCCTCTATTCATGGGGTTGACTAAGATGAAATTTCTAACTATATATTGTCTCAATTTATGATATGTTTTTCAGCTGGCCTCTGGCTTTTGTGGGGAAATTTATTCCTGTTCCGGAGACTCCGTTTGTTGACTATTTTTCACGGATATTCTGTGGTAAAAATAACAGACAAGGTACACATTTAGACATCTTTTGTGGTAAATCATGGTTGGTCATGCGAATTACCAAATTAAATGTGATTGTTTAACACCTAATTCATTTACTTGTTTACAATTTGCTTGGTTGATTATGCAGAGGAAAAGGCAGAGGGACAAGAAGCGACCTGAACTTAAAAATGTGAATAAAACAAAAACAAAATCTAACCTACCTCTTAACTCAATACTGCGTAATGCTGTACAAAAACTCCATAATATTGCGTGTAATTTTACGTTTTATACGTGTGAAATTGTGCTTCAAATATTTTCATCCGTGTTTGGTACTCCATTTGCCCAAAGGCTTGAAAGATTTTCATCCGTGTTTTGTACTCCTATTCCTAAAAGAAATATATATATATAAATGTTTTCATTTTGATGTTATCCTTATTAGAGAAGGAATGATATACATGATTAACTAACTATTTTAGTTAAAAAAGGCCCATGATAAAGTTATTATGTGTCATTATTGCACTGTCGTGTTTACTCAAGCTGGAAAATTAACCAAGTAAAAATGAGTAAAGTACGCTTGCGCTAAAATTGGGTAAAAAAAAAAAAGGAGGAAAAGAACTAGAAAATGCTAGCAATAACAGGAGTATCCCACATGGCTCTTCTTGGATACAAAAGGAGATGCAAAATCTGAATTCTGGGCCAACCCGTCAGAGACTAAGAGGATGCGGGAACGACCTGATGCAATGCGTCTCCCACTGATGTAGCTGTAGGATGGTCCATAGACAGCTGCTACAAAGGTGTCACTCTTTGAGCACACATGAATATCTAAGGCTTTTTCCAGGTCTTCATTTCCTGGTATTAGAAATTGATCTTTCTTCTCAGCTGGTATTATATCATCCTGCAATGCAATTTGCAACAATAACTCTTGTTATAGGAACACATGAGAAATAGAGATCCTAATAGAACACATAAAATTTACCTTGGTATAAGTTTTAGGGAAGGCATCCTTTAAAGGGTTTAAGCTCTCATGCCAGAAAGCCTCAGTCAAGTATACCACTGCCTCTTCACTAAACCCCGCCTTCTTCAAAAATGACGCAACTTCACTTGCACTGTAACACCTCTTCCTTCCTGCAACTCCATCTAACGAGCAACTGCTTTTCAAATCAACAGCCACGTATTCTCCATTTGACTTTGCACCAAGTTCTCTCAACCGTTGGATTATCTTATCCCCAGTTTTTTGCAATTCAGGTTGAAGCTCTAGGCTTTGAAACATGGCTACACATGCTGTTGCCAGTAACTCCTTGTTGGTGTATAGTTGCTTTGGTTCAAAACTAGTTGATTGGTAAATCAGTGCGAGTCTTAAATAGTTGTTTCTTCTGAAAATGGGTTGGATTTGTTTCTCAATTTTATACTCAGAAACCCGATTCTTTATTCTGAGGATAGCTGGCTGTCTGGTTGCCATGTCAGCAGGCAGCTCTTTTGTTACTCTGACGATACCGGTAAGTGCGGATATAAGCTTGTCTACATCATATATATCTCCGAAATTCCTGGTTAATAATAAATATTTTGGACAGTATCGAGAAATGATATTTGAGAGAAAAAACTGCAAACTATTTTATACAATTTCCTTAAATTGTAATATGGCATATAAATATGCAAAAATCTGTTGTGTTAAATCAGTCCCAGGTGTAACACCAGGACACATCCTAGTGTGACAAAATTGGGCTTACATTAAGGAATTCTGGAGGTCTCAAAATGAGTAGAAAATCTGGGGAGAGGAAGTAAAAAAATGTGGATGTAAACAAAGCATTGCCAGATTTCACCTTTTGTAATAGTAAATTGGCATATATTTTTATTTCATTTTTTTTTTGTATGCAGACAGGACACCATACTACATCAGGGAAATAAACCAAAGGGAAAAAAAAAAAAAGAGCATTTAGATTTTGGAAATTTACCTTCTCTGTCCGACTTGACGTCCTCTTATATCTGGGAGAACAAGTATTGCACCAAGATACCTAGCAATAACCACCGCATCTGTTACCTAGTTTTACAGAAATAATTGAATATGCAATTCCATAAATCAATATAAGCTAAAAAGTACAAATGTCCTTACAAATAAAAAATATTTGTTCTAGCAGACAATCACAGTACTTTTTATTGACATATTTTTTTTTTTTTTAGCTTGAAAACATACAAGTATTGTACTTGTAATAAACATTTGAGCACATAGAGAGGAAATAGAGAGTAGCATCCTATCTGGTATAGTGTAGTGTACCTGTGAGATGTGATGCTCAGGACCAGTTGTGAGAGAAAATGTAATGAACCCTCTTAACTCGTTCATCTTCTTGTCTGTATAAAAGAAAAATGATATGGATGGTAGCGATGAAGAAAGAAAAAATAAATGGTGAAAGGAAAGGGAGGAGTAAGAAGAGTAAATGACGGTGTTTAGTTGTTTACTTACGGGAAGTTGGATTGCGCCAGCAGGGTGCGAGTCTGAGTGGGATTGCAAATGCAGTGCCAGTACCAGTGCTGATACTGACCCTATGATCTACCTTGGCCTGGAAAATTTAAAAAAAATTGAAATTGAAATCAAATATAATGAAATTGAATTGAATAGAATAGAGATGATGCTGCCCCCAATCCCACAATACCCCAATATGTATGTTGTAGGTGAAGCAAATGCAGGAATTAAGTAAGTAGATAATTAAAAGGCACAAACAAACACACAGAGACATAGATGGAGAGATGGAGATGGATTGAATTTGTTGATTTAATAATTAGGGTTTAAAGAACTGACAGACATGAGAGGAGGAGGAGGAGGAGGAGGAAGAGAGGAGATGATGTTTGTTATGGCGATCATGAGGAACATGGACGCCGTCAGCAGCCCCCCCACCACCTGCCGAACATCCACGCCGCCACCACCGCCGCAGCAATTGATCAGCATTGTCGTCGTTTCCAAATAATCCCCAATTCAATTCCCTTGGCGATCTCAGCAAGTAATGAAATTAAATCAATCAATCAAATCCCGATCTCATTCATTATAACTTTATAACACTACTTACTACACTGACACTGAGTGGGACTGGAATAAAACTGTAATTTTGCCTCTGCTTGCAGTCAATGATCATTGGGCCCCAGTCCCTCCCTTCTCCATATGCAAATCTGCGTGCCCTGCCCTGCATTATTCAATAATAAATTAATTAATGGATTGCTTTTATATGGGCCCAAGAAATGGGCCTCTCCACCTACAGCCCAACACCATCCAATTCATTCCTACAAATATTACCGAAATTTTTTTAGTTACCACCCCTTAAATTAAAATTAATTAAACACCACTCAAACCAACAAATTAAATTCCTACCACCCACGCGCCCTTAGTCCGCGTATCAAATTGGACTGGTGCGCACACTGGGGGAGGGCACCGATTTGGTGCCCGTACTGGGGAGGCGCACCAAGCCTCTTTTTTTTTTGGTTCTGTTTTGGATTTATTTTTTATTTTAATGCTCAATATTATTTTGTTCTGAATTTTGATAAAATTACAATGTACGTCATATATTATACATATTTTGTATGTCCGGCGTATTTTATTAGAATGATACGATAGATAATAAAACGAGAACATACGCCAAAAACATAATATCAAAATATAAGTCCCTAATATCCAAATAATATCATAAAAGTCGAACATACGTAATAAAATTCTGTCATAACATAAGAACTAAATAACAGTCCAAAAAACATAACAACTAACGAAATTACAAGTAAAAAATCTCCAACTATTTGCTCGGTGGTGTGTACGGCACCTTCTCTTTCCTTAGTCTCTTACCTCGCCCTTCCTCCATCCGCTCTAATTGCGCCAGCGGCGTATACTCTCGTGATGGATGTGGTGGGGCCTCACCGAAAAGTGTCTCCTCAGATGGGCTCTGATCTGCCCCAGGACCAAAAATAACCTCATGTGTATCATCTGAAGTGTACACATGTCGATATGGGACATCATGTTGGATCACTGCTGCACTGTACTGTGGGAGTGGCTCCTCCTGTGTGTAAAATGTAGGAGATGAGTAATCCTGAGTGTATTCACCGTACTGAGAACCGCCCAAGTCAAACTCAAAAGGTGGCGGTGGCGTGGGCTAATTAGGATAATTAGGTTTCACAATGTAGATGATTTTAAAAGTCATTATAAAAATACACGTACCCCTGTAAGACCAACTGCCTCAAATGCTGCCTTAGCAGTCGCCGCAGAGTGAATCTTTGAAAAATCCAGCTCTAGGGTGCTCATCGGTTCCGCAGAATCCGCATCATCGTAGTCTTTCAAATCTTTATATTTTGGCAGATCTGACAGCCTGAGGACCCTGTCGAGCTAGTCCTTTTACCCGGCGACGACGACCAATGGTGCAGCCATACACAACCATTTCTTTCTGATCTTCTTCCAACCTCTTGTGAGTGCCAATCTTACGTTGATCAGTACTTGCTTAATGTTCATGAGTACCTGCGAATAAATCATTAAATATTAGTTCAAATTTCAATTCAATTCTCATAATATTTTGAAATAATAATAAAAATAAAGTCTTACAATCTGTGCAGTCGGCCAGCGCTAGGAATGAAGCCATACTCATCAGTAATAGTGTCGAGTCGTATATGGAGCGTCTTCTCGTTCATCTCGGTGATCTGATCGTGCAAGTACATTGTAAATGCACAATACTCCTGATACCAATTACGATAAGTCTGGTCATATGCCTCGAAAGCATACGACTAGAGCTTCTCGGGAATCATGTCACTCGAATCCATCATCTCAAGTCGGTGCACATACTGGTCGTGCACTAACTGCCAATTTTTATTAGTCCGATTCTTTGTGAAGCTCGTACCATGTATCCTTTGTGATAGGATCGGGATAGGAAAAGGCTGAGCCATACCAAATTGCTTCATTACCCGTCCAGGGTAATAATGCTCTACAACCTGGTAGAAGACAAGCGGTACATGCAAGTATATAAAAATAAATAAATTTACAAAGTAGAAAATAAAAAATAAATTGATACACTAATAATATATGCGGTACCTGAGCAAACCAAAATTGATGCTAAGCCAAGCAGATAATAGACATGTCATGCAGGAAGGAGTGAGGGGTCATCATCATCGTCGATGACCTCGACACACTCGTCGTACAGCCACCAACAAACGTGCCTTTCTGGAGTCATTTGCTCAATTTGACTCCGGAAAAAAGCAACTTCCATAGGTTTGCCGTGCGAGGTACGGTCATAGGTCTTCCTCGCACAGAAGCTCTGAGCATATACCAGGCATGTAATCCCGTTGGGCTCACCCCATGCTGGAGCCCAACCTTTCTCTTGTGCTTGTGGACGGCCGAATGAGAATCTCGTCCACGACCAATACTAGAGGAGACCAATCGGACTATACAAATTTGCCTTGTCGGTCTATTTTGATACAAGTTGTAGTTATTTTTTAGGTTTTATTGGGTGTAACCATTCATTTATTTATAATAGAAATAAGCAGAAAATAATTTATACCTGGCACGCAGTGCATAAACCCTGATATAGATATGTTAAGACCACTGCACCCCAATTCATCTGTCTTGGTTGGACCAAGTCCCTCAGTCACTCAAGCAGACAACCAAGGACAGTGGTTCCCGATGAATCTGAGAACATCTAGCAAGCGAACATCTCCATGATGTAAGCCCGGGTCCACCGATCTACCTCATCGGGAGAAATATTCACGTCTAAGATCCACTGTAAATAAAAACTAATTTAGTACAAATTGTGAAAATAACCATCAAATAATTAATATTAAAAATAAAAGTTACCTGAATCGCGCCCACAAGTATGGTAGACTAATGTCATTCTTGGAGGTAATCATCCCCCTCTTGGTACTTCTTCGCTTTATCAACCCGGGGCTTAACAGGTTGGTAACGAGCTGTGAGAAGTCTTCGTACTCCATATTCACACAGAAGTGTATGCACAAAGTTTCAGTATAGCAAGCTATACCTTTTAAATCTTGGTATACCTTTCGATCCAGATTGCAAGTGTACAATCCTATCGAGCGGTATATTCAGGTATCGATCCACAGGACGGCTTGAATATTTACTGGACTCTTCTTAGATTATACAAATCCTAGAAGTCTGCAAAGGTTGGTTGTTGGTTATTTAATATCCTAAACAAATCAATAGCAAGATTGAAAACAGTAAAGGTGTTTTAAAATGAATAAAAAGGAGTTTCCAGGGTTATGACTTTATCTCAGTTCTGTCTCGAGGTACCCGGTCCGTGTAGTGTCCTACATGGGCCGTGTCTAGTGTACACGGGCCGGGTACTGTCGTACACGGTCCGTGTGGTCCTCGAGTGAATGCAACAGTTACTGTTTCTTTGTGTTGTTCCTTTGTGTAGGGTTCTACTGACCAGACCTAATGTTCCTAAACCTCAACTGTCGTTTGTTGGTTCATTAACTTGGTATGGAATTGCAATATCTACCCTCATCGGGTTCTAGACCTTAACTGTCGTATATTGGTCTAAATTACCTAGTTGCTTGTTTAGTATACTAAAGGTAACCTCTATCCGTCGATATGAGGAAATGTTCACCTGTCGTCTACTACTTGGTTTCATTCGAATCACTAATCCTACCTCATGTACTTAGTTTGGTTGAGAGATTATAAGGGCCAAAGTACCTTCTAGATGTGGCCATTCATCTAGTGGTAAACCAATAAGAATCAAACAATTTAATCTAAGCAATTAAAATCAAACTCAATCAAGCAAACACAAATTTCAACACAAGATCCAATAACTAACATGCAAAACAAAACATTCGATTATATCACAATCCTAGAAACTAAGAAGTCTACTCAAACATAGTTCTAAGATAGATAAAAGAGATAATAAAGATAGAGCTCATGGTAAAACTTGAAGTAGTAAGAAGATCTGTCGCCAATCTCTCGATTTCCTCCTCTCTTCTTCTTCTCCAAGCCAAGCCGTAAGCTCCCAACCTTAGCTTTCGATTATCAGATCCAGAATGACCTCTCTGTTGGCCAGAGAGGCGCTTTAATGCCCTCAATTCGTCACCTTCCCCAGCTGGCACCAGTTTCCAACTTTGGATTATGTTTCCAGAAATGCCATGCACGGTCCGTATGCAAGGGTGCACGGACCGTGTGCCTGTATCCTGGGCTTGTTTCAAGCTTGCATAGACTGTATGCAATGGTTCACAGACCGTGTGCCTGTGTCTCTGGCTCAGATTGTAGATCTTCTCGCAAGCTTTCTGAAAAGTGGTTATACACTCAAAACGGAGTTACGAGTCAAAATCTATGACTGTTTTAAGTTCAGGTGCTAAAATTTCAGCATCATATACAGGTTGTGTGGATTGTGTCCTGGTCGTGTCTGTGGTCAGTTTGTGGTCGGGCAGAGGGTGTATGGACCACATACAGATGGTGCACGGTCAGTGTATAAACCTTCAGAATCTAGATTCTTCCTCTGTTTCGCCCGTTTCCTGTAAAATATGAAATAAAAGCGCAGCAGTATCACATCCTACAGATTTTCAATAAAATAGACACGACTTTAGAGTTTTAGGCACAAGTTTTCATACAAAGTATGGTCGGAATATGGACAAAATAGCGAGACATCACTCCACACTAGTCACAGCCTCTGCAGTAATGGGCAGGCTCCATAGACAACTCACGTCCTAGAGAGACACTGTAATCTCTCCAACAAGCAAGTGGAATATGCGTGTCTCCGGCCGCCACCTCTTGACCAGCGCAGATAGAAGAGTGACATCTACGACTACTTTGGTAAGTTGGGACACATGCCACAGACCCATCCTATGTAACACTGGTGCAAATCGCTCATCGTGGTTGATGTACATCTGGTTATTTCGTGTCACCGTGAGGGTATGAGACTACATTAAATTTCAAAATAAACAAAAAATAACTTACCTATTTATTCAAATGAAAATTTAAATTATTTGCAAGTAGTTATCAAATGTAAACTTACATATGAATTTGTGATATTGTGGTTCTTGATCGAGAACCAACAAACGGGGATAATATACTCCTTCATCATGTACGGAAAGACAGTAGAGGCAAGTTTCATATCCAAATCTCATTCATCGTACGGGAGACTGGTTTCTTTGGTACCGCTTGTTGACGCCATACTAAAAGAAAATTTGTAAATTTTGTCAATTTTTGACACCATCAGTAAAAAATGTATAAATTTCAAACAATACAGACCCAAAATTTGGTGCAGTTCTAATCAATTTTGGTTTAAAATACTACAAATAAGGTAAATTTATAATTGAGTAATTTTTGGACACCATCGGTAAAAAAATGGTACAATCTTAGGTAATTTCAAACAATACATACCCAATTTGGTGCATTTCTAATCAATTTTGGTCTAAAATACTACAAATAAGGTAATTTATAATTAATTTTTTGACACCATCGGTAAAAATGGGTACAATCTTAGATAATTTCAAACAATACAAAACCAATTTGGTGCATTTGTAATCAATTTTGGTCTAAAATACTACAAATATGGTAAATTTATAATTGAGTAATTTTTTGACACCATCGGTAAAAAAATGGTACAATATTGGGTAATTTCAAACAATACAAGGCCAATTTGGTGCAATCTAATCAATTTTGGTCTAAAATATTACAAATAAGGTAAATTTATAATTGAGTAATTTTTGGATACCATTGGTAAAAAAAAATGGTACAATCTTAGATAATTTCAAACAATACAAGGCCAATTTGGAGCATTTGTAATCAATTTTGGTCTAAAATACTACAAATATGGTAAATTTATAATTGAGTAATTTTTGACCTTTGGTAAAAAAATGGTACAATCTTAGGTAATTTCAAACAATACAAGGCCAATTTGGTGCATTTGTAATCAATTTTGGTCTAAAATACTACAAATATGGTAAATTTATAATTGAGTAATTTTTGGACACATTCGGTAAAAAATGATACAATCTTGGATAATTTCAAATAATACAAAGCCAATTTGGTGTATTTCTAATCAATTTTGGTCTAAAATACTACAAATATAGTAAATTTAAAATATTATCAATTTTGAACACCATTCAAACTATTTAATACAATTATGGTTTTTTTTGAACTCTATTCAGACTATTTTGAATACCTATATACCCAAATACTAATTTAAAATAATAAAATAAACTAATTAATTTAAAAAAAATTACCTTTTACTACAGGAAGGTGCGTGCTGCCTCGTTTGAGCACCAAAATTGGTGCGCAACCCAATTTATAGTCCCAAATTTTTGGTGCGCCTCCCCAGTACGCGCATCAAATTGGTGCCCTCCTCAAGTGAGCGTACCAGCCCAATTTGATGCGCTGACTGAGGACCCGTGGGTGGTAGGAATTTAATTTTGTTGATTTGAGTGGTGTTTAATTAATTTTGATTTAAAGGGTTGGTAACTAACAAAATTTCGGCAAATATCGCCGTCTCGCCGTTTAACACTGATAACAATAACATTCACTTGGCATATATCTTCTCCTTCTCCTTTACACTTATTATTTTACCAAGTCTTTTTTTTTAGGAGAAATGCCCGTAGGCTTGCCATTCAAACAGAAAAAAGTTATTACATGAGTCAAAGAAAAGTAGTGAGCACATCTCACACTTCTATACTAGTCCCTGTGCTTCCCTGACATGAGGTGATACTAGAGCTCCCTAAACAAAGGGTAAGTAAAACCTATGTGTTCCCATCCCTGTATTCTACCTGCTTTTGCCAACTGATCCGCCATGCCATTGGATCCCCTGGGTATATGGTAGCATGAAAACCCCTTGTTTGCCTTCAGTTTGTGCCAGCACTCATGAAACTCCTCGTAAGCGCGCCAGTCAGCTCCTACCGGCGGTTGGTAAGACATGCATGCACTAACCAAAGTCTTGTTGTCGGATTGGAAGTTACATGATGTAATACCCATTCGCATAGTATAATCAATGGCATATCTGAGCGCCTGAGCTTCAGCCTGGATAGCACAACATGCTTTCGTAGTGGCCGTGCCATATGCCTGTAACACTTGTCCTTTCATGAGGATGAACCCCATTCCCCCTGCCATTCCCCACCCCACGAACCATCTACCTTGCATTCATACTCTCTTGCCTCCATGTGCTGAACACTCTCACTGCCGTCACCAGAGTTAATGAGCACAGCATTGGCCAATGTGTTTTCCCTCCTGATCGCACGATAGAATTGGTTGAACATCTTCAGAGTTGGTTTATTTCCTCCATAGATGCATTCATTCCTGCACCGCCATAAAGCCCATATGGTGTTGGCTATGATAGTCCACTGATCGTCATCTACCATATCCATTAGGTGGGAAATTGCCTCTCTTGGGCTATCTGGAAGAGTTCCTGATCTTAGAGGGAATTCACACCCTAGCCAGCAGGCTCTTGAGAACGGGCACTTAAAGAGGAAGTGAATGACATCTTCCTCATGATAGGCGCATGTATGGCAAAGTGGGTGCATGGTTGATAATCTGTCAGAGAGTATTTTCCCTAGCGGTATGGCATTGTTCAAAACCTTCCAAAGAAACACGCGAATACGTGGCAGCAGTGTACCTTTTTGCCAGACCTTCCTCCATAATGGACTTGTCTGCAACCCATCGTGAGCTCGGTTGTTTTGCAGGATCCGATAACCCGCTTTAACTGTGTACACCCCATCAGCCGCCGGTTTGAAAAGGAGCCTGTCCGGGCCCGCATCGTGTCTTGGAGGGGGTATTGTAGCAACCACATTAATGCTGACAGAGTAACCAAAGGAAGCAACTAGAGCCTCCATATCCCATGTACCTGATTGTTGCTGTACCAATGAATCCAGTGTTTGTTGTACCTGAGTTAAAGAAGGGGGTTTGACCTGTACCGTACCAGTCCCCCACGGTTGCCCAAAGGCTTTGCATGACCGGCCATCACCAATTTTCCACTCCAGGTTAGGTAACAGCTTCTCTCTCAATTGCATGAGAGCTCTCCAAAGGGCAGAACACTTGTATGATCGCTTGGATTGCCAAAAGAGGCTGCGAGGGATATACTTTGCGATAACAGTCTCCACCCATTGTTCCTCTGTACTGGATAACATCCTCCATAGAGTTTTCAATAGCATAGACTCGTTCATTGTCACCAGATCCAGGAAGCCCAGCCCCCCCTGATCAATGGGAGCTGCCACCCTAGTCCACGCCACATAAGATAGATACCTCTCCTTAGCCATCTTACCCCAGAAGAACTTCCGAATGAGAGCATTGATCCTGTGTATGACTCCCACCGGTATCTTAGCTGTTGCCATGTAATAAATTGGAAGCGCTAGCAGGACAGATTTGATGAGAATGATCCGACCCGCGTGAGACAGAGTGCTACACTTCCACGCCTGCAGTTTGCTAGCTACCCTCTCCACAAGGAAATCATATGATACTCTGCCTGATCCAACCGGAGCACCAAGGTATTTACCCGGGTCTGCGTCCAATGGAACCCCTAAAATAGAGGCCACCATAGACTTTGAGGTTGCATCGGTCACTTTGCTGAACCATATGGAGCTCTTGGCTGGTCCCACCTGCTGCCCCGAGACCTTCATAAAGTCATTTAAAGAACCCAGGATCTGTTCTGCCTCCCCTTGTGATGCTTCCCCAAGGATTAATAGATCATCGGCATAGAGGCAGTTAGTTAACGGGGCCGCCGTGGGTGCCAATTTGATTCCTTTAATAATTCCCATATTCACTTTATAACAAAGATCCCGAGATAGCAGGTCCATACCGAGGATAAATAAGTAGGGCGAAAGGGCACACCCTTGTCTCAAACCGCATTTTGGTGTTAGAAACCCATCCCCCCGGCCATTGAGTATAATAGAGAATTGAGCAGACCTCACACACGCCATTATCCAGCCCGATATTCTCGGCGGAAAGCCATAAAGAGGAAGGAGTTGTTCGATGAAATCCCAATCCATGCAGTCAAAAGCCTTCGATAGATCCACCTTCATACAAAAGGCTTTCTTCTTGTATGATTTTTGTTTGAAGGTATGTAAGATTTCTCGAAGCAAGATCACATTTTGAGATATGTCACGGCCTTTTAAGAATGCTCCTTGCGCCTTTGACACGCATTTCCCTAAGAGAGGCTTGATTCTCATCGCCAGTAGCTTGGAGATGATTTTGTACACCAAATTACATACAGAAATCGGCCTATACTGTTCCACCCGGCTAGCCTCCTCTGTTTTTGGGATCAGTATCAGATTGGATCGCGCCAAGTCCAACTCAACTATTATTAGTACAAATACAAATACAATAAAGAAAAGTCCAAGTCCACCTGTGAAAATTCCAATTCAAAATCAAAAGCACCACCACCCACTTTCCTCACTTCCTACCTCCTACCTACCTAATTTTCCAACCCAAATCCAATCTACCTTTGTTTACAATTTGCAAGGAATCAAACAACTATATCATCCATCCATGATCCATCTATGACGCCTTTCCAATTAGTCATAAAAATGGAGAGGAGACGATGAGAGAGAGATACAAGTTGGGTCATTAACCTTAAATATATATGAAACAAGCAAAAACGAACAAACAAAAGCGAAAAGGTGGCAACTGCTTTTGCTGCTAAGTGGTAAGAAAGAAGGGAAGAGAGATAAGATAAGATGTGATAATGATAATGATATTAAAATATGGTGGTAAATAGGCAATAGGTGCAAAGGGATAGGATCACCAACCGCTACCATTTCCATCACCAATCCTATTCCTCCTATCCTACGCTACATTATTATATATTCATATTATATTATGCCAAGCTGGTTGTCTTAGTCTATTGCATTTATTTATTTATTAATTTCAAAAGAAAGGAGAGCTTCGATCGGCAACCTGATCTTATCCTATCCCCTTGTCCCACCTTGTCCCTCTCTCCCTCAATAATTGTTCTTAAATAAAACATCAACTAGCCACTACTAGTCTTCACTAGATCTTAATTTACTCTTAATAATAAAACATATTCATAAATTATTAATCATCTAATTCTAACCATTAACCAACCAAGCATAGGATCCCCTCTCTCTTTTTTTTTTTTTTTTTTTTTTGAAAATACTTGGTAGAAGCTACCAAGCTTTGATAGGATCCCCTCTCTCTCTCTCTCTCTCTCACGCCCACCACCAACAATAGCGTACAATTAATATCAAATATTAATTATTACAATCAAGAATATTCATCAACAAAATAAGAAGATATTTGTCCCAACATTTATTCAAATTATTTACAAGCCAGCCGGCAGCCGCGCACAAATTCATTCAATTCATCAAAGCAAAATGAAGGATGCAATTAATGTACACAATTCTTTTTTTTCTTTTTCCTATGGTTACCATGAAGGAGAATCTTCATAACCCATATAAAAAATAAAGTAAAACTAAAATTACCATTACTGAGCTGCCAAATTGAGTACACAACTAAATACATCTAAATAAATTTCTAAACTAACCATGCTGAGATTGATTGCTCATTTTATATTATATATAGTTTCTGCGTGCAGTGCAAATAAGAATCATCCCCAAATCTAAAACGAAATGCCCTATTGATTAAATCAGAGACAACAAGTTTTAATTTAAAAAAAAGGTCAAGTTGAAAGTTAATTTAGAAGAAGAAGAAGAAGAAGTTCCTTCCTTGAGCTAATTAATCAAGGTTGGTCATGGCACGGGCATGGGCATGGGCGTGTCGGTTGAGATCGGTGAGAGAGAGAGACCTGCCGGGCGATCGCAACGCCATCTTGCCGATGCTTATAGAGGAGAGAACATGATCATGATCTACTTGGGCCGGGGCAACGGTGACTGTAAAGAGGGAAGGCCTCCTCTTTTCCTTATCTCTCCTCATTCGCTCTGATGGTGAAAATGACGATGACGACTCATCCTGTTCTAATGATTCCTCCACCTCCACCTCCACCTCCACCTCCTCCTCCTCCTCCTCCTCTTCCTCACATTCTGAAACTACGGAAGGAAGCCGCTGCAGGGGCATCAATGGTGACTCCGACTCAGCGATTGAGACCAGGGAACTGCAAGAGGCTCTACGGTTGCGGGACCATGCAATCAGCAATCGACGGCGCTTGTTCAATGGATTCTCCGGCTTCACCAGATCCTTTGCCGATGCATTAGCCGCATTTGATAAGCTCGTGAACGACTTTGACTTGCCGGAGTAGAAGTTTGATAATCCCCTCCTGTGATCATCCATTTTATAATTTGTTTAATTTGTTAGAAACAGTAAATTATCATAATTAATTAATTAATTAATTAATTAGTAGAATCAAATTGAAAATAAAAATACTCACTTAATGGGAAGGGAGTCTTCCAAAGAATGGAGAGAAGTGAGGCTGCTCTTGATCTGAAGATATTGATGATCACTTCGTTTGCTCGGCACCTCGTCTTCTCCAGTCTCGTTGTCATCGGCGGAAGAGCACTCGCCGATGGAACAAGTGTCGTCTGATCCACTCATGATTTCCTCCTCCTCCTCTCCTTTGTCGTCCTCCTCCTTTATGGATTGTAACAAGTTAAACCCAATACTGATTTTGTCATCGTTCATCTCATCGTATGCTGCTGCTGGAGCTCCATCTCCATCTCCATCTCCATCTCCATTTTGGGTTTCGCTCGGGAGGTTGACCGTTGACTTGAGAGTGGGCCCAGCTGCTACTTCCACCGGCATCTTCTTCTTTTCTAACAAGTTTTCTTCTTCTTCTTCTTGCATGCAGCTGCTTTTGTGTTTGCTGTTATCACGATTAGATGAGTAGGTGGCGTTGTTGTCATCAATTAGCTACAGAAGATCTAGATATATATAATATAATATAATATGTACGAATTAATTAATTATATAATTAATTGGTGATCGAGAGGAGAGCAGCTAGCTAACAAGAAGAGCGGAGCGATACATATAGGCTTAATTATTGCTTTGCTTGGCGTTGTGGGCTTATAAATAAATTTGCTGTTTTGGGTTTTGGTGTCTTAGTTGAGTTGATAGGCGATAGACAAAGACACAGAAATGGAAATGTAGGCTGCGCTATCACTATTCACTAATCACTATTATGACTCTATGAGTATGAGAGAGAAATTAAGAGCAGTGAGAGGATAAGAATGAGATGGATTGAATACTAAATGTTAGGTGGACATGGTCTAATTAAACTAGAGATGGATAAGTAGATATATATATATAGAGTAGAACTAGGGTGCTCCTAAGCTCACCAAGCCCTTCGTGAGCGCGACTCTAAAACCTATCAAATTAACTTCAAACGACATTTTCAAACCGTTAGATGTTCAATCTATATTAAAATGTGCTTGGAGACCAAATTTTACATTTTTTGGAATTTTTTTACTATTTATTAAGATTGTTTGAAAATCGCTGTTTTTATTAAAATTCTGCACCATTGGAAAACAGCGATTTTCAAACCATCTTAATAAATAGTAAAACAAATTCCAAAAAATGTAAAATTTGGTCTCCAAGCACATTTTAATATAGATTGAACATCTAACGGTTTGAAAATGTCGTTTGAAGTCAATTTGATAGGTTTTAGAGTCGCACTCACGGAAGAGCTTGGTGAGCTTAGGAGCACCCTAGTTCTACTCTATATATATATATATATATATATATATATGTTCGGTGGACATTATCAACAATCAAATGTGAAACAATTAATGCAACCAATTACCTGTTTCTAATTATATTATACTACTAGCTACTTACTACTTGCTAATTAATACCAATTTAATTTTCACTGCGCGCCTTCCCTTTAAATATTTATTCTATATCTGCTTACGTTACTTTTGTAAAACAAAATCATTATTATATTAATTTCCCAACTTAAAGTTTAAGTTTTATTATTTTCTAGATTTAATTACAGATTTTGTAACATACTCCACTATCTTCTATATGCATACACAAGACTGAATTTTTACTTGTACCATTTTTAAAAATTCAAAGGTAGATTGTCTTTTTTTAAATCTCAAATCCTAACAAATATGCAAACCAGGTCTGCGTGCTTCCACAAACCGAGTTCGTGTGTCATCCTTAGTGACACGCTGACCTAAATCCAACCCGATCTGCACACACAAGCCTAGTCGACGTGTCACCCTTGAGAGACACAGACTGGTCTACGTGTCTGCTACAATTCAAGATTTTAATAAAGACAGACTCCCTTTGAATTTCGAATTTTTGAAAATGCTACAAATAAAAATTGTGTACATAAGATATATATACACTAATTTACGTATTTTAATTATATTAAAAATAAATAATAAATACTTACATGGAATATGGAGATAGACACGCGTGGTAGCACCATATATGCATGTACACTTTGGTACAAAAATATTGACGTCTAATTTTGAGGAGTCAGTTCCCAACTTTGCTAATTACCTTTTCCTACTTTCTAATATATAGCGTATTATTGCGAGTAATATTTTGTTACTTTCGAAAGTGGGACAATTGAGCCGCACCCTCTAAATTCGTACCGGTACCCTTTTATCTTTTCAGTGATTCATTACTTTTTCTATCTATACATTATTAAAATAAAATTATACATACATCAATGAAAATTCCATATTCTTCGTATCAAAATGATTTATGTACATTTATTTGGTGAAAATAATATTTAAAAAAAGGAAATTACAATAATATTAATAAAAAAATGTAAATATACAAAAGGAAAGTGAAAAATTATTTCATTTAGCACGTTTTAAATGAACGTTGTATGTAGGAGTAACCGAGTAAGGTGGGGTGTCACAGACAATTCAGAAATTGATAGTGAAATTGTGGAATTGAATTGGAGAATTTGTTGGGAACTTAAGAATAGTTGAATTCATATTTGTGAACGGTGTGTGTGGACCGGAAGGTACACTAGCTAGGACTACTAAACGCGGTCCCACCAGTTTAATTTTTTTTTTTTTTTTTTTTCATATTTGCATATACACAGCCAGTTCAAGTTGGTAAGTTTCCTAGTTTTGATTCCTTTCGGATTTAGAAAGTACACGTGTCAATTCTGGATGCATTTACAGCTTGATTGTTTTTTTTCTTTTACTACCGACATATATATATATATATATATATATATATATATATAGTTGATTTGAGCAGAGAGAGAGAGAGAGAGAGAGAGAGAGAGAGAGAGAGAGATATTAAGGGTTTAATTAATTGCATGATATTATGAATTTACTAATTATACATACATGATAGATTAGGAAAAGACTTGGAAGTTTGGAATGGATGCAATTCTTGAAAAAAGCTATGCTGTCTCTTTCTTGTTTTTTTGCTTTCATCTCGTGACGCAGGAGATGAGGTTTCAAACGCTATATATGAAAGTGACTGTTAAGTAAAATGAGGAAGAACTACGTTACAAATACAATAGACACAGATTTAATTTAGGGCCCATTCGGTGGATGAGTTTCCTATGGGTTTTCAAGGGTAAAATCAATTTGTTGGTATTTTTCCTCTGAATAGTGAATAAAGTTATATTTCCTATTTCAATTACCAAAAAGTTACTTCTCTTTCTTTCAATAGTGAATACCTATGGGAAAAATAAATTAGGCCGGAGGTCCGTTTTTTTTCCCAATTGGTGGAGCTACTAACTTGCTTCATTAATTTTATTAATTTACCATTCAAATTGGACCACCGTTTAAAGAAACAAATTTAATCTAAATTCTAAGTCCCAGCCGAGCACAATTATGTGAACAAAGCCTCAATTTAAATCAATTTTGTACCAGCTAACATCATCGGGGCATTTATGTCTCAAAATTCTGTATTTATCGAAGAAAAAATTGAACAACTAATACTCGAGCCGCTCAACTTTAATACATATAAAAATTAAGCATACTTAAACAAAGACTAAAATTCAAAAATAATTAACTAATTTATCACTTTGCAGACTTTGATATTACTTTCAGTGTATGGTCAGTTCACTCTTATATCACTTTACTGCGTATAGTAATTACTCATTTAAATTTTTTTAGAATATAATATGTATAATTATATTGGTCATATTTAGTGATTAGTATCAAATTACTTAATATAGTTTAATTTTAGTATTACATCTATAAAGAGAATAATAACAACATCCTAACAAATTTTCTATATATTTACCGAACACCTATATTCTAAAATTTCTCATAAATTAAATATCTTTGGTTTTGACAAATTGAATTTTCATTCTCATATTAAAAATCTCATTCTCATAAAATTTCCATGTTACCGAACAAACCCTTATAGTACTTACAGGTACATTTGCATTTGGCTTGTCTTCTAAAAAGAACTTCACTGCACGCTAGGCTAGGGTTTACATTGATGATGGGCCAGAATCAATTGGGCTCAGCTCAGCTCAGATTCAAATTGTGGGCCTGTTACAATTCAATTGTGAGCCCAGCCCATGCCCATCGATTGATTCTTTCCATGCACTATTGCACTATTGCACTGCACCGTCCAGTACTATATGAGTGCATCATGCAGTGCATGTGCTCTTTTTCTGATTGATTCTTTGCCAAGGATCAATCAGCAGTAGCAGTACTGTAGCACCCAGCCCAGCTGCTATGCTGCATCAGATTAGATTAGATCAGATCAGGTCATCAGCACCCCAACTGACAACCACTACTACATGAACCCGTCTCAGACTCAGTTGCTGGCGTAGCGGGACCAATTGGCGAAGCTAGCATTGTAACAGGGGTGCGGGACCCATTGGCGACTGCCTACCCTTGAAAAAAAAAAAATTAATAGGAACCCAGTGCAAAAACGGGTCTCTGTCTACTCCTGAAATTAGATTTGCCTACTCTTGATCAGTCCAATTCAGAAACACGGAGGAGATTGCGGAAGAGAAATTCTCCTCTTCGTCTCTGTGTTGTCGATTGTCATGCCTAGAGAAGGACAAACATGACGAAATGTGACTAACACGCCGTGACTTGGTCACGTCACGTCATGATACGTGTCAAAAATTTATTTTTACGTGACTTGACGTGAAGGGGACGTGACTAAAATGAAGGAGCACAGTCACATCACGTTTGGTCACACCGTGACAACATGTGAAGCCACTATTCGCGTGATGTGACTAATCGTGTTTGATTATTGTTTTCAAGTTTAAATTATTTAAAAAATAATAATAACAAAATGTACAAAATAAATAAGAAATTGTTATAAAATAAATTATAATTAAGATTTTAAATTTTGAAAAAAAAAATTAGTCACATAACGTGTCATGTGACATAACGTGACGTGACGTGACGTGACTAAGATAGTAGATGACAGTCACGTCACGTGATCGACACATGTGACGTGACTGGTAACGGTGTGACTGATTTCCTTCTCTAGTTGTGTCTCTGCTCATTGGTACCGCCTTAAAACTTAACCCTAACTTTTTTAAAATGTGATTTATAATTTAGAAAGTGTACCAATTTTTTTTTCTAAAATATTACTTTGTTGATGTACCAATTTGTCAACTAGAATTGGTACAAGATTTTTATTTTTTTAAATTGATGCATGTATTAATTTTTTAACTGCTCTCTGTTACTTAGTTGATGTACTAATTCTTTTTAAATTGCAATTTAGAATGAAAATATGAACATAAGGTAGTAGGCAGGTCAGAAATTCGCTTGAATTTGTATATCTACCGATTTGTCAATTAAATTTTGAAATTGATCAATCTATGTGAAAACTCCTAAATTATGACATGTACCGGAAAAAAAAATTTACAACCATATATGCTATCCTTTTTAGTTATACCATAGAGATTTTTGTCTACTCCTGACTAAAATCCTAGCTTCGCCCTGGCGGGACCAATACAAATCCGATCTGACGTTGGAATGCTCTGCTCCCACTTGTCTCCCTCATGTTATATCAATGGACACAGTGGCGAAGCCAGAATTTTTGGCAGGAGTAGGCAAAAATATTTATAGTACAACTAAATAGGAGAACATATATGTTGAAAAAAAAATATATATAACAAAAATTACAACATCAATCAAAATAAATAAGAAGTCAAGATAATAAAAATGAACATCAAAGATTTCAACTCAGTCAAAAATTTATATCAAATATTATTTTATATATCACAAATCAGTGTCAAATTTAAATTAAACAACAGAGTCACGTGAGCATTACAATAAGTTGGGTGTTTTTCAAATGGTTATGTAATTTATAACTCATCTATAATTTAAACTAGATGAAAACAAAATAACAAAATCTGTCATTCTTTTGTAAATAGACATTTGTATTCACTGTAAACAGCTAATTTGAAGTTAATTCATATCTAAGCTCCCTTCTCTATTTTTCTTCTCATCTATTTCCTTTGCAAACATTATCATCGTTTCTATTTGAAAAACAGAACAAACTAGAATAATTTCTTGATTAGGTTATCTTTGAGCTTTGCTAAACTCTAGTTAAATGAAGCCATTCATGAATGTATAAATTATACATGGAATTGGTATAAAGTTCAAGAGCGTACCAGTCCCAGTCACGGGCTCACGGCCATTCATGAATGTAAAAATTAGGGTTACCTTTGAACTTTGCTAAACTTCAGTTAGATGAAGCCATTCATGAATGTATAAATTATACATGGAATTGGTATAAAGTTCAAGAGCGTACCAGTACCAGTCCCAGTCACAGGCTCACGGCCATTCATGAATATAAAAATTAGGGTTACCTTTGAACTTTGCTAAACTCCAGTTAGATCAAGCCATTCATGAATGTACAAATTATACATGCTAAAATCTATTATTATCTAATTTAAAAAAAATAGGGTTAAGAGCAAAGAGACGGTACCGTACCAGTCATGGGCTCACAGCGTCGGTAGGGCAGATGCTATCCCCTTCGTGCGCGCTCCTTTTTCTTTTCTGAGATCTCTTTTCCTCCTTCGCGCCTTGCTACTTTTTCTCCTGTGCAATTGCCTCAATCGCCTATCTGTCTCTCTGTTATTTAGAAATTAGAAGGGTAGCGAACTAGCGGGTTTGAACTTAGAAGGGTAGCGAGTAACACTAATTAAAAATTCTGAGTAGGCTGATTTAATTGAGCTGAGCTGGCCAGGAATAGGCAGATTTAATTTTCAGGAATAGACAAGGTTAATTTTCAAAAACAATAATTTTCAAGATGTATGCTAATTTAATTTTAAAAAAAAAAGTAATTCTACTCACTGAACCTGGTGCAAATTAATTTTTTATTTTTCAGGGGTAGGCACCTGTTGTATGCTATCTTCGCCGTGAATGGACACGTGGCAAAAAGGACAGAAATAAAAACTGATGATCCTGCTTCAGGAGTTGGGTATTTTACACCTCATGTTATATATACCAATGGACTGTGTGGAACCTGATCTCTATATTTGTAATTAAAAAAAGAGTTGTGTATTTGTATAGGTGTAGCGTAGACCGCACAGTCGCACACAATACTATCCATTCTATTCAATATTAATGTCAACAGTACTAGAATTAGGTCGTATTGACTTCAAACAATAAATTCAAACTGGTAAAATCGATCTAATTTACGAGTAATGTGTTTATATGTAAAATTATAAATTTATAAATTAACTTACTATAAAATTAAGTGATAAAAAAGAGTTATAAATTGTAATTTATTTATTTTTTATTATTTTTTAAGGACTTGACTTTAAATTAAATTAATTTGATAAGTTTTGTTGAACACTCTAGTTTTACTCTCGATATCAATATCAATATCAATTGTACTTATCGTATATACCACTCAAAATTATGAAATTACGTATTTATCATTCTAAATTCTAATAAGTCACATATTTATCTAGTTAATTGAAAATTGAGGTTGATTATGTTTAATATTATATATATAAAAATATAATTAATTTGTGAATATATTTGATATATATATATATATATATATATATATAAATTATATTGAGTTAATTATTAGAATTTAAGACGGTAAATACGATAATTATAAAATTTGAATAGAGAAAAAAAACCTAAATTTTGTATAGTGATGAGTGGTATACATGAAATTCCCCTAAAATTGGAGAATCATTCTTACGATGGAGGCAAGGAAGAGAGATGGAGGAAATAGCAAAGAGTCCAGAGCGAAAGAGTCACTTTTTCTGAAAGGGTCCTCCAATTTTGCGATAATTGAGAGACCCATCCAAATGGGTTTTGTTACACCAATCATTCATTCTAGTTTCTGCTTTTCTACCTTGCAGCTTCTGCCAACTGGGCCACACCAACCATTCTACTTTTCAGCCAACAGCAACAGCTAGGTGAATTCATTGTTTGCTACCTGCAGTCTAACTAGTTATATTACCTATATATGTTGCATTACAAATATATATAATATAATATATACACACACCCAATTAAAACACTTTTGAATGTGACAATCATATGTCTCAAATTTTGGCCATTTTACCTAACGTGACTTGACTTGAGAGTTGAGACAGCCTAATTTATATAAATAAATAAATAAATAAATTTAGTGGCGCTCAAGAGGAATTGGATCTGCATTGGATGCTGAAGAGAAATTAAAAAGAAAAGAAAAAGGCAGTAGTAGCTAGTAAGAGGGACATGAGTACATGATAATTCGTAACATCAGCCCACATGCTTTTCATTGCTCTCTCTCAGTCTCAGTCTCCGATCCAAACTTAATTTGTATATCTTAATCCCAACACACAAAACAGGAGACCAACATGCTTCATTCCTTTTTTCTTTTTTTCTTTTGCATAAGAATTTGTCAGCAAAAAAAATTTCAACTCCAAATAGGACTGCCAAAAAAATTCGTAGTTCGTGATTCGATTAACTTCGATTCGAAAAAAAATTCACAATTAAATCGTTCAATTGAAGTTTGTTCTGAAACAAATCAAACCAGTTCGGTTCGAATCTTATTCAAACTCAAACTCAAACTGGATATAATTCGCTCGAAATTAATTTGCGAACTATTTAGGTTCGAAGCTCAAATAATGCAACTAATGGCTTCAACCATCAATCTTTAATAATGCAGGGACCAAACTTAGAATAAGTTCCATTTGACTAGGTCCATGCCGTGATTTTAATCAATCCAGTAGCGTAAAAAGTTAGGAAATTTTGGGTTGGCCCATAATCCATCAGTATGAATTCGTGAAAGGTAAAAGGAAACTGCGTGAATTTTGTTTCGTGTGAATTTGTAGTTCGTGATTCGATTGACTTCGATTCGATTCGAAAAAAAATTCGCAATTAACTCATTCAATTGAAGTTCGTTCTTAAAGAAATCAAACCAGTTCGGTTCGAATCTTACTCAAACTCAAACTGAAGTAAGTTTGATTTGGATTGATTTGTTTGCAGCCCTAAGTCGAAACACCTCAACATCTATCTATTTAATTGGTTCCCGAAAATCACTCTATATTATTATTACAATATGATAAATTCATACAGCAATTAATAGTAAGAGGGAAAGGAGGAGGGAGGAAGAAACAGCTTTTGTGGCCCAACAAGTTGCATTGCATATTTGCATCATTGCATGTGACCTCTCCAGCTTTTGCCTACCAGCTCCAGAGTCCAGACTACAGACTACAGAGGGAGAGATGAGAGATCTACCTGGTGAGTGGTGAGAGGTCTTCTAACCAATGGCATTCTTGTTATTTCTACATAATTCAGGACTACTCTTATCTTATCTTCTACCCTCTTTTCATTTTCCACTTTCATCTTCTACTCTTATAATTTAATACTAGTTTGATATTAATTTTAGATACCATATCCATATATACTTTCTAACTGTCAATTTCAAAATACTAATAGATTTATTTTTATAAAATAATTTACCTTGGTCATAACTCATATGCCTTGCTAGCTCATAAATACTAGTACCGTATAATTAATAAACGTCATTTGCCTTGCATTTATTTACTAAAATTATTATGACAAACGTACACCTCCACATGGGCCCACATAAAAGATGCCTTCTATTCTAATCTAACCTTGGGTTAGATGGGGCCCCGAATTAAGGATACCCACCCCATGGTCCCCATGACCCCATCTACCAAGCTGGCACCTACTTTAATTAATTTAATTACCTCTTTCTAATCTCTAGTCTCTTCTAACAAGCAACATAAAAGATAAAGCAATACATAGTATATATTTATTATATTTATTAAGAGAGGGAGAGAGAGAGAGAGAGAGAGAGAGAGAGAGACTGACTGACTGACTGAGTCCTCCTCCAGCACCAGCAGTGTGGGTGAATAAGTAAGTAATTGCTGTGGATAATAGACGGATGGGATTAAATCTGAATACATACCACTTCCACGTGTAATTCTTCTGTTTGTTGATTTAAATTTGACAGCAACCCACCACCACCGTTTTCCCTCTTAATTACTCTTCTTCTTCTTCTTCTTTTAATCTAATTCTCCTTCTCAAACAATCATTTGCCTCTCTCTCTCTCTCTCTCTCTCTCTCTCTGACTATTTATAACTACTCTACTTGCCTCGGCATTCCCTCCACATTCTCTCTCTAGATCACCACGGCAAAACCGTGGATTTCTACACTCCAATTCCCCTGAATTCACCAAATTTTGAGGGATCATTCATCTCAATTTTGCCAAATTAATTCTCAAATTACTTATGCCAATGCCTACTAAAGCTGCGGCCATAGACGAATTGCCATCCATCGCTCCCATTCGCACACAAGCATCAGAAGAATCGAGCACAGAGGAATGCTCGACACCGACATCCGAAGATCAGAAATTGAAGCCGGTCTTGACATGTCCGCCGGCACCACGAAAGCCGCGGCCCCTCAAAAGAAAATTGTCCACAACAACTCGTCCCATTGATTTGTACGTCGTGCCGCGTGATCTTTCCGCTGTTTTCCGGTTGTTACCTCCCAAGAAAAGAATTCGGGTGGCTGGATAATTTTAAAATTTTGGTGAAATTCAAATTTCAATTCAAATTTCATGGGTTTGTTGATTCAATTGTGGTTAGATCGATGTGCTCCATTATTTGTTTATTCTTTCTTTTTCTTTTTTAAAATTTCTGGGTGCATGTTGTACCTTCTACGTGTGTTATAATTATATATATGTTTAGGCTTTCATATAATTTTTTTTTTTTTGATGAATTTCCTTAAATTTTATATGGGATGGTGTTTGAAATTGTATAATTAGTCGTAATTAAGAAGCTTGTTGGTATACACATCTCCATCATTGCTTTGTGTACTTGTCTTCTTTTATTTTAATTTTCTTATTTTCTCTTCTCAGCTCATCATTAATTGTACGTATTTGATCTCTCCCAAAGAAAAAAAAAAGTCTCATTACTATTAATTAAATTAAATTAAATTAAATTAAATTAAATTGGGTATGTGAATGTGAGGTGGTGGTGGGGATGGGGATGGATTAGCAAAAAGGAGTTGGTGGGTCATAGTGATTGGATCCAGTCAATGCCAACAAGAGAGATCGATATGGCTTTTCTAAACACAAAATCAAAAATAAGAAGAAAAAGGAAGATTGCGCCAAATTAATTAAAAAGCTCAATAATTAATTAAGTAGCACCGCTAAGTTCCACCATCTATATATTATATTATATACATAGTATTAGTACCTCACAATCAGTTGGGCCCCATTGCCACGTACGCGTTTCTTTCTTATTTCATACGCTTCTTAATTTTCAAAGAACAAAGAAAAAGAAAATTCCAACATAATATTAATTTATATATATGTCATACTGAGATTGAATGATGGCGCGCGGTTGAGATAATATTTATATTTATATATATATATATATATATATATATATATAATTGAGGAGTATTGTTAGAGAAAAGATCCAGATCCAAGATTAACTAGGTTGCCAAAGAAGGAAAGTATAGGTACATAATTAAAGCAGATCCAGGCTGTGCCATTGATTACTAACCAAATTAATTAATTAACATATGATATATAGAAAGGAAGGGGAGGGGAGGGAAGGGAATTAACAAGCTGGTAAGTGATATAATTACTTTTAATTATTAACTCAAGCAGGTGGTGGGCCCCACAGTACGTAATTAAATAGTGGAATATTGAAAAGGGAGGTGGGGGTGGTGGTGGTGGTGGTTGATATTGATATTGATATTGATATTGATATTGATATTGTAGAGTTGTTAATCATGTGTTGTGTTGTTGTAAAGACAAGATGCACATGAGACACGACAGAAGAAGAGGAAGGAATAAGGAGGATTGCTTTAGAAGTTGGCAACCCCATTCCCCATTTACCCCAACCCAAGGAAGAGAACAGACAGCACATTTCGCATGCATGTCATACGGTACCCTTCCTTTCCCTTCCTTGTAATGTATCATACACAAGTTGCAGTGTTGCACACAACACACACAACACAAACTCAGGCCATCTACAATTCTAGATCCACACTCCACCCAAAAGTTACATTAATTATGCCTTTTCCATATCCTTAATTGGGAATTGCTAACCATCACCCATTTCTATTACTAGTTCCAATATTCATACTTTTCTTTCTTAATTATTTATACTACTCGTCAAAATAATACGAGTCTCCCCCAAAATCCAATATTTCATTCATGACGTGTTCGTTTGTTATGAGATTACACGGATGAAATTTGACGGGAATGGAAATCCATTTTGAAAAAGTGATAACCCATGACCATGAGTACAGATACGGACACGAACGTGATTGATTATGATAATGTATTGAAATGAGTATTCAGTTATGCCGTGGAATTCGTTGTGATTTATTTTAAAAATATATATTTCTATTTAAATTTCTCATCTATTTAAAATAAAAAAATTGAAAAATAATAATTAGACCAATAATATGCTATTTAAAATTATGTGATGTGATTTGTTAAAAAAAAAAAAAACTAATGTCCGGACGAAACCGGTTAGTACCACAATTAGCAATTACATAGGAGGGGACTGCTTATATCTCCATTTAGATTAAGCATGTAGATGTTCTGATCAGTCAACAATTTTGATTAAAAGATGAAATTTCGGATTAAATATCAGCCCTCTGATCAAATATTATGATTATATGCATCATTTTTATGTTTGTTTTATGTGTAGAAATCTAAATTTATTTAGACACGTACCCGCTACACGTACTTTCCACATGCAAATTGTATCATCTTTCTGATTGATCATAATTTTTTTCTATTTTTTAAATTTCATTTAAGCAAATTTTAAATTGATTGATAATTGATTGGTCATGTCTTCGTTTATTTCTATTTTTTATATTATTTAAATAATGTTATTTGTTATTTAATATGTCATTTTGTTTGAATTTTTTTTTTATGAAAATATATCAATAAGATCAAAGAAAAAATATATGTCATTTAATATGTTATTTATATGTCGTTTAAGGAATGTTATTTACATGTAGCTGTAATTTAATATGTTATTTAAAAAATATTATTTATCTTATAGTCTAAATTTTTATGAAAATATGTGTTTGGTATGAGTTATTTGTTATTGTCTTATAATATATTTCCATTGCAATGCAAGAGCACGGTATTAGTTAAGATTTGTCAAGTGATTTGAACCTGTTTAGTATATTAGAATAACTTATCGAATCCTTCACGGATTTTAAAGTTCAAATTGGGTAATGTCCAATTGTGAATTCATTAAATAAACTGGATCCTTTTCAAGATCCATATGCGGATCTAATAAACTATCAAAAAATATTTTTAAGATCCATATATAAACTACATATTTTATATATATTTGAAATTCATATGCAGATCTATTTATGCAGATTTGGATTGAATTATCGGATTATGGATATCTATTGGTAATCATATTTTTAGTGAAGAAAATTTTAAAATTATTTCTGCACATGTAACAAACCAAGGATATAATATATAGTGGAATACTAAATACAATGTAGTACGCTTTTTGATAACAAAATCTTATAAATAGAATGGGAGAAGAAAATGTTACTTGCTTAATTAGTCGTTTTTGATAACTTTCAGATATTATGATATTATGGTAGATGCATGTATATTTACAAAAATAACCTTGTGTGTGTGTGTGTGTGTGAATGTGTGATGCGTCCTCAATCTCTATATTTTTAGCTTCCTTTCCAAGATTCATGATTGGTTGTTGGACAAATGAAGGGTCATGATCATTTATTTTGTTGCTTGTATAAAGAAATAGAACATTAATAATTATTAACTCCTAGGGAAACACATATATAGCTCACATTGACCTTTACTTTACCCTAGTTATTTATTTATTTTGTAGACTTGATATTTTATCTCTGCATATATATATATATAGAATCTGGCTAATATGCTACGCATATATAAGGGCTCCTCCGTGCTACGGCTCACTTTTTAAATTTTCAAAATCCTAACGGTCGATCTGAACCGTTCAACATGATCTCCATATAAATATGTACTTGCGAACCAAATTTTACATTTTTTAGAATTGTTTTACTATTTATTAAGCCACTTTGAAAATCGCTGATCCAATGGTCCAGAAAAGTTTACTGTTGTGTACAAATTAGTGTTTTTTCAAAGTGGCTTAATAAATAGTAAAAAAATTCTAAAAAATGTAAAATTTGGTTTGCAAGTACATATTCATATGGAGATCATGTTGAACGGTTCGGATCGACCGTTAGAATTTTGAAAACTCAAAAAGTATGCCGTAGCACGGAGGGCCCTTATATATCCGTAGCACCGTAGCACTGTCCATATATATATATATAAATGCAACGGGTTTGGAATTTTCCCCTTGCAGTTTATAGTCCTTTATAAGACAAAACGACTTTCCATTAAAAAAATTTGAGTTTCATATTTGAGCAGAAAAATAGAGCAAGAGAGCTTAAATTTGCATTGCATTGCTTAATTTATATTAAACTGTTCAAAATGAAGCAATCGAATCAAGGAAATTGACACCCAAGAGGCCCAAAATGTAACCCTTTGACCTTTGGGCCTTTATATCCATAAAAAGGCTTCAGCTTTCAATTAAATTTTGATAATAATCCCCCATATGATTGGGCTCAAAATGAAAAATATAATAAAAAGAAATCTCGAAGACCTGATCCTCTTTGAATCTGTGTGCAGTCGCAAGTGTTAGGATCCAGGTTTTTTTTTTCTGCTGTTTATTAATGGGTTTGCTGGTACCAGTTTTGTGGGTTTTCAACTGGTACCAGTTGTATGCATCTATGGATCACCTACTAAATTAACATAAATACCTAATCATGTAAGAGTTTAACATTAATCTGATAATATCCTACTTTGAGAGAAAATATAATTTACCCTTAGCTATATACGGAGAACTAACTATCTAAGAAGAAATCACTCTAAACATGTACATCTACTTAAATTGCTTACACTACCTTTAAGGCTGTAATGCAACCAAAAATAATTCAGAAAAGAAACGAAAAGAAAAGAAAAGAAAAAGCCTCTATCTATAAGAAGTTAAAAAATCTTGTTGGGTTGGCAGTAGTAGGTTCTTCTAGAGGTGCAGCTGGTACGTTGCCTGGCACAATATCAGCAGTAACAGCAGAAGCAGAAGCAGAGAAGGGGGTGGTATCAGACATGGCACTGTGCTCACCGTAGTATGTGATGTCGAGCATGGCGGGTTCGTTAAGCGCTCTCATCACGTGCTTTCTTGCCGCACAATTATCACTGTGTGTTTTGGTTTTGCACTGGTAATAGTCCCTGCAGGATTTACACGTACCAGGGTAAGGGATACATTAAGAGATCATTAGTTTTAATTAGAAAATAATAACTAAAAAGTAATTATGTATATACCTAGGGTAAGAGGATCCCTTTATTTGCTTCTTGCCGGATTTCCACCATGTATAACCATCATCCGGAGGTTCTTCTGAGTTAACGGCCGGGACACGTACACATCTCCTCGCTGTCTTTCTGCATTTACAAAATAGAAAATACTTGTTACTATGTAACACTACTCACCTAATTGCTCAAATAAATGATTTGTTGTCAGGTTTATATTCCTTTAGCATGTTATTAATTAATCAGATTATTATTTTGTTACTCTGTAATTAATACATGGTAAAATTTAGCAGCTGATAATTATTTTCCTGTCTGGGTCTGTACCTTCGCTTGGGGCAAGAAGAGCTGCTGGTAATCGACCAGACGTGCCAGCTTCACTGAAGAGTATTGTTTGGTCCTCTGATTCAACGCCGCTTTGCATCGAACACTCCGGCACGCTCGTGCTCGTGCCCATCACCAATTGGATATCTTTTTCTTGACGACTGCTTCAATTAAACAAGTACAAACTATCAGTGCAAAATTGGGTAAAACCCGTAAAATTGTAGAATAAAAGATTGTATGTGTATCTTTCTGTTACCTCCTCTTTGATCGACCTGGCCTATTGTGGCTTGTCTTGTCATACATTAGAGATGTACTTTCCTTTTCGGTGGCAGCGTCTGTAGGATGGATGGAGGGTGAAGGAGTCGCGAATGATATAAGCCGTCCTCCTCTATGTATACTTTCTTCAAAGATGGCTTCATTTCTTACTGCAGTCCGATCGGTGTGCCATTGATGACCTGAGAAGATCTTGCCATTGTACACGGTTTCTTCTTCTGCACCAGGCATATTGCTCATGGCCATGGTCGTCGACGGCTTCTTGAATCCCGTAAGATTAAAACCACCTTTCCTTCCATTATACACTGACTCTTCGTCATCTTCAAGTGTTTTGGTGACTCTGGCAGTGGGACCGCCAGTCATCACAACAGTAGACCGATCCAGAGAGGCGGCTGATACGGCAGCTGAGCAGCTGTCGCATGACTTGTGATTGTCCAAGGGGCAGTTGAGACACACCACTCCAAATAAATCAGACCTCTGAGTCTGAGTCTGAGTCTGAGACGATGATGCCGGTGCTGCCTTTGTTTCTGCCGGTGGCGCTTGAGATGTCACTGGGCTGCGGCGAAATCGTGCACGCTTGATTGGATTGACATCCATTTATGATCTTTGATTGAATTAACAGGAAGGGAAGAACTGTGATCAATTAATCTATCAATTCTGATTACTGAGAAAGGGGTAGGGGTGGGGGGATGCAAAATAAGGTGTTTTGGTTGACCTTGGTGGTTGAGGTGGGAATGGGGAACTAGAAACCAAAGAGAAACTTCAAAAGGGAGGAAAAGCTTAATTATCAACTATCAAGCCTTAAAGTTTAAAGTCAAGGTTGACTTTTTAAAAAAATCAAAAGCATATTGGAAAAATTGAAACATGCTTAATTTCTACAAAGTCCAAAGATATATGCAACTATGTATTATTTCGTTTATCAAGCCAATGAAATCATGCCATCTCACCATTTTAAGTAGAAAGTTGTAAAATGACTTGTGTGTGATTCTGGCTGGGCAATCAATAGCCAAGAGGGATGTGAGAGAGTCAACTCCTAGATATTAATTTAAACTAAAAAGCTGACTATTTTTTTGTTTTCTCTCTCATTAATTAATATCATGACAGCTTGCCACGATAAATTTAATCTATTTAATTTGTTGGTTTTTGAATTTCAAACCTTCTGGATGGAAGGGTTCGATCTTCAGTGGCAGTGACTGTATTGTTGTTCATATGTCAGTTGTTAGATTTGGCTGTCACAAGTCACAACTCACAAGTTCATTTTCATACAGTAAGTAATTCATTACCTATTTGCTTTGGAGCTATATATGTATAAGAGAATATATAATTGAAGTTGACTGAGTCATATTGTCAAATATAATTAATTAGATTATGTCGTCTTGTGAAATAATTAATTTAAAGAGAACAAATTAATAATGCACTCCTCTGCATGCTCCAATGAGGAATTAAGTTCAACAATTGCATTGGTTGTATATATATTTTTCCTTATTCTCCCTTACTCTTGCAATTATTGAAGTTTTTCTTATATTGGAAATTCACCAGGAATATATATCAATAATATTATTGGACAAATCAAATGAATTGGAATAGGTTGACCATAGAAAATGAAGTATCGATCGATCATTGAATTGGGAAAAATGTCAACCACGTTTGTTGAAGTTTTCTCTTTATTCGTTCTAAATGTCAGTCAACTGGGTAATCTTCTATCATTTCTTCAAGTAAAAGATATTTCAAATCTCTTTCTGGTATTCAAAATAAGTTTTAAAATGAAACCTACCTTTTCAAGTTATCGGTAAACTTAACTTAAAAACTTATTACATGGATTTCAAATGACAAATTCAAATTTTTAAAACTGATATACTTCATGAGTGATGCGTCTACATGCAAATTTTATAAAATTTCTAATTGATTCAATATAATGTCAATTAAGCAGCCAAAAAATAATAAAAAAAATATGAGAGAAGGTATTAGATTAGGTATATATCGATCATGCTGTTGTCTGCTGTTAAACGTTGACTAAGATAATTAATATGCATTCAAATGTCAAATGTCAACTACGCCAATCAAATTTAATAATAATGAAAAAAAAATGTCAACTACGCCAATCTGGAGGTCACAATTAATGTAAGTTTCAAATGAAAAATGGAAAGAGTAAATTAGGTAAATATATATCCTAGTACATTTATTTTTCATTTGAAATTTTAATTTTAGTATTCAGAGTTCCAATTGGTATCAAATTGGCTTTGTTACTATCTTCGGCCAAAAGTTACACATAAAATTTAACAATATATATCTATGTCATGATTTATTCATGATTGCACCAATTTGCTACGAATTAAAACTTTTATGTTATAAAATTAATACTTTGTAAATTTAAGGACCAAATGAAAAGGTATTGATATTTTAAGGGCTAGATTTTTTTTTTTTTTTTTTATATCTAAGCAAGGAGTTGTGTTGATTTAGAAAAGTGAGCACCAAAAAGAGTGAGTTTGAAATTAATTGGCAGCATATCCACATAATTTATTGAACGATGGAAATTGACTGCATTTTCATATATAAAACTCTCTGAATTGAACATTCTTTTTCTTCCTTACCCATTTTTTATTAATTACAATTTATAATAAATAGCGTTATACTTGGGTATCAAAATGTGACAAAAAAATTTACTCAAATCTGTTATAATTTTTTGGATTCTTAGATAAAAGGAGTCTCTAATGATAATGTGTAATTATACAAAAGAAAACGAAAATAAGTTTCACTTGTTAAATTTTTTTATTTATTAAATTTCTATGCAAGTTCAAAAAATGACATGAGGATTTATTTGTTGATGGGCCTAATAGAACAATTCTCGTGAAATGAGCCCATCATTTATTTGGGCTCAGTACTTGCTCTTTCGGTTTACACGGCCATAAGCCTAAATAGTAAATACCAAGCACTTACAATGTGTGTTAAAAAACAAAAAGGAAAAATGGACAAGCTTTCAAAAATTTGCTAGCTGGATTTTGAACTTTGTTGCTCAATTTTTTTTTATCTTTACTTCCATTTGGCATTGTCAAAATTTTGAGTCAAATGAGAATTAATAGTTGGTTGACGCTTCTCTTCCAAACTTAAAATAAAAAGAATGAAACGGTCTAGTTTTTTTGGAAACTGAAACTTGGTAATTTTGATTGGTTTTGATTTTGATTGAAACTTGGTGCATCAGTAATTGATTTTGAATATTGTCAACTGAAAGTTCGGGAAGTGGATGAGAGAAATCTTTATAAGTTATTGACTTTTGATCCAGTCAACTAAAAATAAAATGATCAACACTGCATTCATAAATGATAAATAAGAAATGAAAAAGGTACACATATATGCGCGCATCAATATTAAAAATTAGAAATCACAAGTAATTAATTTATTAAACAATGAATGAATCCAATGGATGAAAGGGATTAATCAGGTTGACTAATGGAGGCATTGTCAAGGCAGTCGGCGGCGACGTCGTCGGAGAGTTCCTTGACGACAATGAGCTTGCATCGGATGGTGAAGCAGTCGTCCCGCAAGAAACCTGACACCTCCAGGTCCTTCTTGCGGATGAACTGGTAGAAGCCCCACGTGTCAGTCGGAGCGCCAAAGATGTGCGGCTTGACGACCTCCGGGGTGTTAACAGACAGGGACCTGCTGACTGAGTCCAACAGCCGGATGTCGAACAACACTTTAACATTGCAGGAAGTGTTGACTGATTCTATGAAGACGGAGATATATGTACTCTCCCTGGCCATTCTTCTCGTAGCCGTCGGGGTAGTAACGCAGACACCAATGGTGGCCCCCGACGGTGAACATCTCGGAGGTGATGTACTTGCCAATGCCGATGCCAAGGCTGGTGGAGTACGTAGCCGATGATCTTGAAGTCGTGGCTTCCGCTGAGGAGCTTGACCACCGTGGTGGAAGTAGGTTTAGAAGGAGACATTGGTCGCACCGCAAGATCCATCCGCCTCGATTGATATTTGAGAGCAACAATGTCAATATTTCAATATTTGACATGTATATATGTATATTGATCGGGTCGAAATCTGAACTAATCAGTTGAATTAATGCATCTTTTTTAATGCCTGATGCGCTGAATAAATTAGCTGTTCTATCTCCAGTTTCTTACGTCCGATAGACCTCCATTTAGGAGGTCTCCATTAACATTCTGAACTTAATGTATTAACTAAACTGGAGAAGAGTTCACGAGTTCAAGAAAGGGGGAATTAAAGAAAAAAACCTGCCAAATTGCAGGAAATTACGGTTCATTTTCGTTTACTATTTTGTTAAGTTGACTTGAGGTGCAACCTTTGAATGGTTATTTTAATTGAAATGAAGTTATGAACCTTGGGATTATGAGTTGTCATAAAAAATGCGAGCAATTAAGTTGGTTACAATTTGGTTACGGTGGCAAGTCCGCTTCGGGCCGGATTGACTGCGATTCTGATCGTACAGTCCGGATGTAAACACAAAATTTGGGTTACTTTTGGGATCCGGACCCGTCGGATTATCAATCAATTTTCTCTCTTCCGAGTCACGACTCCCGACTCCTGAGTTGAGAAAGGAGAAAGGAGAAAGGAGAAAGGAGAGGAAATCGAATTAGAATTGGAATTAGAATTGGAATTCGACCTCACAATTCTCTCTTTCTTTCTCTAGTAATTTAATTTAAGATTTAAGGGACAAGTATCTGCTGCCCTGCCTACTGCCTACTGTCACGCCACTAATCCTGGTTAGTATCGCACTTTTCTTTCTTTCCCTTTTCACTTTATTTTCTTAATCTTTGCTTCTGATTTGATACTTGTTTCTTTCTAGTTCCCTTTTTTTTTTTTAATTCTCTTTCCCCCCTTCTTTGTCGAATCATCCTTTTTCTTCTTGGGATTGAAAGAAAATTCATTATAAAGATTTTTATTGGAGTTCTCGGATCAATACGCAAAACATAAAAGAAATTATAATTTGCAAAACATAAAAGAAATTATAATTTGCAAAAATATACAATTCATCAACCTTCCTAATCCTAATCCTAATCCTAATCCACTCTACTGTGTACTGTGCTAGTGTTACAATTTGAACCAATTAGTTGAACTGGAACTGCTCGACGAAATGCCAAAGTGAACAACAAAACATCTTCAGGCCTGATAACAGCAAAAGCAATGGGTACTGCAACCAACGACACGGAAGCATCAATCCTGATAACAAAGGCCAACTACGGCACATCACACCTTGTCAAAATCAACCACACACAGACCAAAGACATCGGGCAGGACGAGTACATGACGTCCCCCACCTTCTCCTCGGGTGGATACGAGTGGGAGATTCTCTACTTCCCACACCTAGATGATGACGATGACCCGGAAGCCGCTTACATCTCCTTCTCCCTCACTCTAACCAGCGAGGATGCATGGGATGTAAGAGCTGCCTTTGATCTCAGTCTTCTAGAACACGACGGCACCCCCAGCCATCACTCCTTTCGCCGCACTTCCTACTGCTTCTCATCTCAGGGTGACAGTTTCGGGTATGCCCGGTTTATTCCCAGGAGTGAACTGGAGGATGATTATGTGATCAATGATTGCTTCACCCTCCTTTGCACCATTTACATTGCTACTGGAGACTCCTCTGGCATAGCTCAACCTGAGAGTTGTTCCCTTGGGGTCCCGCCTTTTGACTTGCACGATCAGCTTGAGAGGCTGTTGAAAAGTCGGGAAAGGACTGATGTTGAATTTGTGGTCGGAGGAGAGAGTTTTCCTGTGCACAGGCTAATACTGGCTGCTAGGTCCCCTGTGTTCAATGCTGAGCTTTTTGGTTCCATGGCCGAGGCAAGCATGAAAGTTATTAAGATAAATGACATGAAGGCGTGGGTTTTCAACGCCTTGCTTCATTTCATCTATACGGATCGTTTGCCTTTGCCGGAGCATGATGTGGTGCCTGAAACTGAAACTGGGGATGTGTCGTTGGCACAGAAAGAGACGGTGTTTGGTCAGCATTTACTGGTGGCAGCTGACCGGTATGGTGTAGAGGGGTTGAGGGTTATATGTGAGGAGAGACTGTGCAAGAATGTGAATATGGAGTCGGTTATGTCAACTCTGGATTTGGCAGAGAGGCTCAATTGTGTGGGGTTGAAGGATGTGTGTCTAGGGTTTATCGCTGTGCCGAAGAACTTTTTGAGGCTGGCATTGAGTGAGCGCTATGTCAGTTTAATGCAGAGTTGTCCCAATTTGTTGTGTGAGCTGCAGGAGAAGGTTAGTCGCACCTCGGCTTTCAAGGGTATAGTTTCTGTCAAATAAAAAATAAATAAATCTCAATCTTGAATTAATGTATTAATGTAATGTAGAATTGGAGAGGGTGTTGTGCTGTGGTGTGATGTGATGTTATAAATGTTGAAACTGATGATCTTATGAATGAAATTTCTGTGGGGCATCTGATTTTGAGTACATTTGAGATAGGTTAACAGATTGGTATATCTTTGACATGTACTCATCAGTCAGCATCACCTGAGAAATATTTACTGGTAGAGAATCAGTATAAAGATTTACTGGTAGAAAACAGGTCCATTTTAACATTTCTTCTTCCTCCTGAATTGTGACCTGCTGCAAAGGAGGTTTTCCACATCCTGTGATAATATAAATACAAGGGTTATTTTGAAAAATGTTGCATCACATCTAGCTACTCTAGAAATTTGGTAAACTAATTATTTGAAAAACCTAGAGACCTCAATGATTTACTTAATTGAAACAAATTTTATTATTTTCCAACCAAATAGCTCAACTAATTAATATTAATATATTTTTTTGTCCTTTAAAGAAATGCAAAAATATGTATCGTAAATTATCTAAAGAGGTTGGTTAATGTAAAACTGAAATTATAAAATGAGGCTATTCTGTTCCAAATAGTACGTGCAACTGAACATTCAATGAACAAAAAGATAGTCAGAAAAGGGGAACACAAGAAGTAAGATATTAATTGATCTTTCCTTTAATTAATTAATTGATCTTGTTATGATTCTTCTCCTTCTAATTCAATTCAACAATTAATCAACCACATAATTAATTGCAAATTTGCCATGGATGGGTGATGTTTGAAAATAGTGGAAACATCACAGCCAATTTCCATGAGCTATCTTATATATTATTTGAATTATTCTAAAATATACACTTGAATAGTATACAGTACTTGGTTATTTCGTAATGCATATTTACCGATTAATAAAGAGGCCCCAAACAACGAAGATTGCAACAAATGGGGCATATCATGGTTTTAGGCTTTTAGCTGCAGTACTAATTGAGCAATCTTTCTAAAAAGTTTCAAATCACCGTTTGCTATTAATCTTTAGTATCAATTTTAGAAATACAAAACAATACATTATGGAAGGAGATGTATCAATTTTAGAAACATATCCTACTCCTACCAACCATCTCCGTGTCTGTGACTGTCAGCATCTCCACCTCCAACAAAAAGAACTGGACATCTCCATTTCACCATCACCTCCTCCATGGAATATGGATCCTCTCCTTCTCTAATCCAATTCTACTAGCCTCCGCCTCTGCCTTCTCTGTTCTTCCCAGCTCGTGCCTCATTCGTTTCTCTCGCTCTTCCCTCTCTTTCTTTCCTCCAGGTATATAAATGAAGAATTAACTTTAAGTTTTTTCTGGATAACTTCTACTTGAGTCGTTTATCAAACTAAATTGAGGTGTTGTCTGCAATATCCAAGTGAATCAGTGAATTGATTGCATTATATTGTTAAAAGGTTCAGTATTTAGCCAAATTTTAGATAGACAGATGGGCTGGTACACATATTTAATGCGTCCCTGTTAACGTGTTCTATGATAATTCATTAAAGTTTAAAACAAATGTTTTTTTTTTGTTTTTGTTTTTCTGGAAAGATGAAAATTGGATGGTTATGTAGTTCTAATTTTGTGGTTGCGCTGAGTGCTGATCTGGTTGGTTAAAATTGGTGGACCAAAATTGAACAATCGCTTCAGACACTGCGCATGTGGTTGTAAAGGCACTGATAAGGTTGCTGACAGGGACCAGCTCAGAGATGCTGGTACTGTTCACAAGCTTCTATAAGTATATTATCTTGTGTCTATGTTTCCTCTAATATACTGTACTGTTAATGATACCTAGTTACCTACACATATTAGTTGGTGCCAATTTCTCTGATGAGTTAGATATAAATTAGTTTTTGAATCAAATGAAAGATTCTTTGGGTTCTTCTGTAATTTACAATCAAGAAATAAGAGTTGTAAAAACTGAGGAGCGGAGTCACAAAAAGGGCGAGCAATTTCCTTTATTTGACAAGTGCAAAGAGGCATTTAATAATGTTTACTCCATCGATCTGACAATTGCCCCTTTTAGTCTGGCTTTATCTGAATTATTTGGTTTACCATCAATAGGAGCGAACTTGTACCTCTTGCCACATGGCGCACAGGGATTGGTGAGTCATTATTATGACCACTGCATAATTGTGTGGCAAATTTCTCGGTGCAAATCATGGAGCATTTTAAAAGACCCGAAACTTGTTATGAGAGCTTAGACAATATTTTTGCTGGTGAGAAAGCTGGAGAAACAGAAATTGTTCTCGAGGAAGGGGATATTTTGTACATACCCAGTGTGTATTTCCAACCAATTCCAATGCCACAATAGTAAAAGCAATTGCACTAGTAAGAATAGTGGCTAATACCAGTACCCGACAATAGTAAAGGCAATTGCACTAGTAAGAATATTAGCCACTATTCTTACTAGTGGAATTGCCTTTACTATTGTGGCATTGGAATTGGTTGGATACTTGGATATTGTAAGATTCTCTATATATATTGCATATAATTTTTTTTTTGTTTACCAGAAAGTGCTTCTTTTAACCCAACAAGGTTTGCCGTATATATATGTATAAATTAGGGATTTTGCTACAACTTTCCTTCCCTTATTCTCAAGAAATAATGAATTTACTCCTCTTTTTTTCCTCTCCACGAGTTTATGAGAAATGCAGGGTAATTTACAATTTTTGAAACCCTCCTTTCAAATGGATGTGTAGAATAGTTTTATATCACTATTGCAACACTTAAATGAGTCTCATGGAAATATTAATTGTTGTAATGGAAGGTTTGTTGCCGGTTCCTTGTTTGTAAGGGTTGACCTGTACCAACTTGTAATACAGCTGGTACCAGTTGCATCTTTACTTTGCAAATTTACGCTATCATATGTAGGTGTCTCTGGTCTTTTCGCTATTTGTTTAAATAAAAATTCGAATTTGGTTTTGATCTGATCAGGAAAATGTTGGAGGCTGTTAATAAAATCTGTGAAATATAATTCCTCCATATCTTGTAAAGAAAAGAAAAATAAGCGTCAATATAAATAATACTCGGAAATGATTGCTGAAATAACAACAAAAATGATACATACCAGCATACCAGAATTAAATAAAGTCGGTACATGATTACTAAAGCACACAAAAGATTAATTTCGTAAATTATTATGAAAGCACACAAAAGCACATCTGCTAATTACCAGAATTAAATAAAACAGCCAACAAAATTAAAAGGAACACTTGATGAAAATCACGAGGGTGAAGAGTAAAAAATAGATTTCAATTGTTGAAGGCTAGTTTTGCAGCAGCATGTCCAGTTTCAACACGGTATTGTTCTCCAATACCCATGTGAGCCATCAGCAGCCAGACGTGCGTGAGAAGTTCCCCTCCCTGGCTCAATTGCTTAATGTGGTAGTTCGTCTTGCAGCTGACCGCAGCATAACCCAGCATCTCCACCCAAACTTTACTAATAAGGCGCCACCTCTCATCCACTGGCAACAGATTCAGCTCCTTTGCTAGCCGGCATGCATCAAACAGCACCGATTTGCATCTGTCTCCCTTTACTTGTATTGGATCGACCTCTGTCTCCACATCCAACAATGCTTCCCTTGCCTCTGCTTCAGTAAGCCCCTTCTTCCCTGCTCGAAAGAAAAGCTTGGCTTCAGTGCACGTGTCCTGGAATCTTATCTTTCCGATACCAGCTGGCATCATAGAGGGTTGCATGATTAGAAGGTACACCAGATAGTTTGACATTATCAAACTAATTTCACGGTTAGAGTAGCTGATGTTGTTATTCGTAGCACAAAAATTGAAAAGGCGCTTGATGTGCTCTACAATCCCTTGACCGGTCTCACCGTTTTCATTCGCATTGCCGTGGATGTAAAAGCAGAGGTCTGTGGCAATGTGCCATAGGAGAATGCTCTCGTCAAATTCCTTCTCAACGGTCCATGCCAAATGGTTGCATCCCTCCTCCTTGAGGGTTTTCTCTCCTTTGCAATATCTTAACTCCTTGAAATCAGCTGTGTGGTGGGCACTCTCTGATTTTTTCTTAAGCTCATCAAACAAAAGAGGCTTTAACTCGCATGGTATGCCAACAGTGTGGACAAAAATAAAGTTATTCCATAACTCCTTCACCATTTTCTCCAAAGATAACAGTACGTTCACCATTTTCTCCAAAGATAACTTCACCATTTTCGCCAAAAATAACAGTACCTTTACCATTTTCTTCAAAAATAACAGTACCTTTACCATTTTCTCCAAAGATAACTTCACCATTTTGTCCAAATATAACACCTTCACCAATTTGTCCAAAAATAACACCTTCACCATTTTCCCGAAAGATAACTTCACCATTTTCTCCAAAAATAACAGTATCTTTACCATTTTCTCCAAAGATAACTTCACCATTTTGTCCAAATATAACACCTTCACCAATTTGTCCAAATATAACACCTTCACCATTTTCTTCAAAGATGACTCCTTCACCTTTTTCTCGGAAGTCGACTCCTCCACTTTCACCGAAGATAACTCCTCCACCTTACCAGCGCCGAAAATCCTTCTAATCAAGTATTCTTCTTTATCTCCCAGGGAAAGGCTTAGCAAGTTGTACTGACTCATGGAGTTTGACCACCTAGGTTTGCCCTTAGAAAAGATAAATGACACAGCTAATGTAATTACACCTGCCAGTTTGTTTAAGTATAACCATGTATGTCGTGTAAGTGTGACTATCATCCAATCAGATGTTGTGATTAGAACAAGGGAGGTCAATTCCATGAAGACAGCACTGCCCAATAAAATATAAGAAATAGAAATTTCTGAATTTACATAGCCTTGCTTCTCACAATTATGAAAGATGATGAAAGCAGCAGAGATCAAGCCAAGAGAGATAAATCGCCAAATTCCGCCATTTAAACAACGGATATGAATGGCTTTGGTGTGAAACACATCATACAGGAACGAGAGCTCCATTTCTACCACTTTGAAAGCATTAGATGCAGTACTTTTCCAGAAATAGGTTTGGCTAATTTTCCGATCTTCGAAGGTGAGCATGAGATCTACCACAATAGGCATGAACCTCTTAAAGGAGTCGTAGGCTTCAACTAACAGTTGTACATCATCAGAGTATTTGTGGTTGGAAGGCTGTTGCAGCTGTGTTGCCTCATTCTTTTTTTTGACATATCCGCTTTGCCCGGCTTCCCTTCGCCAGACATACTCCTGCATGAATTCAGCATAGTTTGGTCCAGGATTAGGATCCTTGACCAGTGAACCTCTCAGTACATTCATGCTGGCAGAGCGAAGCGCCCAAGTTCTCTCTGCGTACTTGACCAACCCAGTGATGAAAACAAAGGCCACTGCTATACGCAGCCTAGGAATGGCCAATAACCCCAGAACCACCACAAAAGCTATGGTGGTCTGAACTACCAATCCGATGAGATGCCTCAACCAGAGCTCGTTGTCCTCGATAGAATATGATGTGATTGTGTCAGGCCCGCCAAGGTGGAGGAGAAGAAAAGGAGCCCAAAAGGCTGTCAGATTGTCGACGCGTTTTTGGTTTTGTTCCTTGAGAATATTGCCGAGTGCCAAGATGGCGATATAATCGGCTGCCTGGTAGAACGACCAGAGAAGAATGATGAGGGGTTTTCGAGCAGTGCGTTTCCTCCAGGGAGCAAAGAAAACCAGGCCAAATTGCAAGCACAGGCTAGCCAGCACCAGGATTCTAATTTCTTCGGCATCCCAAAACCTCTTCCAGCTCTCCTTTATGATTGTGATTTGCATGTTGGCGTTTTTATTTAATCTCTTTCTCCCAACTCAGTCTGATATTAGATCCTCGCTACTGTCACACCCCAGTTTTTTACCATTCGGAGTGGATGATTATAACAGCATCTCACACCTTTTTTTAACCCGTTAACCTACGTCGCTAACATAAAGGAAACAAAAATAACAAAACAAAGTTAGATACAAAGCTCAGTAACCGATTATTTAATGACGTGCTTCTCTATAACTAGCTTAATTTAACAACCATTCAACATGCCGGATTAATTTATACAAATAAACATCAAATTATGCATGTATATGTAACTAGCGATAGCACTTGGGTGTATGTTATCTGTAAAACAAGTCACATAGTATTCACACATTCCTGCCAAAGGCGATTTCTACATTCTCATTACACACAATCTAAATCCCTGCCACAGGTGATTCTCACATTCTCATAACACGCAATCTCATCACATCACAAATCAAATCCAACCTCAGACCCGTTATCCCGTTAAATATGTCATCATAATCCAATACCCAATAGCAATATCCAAATCAATCATACAAATCGAAAAACACAGATTATAGAGAAGTCCGGTTACCTGATAGCGAGATAGTCGAAACTTCAAATTGGATTGCAACGACAACTCAGAATCAAGGCGACGTAGTCGTAATTTGAATCGGACAGACAATCGATCAATAATTGAAATCAGAATTTTGTCAATTGAAATAAAATGAAAATTGGAATAAATCAAATAGATTTATTTTCTGTGGGAGCACTTTTTGTGGGTGCAAATCAAGGACAAGAGTTTTTGTTCTTTTGCTTATTTCTCTCTCGGATCCAAGCAAAACAGAGGACTGAGAGAAAGTATATTAATCAGGATTGTACTTAAGAGGACATAAAACCTTTTTCTTATCGGATACCAAACAGAACGGAGGACATACCCACTAAGAAGGTCCATTTATATGAATTATCCTATAGCCCAATAGTTGGCTACTGGCCTGGCCAAAAGTTTCCTCAGTAAAATCGGATAAGAACAAATTATTGGTAACAAATAATTTACAGTTGTAATTAATCGGTAAGATAAAGTCCAAAACAATAAATTTTCAGATTAATCCTCAAAGTTAAATATATTACAATAAATTTTCAGATTTATCACAAACTTAATATTTTCATTTCCTTTTTTAATTTAAAACAATAGAATTTTCAATAAAAATATGCTACCAAAAAAAAAACTATAATATTTATTATATTATAAAAACAAGTTGTATGTATAAATAATAATGGCTCAATTTTTTTTCCGGGATATTACAGCTACCAACCAACCTAGCTAGCTACTTATTTGCATGGAAATTTATTAAAAAAATTTTAGTAAATGTTGGAGGTAAAGTTATTCAATCATTTAATATCCACAATGGATCTTCATTCGAGTTTCGAATCTGCAACCTCTCACAAGGAGAGCATTGCCTTTGCCATTAGACCAAAGGCTAGTTCTTGGATATGGCAATTTATTAATTAAAGTGAGGTTTCAGTTTTTGTTTGTTTTTTCATCTTCATTGTAATAGATCACCAAGTTCTTATATTGTTGGAAGAAAAAAAAAAAAAAAAACTTATGATAACAGACGTATGTTTGACTTTTATAGTTGACCGATTATAAATAAAATTATTATGTCTAGCAATCGATCGTCAGACATCTCAACTTCCCTCGTTTGTTGGATGTTATGGTTTCTTCAATTCTTTCATCATTCTTTACGCAAAAACTTCTTTACATTGAAGAAAAAGTTGAAAACAAATAAAATTTTATTATCTTTTAGGTAAATATTATGAAAATATGAGTCGTCTCAAACACATGTCCCATATATATTTTTTTTATTATAATTATACAAATGATATATTATTAATGATGATCTTATTTAATTAATGTTATTGTATTCTCTAGCTCCATTAAAGGAAGAATAATAAGTTCTCCATTTAATTGTTTACTTTTGTTATATATATAATTGTAGGCTTTGAACCTTATTGTTTATTAATTCAGTAATATTAAAATTTACTCTAATAAAATTATTTTTATTTATTCCAAGCTATCTAATATAACATGAAGTCAGAGCCAATGGACCATAGATGGAAATTATATATGATTCTGCATGCATGTATTGCCTAATTTAAGATATTCAAACTTATTGCTTCATTAATTTGTTCAACTGGATCACTATGTGAGTTATAGGATGCATGTCTTCTGGCCAACTCTATCCAAATCCGATTTCGATCGGTGTATACTGACCGATCCATTAATTCTACGCATCAGTTATAATGCTTTGCAACATATATAAAAATGAGCTACTACTTAATTATCCAAGCCACTCATTATTGTGATATGTATATTAACTTTTGTTAAAATTCAAATTTTATATTTGTTTAATTTTTTTTAATATCCTCTAATTCTTTAATTTCCATATATAGAAAGAATATGATCGATCGATCATTCCTATACCGGACAATCTGGTATTCCTTTGATCAATGAATTAATTTTCTTCGATCAAAGCTTAAGAAATAGTACAAGAATCAAACAAATAAAAGTTAAAACAATAAGATTTCAATACATAAATAACATTATATTAATTGAGTCAGATCGAGATCAACTTTTAAAGAATTAAAAATTGAGAGTTGACAACGAATTGAGTTCCGACGCATTTTTAATTCTACACACGGGGCATCTAGGTTAATTAATTAGTAGGTTTAGGTATCATCGAAGTTGCTTTAATTTGATGCTACAGCTGAGCATCTAATCTAATCCAGATATACATAATTTTCTTCCGCTATACTCCATGCATCTAGCTAGCTAGGACTTTCCTTTTCCATATATATTCTTGCTTTAACTAATTGTTGCCTCCTGCATGCAACATGCTTAACAGCCTAGCCTGCTGGGGATCTGTGTTGAGTGGCCAGCACGCAATCTTTAAGCTTTAAAGTGTTGAGATCGGTCTATTGCCCTTTCTCATTCAACCTATATAGCTCGAATTAGCAATTAAGCAATGACAACAACCACGTACTACTACAGATTAGGCGACTATACACAGTTAAAAAAGCTAATGCCACATGGTTCTGTGACCGTGTCCGCGCGCATCGTGTATGAAAATGGTGATATATTGTACACAGTTGCGGAACCGTGTCTATATATAATTAACATACACGGTTCCTACAAGCAAACTGTGTTAGATCTCTAAAAAAAAGGTGCTAAGACAGATAATTTATACAGGGTCATAATAACCATGTATAATAACAAGGGTTATATCACTAGTGGAAAATGTACAAATAGTATCGTCCCATTAGGATCAGTTCTGGTTAAAGACTGATACTGATACCTTTCAGGATCGGGCATTTTAAACAGCTGACCTTGAAAAAGTTATTAGGAACGGTCGTTTATAAAGAGCCGTTCCAGAACAAAATAGGATCGGTCGTTTATAAACGACTGTTCTTAATATCAGGAACGGTTGATAATAAAGAGCCGTTTCTAATTGTCCAGAACAAACATGATTGGTTGTAATAAATGACCGTTCTTGATGTTCACAAATCAATAACGACTCTTTATTAACGACCGTAACAGGAACAGTTGTTAATAAACAACCGTTCTAATATCAGGGACGGGCTATTTCTATTTGTCCGATGTGGATACTTAAGCACCGCTCTCCCTCCCTCTGAAAAACCTAGTCTCAATACTTAATTTCCCTCTCCCCTTTCGATTTAGTGTTTTCTTCGATTTCCCACCTCCTCACCGCCGATCAGATATTGATTGCTCGGTCGTTCGCTTGCATCGATCGCCTTTTCACTTTTTTCCCCTTTCCTCTTTCTTAATACTTCGTGTTGGATCGAAGCTCATACATAATAAAACTTCTGAACTTTTATGTTTGTTACGTTCAATGTTCTCCCTTGATCATTTTAAAATAGATTTGGAATGATTTCACTGCAGATTGACAGTTGATTTCCCGCGTGAAATGAACGGTCTGATTCCAAACTTCCTTTTATGTTGATTTTATTGTCAATTTTTTTGTAATTTTTGATTCACTAACTGTTTTTATTCGGAACCGTTAGTGTTGATATCTTTACTGACTGTTTTTATTTCGTAACCGTCAGTGTTGATATCTATACTATACTAACTATTTTTAATTAGTAACCGTCAGTGTTAAAGTCATATAGTGACTGTTTTTATTTCAGAACCGTCAGTATTGATATACTGTACTGACCGTTTTTTATTTTATTTTTAGAGCCGTGAAAAGTTTCCTTCCCGGATTTGTATCATTTCTCTTTTTAAATTTCATTTCCCTCTTCTTTGCGATAAACCCTCCCAATCTATCGATTCTCTGCCTCCGCCTTGCTGTACGTCTCCCAAAATTTCAAATTGCTTGCTGTCTCTCTCTGCCTCTGTCTTGCTATCTCCCAAAGTTATCGAGTCTCCCGCCTTGCTGTCTCTCTCCGCCTCCGCCTTGCTGTCTCTCCCCCGACCTGCCTTGCCCCGAGCACAAACCCTCCCCCGTTGTCTCCTTCTGAGAACCGAGCACCCGAGCACAAACCCTCCCCCGACCAGTCTCGCCCGAGCACAAACTCTACAGTTTTTTTACGCAAATTCTACAGTTTTTTTACGCAAAGCACTGACTCCTCATTTGCGGTATGTGCCATTACTTCTCCGTTTTTTCTTAATATAAATATTTGCAAATTTATGAAATTATCATGTAGCAATTTGGTGCTATACCTGTTGCTGTTGGATCTTTTTTGCCTAGCTATTGTTACAAAAGTAAATTTGGTGCTATACTGTGCTTTAATGCCACAAAAGTAAATTCTTATGAGCATTACTCAAAAACTTGATTTAGATGTAATGTTATAACTTATTGTGCTTATTTAAGCTGCAAATTATGAGCTGATCAACTCATTGCACAATTTTCATTTATTTGGATCCTTTCATATCAGGTGCCTCTGAAAAGAACATAAGAAGCTTATTTGAAAAGGCATACCGAACTGCACCCTCCATAGTCTTCATATATAGACGAAATAGCTAGATGCCATTGGATCAAAGAGAGATAACCTCCAGAGAGGGATGGAGCAACAAATCGTGACCCAGCTGGAGATAACTTGCATGGACAAGTTCCACCAGGCTGTGAAAGATCAACACACTACTAGAATATGAGTTTTTTGCAAGGGCAGCACTTGGTTTTAGTAAGGGTAGGAAAGCCCATGCAAAAGAAACGGCATTTCTGGATTCATAAAGCTTGTTGCAAGGGTATCCCATGCAAATTGTATCGCATGCAAATGTTTGATGTGCACGCATGCAAATGTTTTCTAGATGCCCTTGCAAATACATTTTGAAGGTCAGATAATATATTTAATTGGAGGCCCATGCAACAACTCAACCACAAGCCCTTGCAAATACTTAACCGAATGTCAGATATTATATTTAATTGGAGGTCCTTGCAACAACTCAACCACATGCCCTTGCAAATACATTATGAAGGTCCGATATTATATTTAATTAGAGGCCCATGCAATAACTCAACCCCATGCCCTTGCAAATACTTAACCGAAGGTCAGATATTATATTTAATTGGAGGTCCTTGCAACAACTCAACCCCATGCCCTTGCAAATACATTATGAAGGTCCGATATTATATTTAATTGGAGACCCATGCAACAACTAAACTCCATGCCCTTGCAAATACTTAACTACATGTTAGATATTATATTTAATTGGAGGTCCTTGCAACAACTCAACCCCATGCCCTTGCAAATACTCTGGACTGTCGAATCTAAACAATTGCATGGGCTTACGCTTGCAATTGTTTAGTTCCTGGAGACAGTAGCATTTCTGTTTATTTTATATCTCCTTAGAATATTTAAAATAATATTTTATTATAAATCACAACAACATGATTAATAGCAGTACATAAGAATTAAATACTTTGGTAACTTAAATCTTGGTATTTAGAACAATAATTGTAAAAACATTGTGACACAAACATTGATTCACCCATTAAAACTCAAAATGATTGTGACACAAAATAATTGAGAAACCCAAAAAATAATTGTACAAACATATATTGTGACACAACACACATATATACAACTATTGATTCACCAATTAAAACTCTTGATCGGAATCATCATAGGCATTGAAACCAAATTCATCAACACCTTGCTCCATGTCCAACTCTTCGTCATCTTCCTCAATTGGGTTGTCATATACTAGCTCGTACTCGTCTTCTTGTGGGGCCATACCATCCCAATCAAATTCTTCACTATTTGAAACCTCGATCGAATGATCCGGCATTTCATCTTGGAAAAATTCTAGGTTTGCATCAACTTCGTCCTCGACATGAAACCTCCCCTTCGCGCTAGTTTTCATTGCCACCCACCATTGGCGTCTTTCAATTTTTTCCGATGGATACGGAAGGTAGAACACTTGGATTGCTTGAGGTGCCAATACAAATGGTTCATAATTTTTAAGGCGGGAAGCATGTTTAACCTCAACAATTCCATGTTGAATGTCCACCCTTACACCGTTTGTTATGTCAAACCAATTACACCTAAAGAGAACGACCTTGTTGAGTCCATCGTAATCTAGTTCAATTACCTCTTGGAGAAGTCCATAGTAGTCTTGTGGTGTGTCAATTCCATCCCACTCCCCTTTAATGCAAACACCGCTACTATTTGTTGACTTGTTTCCCCCATATGCCTCCGTGTGAAATCGATAGCCGTTCACCTCGTACCCTTCATAGCAGTCCGCTTGTTTTTGTGGCATTAGTCCTGCCCTTCGGAGATAGGGGTCGCAATCATGATCAGATAGTACCTTCTTTCGTAGCCAATCTGCGAACCCATCTTCACGAACTTTGTCCAAATGTTGTGCGGATCTGGCATGTCCAGAGCTTAGCATGCATGCATCAAACTCTCTACACATTCCAACATGTCATAATATTAGATTTTGAAAGTGGTTAAAATAGGTGATTTTGAAATCATCAAAATAAAAAATTTAAAAGATTGTACCCTAGAAATTTATTTTTGATCTCTGGACAATTGAGAATGACGTATGTATGTGCAGCTTTAAGTTCCTTGTCATCTAGAGTCCTTCAATTTGGCCGTGTGAAGAAACGGCCGGCCGTATCAAATATCGATAGACGTCCCCGCGGAGGGTTACTTGTTCCAACGTCTTGTGGATTTGTGTTAGACTTCTCTGCAAAAAAATGTGTGCAAAATGTACCAATTTCTTTAACAATTGTAGCCTCGACAATTGAACCTTCAACACGTGCCTTGTTCGTGACTCTCATCCTCTGTTCTTTGTTACGTCTGTAATATAAATATTGAGTTATGGATGATTATTAGGTAGATACATCAAAAAATACACAACTTTCACATCGGGCACAAAGAGATTAAATAAAAACACACCTTTCACATGGATACATCCATCGAGGCCCTACCGGTCCACCTAATCTAGCCTCGTGACAAACATGGACCACAAGATGCTCCATAGAATTGAAAAAACCCGGCGGAAAAATCTTCTCCATTTTGCACATTGTGACCACAATATCCTTTTCTAATTTGTCGATACGGGATGGATCAAGCTCTTTGGCACAAATCTCTCTAAAGAAGCTCGAAATCTCGCACAAAACATCCCATACGTAATCAGGGACAAAGTATAGAAATGCGATAGGAAGAAGTCGCTCCATGAACACATGAAAATCATGGCTTTTTAGCCCAGTTAGGGTGTTTGTTGTGAGGTTTACACACCTTGACCAACTCGATGCGTAGCCATCGGGGAACTTGACATTCTCCTTGAGCCATATTAAAATCTGCCTCTTTTGTTGTGGAGAGACTGTGAAGGAAGCTTTTGGTTTTCGCAGCTTTAGTGGGTTATCCGGGTCCGGGATTAGGTTCTGATTGGCACGATTGCAAAGGAGAGCCAAATCTTTACGTGCTTTTTCATTATCCTTGTTTTTGGTCCCCATACCTAAAAGCGTGTAAATCAGATTTTCTGCGAAATTCTTCTCCAAATGCATCATGTCAATATTGTGTTGCAAAAGATTGTCCTTCCAATAGGGCAAACTCCAAAAAATACTCTTCTTTTGCCAATGGCGGGTCTGACCATAACCGGGAAACTGGTCGAGGTCATTTTTTTTACCCCATTTCATCCCCTCTAGTTTACTCACCATCGCGAGCCGTTCCTCTCCCATTACTCTTTGTGGCGGCCGATCAAAATCGACCTTACCCTTTAGGAAATTTTTCTTATCGCGACGAAATGGATGATCTAGAGGCAATAAGCATCTATGACATCCGAACCATGTAGCTTTCCCCCCATGCTTTAATTGGAATGCCTTTGTGGCACCCATGCAATGAAAACATGCCAATCGGCCTTTAGTACCCCACCCACATAGCATCTCGTATGCGGGGTAATCGCTTACCGACCAAAGAAGTGTCGCATGCATCGTGAAATTACGTTGTTTAGACTCATCCCATGTAAGTTCTCCAACCGTCCACAATTTCTTCAATTCGTCAATTAACGGTTCAAGAAGAATGTCAATGTCCCGACCCGGATGCTTAGGTCCCGGAATGACAAGCGCGAGGAACATACTTTCTTCTTTCATTATCATCCCGGGTGGTAGCTTATACGGAAAAACAAAAACCGGCCAACATGAATACGGAGACGCATTTGAGTTGAATGGCATGAACCCATCCGTCATTATCCCCATCCAAATATTTCTCACCTCGGCGGCAAAAGCCGGATATTTCCGTGCGAAGTGCTTCCAAGCCTCGCCATCGGCCGGGTGCACCATAATTCCGGGCTTATCACGAAAACCTTCCTTATGCCATCTCATTTTGACCGCATTTGATCGGGTCATGTACATCTTTTGCAATCTTGGAGTAATGGGTAGATAACGAAGTATCTTTTGGGGAATAGGTTTTGCATTATTATTAGGCCCCGACGGCTTATATCTCAGTGTACCACATTCATCACATTGCGTCTTGTCCTTGTTCGCATCGTTGTAATAAAGCATACAAAAATTGGGGCATACGTCTATTTTCTTATGTTCCATGCCCAATCCATCGATCAATCGCTTGGCTTGATAGAAATTTTCCGGCATTTTCTTACTAGGGGGAAGCATGCTTTTGATAAGACCCATCATCCCATCAAAGTATTTTTGGCTCAATTGGTGTTCCGACTTCAATGCAATTGCTTGTGTCACGGCCGACAAGATTGTGTGTGATTCGCATTTCAATTGACCCGTCATGTTCTCCTCCCATAGCGGTGTTTCCGATGCAGCTAGCATGTCGAAGAACTTTTTAGCCATTCTGGTAGGTCTCTCCTCCTCCCAATCGAAATCTAAACCTGCCGATGCCCTTACCATTTCACCTCCCACATGATAATTGTCATTGATTAGCTCAAAAGGTGGATAGTGCGGGGCATTGAGAGACTTCTCGAAAGCCGGATTGGTAAAGATGTATTCTCACGGTTTGCAAATCTTTGGTTAAGAGGTTTTCACATTTCTTACATGGACATGCGATACATTGTTTGCCATTAAGGACAGTCACAACCGAGGGCTTGGATATTGCTACATCAACAAATTCTTTCACACCCTCTATGAACTCGGGTAGAATCCTTCCATTGGCATTTAGGCGGTTGTACATCCATCTACGATCCGTTCCCATTTGACTAGTTAGATTTTGGATAAGAGATATGAGTTAGCCACTAACATGCATTTATTACAATTGGCAACTAATGTTAAATATGGACCAAGCTTGTCATCCACATTGAGAAATTGTATCACTTGTTATTATCAAAATTGAGGGTATACAATTAATTTGGAAGAATGGGGGATAATTACTTACCAAATGGAGAGGTCAGCTCAGAAGATTGATCTGGGGTTTTACTGGCAGCAACAGTGAGATGAGAGGAGCTCTAGTGCGAAATGCGATAAGAGATGCCACGGTTAGGGTTGAGATGAGAGGAGCTCTAGGGATCTATTATTTGAGAGGAGATGAGATGAGAGGAGAGAATCACCTGATGGCTGGATGGCTGGATGTGCAGACTCATCCTCTGAATTGGTATTGATCTCAGATGTCTCTGCCTCGGTCTCTTGAGTGGCAGAAGTCTGCGAGGAATCAGATGGGTCAGAATCACCAGCTTCTGGTTGGAGTGATGATGTCGTTGCAGATGGCGGTGACTCAAAATGCATAGTCGCATCGTCAGATTCACTGTGTACTTCTGCGGTTGGCATTGACCTGGTGGGTTCTGACTTAGAGGGTCGTGTGTTGGGGGGCTCGCTTGGCTTGGGATGTGACTGACTTGGCCTGCTTCGCTGCAAAACCCCGGGATTGAGGCCCCAAAATATTTTCATTCTGGGGGCCTCTACCTCTTGCTGGACAAGTGGAGCATCCAGCTCTGGCTCCGGTTCCCGGGGTTCAACAAATGGCTCGGAGCCGTGAAATTGCACATCTGCTGCTGTGACAGAGTGCTCAAGCGGTTGCGACACATCTGCGGTTGCGACAGAGGGCTCAAGCGGTTGCGATTCTGCATTTGCGATGGAGGGCTCAGGGGATTGCACATCTGCTGTTGCGACGCTTGACACATCTGAAACATAAATGAACAAGCATTGGTGAAAGAACAATCAAGCATATATCTCAGGTTTTTGAAGTGATTTTATTTACTTTGATTAAAAAAAGAGAAATTTTCTGGTGTTCCCATGCACAGTTGCAAAATTTTCTGGGTACATGTGCTTCTTTTAAGAAAGAAAAATTTTCACTGTAAATAGGGGGGCAGAAAATTTAGAAATTGCCGTGTGGAAAAGTGGATTCCAAGTTAAATATGCCTACAGGTAATAAACTAGGCATTATAAATTTTGAAGCTCTATAGAAGAGTTTGAGGATATATTAAAAATACATTGATTAATCAAGAGAACTTCAAGAACTAAAAATCAAATAATTTGTGCCTCTTTTAAGAAAGAAAAACAACATGGGTAGAAGAGACAATGTTGTATTTCTAAGATTAGGGCAAGAAAAATCTATTTTCAATAGAAAGTTTCTCAACGTAATTTTAAATATCAGATAAATATTGGCATGGCATTAAAAATACTTATTTTCAAGTTTCTCAATATTAATCTATAAGTATATAAATTACTAAGACAACAATGGAAGCACAAATTGTGCAATATTACTTAAAAATAGGCACAAAATTAAATTAATTCTGTTTACCTAGGCAGGACAACGATCATTTTAATATTAGTATTTGAAGCTCAGCATATGCACATTTATACAGCATTAAATAGCATAGGGGGACAGATAAACACTGCACAAGAGTAAACAAGCTAGCAATCCTTTCCTTACATTAATTATATACCTTTTAATGGGCATCATACATGCATGGGTACAGTGAAATTGACAAATTTTCTGGTGTACCCATGCAAACTTGCAAAATTTTCTGGGTACAGTGAAATTGACAAATTTTCTGGTCTACTATTTAGTTATTTTAAAACTGAAATTGACAAATATTATGTTCACAAAGCCGTTATATTTTCACAGTTTACTGTAAGGTTGCTACAGTTAAGAGTGGAGGAGGAGGGAGGAGGAGGAGGCTATATTTGTCAAGTTCAGTGTTAAAATAACTAGAAAATAGATTAAATAAAGCTAGGCTCTGGAAATATTCAATCTAACATTATAAGTTTTAAACTCAGTTATTTGTCAATTTCAGTTTTTTTCAAGGGGAGGAAAATAACAAGTGTTTTAGCCAGAAACTCAGTTATTTGTCAATTTCAGTTTTATGGGAAATAATTTGCTATTTTGTAAGTTTGTATGGGTAGACCAAATTTCCCTTTGATTAAACACAGTATCGATACCTTTATCAGATGGCTCATCTTGCAGCAATGTGCTCAACGGGTTGAGCCTTGATGAGCGGCGGAGTGGCCGCACCATGCTCGAGCTGTTACGTTTGGCTCGACCTCTGAAAGACTTTTTTGGCGGTGGATTAGGTGGTGGATTAGGCGAAGGCACAGTTGCCGCTACCTTGCTGGTGTTAGGCGGTGGCGGTTTTGATCCGGATGCATCTGACGGCAGAGGTGGCGGGGCTACAGGCGATGGATTAGGCGGTGGCACGGTTGGATTAGGCATATGTGGGGGTGCATCTGACGGCGGATGTGGGGGTGGGGGTTCAACAGGTTCTGGATTAGACGGTGCCACAGTTGCATCTATCTCAGGGGCTTCCGGTAGCGATGGCAGCTTGGGTTCTGTTCTGTATGACGGTGGAGGTGGCCGGGGGGGATAGAAAAATCAGTCGCGGCTTTTTCTGAATTATTTGGCTCTTAGTATACCTTGGAGGTTGTCGGCGACCAACTCCCTCGGACTGCGAGCCGGCATCTTTGTCAGCATTGTCAGCCATGGAACCTATTGTTACAGAACCAACCTTTAATTGTCAGATTTTGACAATATAATTGAACTTCACTCAATCCAATCATTTTTTTTGAATGGTTTTCCCGGCATGTTGGTTTCTGGTTTTACTTCTGGTTTTAACAAAGAAAGTTGGCTAGTACTAATTAACAATATAATATGGTTTTAACAAAGAAAGTTGGCTAGTACTAATTAACAATATAATTAACTTTCTTTGTCAGCATTGTCTGGTTCTCCCGGCATTAACCTAAATCAAATAGATTTCTGACAGCATTAACCTAAATATAATTAACCTAGCTCTGCCATTGTCACATAGATTTATGACAGCCTTAACCTAAATCAAACGAAAAGGGGAAAGCTCTGCGGGTCTCATACATTTCACTACTAGAATTTTGGTTTCTTGCATGGATAAAACTTAGTTGTTACATGGATGTGAATGTCCCATGCAAAAGAATTGGCATTTCTGACATAACAATATCTGTTGCATGGGTGTCTCATGCAAAAAGTAACCCATGCAAAATATTTGATGTTTATCCATGCAATTGTCTCTTACCGACCCATGCAACTAATATTTGACGACCCGTGACCCGCCAGCGACGCCTGATAGTATATTTTAATGAAGGTCCATGCAAAAACCAAAAGAAGTATCCATGTAACAAGTCTGCAGAACTGAGACCCAACAGTTGCATGGGCTTATCCATGTAACAAGTTTTGATGATTCTTTGTTTATTATTTTATTCTAAAGGTCCATGTAAGAAGTCCTACACTATCCATGCAATAAGTCTACAGAATTGAGACGAAACTGTTCCATGGGCTTATCCATGTAACAAGTTTTGATGATTCATTTTTTATTATTTTATTCCAAAGGTCCATGTAAGAAGTCCTACACTATCCATGCAATTAATCTAAATTGTCGAGAAATATTAATTGCATGCGACTACCCATGCTAAATGTTATAAATTCCTGGACAGAGCCTTTTCTGTATATATTTGATCTCTCCTTTCAAATTGAATATATTTTGTATATCACATCAATCAATATGAATTATAGCAGTATATTAAAAACTAAATGAGATACACAAATATATTTGAAAACTTAAATTGTCGAATCTTTAAATTTTGGTCTTAAGAATAAACCTTACAAAGTCATTGAGATATAAAATAATTCACCAAATTAATATACAAAATGATTCATGTAACTCTTCTTGTATTTCCAAAGAGAGGACTATGACATCATATTAAGAGATACACATCCAAATCAATTACTTATGTGAAATAAGATTTTGATAATCCAAATCACCTAACATTACATACATGATATTTTAAAGATTAAGGCTCGAGTTAAAAATCAAAGTCGAAACAATTCCTCCATTTTAAAGTATAGTAATTATCCAATACTAATTTATTATGCTTCTTGACCACTTTACTTCAAATTATATTATTAATAACTGTAAATACCTAAAATGTATCAAATAAGTTTCAAAACAATATATGCTTTAACTGAAATTACTATTCCACACGATTACAAATATTTTATACATTTTTAATCTAGTATTTTCATGAAATTCTCATGAGAAGAAAGCTCTTCCTACAAATTTCTACATCCTGTCACAAAAAGGTCCCTGCCAGGGACTGTTTTCTAAACTAACTTATTTTCTGTCACAGTTTAGTCCTCAAATCCTGTCAGAAACGTAATTTTGCATTTAGACCCTGGCATTTACCAGAATCCATTCAAGGTAGTATAGAATGCTGGAAATTAACAGAAAAGACCCTTAAATGATGCAGAATTGCTCCAGTACTGTACATAAAACTAGGAACTTATAAAACAGACCTTGAACAGTATCAGAATTTTAATCAAAATGCTGAAATTTGCAGAAAACACCCTGTTTTGTACCAGAAACTTATCAGAAAGCTAGAATGCGCTGATACCAGTAAATTATGTATTTATATCACACTTTTTCTCATTATATGTACAAGTTATTACCTTAGAGACCAATCAAGGGCTTATGCCGATGATACTAGTGGACAGTTGGATTAACACACATATTTGGAATTACCCAAAGATGACAAAATCATACACATAGATGATAACAGTTGGTACCGAATACAGGGGCAGATCCTTTTAGGGAAGCACGAGCCCGAGAAAATGACAAGTTTCCAGCCAAAAAGTTTACTTCAGTATTTCTTTATTTAACTCTAGGAAACTAGAACTTTTAAAAATATATATCTCAGTGGGAGTTCTCAAGTCAGTGAACTGTTAAGCAAAAATTTTATTTTATACTCTGTCTACTCATTAGATTTCTTCTTACACTTTGAGAAAAAGATCGTCAGCATATTTGCAAAGATAAGCTTTAAATTTTGTATTTTTAAAATCTATATATTTTAAATAAGTCTAGCATTGTATTACATAAAATCTATGTTAATTGAGGTATAGAGAGATATGTTTAACATTTTTCTCAGCTCCAGCAAGGCAGGTGACATAATCAGAATGCAGATGAAAGGTTATGGTGCAAACATCATATGACAAGCAATTCCACGCCTGTAAGAAAAGGTTGTATCCTATTAGCAAATTTAATAACAAAAGAAGAAAAAGCCTCTCATCTCTTTCAGTCTGAGGTAAGAAAGGGGAATACCTTGATGGTAGCATCTGAAGAGCAAGAGACAAGACTATCACCAGCAATGATGGCATCATTTACCTATAAATAATAACATTAAATAAATAAAAGCTATCACATTAAGAAAGATATCAAGAATAATTTCCCAAAAAACATAATATACAAGTAGATACATCAACTCATCTCCATTTAATCTTGGTTTTTCCGTGCAAAGAGGAATTTTTGCATGTGTCGATTAATAATGGATATCCTAACAAAAGTTCACCCACTCTCGAGTTCTTAGAGAAATCCTAAGAAATATATCCCATTTATGGTTCTCTGAGACATTTTTACATACATCTTCATGTGCATAGAAACAAACAACTTAATTTCTGCTATTGAGAACTCGAGATTCCTTTGACAGTACTGACCGGAATCAGTACCGGAATCAATTTAACACTCTCAAATACAAGTATAATTTGTTTGCTACAGTTATATTCAACCTGTATTTGTTTTTCAATGTATACATAACACTTCTTCCCATTTAGGCATTTCCACAAACACCTTCTGTGCAATACATTGCTAGCTCCTAGATTGATAAAATTGAAGTGCCAAATTTTGGTCACTAGATTGTACTTGATAAGGGGTATTCACAACCGAGATTCTAAAGCAGGGGTACGGTAGCGTCCACCGACCTTGCTTATCCTGGCCGACCTCGGGTTCACGAGCACATGCAACATAGTCGAAACAAAAATTGGAAGCCTTGGACCTGCTTGAGAAAGAGGGACACACAATAAGAAAAGAGAGATGGAATAATAGTAGAAACAAGATTTGGCGGCAGCCAAAAACTGTGGAGGCAAGTTGCAAAAAAAAATAGCGGGAGTCCAAAATTTGGCGGGATCTAAGAAGAGAGTCTAAAATGTTTGGCGGCAGTCAAAAGAGGGAAGAAGGAAGTCTCAAAAAAATTAGTTTGGCGGCAGTAAAAGAAATAGAGAGTTGTCCAAAATTTTCTTACTTGTTAAAAAAAGCTAAGTCCACCAGAGAGTGAACAAGGACTCTCTCTAAGTCTAAGAGGGCATTTACGATGGATACACCTACCCACGATTTTATATCACATGAGGTAACACAATATTTATGTTTAGATCGGGGCTGTATCATCAGAATTAACACGGTTATTAAAGGATCCAGATGATTTCATCTAGAGTGGATCTAAACAGAAATAGTATGTTACCTCAGCAAAATGGACCTCCTGCTCACAGTCCCTTTAATGGAGACATCCATTGGTAATCATGACCCTTCATCACCCATCAAACGACTCATATCAACATATGATGAAATTAGTGATTTTTGTACAGCAAATATTATGAATAAATTCCTAAAAAAATATTTTCTACATTTATACATGCCCTGTGACCAAATAATGCTTACAATTGTTAATTTTATATAATTTCATCAATATTTGCCCCTTAAAATTGAGCCAATAATTACAGACCGTTCATTTTTGAATGAGTAATCGACGGTTGATCTGCATTGAAATAATTTCAAATTAGTTTTTAAATGATCAGGGGAAAACATTGAACGTAACCAGCAAAAAAAACTGAAGTTTCGATATGTAGAAGTTTCGATCCGACGTGAAGTGTCTGTGGCCCTACGATGTTTGTATATTCCGTCGGCTTGATGGATAGGTAGATGAACATAAATTTTTATCAAACTTCACTACAATGAAATGAATGTGATATTCTTCAATTTGAACGATTCCGATCGACCATCAGACAACGTATACTTGTGGATCTTCATTAACTCACACTACGAGAGTTCATGTTCTATGTTAATGCTTGAAGGATGTGAGTTATTTATGCAACAAGCATGTTATGCTATATAGTTTTTTTTGTGTACAAATCTTTTAGTAATTCATAAACATGTTCTTCCATTCATTATCGTGTTAATTTCATTAATTTCGTTTGCAAATTAAAATTTTTGCTAAATTTAACATCACAATTCTTCCATTCATTTTTGCTAAATAAAGTTTTTAAATAAAATTTATTTCATTTTCCTTCTCATTTTTCTCTCACAGAGTCAATTAGAGGAGATTCAATATAAAACAAATAAACATAATTAACTTAATCTACACATTAAATATAAAACATACAATAGTAAATAGTAATTATGGGACAAACTATGTTTAATTATAAGTATGATTTGGCATAGAAACCGTAAAAAATATGAAAATATATTTTTAACTCTTTTTCATATTATTTGTTGTACACATGTAAATCACAAAATATATTTTGTTTCACTTTTAATTTTATAAAAGGCCACTCAACTATTTAAATAAAAATAAAAAATATTTCTCAAATAAAAAAATTCCTCAAAATTTGATTTTACATAAATGTTACAGTGAATAAGATAAATACTAAAAAATATTTCTAAAATAAAAAATATTAAATAAAATATTTTAATTCAATCTAAGTTTGTCAAATTTTCACTAAAACTTTGATTCCCTCTTTGATATTTTCCAATTTTCACTTCTCCCTCTTAGATATTTCGTTCCCCACCTCAATTTTCACTTTCTCCCTGTGGAGAAAGGCTTGGGTCCGATGGGTTTCGGAAACGTCCGATTCACTTTAAGATGTGTGCACGAATTTCAAAGCAGACGCGAATTGCGGGCGTGAATTCTAAAGCAAATCAGACGGTGAGCGAACCCGTCGAACTGACTTTGGGTCCGATGCCGATCGGACCCAAATTTCTCCCCTCCCTGTGATATTTCTCTCCCCGCCAAACCCTAAATCCCCACTAATTTCTTATCCCTCCCAAAATGACTTTCCCTCTCAAATTTTCGTCACAAAATTTTTGTTCCCCCCAGACCCTGAACCCTCACTTGATCCCCCAGCCAACCATTTCCACTCAGGCCCCCAATCAGCCGCTCCCGGCACCCCACTTCCTCTCTTCCCAATTTCATATTTTTTTTCTCTATTGCGGTTCAAACCCTCGTCAAAACCCACTCCACTTCCTTCTCCACCCTCATCAAAACTGCGCTTTGAAATTTGATAGGCGGGATCGGTACCAAGGCTTGGTCGGCACGGCCTTCTCCACCGTCGTCAAAACTGCAATTTGAAATTTGACAGGCGGGTCGGTACCAAGGCTTGGTCGGCACGGCCTTCTCCACCGTCGTCAAAACTGCGATTTGAAAGCACTTACGGTAAATCTGCCTAAACCGTTTTATTTTTCCTTGTCTCAGTCATGCTCGTGCTGACATGTGGGTTGAGCCATCGTGTTTAAACCATTTTAGTTCGGTTCAGTTGTTTAGTAATCTTACAAAGGCATTCTAAATTAGAAAATGTCGAAAGGTTCATATGTATATCCTTCTTGCTTACAAGGTGTTCGATGGAAGGCCTCAATGAAATTATTTTTTTGAAACCTTTTTTTTCTTGCCAAAATTTAAATAACTTCTCTTTTTCATGTAAATCATGTAAATTAGTAAATATGGAATAAATTAGAAATGTAAATTTAATGTAAATCATGTAAATTAGTAAATATGAAACAAATTTTATTTTAATTTAAAAGTGCATGGGAGTTTTTTAATTTCATCGTAAATTTGTGATGCTTCTTGCCTCTGGAAAAAGAGAAGCTAGAAGTGTATATATCATATAATTTGTTTACCTTTTGAAATTGTAAACTAACTGTATATATCATATCAATTGTGATGCTTCTTCCTCCCATTTTTTTTTGTATTTTTTGTTGAATTAGTAGGAGAAATGCTTAGCATTCGCTCATGATTAATGTTGGCAGCAGCCATGTATTACATATAGCTATTTATTTTTAATCTTGTATTCACATGTTATATTTTTTTTTGAGGCATGGCCACAGTTGTATCTCACAACCAGCACACATATGCAATTTGGGGGTGAGCTTTAGCTAGAGCTGCACATTCTAAATTGAGCTTTTCTATTAATCATAGTGTGAAGCATTTACATTCAATGCATTCAATTTTGGAGATTGCACAAGTTCTTGATGAACATGTAAGTCTTAATCTAGATAATAATTATTGGGTATGGGCTGAGCCCTTGTGTGCACTGATTGTGCCTTTTTCCTGTTCCTAGTTGCTCTCTTTGCTTGTGAAATGTATGGTTGCTTGAATTGTTGTTGTTATCACTGTCGATTGCATGTGAAATTGAAATTGAATTGAACCACAGGTTTATTGATTATGGCAACTTTTATGTGCTTTGGAACTAATTGTATAGAAAAAGCACCTTTACTATCTCATACAGAAACAAGAATGCTATATTATTCATATTCTTCTTATTATTATTAGTATTATTGATATTATTCTGTGTATTTTAAGAATTGACAACTAAAACATCAGAGTGCAACAATCTCAAAAAGAACTTGTCTCTCTACATATCTCTCTATTATTAACTCATATGTTAACTACCTTGCACAGTGCAATTGAATTTGCTGATTCAATCTCTATAAATTACTTGTTGCAGTTGAAAGTTGTGCTAAAATGTATTAGGTACTGGGATGCGTATTGGAACTATTCTGGATCCAACAATGCTGCTATCATGGACATGTAAGTAATTTTGTCAAAAATATTTGCTCCAAGTTTTTAGTTTTTACACTAGTTGAATGGCTATGACCCTTTATCTTCTCCCCAAAAATATTGGATTTACTAGCTCATTGCCTTTCTAATGTTATTAGGTAATTTCTAATGGTATGAGTCTGATGGTCAAGTATTGCCACAAACCTTATCCATCTTACATGGATTGTCAAGTATTGCCACAAACCTTATCCATCTTACATGGATTGTCAAATATTGTGTGTCATGTTCTGTACAATGGTTCTTCACAACAACTATTATTTGTAGAATGCATCTACGTGCCCAGTGACAACACTGTTACTTTTTTTGTTTCGCCTTCATTTTGCAACTTTATCAGGTGTACACCAATCAGTACCTGAACTCGGCTCAGTTCAAGTCTTCTCTCTCGGCAACTAAACTCGGCTCAATTGCAATTAAGAGAAAGATAAGTTTTTATTTTTATATCAATTGTGATGCTTCTTGCCTCTCGAAAAGAGAAGCTAGAAGTGTATATATCATATAATTAGTAGGAGAAATCTCTAGCATTCGCTCATGATTAATGAAAAAGAGTACAAGGTTTTGGATAAATGAAAGAAAAAAGAGGAATACACTGCCGCAGCTCAGTTTGTGTTTTTACTCTTCAAATCAATTAAACTTTGTCATTCTCACATTTTCCATTAACAGTCCGGCTTTTTTTAATACTGTGCAATTAATAGGTGCAATTTTCAATCCTTAATTAAATTTTTTACTTGAGCAATCCTTCAATTTGATCTCAAATTTTTGCTTTCAAGGGACTTCAAGGTTCAGCTGAGAAGTCTCAAGGTCCATTCATTCACATTATGCAATCCAAGTTATTAATTTTTATCTGATGTTTAGTTTTGCTTAGAGGGTGTTATTAAGATACTGGGAATTCATATTGATTATTGCATGTTTACAGCTTAAATTAAGTACATTTGTGATATATATGTTTGTAAATAGTGCAGTTTATATATGTGATGTTAATATCAATTGTTGTGCTATGTTTATGTTTTTGTGTGCGAATGAATGTTGTTGTTCTTATTATGTTTCAATGGGAAATGAAACAGATTTCTTGCTTGCCACTGGGTTGGTACCAAATTGGTACCAAGAGGATTATAGAAATTCGGCACGATAATATATTGCTGGAACGTCAATTATTTCCATCGGAATATCATTACAAATATGGGATAATGCAGTGCATGCAATAGGTCCAAATGATATCCTTGCAAATAATCTGGTGGGGCCCACCAGCATTAACCATGCAAATAACCTCGTTGGGCCCACCTACATACCCATAGAAATAAACAGGGGGCCCACCTTCTCTATCCATGCAATTACTCCCTTCAATTGCCTTGCAATAACCCGTGTGGGACCCACGCTCTCTATCCTTGCAAATACTCAGTTGTCTATCCTTGCAAATACTAGGGTGGGGCCCACGATCTTCATCCTTGCAAATACTCAGATGGGGCCCACGCTATTTATCCTTGCAAATACTTCCTGCAGGCGCCAATTCTCAGACTTGTTGCATGGGTACTTGTTCCATGAGAAAGCCCATGCAATAAGATTTGGAAAAGTTATTACATGGATAACCCATGCAACAAGTCTGAAATTGAGTATTTGCATCGAGGCTTGTACCATGAGTAGTTGTTACATGGATAACCCATTCAACAAGCCTTTTTCGGGCTTGTTGCATGAGTAAGCCCATGCAACAACCGAAATTTTATCCATGTAAGAAACCAAAATTCTAGTAGTGTTTCAAACAATTAACCTAAATGTGAAGAAAAGGGGAAAGCTTTTCCATTGTCACATCAGTTTGTGAAGCATTAACCTAAATCAAAAGGACTTACCGATTGACGGCGGAGTCCGATATCCAATAGATCGGGGATCTCGAAGCCCTAGTAGAGAGGAGATCGGCGTCGGTGACTCCGGTAGGCGACGGCGACTGAGATGGGATCGGGTTGATGCTGGGCGTACAGGGAGGGCGACGGTCAGAGTTCTCAGCTTATGGGGGAGAGAGCGAGAGTTTGAGAGAGGGATTTCAAAAAATACGCTAAGTGTAAAGGAGAAGGGTTGCGTCTCTTGAAATTCACATCCTCAATCGGTACCGTAATAGGGAATATATTACAATTACTTGATCTTGTCCGTTCTATTTAATTTGGTACGAATCTCAAAGCCAAATCACACTGCCACCCCCGTCCGCCCGAATCCTAAAGCGTCTGGGAGTTCATCCGGAACGTAAAGTGAAGGGAATATTTTACGGTACCGGGGAGGATATTTACTCGCATTTACTTGGGAGACCTACCAGACATCTTCTGCCTCAGGTAACGTAGTATGTGTGGTTAGATCGGAGCGGTTTGATCATACTCAAGCGCGGATATTGAAGCAGCATATGCATCGTGCAGGGTCAGATTAAATAGCAATAAAGGTGCTACTTCAGAGTATAGATACTCAGTGCCAGCACCAAAATTAATGGGTAGATCAGGCCCATCTATCAACAATCAAACGGTTGGCTTCTGCATTTGTTATTATTTAGATACTGGTTGTATACAGAAACAATTATGAAAAATCCAAAAAAAAATTATAATTTCTTTTAAACTCTAATCTCGCAACTAATTCTTAATGACATAAATTTTATGGCCTTTCATCATTTTTTGCCCCTAGAAATCAATGAAATATATTTGGACCGTTCATTTTGATTTGATAATCCAACGGTCGATCAATGATGAAACGACTCAAAATTTATTTTGAAATGATCAAGAGTTGACATTAAACATAACAAGCCAAAAATCCAATAAGTTTGGTTATGTCTTGGTTTCGATCCACCGCAAACTATTTGTAGCCATTTGATGCTTCAATATTTGGTCAATTAGATGGAGGGGTAAATATAAACTTTACGTGATGAAAATTTTCCCCAAGGCTATAAATGTAATGTTCTTCAGTTTCAACGGTTCCGATCGACCCCCACATGGTTTATTTCGTTACATCTTCATTGCCTCGCCCAACAAGAGTTTGTGGTTCATATTCAAACATGCATGATGTGATCTATATATACAACATATATAAACAAAATGCAATATAATTTAATGTCTGCACAAATTATTTAATATAGCAATAAACTACAATATTACCATTTACCCACATGAATTATTAATATTATTTCATCATTTTTTATTCCATATTTTTATTTATAATCTTTACATCTCACTAATTACATAAAATACTAACCATGTAATACAAATATCATTCAAGGAATTACAAAAATATATATTTATATTACATCTACAAATTCAACTAAAACAAACAAACAAAAATTTTAAATTCGTAAAATAAAATAGAACATGCATAATATTTCATTTCCAAATTACTAACAAAATATATGACTTTGTTAGGCAATTCATATAATCATATCACTGCCATCTTATTTATCTCATTCAATTGAAGGAAATAGATCTCCTGTTATTATCCAGGAATAACATGAATATGTTATTCTCATCCCAAACGTTCACATTTTCCGATGCTGCTGATCTCAAGGGATTCTTATTTTAATTGCAAATCTTAACCATTTTCACCGGCTGGGATCGGTATAACAGGTTCCTCAAATTGAACAAGAATAACAGCAGGTTTATTTTCTTCTACATGAACTTTGGGCGAAGATTCAAACAGATCAAGTTCAGCTATTGGCAGCGCACGACCTGTGTACTTGTAGCTGGACCGCTGATTAGGCGAAGCCATAACCGCTCTGTTTCTAATTGAACTTGGGCACTCAGGCGAAATTTCATTTTCCCCCCACTTCTATTTCACCATTTTGGGCGCCCGCCCATTCTCCTCTCTGAGATATCTGAGATTTTGAGATCCCAAATTTAACAATCTCAGCCATTCAAACAAAATCTGCAAGAATCTCAAAACTCAACTAAATCAGTTAGATCAGGACACGAGGGTCAAGCAAATAATGAGGTATCTCAGAAGTTAAGTACTACATTCACATCTAGAGTTGAAAGCAACTTTATCAAATCGGTTTTACAGAGAGAAAAACAAAACGGCCGCCACTATCTTCCTCTCTTACCACAACATTTTCGCCTGACTCTCTTTTGTGCCCCCATTATCTCTGTGCAATACTCGGAGAAACCCATTAGGTACATCATCTCCTTACTCAATACCTTCCTCTTTCCTCTTGATTTGAGAATGTCGGAATTGAAGTAAGCCATAAAAGAATTCAGTGCTAATTTGGGCATATTTATTTGAAATTAGGTACCCACTTGTCATATCTCCGTGGGATCCTGCTAGTACAGTAACTAGGTAACTGATTTTTCCCTTTTAGCCATTTGTTGCAAATTCTAAAGTTTGATGCTGTACATTAGACAAAAAATGTAAACCCATTAGAAATTAATTGAGATAACATAGGTTTGTGTATTTCGATCTACAACCCATTTTATTTCTAACTAGGTAACCATTTGTTGCAAATGTATACCCATTTTTTTGAAATTGGGTACCCACTTCCACATTTACCCATTTGTTGCTTTAACTAGGTACATCTCATATCGCTTCAAATATTTTCCTCTTTTACTTCTTTTTTTGTTAAATGATAACTTGTTTGCATTTGTAGAAGGGATAAAACATAGTGATAAGGGTGTTCTGCATTTTTAGCATGCCTTATATATATATTTGTTTGTTGCTATTTGAGATAAAAACCAACTTTAGCATTTAAATATTTAGCTGATATATAGTAATGAATGTACACCAACTACATATTAATGTGGCAGTCTATATATTTTGCCATGCAATTAAAAGGTATTTGTAATTTAGATCAGAACTCTAGTAACAAATTTTAGACCTGAAGCTAAAAGGTATTATTACTATATATTTGTTGTAAGGGTTAAGGGTTGCTATCTTTTTATACTAATTATAATACTTATAAGAGTTAAGAGTTGTAAGACCGAAGACCTAAAAGTGGTTTAATAAAAAATTCCTCCTTTAGTTGTTCCCTTGTTATATAACATCATATTTGTTCCCTTGTTAGCAAAAGACAAATGGCTCCCCGCAACAAGTATCGAGACACAAGAGCAAAAGCAACCAAATACACCAAGAGGAAGCGTAGTACAGATCCAACAATAGCTGTTGGTGACAGTTTGATTGCTACACCCGAAGGTGAAATTACACCAACTGAACCTCCAAAAAAAAAGGGGCGAGGCCCGGGAAAGATAAGGCCAGTGAAGGATGCTCCTGAAGAACGACCGGAGGTATGGCGAGTTGGCGAACGCGAGTTCAGTTGCGCAACCAACCCAAAGTTGATAACAGCGACAATCACTAGGCTAGCCCTTAGCCTCATGCCTGCACCCTTAAGATCTTTTCATGCGTTCGATGACCAATCAAAGAAAAACCTGGAGAGGGAGTTTCTGGTAACATTTATTCAATTTCAGTTTTAATTATCGGAATTCATCGTCTCTGTTGTGGTTTTTAACCCAATCTTAGATTGAACGTATCTCCTTCCGATACTCACCAAATTGGTAGCTTACTTTACTACTACTTTAGAAAGAGCTTTAGTAAAATCATCAAGTTAGAATCTAGTGGCTGAACTGGGATCAACTACAATATTGCATCATGTGGTCCAATGTATTTTCACATTCACATAATTCCCCCAAAGTGGTTTAATTGTAATATACGGGAAAGGAAGAGGTTAGCAAGAAAACTGTGTTTTAAAGAAAGGGTTAAACAGTCATTTTTTTTTTATTAAACTATATTTTTTAGTGAATAAGTTACTAATGGGGATATTCCTAACATAATTAAGTTTAGATGGGGATATAGCTAATTAGAAATGTTGATGGGGAAATATCAAATTAATGAAGTTATGAAGGGCATATATCTAAATTTCTCTTTACGCCATCAGTAGTAGTATTTAACAAGTTAGAAATAAAAAGTACTCTTTAAAATATTCCTTCTTTTTTAGTATACAATTTTTTTTTCATTAGTTTAACATTTGATGGATCTATAACCATGAGCAATAGGATCTATAAGCCCTCAGCCTTTGTCAGCAAGCTCATCATGTTGATAATTTGCTAAATGGATCAAGTATAGGGGTCAAACTACAAAAGTTCTAGGGGCAGTTATATAATTTATACAACACATTGCATACTACCCAGAACCAATCTTGAATCAACTCAATTCACTCAATAGAACAACAAAAAACCAGCCACAAAGTAGCACCTCAGCTCAATTAGAAAAGTGACATAATTTGACTGTCCTAAACAGTGCCAAATTAAGGTACTGCAATTAATACCCTTTAGCAAATCTTCGAGATTCATGTTTTACCAAAACCTACATGTGCAAATGGTAGGGTTTCTTATCAAATATATATATATGGTACAGTTATAGTTGGATGTTAACTCCAAAATTTTCTTGGATGTAGGAGAGATATAGATATGCAAAGGATGAAGATCCTGACCGTTGTCGTACAGTACTCGATGCCATAGCAGGCAAAAGGTACTGTGAGGAGCTGGCTAAAGCAAGGCATAATCGCATAAAATTATATGGTTGGGACATTATGGCATGGAAGGCCAATGTGCCGCATTGGTGTGTGGCCCCGGTACATTGGCAAGGTCTTTGCGATATCTTCTTCTCAGATGAGTGGCAACTAGTCAGTAAACAAAACCAAGTAAACCGCACTGCCTCTGGAAATTCTGTATCCCACTACGCTGGATCAGCTAGTGCTCACCAACATTTTACGAAACTGGTAAACTTCCGAATACTTATGTTCCAATATTATCACTATTTCCAAATTCAGCATATATCTAACCTTTAATTGTCATTCTTGCTTTTCATCTGGAGACAACTTTGAACAAGGGAAAAAAGCCAACCATGGAGGACCTTTACATCCATATGCAATGTGCAAGAGAAAATGGCGTATCACTAGTGGTGGCCCAAATAAATGCTGCCGATGAGAGTGTAACCGGAATTAATGAACAAATCGATGGTAATGGAGGCGTGAATCCAACAGCTGACAAGACAAGTGGGCAGGTTCAAGAGTATGATATCAACTCCTTGCAATTTACAACCGCGAGAAAAGAGCAAGTTTATGTAAGTTGAATTTTACTAGTTGACATTTTTTTTTTAAAGTAGTGTTGTTACCACCAAGTACCAATATAAATGTAAATGTACCAAACCCACAGTTATCAAATCAACTGTTACTAAAGTAGGTCACTGCAGTATGCTTATGAAATAATGCCATCTCAATTTCAACTTTATTACATTTCCCACAGAATCTAAGTGATGTTACCAGTTACATCACTTAGATTTGAACTTTATTACATCTAATGGCTGGCAGTGCTGCCTCTCCCCTTTTTCCTTATTCCTCATCTTTTTCATATTCTCATCTTTTGCATATGCATCCAACAGAGGAAGGTTAAGGTAATGAGGGCTGATGAGGCTTATGCTGAATTGGACGACAACACTTTATTTCTGACAGCCATTGGCAGACCAAACCGTGGCCGCATCTTAGGATTTGGAAGCATGCTTGAAAAAAAGGTGCAATCATCAACCACCCGAGAAAGGCAGAGCCATGTAGCATCCTCTGTATCTGGGTTGACAAATAGTGGTGTGCAGGAGACCTTCTCTAGGGCAGAAGTAGATGCGATCGTGCAAGACCGTGACCGCCGTATCGCCGAGGAGCGCGAAGAGAGGATGAGAGATCAAGCACAAAATCAATTACTATTCTCCCAATTATTCAAAATGCATGGCCTACAAAAGCCTCCTTCACATGTAAGTCTGAGCAAATTCGGGATTATTTTAGGGTTTTAAAATTAAAGGGTTGTTGTGTTCACATATACCCACAGTGTACACACCTGAGATGAATGCTTTCCTGACAACAACCTATACTAACATTTGTGTCTTGTCATTTTTAACTTAGGCACTAGCTAGCACTCATGAACTACCACAAGATGGTATACTAGGGAATACGGGCTATTCACAGGTAACATTTTAAGCTAAAAATTAAAGGGTTGTTGTGTTCACATATACCCACAGTGTACACACCTGAGATGAATGCTTTCCTGACAACAACCTATACTAACATTTGTGCCTTGTCATTTTCAACTTAGGCACCAGCTAGCACTCATGAACTACCACAAGATTGCATACTAGGGAATACGGGTTATTCACAGGTAACATTTTAAGCTAAAAATCTAAGTGATCAGCACTGTGACAAGTCTGACAGGAAATAGATGTTCGACACTAATATATGCAACATTACTGTGGTAACAAGAACATGTTCTAACATTACAATTTGGTATACATAGGATGTTGATGGTTCTTCACATCTAAATCAGGATGGGTCTTTCCAAGCACTGCTGAGTTCTCACAATGGACAAGAAATTGCAGGGAATGATGCCGCAATGACTGATTGGTGGGCCAATCAACCTTCAGGTTGAACCAGGGAGGACTAGGTGGTTGTCAATATTTAGGTAATATTGTGGGTATATTTTGTTAATTTATGGGGTTGTTTATTTTGTGAATGCTTGATAGGTGGGTATATTTTGGTATATTTAGAAATTCAGTCTTTTATTGGGTATGCTCTAGATGACAAAATATGTAAATCTTTGTTGGTCAATGCTTATTAGTACAATGTAAGATGATTATCCTTTGTTGGTCAATGCTTATTAGTTGCTTTATACTTATTTTTCAATGAGTTTTATGTAAACCTTTATGAATGGAAATCTGGGAATTGTAAAACAGCACTGGGCTGGTACCAGATTGGTACCAGCAGGGAGGATTTATAATTGGAGCATGCTGATTTGCAGTCATTTCCTATTATTATATCCATTGGTACTTCCACGCAAATAGTATGAACTGCAGTGCATGAAAAAAATGTAAATCATATCCTTGCAAATTGTCAGGTGGGACCCACTTTCCCTTGCCTGGCTAATAGTCAGGTGGGACCCACGTTCCCTTGCCTTGCTAATAGTCTGGTGGGACCCCCGTTCCCTTGCCTTGCTAATAGTCAGGCGGGACCCGCGTTCCCTTGCCTGGCTAATAGTCAGGCGGGACCCAGTTGTGTTAGCCTTGCAAATAGGCGGGTGGGGCCCACGTGTGGTAGCCTTGCTAATAGTCAGGTCGGACCCATGTTACCTGGCCTTGCAAATAGTCCAGGTGGGACCCACGTTCCCTCCCTTGCAAATAATCAGATGGGTCCCAAGCTGTCTACCCTTGCAAACACTACAAACGGGGCCAACTCTGAAAGTATTTGCATGCGCGGTTGTTGCAAGCGTAAGCGCATGCAACAAGTTAGAAAAAAGTATTAGCATGCGCGTCCTTGCCAATACTTAGTATTAGTGTCGAAGGCTATAGCAAGGATACATTTGCAAGCGTAAGCGCATGCTAATGCCCTTTTTGGGCTTGCTGCAAGAGTAAGCCCATGCAGTAAGCCATTTTCCTGCCCTTGCAAAAAACTCATATTCTAGTAGTGACACCAGACCTGTCACAGGATAAACCACCTGGTTATGTGCCTGTCATTGGAACGACAAATAGACCTGATGCGGTTGACGAAGCACTGAGTGTACCAGATGAAGCTGCACGTGCAGAGATATTGTCCATGTTGACACAAGGGTAGGTCTGCAAAAAACAATCTAAATTATATATGTATGTATGTGGGTCAGACTGAGACTGAACCAGCATGAACTAGCTTGTTCGACAGGCACTGACTTAACCAACTTGTATCCCACAGATGCTTCTTTAATGTAATATAGTGTAATTTAACATATTTCAGCATAATTTAGCGTAATTTAATGTAATATAGTGTAATTCAATATAATTTCAAGTAATTTAGCATATTTTAGTATAAATATGCTAATTATACATCAAAAGAAGTAATCTAACAAATAATTTAAACAAAAATTCGAATTTTCAGTATTAGATTTCATTATCTTGCTCTTCATAGTGTCTTTTAAAATAAATAGTTTCTAATTATAAATCACTATATAAAATAAAAGAGAAACAAAAAATAGTTTCTAATTATACATCACTATGAAGACACAGTAATTTACCGGAATTTACCGTATTTTAGTGTAATTTAACATAATTTAGCGTAATTTAATGTAATATAGTGTAATTCAATATAATTTCAAGTAATATAGTGTACTTTAGTATAAATATGCTAATTATTAATCAAAAGAAGTAATCTAACAAATAATTTAAACAAAAATTTGAATTTTCAGTATTAGATTTCATTATCTTGCTCTTCATAGTGTCTCTAAAAAAAAAGGAAGGAAACCGGCCAGAATCCGGCCAGTTTGGGTATTTTTCGAAAAACCCAAGGATTCTGGGTATATTTATTAATTTGTAATTAACTTTGGATATTAATAAAAAGGGTCCGCCTAGCTCTCCCCCGTGAACAATCCCCCGTTTCATCCCCCGTCAGTTGCATTAATTAAGGTAGTTAGTTAGTTAGAATTTATAACTGTCAGTGTATTTTAGGAATTTGCAGAAGTATTCATATGTAGCACAACTAGTATTCATCCATCTATATGAAGGTATTCACATTTGCAATAGAAACATATTTGGATATATTACAACAAGAAAGTAGGGGACACACAACATGTGTGGGGGACCGCACAACTGTCAGAGCATTAATTAAGTGGGGGACCGCATAACCGTCAGCGCATTAATTAAGTGGGGGACTTCTAACTACCTTCAGCTCATTTTAGAAATTTGCAAAAAAAGTATTCATCTGTAACACAACTAGCATTCATCCATCTATATAAATGTATTCATCTTTGCAATAGAAGCATATTTGGACACATAAATCATTCATCTTTTACACGTTTTTAGAGATGGGTTTTTTTTTCTCCGTTCAATCTAACCAATATTTCTGACGATCTGTGAGGAATTTTGCAAATCTAAAACCACGAATGTCTTCTAAATAATTTTCTCTTTCAAATGAGATCCATGATGACATACTTTCGAGTTGTCCGTTGCACAAGTATTCACACCTCGTCATGCAAGTATTCACCCCGCATTAGGCAAGTATTCATCCTCATCAATCACTCATCTTTTACACGTTTTTAGAGATGAGTTTTTTTTTCTCCGTTCAATCTAACCAATATTTCTGACGATCTGTGAGGAATTTTGCAAATCTAAAACCACGAATGTTTTCTAAATAATTTTCTCTTTAAAATGAGGTCCATGATGACATACTTTCGAGTTGTCCGTTGCACAAGTATTCACCCTCGTCATGCAAGTATTCATCCCGCATTAAGCAAGTATTCATCCTCATCGTGTAAGTGTAAATAGTTAATGTATCAAGTATACCTCGATTAACTTTACAAGAGCAGCCGAATAATATTCATCCATAAGATATCAAGTATTCATACATATAAGTTAAAGTATTTCTGCCTAAGATATTAAGTATTCATCCATAAACGTTGAAGTATTCATCTCTAAAACATTAAGTATTCATCCATATGTACTTAGTACGCACTGTTCTAATTCACCATTAATGAAGCTTTGTTCTTTGCAAATAACTCGGATCTGACCCGGCGGAGGCGGATCTGACCCGGCGGTCGACAGTGATGGATCTACTCCGGCGGAGGCGGAGGTGGGAGAGAGAGGAGGCGGAGGCGGGAGGTGGGAGACGGAGGTGGAGGTGGAGGTGGGAGAGGGAGGCCGAGAGGGAGAGGTGGGAGAGGCGGGCGGAGGCGCAGAGGGAGAGGTGGGAGAGGCGGGCGGAGGTGGAGGCGGAGGTGGAGAGGGAGAGGTGGGAGAGGGAGGGAGAAAGAGGAAAGAAATAAATGGAGAAAATTGGATAATTAATTTGTAGGGCCATTAGGTAGTTAGAATTTTGAATTATAGTTAGAAAATGTAGTTAGTTAGTTGGGGGATGAAATGGGGGATGGATAGATGGGGGAAGATATAATTACCCTAATAAAAATGTCGGAGATAGATGTATAGACATGCCGCTAAATTGAAAGATCAATTCACTAAAAAAAATAAAAAAAAATGGAAAGACATCTATGCCCCCTTCCCTTCCAAAAAAACTACCCGAAGTAAGATGCTATGTATCCATTATTTGATAGTATCGGCCGCAAAATAAAATCCATTATTGAGAAAGAATTAAATCCATTAATTACCAAAACAAAATATGGAAATACAAAGAGGAGTTCATAATTAATCTCCTTTTATACCATTAAAATAAGGACAAAAAAAAAAAAAAAAACAGAATGAGGAAGAATTGCAAGATACAGCCCAACACAAATAACCACAAAATAACAAGCATTTATATCCAAAGTAGATAAAAAATTTAAAAATAATAAACACCCTTTTATTTACATAAATCCCCTAGCCTTTCCAATGGTTTATTTTATCTATCCTCAACACTGCTCTTTTTGCGGACCTCAACCTTGATGTCGACCTCTATCTACGTACAAAACACAAACATGAAATACAAATAAGCATTAATTAATTGTAGTACTCAAACTTGTTATATACTGTGCATTAAATTAATCCAAAAACAAATTCTTGCTTGCAAGTTTCTAAAATTATTATTTTTTTCTATTTTTCTTCGTCCTATAAGGTTTACTGAAACTATGTACTTACATTAGATAACTCTAGAGAATCCCAAATTAAGTGATATATATATACACCTCAAATGAACGCAAGCAAGTAATAATTAAATAGTACTAATAACACATTTTCTTTTGATACTATATATAATCCTTGGGTTTTCTTAATTCGTTATGGAAGAAACACATACAGAACATAAAATCTGTAAAATTCGTACAATTTGTGAATACAATACATGATGCATTCCAACAATATCATGCAAATTAATTCGTATCATGTTTTCTCCCTCAATCGGTTTTGACTTTCGTATGAAAATAAATAATCTGTTTATATTTATTTTATATAAAGACAGATAGTCATCAACTAAGGCGCTTAGAAAGACCAAACTCTCGGTTTTGTTGAATATTTATCAATTTGTTACATTATTGATTAAAAAACAAGACTGCACAAACACAAATCCAAAAACTGAGAAGAACCACTACAGCAAACAGGACCATCAGCGACCGTTGAAAACGCCGGTCGCTGAAAACCCAAAAAAAAAAAAATTGAATTTTTTCGGCGACGAAACCTTCAGCGACCGGCGCCCACAGCCTTCAGCGACCACTGTGGCCCGGTCGCAGAAAGTCTCAGTGAAAATGTCCTGCGAAGCCTTCTCTTCGATTTTTTAATTCGCGCGTTTTCGTTTTAGGTTAGCTTAAAGAAAAGAAAAAATAGCGCCGACTCCGCCGCAGTGACCCCCGAGCCCGATCCCGCCCCTGCCCCCCCGACCCCGACCCCGACCGATCCCCACCTCACCAACTCCGACGTCGCTGAGACCGACTCCGACGCCGTGACAGTCTGTGGCCTACTCCGACCCCGAACTCCAAGCGGCGAAGGCATCGATTAATTAGTTCTCGTAAGTATCTATTTGACTTTCGTTTTGCTCAATCCCAAAACAGTGACTTTCGTTTTTGCTCAATCCCAAATCTGAGCATGCAATCAAATTGATTCAAAAATATGCCTCGCCAAGTTCCACATATTCTGAATTTCTTTAGTATTTCTTTTGATGGGTGCAAACTGTTGCAAATCAACGGTCTGGAATGCTTAAAAATCATGATTCATATTAAAAAATGGTAAAAACGTTTCAAAAAAATGTAACATATAATTTGAAGCATATTTTGACACGTAGTAAAGAAATAAAAGTTTGGATCGCATCTTTACAGTATTATCATATATCTTTACAGTATTATCATCAGGAATTCAGGAATTCAGGAAATGTTTCCTAAATTAAAATCTGTAAAAGCTTGTAGTATGATCATCACAGACAGAAAATCTAAATGGAATTCTTTAAGTAAAACATAATTTTTTTGTTGTAATTTTCTTTTCACTGTGAGTTAATTTAATGATAGGGATGTGATGCCTCGATACTGTTAGGTTCAGGGAGTGGGATAGAAGAAAAAGATTCAACTCTGAGCCTCAGTTTGCGTGGATTTGGTACTATTGAGAGGCTCAAGGGTGTTTTGGAAAATGCATGCCCCAAAGTTGTGTCATGTTCAGATATCATAGCGTTGGCTGCCCGTGAGGCAGTGTTCCTGGTACAACTGATATCATGAATATCATTCTACTAATTATGATTATGATTTCATTAGGATCCGATAGAGGCTGAAATTTGCAGCACACTTGCCATATTTTTGTTAATTTGGATGAATACAATCTCTTACAAGGCCTTTAACTTCAATTAATGCATGCATGCTTAGAAAATTTGTTGCTCTGTTTTGTACCAGTAGAAATCAATCTTTTGTCATTGCATGCAGTTGATGGCTGTTGAGTTGCACCTAGTTTAATCTTTAAAATCTTTTAATAGTCTTATTTTTTAATATCTTTTAATAATCTTATATGGTTAATTGGTTTTAGGAGTTGTAGAAGTTAGTTTAATCTTGGAAGAAAAGAGAGGAGAAAACTCGATTTCCAAGGGAATAATTGCTTGTAATCAGGCAAATTTTCTCTCTTTCTTAATTCTATGCTTGTTAATTATATATTAATTGTGTACTACAATATTATTAGAAGTTAATGCTATGTTGGCTAATTACATTATTAAACCGGAACATTTAGTATGCCTTTTAGGTTTATATCCGTTCAGAATTAATCCGATAGAGATTAATTTTGAATAGTCTCCGGTTTGGGATTGCTCTTTGAATGCTTTGTCTCATCTAGGATGTAAAGAAATGTATGTGAATCTAGTATTTAAGAAAAATTTGGTAGCATTTTTCCTTGTTGTTCCTACGAGTACATATTGAATTACATATCTAACATGATGTGTTTCTAACGCGTACTCGGGAAACTAAGGGGAAATGCTGCCGAATTTTTCTTAAATACTAGATCCACATACATTTCTTCACTACTCAGACATAGCATTCAAAGAGTGGGATATGATTGTACACCGGCCCTGTGTAAGCCCCAAAAGAGTAACGAGTTTGGACTTATGAATATTTAATGACATTATTTCATTGAAGTGTCAAAATAGTAAGCAAGGCATTACTTTAAGTTTATTTTTGACCTCGTGTGCATTTGGTTTTATTTAGAACTAATCAAGGCAAGGCAAGGCAAGAGAAGAGAAGCATCATCTCTGGTACGTATGTTTAAATTCATAGTTTATGTAGTGTAGATGCCGCTTGTATGGCTATATACAAGTCCTGTTGCATGGATGATGCAATAATTAATTGTGAATTTCTTCCATGACTTGCTTTAGATGGTCCGTTATCAATTGATGATATCTGGAGGGTCTAAAGTATAGATCTGGACTTTATGTTTGTTTATTCAAAATTTTCGTTTGAATGCTAAAGTAATAGTATTTGTTGTTCTTTTAAATTGAATGTACTAAGGTGTAGTTTTAAATTGAATGTCATCTCTTAATCGTTACATTTAGGTCATGTTTATACAATGTCTCAATTATAAATGTGTATGTCATGATTAGAAGAAATGGAGGGTGATCGTAGTTGGATGTACGGTCCTTGTTACGTGAACAAGCGAATGAATCCCACATTTGTTAAGGGTGTTAAGAGTTTTTTTGAATATGCATTCAGTATTCAAGAAAATATAATTAGTGGTGATCGCATTAAGTGTCCATGTGCAAAGTTTGGGTGTACTAGATGGTTGGATAAGGAAACTATCGGAAAACACCTGATAAAATCGGAGTTCTGACTTTTTTACGAGAAGTGGTTCATGCATGGTGAGGAATATAACCAAGTGGAACAGAGCCAACCCGAACAGAGCCAAACCGAGGTAGTGTTTGAATTGAAGAGGTTGTCTTGAAATTATTTATGAATTTCTTTCAATTAAAATAAAAAAGTAATTCAACATATCTCATCTCAATAATTGGCTAATTGCATCAAATTTCACAACTATTCTGATCGTTCTTATCACTAGATCTACGTTTTGATTTTCTGTGAGGACTTCTAAATTGAGAATTAACACTGATACTTGTGTCATGCGATTTGTAATTAAGGATGTTGATCGGTGAAGTTCTAATTTCTGACTTGGGAAGACAAAACAAAACCTGTGAAAAATTAGGAGGGTTATGGTTTTCCGATCTAAGAGTAAGAATACAATTAGCTCAGTTCAATGACAGATTCTGAGACAGATCATGAAGTCAAAGCCACTAGAAGATGACTAATTAATTGAATTTAATTATCTCCAAAAAAAAATCACTCAATCAATTCATGAAGAGAGAGTTTAGTGAATTTTGGATTTAATGTTGTTAGTTTTTGTGGTTTGTTGCTTATTATTGTGTACTGTTTGTTGTTTGCTGTTTTGAACTTTTGAGCAGGTATGCTAGTGCTTATGGTTATTATATCATAAAGCAAAACTGTTTGCTCTAGGACACTTAGGTATATGCTTTCAAGTGTTAGTGGCACAGAAATTCTTCATTTGTCCTTAGAAACAAACTAATTACAAGACTAATATTTTTCTGAAACATGTTACATATTTTTTCTTTTTTAAATAAAGAGTAAAATGAGTAATTTATAAATTTAAAATGAATTTTAATAGAAATGACAATAAAATGGGTAAATTTGTAAGTTTTAGTGTAATTTAGCGTAATTGAACATAATTTAAATAATTTAACGTAATTTAGTTTAATATAGTGTAATTCAACATAATTTCAAGTAATATAGTGTATTTTAGTATAAATATGCTAATTATAAATCAAAAGAATTAATCTAACAAATCATTTAAACAAAAAATTCAAATTTTCAGTGTTAGATTTCATTATCTTACTCTTCATAGTATCTCTAAAATAAAAAAATAAAAAAGGAAGAAACAAGTCAGATTCTGGCCGGTTTCTAGAGAGGAGGAAACCGGCCAGAATCTGGCCAGTTTGGGCATTTTTCGAAAAACCCAGAAATTTTGGGTATATTTATTAATTTGTAATTAACTTTGGATATTAATAAAAATGTCGGACCAATGACAACGTAAACATTGGTTTTTGCATTTAAGTCCCTTAGAGTTCTTTATATATATTTTTATATAAGAACACTAAGTTGATTTATTCAACTTGTTTTAGAGAATCATTAGGGAGGCTCCACTGTCAACAATTCCACTAAATATGCTGCCTTTTGCTCCTTGTAGCCAAACCCTTCTTCTCCGCAACTTTGCAATTTAGTCCTTTATTTATTTTTACTTCCTGCTTTCTTGGAAATTTGTATAAAAAGCTTATCAATTAAAGGTCACAACTAACTAGTCATCAACCATAGATGAAATTGATACTAGAAAGTGCCAAATATGTTATTCTCATGACAGCAAACAAAAAGAAAAGAGGCAAATTTGATTTGATTTGTACATATAATTAATCTCTCTCACAGAGATAGACCTTTTGCATAACCTAAGGTCAGTTCAATCTCGACATCTCGCATATGTATTTACATACTGTTTATGCGCTATACAGTGACTAATTGTACATTGGTTAGGAAATTTCGGGCAAACACGATCTAAATTAACGCAATTTAGATCTAATTAATATATGTTTTTCTTCTTAAGAAGCCCCTTCTGCCTGCTAATTAGGATCGAGTACGTACACTTTAATTTTCCAGTTCCTAATCTGCATTGTGTTAATATATTACCCAAGCTTGCACATCATCAAGAAATGGATAATTAACTAAAAGATAAAACACAATTTAATTTAACGAGGATGTTACAACAGTTAACCAGTTATTTAAGAGGGAAAAAAAACCACTCGATGTGCAGGCATCAATGCCATTACTGCTAAATTGTACAACATTATTATAATTATATGTCGAAAATTGCTCATGCTGGTATGGAACATTTACAGAGCTTCAATTTTGCTTGTATCATCTTTTGGCTGGGTTTGATCGCCAAATTCATTTTTCAGAGGCTAAAAGAGAGGATAAAATAATTAAGTAAATAAATGACAGCAAAAGTACTTGCTTTCCTTGGTAGAAATATTAATTACTAATATGAATAAAAGTGGTACAGAATCAGACTGTTCCTGAGAGTGTTTTATCGTAGGTACCTATGATGGTACCAGTATAAACCCCTATTAGTGTTTAGATTGTGTAACTATCAAATTCTGACCATAAAACCAAACTGGTAAATTTGGTATCGTTGGTACGAACTAACTGGTACAAAACAGATGATTTTGAATTTTTGATATTAATAACAACCTTTTGCATTCTTTCGTAGTAATCATTCAGTTCCAGCTGGTACTTTGAGTGGTTTAATCCGAACCAATCCGCCACGTAGGAATCCAAGCTTGAATGTACTATGACAAAACATATAATTATTAAAAAGAAGTATTTCACTATTTACCCTGGCCAAGAAATGTAAAATTACCATATTGGGCTTTTGCAAGAGCGCTCCAGAGAAATTGAAAGACAGACTCCAGTGAATTCCTCGCGGCCACCGCTGGATAACCTTCCCACCGGATTGGCGGCGCCTGAACTGGGAAAATGTTAGGGTTTGGTGTACTCCGGTTAGAATTAGAAATGGTGGTCGTCGTCTGAGGAGGAGTGATGAAGATGGTTAGATTTCCGGCTTTACCGATCAACGGCGGAGGTGGCGGTGGACGGCGTCCTTTGATTGCCGGAGAATTCATCTAGGGTTAGAAGAGAAGGCGGTGGGACTAGTGAGTGTGTTAGAAGAGGAAATGGCGCCACAGGCCACAGCCACTGCATTGCTCAGCTTCTAAAGTTCTAAGTTGGAAGCATGGACAAGAAATCTTAAAAATTAAAATAAAGGATTCTGATTTCTGGAGGGAGATAAGGCTATCTGTACGCCAAATTTCTACTACATTTTACGAAATATTGACGTGTCTTGATATTAGGCCAAAGAAAGAAGCTAATAATATTATCTGTGAGTAGGTAGTTGTGTAACTTTATGGGTCTGGTCTGACAGGTTCTATAGTTATCCGTTCTAGTTTCCAGAGCTAAGGGGCATCGGACCTACTTTTGGTTCGATGGACTCTAAAAGCGTCCAATCTACTTTAAGATCTGCGTGCACAAAAAATGAAGTACGTCACGAATATTAAAGTACGTAGAACAGATCCTAAAGCAAATCATACGGCTGAAGAGCCCCATTGATCCAAGGACCTACTCCGCTCTAGTTTCCCTATACCTGCTGGGTTGGAAATTATCATCGGAATTGTACGGCAGTGCACCGACGCATAATTGAGAAAGGTTGGTGGGCCCGTAATTTCAGTGATAAGTAAAAGAGAGATGGTAGAGATTCTAGAGAAGGTTCATGTAAAATAAAATAGGGGGAATTTCATGTATCCCCTCAGAAATCTTGAAATTACGTATTTCCGCCTCTAAAATTTCTAATATTATATTTACCCTTCTAAAGTTCAAAAACTCACATATTTACCCAATTTATTATTTTTTTCTAATAAAACTCATTTTAAATATATAAATTAATTATCCTTTTACCTTTTCCGGAGAAATGAAATCCCAAACTCCTTATGCACATGTACTCTCACTCTCTCTCTCTCTTCCTTGGAAAAAAGAACACATCAGCAGCTGCTGATTTAGAAATCAACTGAAAAATATATTTCACGATATGCTCATACATCTTAATTACTTGAAGCTTTTAGCACATCTCCTAAGAATCTCCTTAAATTTCTTCATTAAAGTTTCAAGATGAGGCATTTACAGCCATGAGTTTTTCTTGAAGCTTTGTAACACGAGCCTATAAAAATTAAGTATATAGAAATAATGAAAAATGATGCCCATAGAAATTGTATATTGAAAATTTGAAAGACAGACACATTAATCTTCTCAGTGGAGTTTTGCATGCATATACTCAATTTAATTGGCATTAACATGTGATGCAATAGTGTACCATGCAAGAAAAATATATGCATGAGTTTAGGGTACTGAGACAAAACGAAAAGGTGAAGATCAAATATATTAACATTAACACACAGAGAAATAGTCACTTTGAACGATTTGGACCGTCAAATTGATATTTCAGTCTCTAACATTAACACACACGGAGAGAGCCCACATGTGAATAAAGAACTTGGAATTTCATTTCTATGGGAAGGAAGAGAAATGAAACAAAGAAGAGAGAGAAAGGGTAAAATAGATAATTTATATATTTAAAATGAGTTTTATTAGAAAATCAATAAATTGGATAAATTTGTGAGTTTTTGAACTTTAGAAGGGTAAATATGATATTAGAAATTTGAGAGGGGAAGATACGTAATTGTAAGATTTTTGAGGGGATACATGAAATTGCCCCAATAAAATATTGACAACTCAGAGAATGCTTGTGTACTCTAGACTCGAGTGAAAGAGAGATTCTTTTCTGCCATCAGAATTAACGGATCCTTCATTTTTCATGGCACCGACGCTCGCTGCTCGCACCACTTTATTTCAAATTAAAATCAACCAAATATTTTAAATGTAATGATCAATGTTTGATTTTAAAATTTCCTACTAATTTATTAACGGACAGTCAGTCTGTGCTCTGTACTTGTACATTCAAATTTTGAATTTACTCAAGCTTTATTTATGAATTCCGATCGCAACTGGCTTAAAAAAGAAAAAGAAAAAAAAAAGATTCATTTGGAATATATATATACGTATTTCTCAATCCATTTTCAAGTTTGGAGTTTCAAATTAAAACAATTTGTGCACCGTTTAATATATTGGGCTGAAAGAAGAAAGCCTTGTGTTAAAGAATCTTCAAAATAAATATATAATATAGTTTCTTCTCCATCCAACATACAACTTGTATTCAAATGTTCAAGTTTCAAACTTGAATTAAACAGTTCCTGGGCCGTTAACTACAAGGCTTAAATTTAACTTAAAACTTTGAAATGGATGTAAATATTAAACATTGTGATCGCTAGATAATAGATACATATCCCATTAAGGCCCTGTTCGGCAGCTATATGGGACATGGGTTTTGGTGGATTTTCTGATCCATTGGGATGATATACGTATACCCAACAGTCGTTCGGTGGTCATATTTGTTTCTATCTTTTTCTAATCTTCAGCCCACCTCGGCATCAACACCAGTACAAATTGGTGGGAATAAAAACATTGACCTAGAGATGATATTTTTTTTTCCCACTAACTCTCTCTCCATCAGTCCTTTTCTTTTTATTCAAGAGGACATCATGTCTTTCATACTTCATCACATCTCATATTTTATATCTTTGTTTTCAAGATTTAAATTGCAGATCTGAACCGTTCAACATAACATCTATACTAAAATGTACCTGGAGGCGAAATTTTATAATTTTATAATTTTTGGATTTTTTTATTATTTTTTAAGAGTGGTAGAAAATCATTGTTTTTGAACGGTCTAGAAATAGTAATTTTGTACATATCTTAAAAAATAGTAAATAATTTTCAAAAATTATAAAATTTCATCCCAAGACATATTTTAGTATGGATATCATTTTGAACTGTTCGGATTGACAATTTCGACTTTGAAAACGAAGATATAAAATATGTGGTATGATGAGGTATGAAAGGCATGAGGTATTAGAACCCTCCTCTTTATTTAATTAAATTATTAATATTTTTATTAATAATATAATCGTATAATCTCAAACATTTTAGAAAGAAAAATATGATTTTCTACAATTAATCCCACGGTACAACCGAACACCCATTTCAACATATTCCTATAATCAAACCTGTGCGTACCCGTACTCGTGGGTTCCCGCTTTTTCAAAATTGAGTTCCTATCCCTATCAAATCTTATCTCGTATAATCCCGTGACAAACGAACATACCCTAAAGATGCTTTTGAAAAGTTTTTTCTTTTTTGTTTGAATCTAAAACTAGAGCATAATTTACCGTCTAAAATTGTTAAATTTTTTTTACTTTTTTCTCTCGCTTTTGAAAAAATTATCTATCACTGTAGGGAGCGGGGGCGTTCCGATGCCCATCGGACCAGGTCCAGTCCAATGGCCAGTATGAACCACTAGTAGAAAATATACAAATAGTATCACCCCATCAGGATCGGACTTTTCAAAAATGTGATACTAATAATTTTAGGATCGGACAAATAGTATCAGCCGACCTTGAAAGTATGTATCAGTCAATAAAAAAAACCGTTCTTGATAGTCCAGGACATATCAGGAACAGCTATTTATAAATGACCGTTCTTGATAGTGGCTTATCAGGAACGGTCGTTTATAAACAGCCGTTCATGTTAGTCCATTCCTTTTAGGAACGGTTGTTTATAAACACCACTATCAGGAACGGTCGTTTGTAAACAGTCATTCCTGTTAGTCCTGGACTTTTAGGAATGGTTGTTTATAAACAGCCGTTCCTGATAGTCAGAATTGTACTCTCATTCTTTTGTTCTTTCTACTTTGTATATAGTATTAGAGAATTATTCTTCAACTTGATTCATGGATAAAAAATATACTAATTTGTTACTCCATTGAAGAAGGTATGTGCTATTGTCAGTGTAATAAAATGAGGTTTATGCGGCCGCATATGCGTATACGGTTGGCAACCGCATGGAAAATTAATATGTGGTCTAATATGCAGTTCCGCATATGCGACCATATATTCGGCCGCATATTTTTACCGCATATTCGGCCGCGTATTTTTACCGCATATTCGACTGCATATTACCGCATATTACCGCATACCACATATTACCGCATAACCGAATACTTGTTTATATATATATATATATATATATATATATATATATATATATATATATATTAATTCTCATTTTAATACCCGCATATATAAGTCCGCATAAAAATCCGCATATGCGGTATGCAGTGGCCTTCCGCATACTGTATAGAAACCGTATTTTAAAACATTGGCTATTGTTGACTAATATTCTTTGATTTTGCTATAATTGCTCATGTTTGGTGTCTTTTTATCAAAATTTGCTTATGGAAATGATTGAATGTGATAAAATGTTTTACACGATGGTCCTCAGCGTTGGCTTGTCTGATAAATTTTAGATGTGTTAGAAATAGAAGGATGCAAAAGTTTTAAATTTGATATTGTTACCATAATTGCATTGATACCTAGATCCATACCATAATTGCATTGTCTGATAAATCACGATCCATACCCAGATCCAGTCCAATGGGCAGTATGAACCGCTGGATTTCATCAATTAATTATCGCATCATCTTGATTAACGGAGGACCTTGAATTGAATTGGATTTATGAATTGTAGACCCGATTAACTGATTAAACTCATTAAAATTCATCTCCTCCTCTCTCTCCCTCGATCGGCTGCGCATGCTTTGCTCCTTCACGTCACCGCCATTCGAAATTCCAATTTATATATATGAAATATGAAATACGGTTTGATGCTCAGTATTCAGGTACTCTTTCTATTTTTCTTTATTATTTAATAATAATTTCTGTTAATAAATAATTGTCCCACCCAAAAGCAATCTAATGCTCAGTCCTCCAACCCAATCAGAACCCTCCCTCAATATCGCACACAAGCCGTCAGCCTAATAAAAATTTTTACAATGATTGCATGGGTGTGGTTTGTTTGTGTGACCTTGTGTGTAGTGTGATGATTAGCTTCATTAGATGCTTACCCTCAAGACTGCAAGTGCGCAACTGCGCACACAAGTTTCAGTTTTAGATGTCTTGCACTGGTACGTTGTGCCTCCGCTCTGTCGCATCGCACCTCTTTTCTTTGATGTCGATGTGACACGGCAAATACGCACTGGTTTATAGGCACAATTTTGAAAATATAATGCTTTGTTTTTTTAAATTGTATATATAAATTGAACTTTGAACTAATTAACAAAGTGAACAAAATGTATGAATTTAATCCATTTATTATATTATATGCTTCTCATCTTGTATACATAATAAATTTCAGGTTGTAAAGAGTACATACTAATATGACATGATATATGTCAGTGCTGTGGGGCCCATGGATGAGAGTTCGTTGAAGTTACTCAAAAACAAAAATGACGTGGCAGACGGCTCGTTTTGCGAAACTTTGGATTGGATTGAGAATGTTGGATGGACAGGACTCAGGACAGGACTCCACCCACTCTCCTCCTCCTCCTCCACAATTATTCCTACAATCCCCCACCAAATTTATTCATTGCAGCAATTCATTCTTATTCATCATTCTACAGCAGTCCAACCCATCGTATCGGATCTAATTCTAAATTTCTAATACACTCCTCCCTCATGAATCAGTCCTTTCCCTCTCAAGTAACTCAAATTTTGTTTCTAGATCCAAACCGTCCGATCAGATCTGATTTCGTGCTTATCATATCTGACGGTCCGGATCTAAATAAAAATTTGACTTACTTTTGGTGATATGATTTCCTCATTTATTATCTCAAACAAACATTGCAGCAAATTTATTCATTGCAGCAATTATTCGTATAATACACTCCTCACCAAATTTATTCATTGCAGCAATACATTCTTATTTATCATTGTAGAGCAGTCCAACCCATCGTCTAATACACCCCTCACCTCACCTCTCTCATGAATCTGTCCTTTTCCTCTCAAGTAACTCAAATTTTGTGTACAGATCCAAACCGTCCGATCAGAATCATGGATCTTTAATTCGTGCTTAAACAGATCTGACGGTCCGGATCTAATAAAAATTTGAGTTACTTTTGGTGATAAGATTTCCTCATTTATCTCAAACAAACACTTTTAACCTTTTTCACTCCCCGAAATTTACGAATTTCCATTTCTGCCCCTTCTCTCTCTCTCTCTCTCTCTCTCTCATGGCGTCTTTCTTCAAGGGACGCGGCGAAGGGTGGACTCCTCCGGCGAACGACTCGTCTCCGGCGCCTAACGAAAACAACAAGAAGTGGATCTCAGGGCTGGTCTCCGGCGCCGGAAAGATCATCTCCTCTGTCTTCGGTTCGTCAGATGCCAGTGACAGTGAATTCGAAGAAGATGACGCAGAGATGCTCAGCTCCGGTTTGTTTCTGTTCTTTTCGTCTCCAATTTTTCATCTCTCCACATTTTCACCTAATTTTGTACTGTGGGCAGTGTACTGGTACGCAATGTTAGGTTTCTAGGGTTTGACATTCTTACCGTTTTTGCTGCTGATTCATAGAGGATTTATTTAGTAAAATTTGTAGGGTTATGAACTTCAAATTACTCTGAAGTACTATTCTCTGATTCTGATTTTGCAGGCATTTTAAATTGAGCCATATTTATGAAATTTGTGATACATATGCAAAATTAACAGTACTAAAAGTATAAGATTAGTATCAGTAAATAGTATATCATAACTGTGAGAATTGTTTCATTTGATTGCTCCAAACTATTAGCTTGATTTTTGATTCTTTGTGCAGATGAGAAAGAGGATGATATATCTCATAAGAAGCTTGTGAAATTAAATCAGGTTATTGTTTTTACTAGGGTTTTTTAAATCAAGAGTGCTTAAAGCAAACGCGTAAAACAAACCATTCATCAAACAAAACAACAACTTGACATTGTTTTGATATTATGATAGGAAAGTGCACCAGGTCAGGTTGAACAGACAAATACAATTATTACACCTCCGACAAGCAAATCAAAGATTACTATTCAGCAGTTGATTACAAAAGAGACTTTTACAAGGTATAATATATCCAATTTTTCAAATTTTGTATCAAATTTTGTATATTGGAGCATTTTACATCCTCCTTTCTCTTTTCAGAGAAGAAAGTGAGAAGCTGATAAAGCTAATAGAATCACGGGTTGAGGAAGCCTCTTATCAGAAAATAGAGTATGCACCATTCTCTACAGTTGAGGTATCACCGGAGATGCGCAGCATGGCAATAGCTGAATCAAAGAAATGGTTAGAGGAGAAGAAAAAAAGCACCCCGTCAAGCTCTAAAACCATTGATTTGGGGCCTTGTAAATTTAATACTGACATGCCACTGTTTGTAAGCACCTTTCTCTCTCTACCTTGTTCATTCTTTACCCTGAACTGTTATTTTCATTTAATATTGTATCTAACTTTTTGCTATTGTGTAGGAAACAGAAAGTGACATTGGGTCACCAGTTGATCTGGCAAAGTCATACATGCAATCAAAGCCACCCTGGCAGTCTCCTTTCTTGACAAATGGGTCCAGCACCCTTTTCAGCACTCCACCAAGTGGGCCCAGCAAATTCAGTGGTGGCTTCATCCAAGGAACCTTCGACCACTCTTTGTCCTCTTCAAGGGTATTTAATTTATATACATACTAACCTTATCTATTGCGTTTCAATAAAAGCATTAACTTTTTTACAAACATGAGTAGGATTCTTATACATTTTTATTTGTTTTAATAAAGAGTAAAATGGGTACTTTTAAAATTTAAAATGAGTTTTAATAGAAAAGTCAATAAATTGGGTGAATTTGTGAGTTTTTGGAATTTAGAAGGGTAAACATGATATTATGAAATTTAGAGGGGGGAATATGTAATTTCGAGGTTTTTGAGGGGTATACATGAAATTCCCCCTAAATAGAACATTAACATTTTTATAAATGCGAGTAGCATTTCTTTCTCTTCAACTTGTATTGAAATTCAAATTTCTGATCTGTCTACTATTTCTGTTTTCCAGTTTCTGAAGAGGGATTACATTTCGACTGGGTTGTGGGACCCAAAAGAGGAAACTTCTAGAAGAGTTCGGTCAAGGCTCTCTGGGAGTGCGTTTGACAGCATCTCTAGTTTCACAGGCCCTGGTTCTACCTCTGGAATATATAACAGAGATGTTCTAGATCCCCTTAAGAGTTTGAATTTTAGTCTATTGGATGACAAGGCACCATCACATGCTGATGTCATTGTACCACCTTCCCAGGCTGGCACTGGTACCATAACTAGATGAATACTAAATGTGTACCAGATTTTATTCCTTGCGTGATTTTGAATCTGAATATAAGTAAATTTTTGTTATGTACAGCTGAAGGAATGGTGAATACTTTGGAGCCTACTCTTGGAAATAATGTAAGATTTAAGGGGTTCTATTACATTTATTAATAATTCCTTGGTTATTTTTCTTTAGTAATTTTTATCTGTTATTATGCTTTTAGGTTCTTTTGGAATCTCAACAAGTAGCTGAGATAGAAGAACAAAGGATTACTGAGGAAACTGCTGGTATGTATTTTTAAATTTTTTTGCATATTCCCTGTAACAAGTCAATGCATCTATTGATAGTTCTTTGTTGGAGATGTTTCAGTTAATGTAAACAAAGAGACAGGAAGTGTTGCAGAGGTGGCGATTTTAGAGACAAGCAATCCCATTCATCCTACTTTTAGGTTGGTTTTCTTTTTATAAATTTTAAATATTTATGTATATAAAATGTATATTTTTGTGGTATGTTGTATTTTTGGCCTTTTCCTTTGTCCAATTAAATCATATAAACATGTTTATGGTTCTTTACATGATATAACTATTTTGGTTACAAGATAAAAGGAATTAGTAACTTGTAATTTTCACTGATCCATAACTAAATAATTGTGCTACAATTTTACTTTAGTGAGAAAAATGATGTTGTTGGCCAAGATCAGAATATTCTGACGGATGAACAAGGCACTTTAGAAGGAAGTACAAGCGCACGAGAACCAGAAAATTTTGCAGGTATCTCATTCATGCAACTATTTGTTAGCTTTCCTCGTTTTTTATTCCTTGACAAATTTTGGGGACTTTCTCTATTGTTCTGCTTTTCATAGTTTTAATTTGATTGAGTAATATCTTTGTTTATTTATTTGGTGATGCTGATAATTACTGACTCATTACCAGTAAAATGCTACATTCTTTTGTTTTGTGTGTATTTGGGTTTTTAATTCAGGGTACATTTGCATGTATTTGTACTTTTTGTGATACTTTTGTTTAAATTGTTTTGGGGGTATATGCGTCTTTTACAGGTCCAAAGCAACACGGAGACGGAGGGGATCTTCATATTACCAACAGCTTGCATGGATCCACCAATAAAAGCTCTGCCAATGGGTAATACTTCACTGAAACAATAATTAATTCCAGAAATACCGTCACAAAATCTTGACTTCTTTATGTGCATCTCTGCCAAACTCAAGCGTATCACATAGCCTTAAAAAAAGGCATTAAAAGGGTGTTTTTCATTAATTTATTTTTTCTATTTATGGCAGAGGGGTTCTGTGAGGACTGAGGACACATGAAAATTTTAATTTTTTTCAAATAATGTATAATTATATTTCTCTCCTAACAACCCTAATTTGTAGTCCGGTGGTTCATTCAAACATGGAATCAGAATTTGAGTCGTCAATAAACGGTGGGCCCACATCAAGCGCTGCTGGTCCTGATGTATCTGACGACAAATCTCTGAATGGCAGTGATACTGGTACTGGTCTGAAAACCCCAAAACCTGACGCGCCTCCTATTCGCAAGGGAAGGAAACGAGTTGTCTCTGGCCGAAGCAGAGGCCGAGGCAGAGGCAAAGTGAGAGGCACAACATAATAATAATAATAATAATAATCACTTTCTTAACTAGTTACTACTGCATATGGGCCCCGCCACGTCATTTTAGAGTTAGTTCTTGTAGTTTGCTGTATTACCATAACTAAGAGAGTGAATTGTAATTGTAATTGTATTAATTTGAGTAGCTTGTTTTTTAGTGGTTTGTAAAACCTTATTTGTAGATGGAAAGATATGCTTATTTTAGTTTCTCATTCAATTCTCTAATTAACATTTATTAGTAATTGTAGGGTTTATATTGTGTAGTTCAACATCTATATTTAAAATGGTATTTTAGTTTATTATTGTGTTTCTTACCTACATCTCGTCAAATTCAGGATATCACATACATTTATAAGAAAAGGTATGAAACAATTATTCATAAATTATGCTCATCAATGGATTTTGACAAGTTCTTCTTGATCCCTATTTATCAAAACTAGATAAGAAAAAAAATGACATAATTTATTACAAGTTTGCATAGAGAACATGATAATGGTCACATCTACTAATTTAATTTTGATATTTGAGTTCTAGATTCTATGATAGTGATGAACTTCTAAAAATTGAGACGATATCAAGTTATTAAAGTTTAAATAAGAACAATTTGAGCAAAAAAAAATGGAGATCACAAAACAACAATTTGAGCTTCAGCAAAATCTGTTGTACGTTCCTGTCTACACGTGTCAATGTGTTAAATACAAATCTAAGTCATAAGAATGATGCTTTACTGAGCAATAAACTTAAAATCTAATTGAGCCTAAGATTAACTATCAAATGAATAGTATATTGCACATGTACATTGACACTTGAGAGTAGGTCCGATGCTGGTTCGATGGGTTTAATCACCATTGATTTGCTTTAAGATTCGTGTAAAACACTTTAAACTTCGTGCGCGTCTGTTTCAATTTTTGTGCGCACAAATCTTAAATTAGATCGGATGGTCATCATGCTCGTTGAACCTAAAAGTAGGTCCGATGAGCATCGGACCTACTCCGTTCTCGTACATTAATTGAATGATAAAGCAGACTAGGGGTGTTCATCGGTTCGGTTCGGTTCGGTTGAAACCGAACCGAACTAGGCAAACCAAAATTATAATTCGGTTTCAAAAATAAAACCGAACCGAACCAAAGTTTTATTTCGGTTTGTTCGGTTCAAACCGAAATATATTAATTTTTTTATTTAAAGCAATTGATTTATAATAAACCGAAGTATATTAGAAAATAAACCAAGGTATTCAGAAATAAATCGGGATTTTAAGAAATAAACCGGGATATTAAGAAATAAACCGAAGTATTTAAAGCAATTGATTAAGAAATAAACCGGGGTGGTCCGGACCAAATTCATAATATATAAAATTTTAGTCAGTTCGGTTATTTCGGTTTTCAAATTTTTCAAACCGAACCGAACCGAAATTATAATTCGGTTTTAAAAAGCAAACCGAACCGTTTAATCCAAACTAATTCGGTTCGGTTCAAAACCGACTAAACCGGACCCAATGAACACCCCTAAAGCAGACAAATTACATGTTCAAGTGTAAAAGAAATGGGCAACACCAAAAACTTTTTCTATAAATGCAAAAGTTTCACTTGCTTATTTTATTGTTTTATCAATAAAAAAATTAGAATACACATAACAACAATAATATTTTTTATAAATGCAAAGTTCTACCAATAGTTCTATCTTCTTATTTAAATATTTATATCAATGAAAAAACAACTTAAACCCACATAAATATACACACTCCAGTTTTAATTATCCCAAAAGATACTTTTTAGATATTGGAGAATTCTACAAAAAAGTTAGGATGTTATACTCTTTTCTTTAAGCAAGGAATTGATGTTTTTCAGAGTACGTGGTTATTTTTATTAATAGTTAAAGTTTTAATTGTAAATTGCAATTTTTGCAATTTTAATTTTGAATGGTGTATGCAATTATATAGTTTAATAATATTGTATAAGTACGTAGTTTAGATAATTTTAATTTTTTTATTTTGGGACGTATATGCAATTATATAGTTTAATAACGTTGTATAAGTGAGAACAAATAAATATTAAAAAAATGTCAAAATGATTTTATGTGTTAAATTATAAATTTGAAGAATATGAAATAAATATACAATTTATGGACATCGCATCATAATATCGAAATAATGTGGCTGCAAGAATTATATAATTAATGTTGATAAATGAATATCCACATAAATGACTAAAACAATAACTAGTGAGCACCCACATATTGATGATATGATTTTTACAAATGCTCTCTTAAAAATTATAAATCCGTCACAAAGCGCGAGGCACTACTCTAATTATACGAGTAATGACCGGCCGATCCATTGCTCTGTTAACAAGTGGAAGAAGAAGAAGAAGAAGAAGAAGAATTAGAAAACTCGACGGATCCGTAATGTATGAGCTCTTCAATCATCTCATCGACATAATCTTCTCCATCCATGCACATCGAACTCTCTTCTCGGGTGCTCGCATTTCTCCCGGGTGGTAGTCTTGGGGTGGCACTAATACATTTCTCGAGTTTGGCCCTGAGACTTGGCGATAGACCGGGTGCATTTGCTTCCGACGGAAAGTTGGTGTGTGCTCGTGAACCGCAGATGAGTCTAGCGGCTTCGTCGTATGCTCTTGCAGCATCCTCTGCTGTCTCAAATGTGCCTAGCCAAATCCTTGTTTTTCTAGAAGCAAAAATGCATTACCATATGACTATTATTAGCATTAGCATTAGCATTAGTAATTGAATGAATGAATGGAATGAATATGTATGTATGTATGTATATATATAATATAATTACAAGAGAGGATGGCGAATTTCAGAGACCCATGAGCCCCAATGTCTCTGCCTCACTCCTCTATACCTCTGCTGTTGCATCTTCAATTAATAATTCGAATCCAATTAATGTCGTTCAATTCACTTGTACTGTCACTCGCTCTCTCTCTCTCTCTCTCTCTCTCTCTCTCTCTCTCTCTCTCTCTATATATATATATATATATATAGGTATCACATATTGACATATTCACATGGAAATATAAATTAGCTGCACCAAAGCATCCATAATGCATGTGCTTGATTCTGATTGAACACATGGGATGTTCTGTTCGATTGCCACGCGTCCTCTTTATATCCGCATGAGAATCAAAATGAATCCTAAATGAATAGTTTGTCCTGTTTTATTTTTCATTTAAATTAAAACTTGGAATAATTTCTCCGAACTTACAACTGAGCTTCCAGAGGAGAATCCAACCTAATTTGATCAATAGCAATACATATTTGAGTTCCTCTGCTTATGAATTAGCCATCCAAATCAATACTATCTATAAATGGACTCTGAAAAGTATCACAAACAAATAAAATTTATGACCATTGATCACAATAACTGAAAATTCATCAAATCGATATATATATATATATATATATATATATATATATATATATATATGTCATTAACCAGAAAAGAAATAACAAATTATGTAGTCGAGACGAACACAATAATTTTCTGAGTAGGCTTAAAATGTTCCATTATTTTCGTACCCCAATCATCAATCATGCCACGCATCTTTATTTTTATTTTCAAAATTCAAACAATTAATCTTTAAGAGCTCAACATGATCTCCATATTAAAATATACTTAGAGATAAAAATTTATATTTTCGTGAAAATTACTTAATAAATGTTAGATAGATGAGGAGGGTTGCCTCCATTTTTCATGCCTCCACCATGCCTCCATATTTTCAAACTTTAATAACTCAAAATTTAAAACTTAAAAGTCAAAATAAAACCGTTGGATATGATCTACATCATTTTATCTATGTGCTCATAAAAAATTATCATATTTTGATTTTGTTTTTACGTGAATCAATAAGTTAAAAAATCAACGTCTAGAAATTATCCACATTAGTATGTTTTTTACAAGCTCTTGATGACAACCAAAATAAAATTGAAATATCATAATTTTTTATACGTGTATAGATAAAATGATGTAGACAATATCCAACGGTTTTATTTTTACTTTTAAGTTTTAAATTTTGAGTTATTAAAGTTTTAAAATATGGAGGCATGGCGGAGGCATGAAAAATGGAGGCATTTGAACCCTCCTCTAGATAGATACATAAAAAAAATTGAATGGTCCAAAATCTTCTTAAAAGCATTGATTTTGTATCTATTTTAAAACAAAAAGTAAAAAAATTCAAAAATATAAAATTTGGTCTCCAAAGACATTTTAATATAAAAATCATGTTAAGCAGCTCGGAATGACTGTTTAAACTTTGAAAATGAAGATAAAGATGTGGGGCATAATTGAGACACGAAAACAAGTTGCCATTTTTATATATAATCATTGTTTTTGAATGGTCGAGAATCTTCTGAAAAGTATTGATTTTGTATCTTTCTTAACAAAAAGATTAAAAAATTTCAAAAAAGTATAAAATTCGATCTTCAAACACATTTTAAAATAAAAATCATGTTAAGTAGTTCGGAACAACTATTTGAATTTTGAAAAAGAAGATAAAGATATGAGACATAACTGAGACACGAAAACAAACATCCATTTTTATCCTACTAATATTTTTTATAGCACAATACGATGGAGTATGCCATTTGCAATTAGGAGTGGCAACGAGCTGGCTCATCATAAGTTGGGCTTAGCTCGTGATCGGCTTGCCACAACAATCGAGTGAGTCGAGTGAGCTGAGATCTAGGAGCTAAGCTGAAATCTCAGTTCATAATCATCACGAGCTAGAAACGAACTGGACCAAGTTGGCCCGTTAGATCGCTGAGCTTTATTGGGCTATTATCATACAAATTGAAAAATTAATAATGAGGCTCATCAAACATTTACATAATCCAATCTATCACATATGATAGAAATTCATTTTATATAACATGGCAATTATTTTAGTATGAACTTTACACATTTAAACATACAAATTCATACAGAATGACAAATTCAAACAAATTCATATATGGATCGAGCTGAACAGCATAAAATTCACACAAAGTCATACATGGACCGAGCTGGTTCGCCAGCTCGCAAGCGAGCTAGGTCTAGCTCAAACTCGTTTTTTTTGCCAGAACTATTTGCGATTCAATTTTTATTGAATTAGGAATTAATAATAGGGTTTATATCAAATAGAGACAGTATAGAAAATTAGAAACAGGAACAAAAGTTGGTCATTGGGTGGGCCCACCAGCCCATGTGATGGCAGCCTCCCCTAGGCCTTGATTGAAGGCACAAATGGGTCTCCTATTATGAATTATCCGATCCAATCCGCCATGTGCACAGTGCACTTATTAATTATTATTATTATTATTATCACTTTATCAGGTGTCAATTAATTTCATTCATGTGATGTGCCCTCACTTCACTTATCTTATCTACCTTGACAAACTATATATTTTGGTCTATTCATCATAAATTTTTGAACAATCAATCATCAGCACATACATGATATATACATCCCTCAATTCAGATACTACTGTTACTTCTGTGCACAACTAACTATTAACTAGGTATAGGTGTCTCTCAAAACCAAAATAGTTAACTATATGTGTGTGTGTGTGTGTGTGTGTGTGTGTAGGTGGATTAATAATTTGAAAGATGAGCTACAACTGCCAAAAGTGAAGGGCTGCCTTTTTAAATTTATTTTCTGATTTCAAATTGAATATATATCCGAGTCAACATGAGAATAGTAGACAAGTCACCATGTATCAGTGCTGCAATCATATTATATATTAATATATAGTTGAATGATCTTAATTTCTAGGAAAGCGGGAGGTAGCATGCATCATGACCAAGATTAGATTGCCTAGCTACATGCTTTCATATCCATATATATATCATAAATGCATAATTACCCAATTCCACAACTTTACTTACTAGTCAATTTGCACTGTTTAAAATATGGTTCCTATTTACTAATATGAAATTTATTAATTTCATTACACATATGCAACTAAAGATGTACCTAGCATTTTATTAATTTCTCTTTTTTAATTTTCAGAGAAAAAAATATGAGTCCAGCCCATATTTGATTTCATTAAACCAGTTACATGAGTTTTGTAACCAACTTGAAGTTTTTACTTGGCACAAACTTTTCATAGACTTGCTATAATCAACCATCTCTGTACTATACATATCATATTTTAAATATTGATTATTTGTTTGACCACAAAAGAGTTTCATAAATTTTGCTTCATTTTTTTTTTATTATGCTTTTCATTGGAGATAAGCTCAATTTTTAATGAAACTGTAGCCGTTATTGCAACAAGTTTGGAATTAAAAAATGATACATATATGAATCGGAAATAACTCGATACTTTACAATTCGAATAATGTACCAAGATAGTGTTAGTTGTACATAATAAAAAGAAAACATCGTAAATTTTATGAAATAAGTATCGTGTTATTCATATAATTCGCTAAATTAAGAAATAATTCAAAATGTGCCGAAATAGAATAATTCAAACATAATATATAGGAAATATTATTTGAAACATTTATACGAAGCACACACGAAGATAAGCGACACAATTTGGTCACCGCAATTGTTGCCATATGAAACCCGAATTGAAGATAAGCGAGACAACGAGAGGAGGCAATGAAGAAAGGCACATCACATGATATGAAATTACATGCAATTAATTTGGAAAAGGAAGAGGCGCCATCTAATGGGTCCCATGATGAAAATATATATACATATATATATATATATATATATATATATATATATATATATATATATATATATATAGAGGAGGGTTCAAATGCCTCCATTTTTCATGCCTCCACCATGCCTCCATTTTTGAAAACTTTAATAACTCAAAATTTAAAACTTAAAAATCAAAATAAAACCGTTGGATATGATCTAAATCATTTTATCTATGCACGTGTAAAAAATTATGACATTTCAATTTTGTTTTGGTTGTCATCAAGAACTTGTAAAAAACGCACTAATGTGAATAATTTCTAGACGTTGATTTTTCAACTTATTGATTCACATAAAAACAAAATCAAAATGTGATAATTTTTTATAAGTATATTGATAAAATGATGTAGATCATATCCAACGGTTTTATTTTGACTTTTAAGTTTTAAATTTTGAGTTATTAAAGTTTTTAAAAGTGGAGGCATGGTGGAGGCATGAAAAATGGAGGCATTTGAACCCTCCTCATATATATATATATATATAAGGGCCAGGATGAAATAAAAGACCTCTACACCCCTTTCCCTTTTCCTTCTCTATTTATCAGTCTATCATAATTTTATTATTAGTATCAATTTATTAATATCTCATTTGTAATAGGTAGGGAACAATGCATGTGCTGTGCAAAGACCCATCCATGGTTCCATGACCAAGGAAAACTATATATATTGCAATTAAGAAAGAAAGAAAGATCAATAGATCGGAAGGAATGCTACAATTACAATACAATATTGGGCCAATTTGAGCCCCATTACTTTCTTGGTTTAGGTTTTCTATGATTGCACTGTTTCTCAAGTAATTACAATGTTAGGCCCATTTAGGTTAGCTCACATATATTTACATTAATTTGAGCCATATAAGAGTTAGGCCTATATATAATCAGGTCCATAATATTAGCCCATTATTCAAAACAACAATCAACCTACCCATATCGTAGTCGATGAAGCGGGTACGAGTAAGGTATCTTTTTCGTTAGTTAATCGGGTACAGATATGGGTAAGGATTTTTTTTTGTTAGCTAAACGGGTAAGGATACGGGTAACCCTATAAGGTAATTATATAAAATAAAATTATATTATAATGTTTGAGTAATAATTAGTGATGTTAAAATTTATTTACGTAATATTTCATATGATAATGTTTGAGCAATAATTAGTATGTACTTTTGTTATTTAGTATATGATTTTTGCTATAAGAAAAATGTTAATTATATTACTTTTATTTACATGTTTTAAACTTGTTATTTAATTAAATAATTGAATTTGTCCGAAGAGATGTTCGTGTTTTTAAATTCTCTTGTTATATAAAATAATAATTTAGTTGAAATTGATTACATATTTGTTTTTTTATTAGTAATGTGATTGCATATGTGTGAAATGAATGAGTTTTGATGTTCTATTCGTAAAATATAATAAAATTAATTATTATATTAGTATTATTTGTTATTCACCTGCTACCGTTTCTTTACCCGATAATTTTAATGGGTAAGTGTAGGGTAGGGTAAGGTAAGGTCAAATCTTAATGGGTAAGGGTAATGTATAGATAAGATCAATTCTTAGTAGGTATGGGTATGAAAATACTTGCACCCTATCCGTATTGTCAAATCCAAGATTTGACGATACAATTGAAATTGCAATTGAGCCACAAAGAGAAAGCTGCTTGAACAATTTCAGTGAAAAGGTGTAAAAATGGTGAAAAGAGATGAAGAGAAGAAATAGTAACTTTCATTCAAAATTGACATAATTCATCTGTTTACAACTATGGCCTATATATAGGCGAACGAAATAAGCAAAGTAATTGGATAAAAGGTAAAACGGATCACGCGAATGAATCGAGAGTTGCCCAGTCAGCTCTGGCGATGGTAGGGAAATAACAAATTCTCTAACCGTCTAGTAACAAGTCTTCTCCAGTACTGTTGCTTTGGACCTCTCCATTTCTGACAGAAATGCCCCCACTAGACCATGAGATTTCTCATTTAAAGGTTCGGTCACTGCCCTTATGTTATAACCCGCAACTTTAAACCCAATTATTTAGACTAACAATTAAAATTTTCAACTAATTAATTTTTTTTTATTGATTAATCGACGATTAAATTATACGAAGGTAATATTAAGTCAACATAAAGATTTATTATTAATTTTAAAATTCCCAATTACAACATTTATTTGAGACATTAGAGTTAAAATTAAAGAAGGTTGTGATTTAAGAAGTCTTACGTAATTTAAATTACAGAGTTTCGTAGCACATATAGTAATAATATATTAAATAGAATTAAATTATAATACAAATTTTAAATGTAAATTCTCGTTGAATTTTAGTCAATTGATTAAGATTTATTAGTTTCGTTTAATCGTGAAATTTAAAATTTGAATTTGGAATTTTCTGACTAGATAAGATTATGATTTAATTTTATAAATTATCACGACTAATGTCCAATAAATACGCATAAAATTTTGACCACGAGTCTCGTTTAATTTCTCTAATTAGATGTAGATAGTTTATAAGATATCACCACATTGAATCCTTTTAATTATTAGAGAAATCCCAAACCGTTCAAATACATTAGCACCAATCTCAAAGCCATTCCCTCTCTACTTCTTACTTGGACAGTTGGCCCCCACTGCTCCCCATTTCCTTTTCTCATTTTATCGGACCAGACCCAAAACCCCTCTTTCGTTCCCTCTCTGTCCGCTGCCCCCACTAGAACCCCTCTCTCTTTCCATCGTTACTTCATGGAGAAGGAAGCAGAGAAGACCGGATCTCGCCTTTTTCCTCTTGATTCACCTACCCGTCACCTCACCCTCACGCTCAAGACCGAGAGCGACGACTTTGTCGCTCGGTCTGTCAGAACAGTACTGCTCACGATGTGCGCGCGCACGAGTCCGTACCCGCTGGAGTCGCTTGCCCTCTCTAGACTGTGGTGTCTTTCTCTCTCCCGGCAACGAAGCTGTGCGCTTCATGGTTGGTGGTGCTCGGGGGTAGGAGGAAGGTCGGACCCGAGGTCTTGAAGCATCACAACATTGGTACCGACCACCTCTCGTCAAACATTTGGAGAAAGCAAATTTCGGTCAGCCGACCTACGTAGATTTCGACCCGTGGATCGATCCCGCTGACGCTTGTACAGGAGCAGGCGAGGATTACGTGGATCCCGGAGACTATTAGCGCGTTCTACCCCTACAGCCATCAGGTGTGGGATATCTGCATTATCTTTTCGTGGCGTACTCTTATCAGTCGACCACTTGACCTGACATTCGCACCTTTAAATTTTGTAGTTGCATTAGAGCATGTTTAATCCTTTCTGAACTGTAATTTAGGATTTGCATAATCCCTTCTAAATGGAAAATTTACTGCTTTATTAGGAGTAGAGTAATTTAATTAATATTATATTAGATTAAGATATTAGTTGTCCTCTTCTCGTAGAGGACAACATAGTATTTTAGTTAAGCATGTGCATTGGGGAGAGTGAGTAGAAGACCGAGTGACTCCGTTCCGGCTGGTTGTGCAACCGGTTGGCCCATTAGCCATTGAGCCGAGGGACCACTTGGTTCCTCGGGTGATCTTTTAGGAATATTATATTATTATATGCATTAAGTTGGAACTATATATTCTTTTCTATCATTTTACTATTTACGTTGCGGACCGATCTTGAGCCCAGAGGCACGAAAATGATTCGAGCTGTCTTCCTACATTAGGAGCTATCAGTCTAGTACGGCTTACCTCATAGCCCCAGGTCGCGTGTTGGGACCGTACGCCTCTGGAGGTCTCATACCCGGCGAGGATGACACGCTCCGGAGGGTCTCATGCCCAGCGCGCCAGTGTGCTGTCCTGGGGGTGGCATTGTGATGTAGGCTGGGGTGACACGTCACTAGAGGTCGCATACTCGTCCTGGATGCCACGCTCTAGTGAGTCTCATGCCCGGCGAGGATGACACGTCACTAGGGGTCGCATACTCGGCGAGGATGACACGCTCTAGTGGGTCTCATGCCCAGACCTGCGGTAAAAGGGTCTCACGCCTTTGAGGGTGACACGCCTCTTTAATTCATGTTTATGGCCAGACGATGGAGACCTCCTTGCTCATGAGGAAACGGATTAACTTATTCTTACGTCTTGCATGTATGTTTTCTCCTATTGGATTTTATTGGTTTGAATATATGAATTTAAATTGGCACGGCACTGGGTGATAAAGTTATCCGTATTATTATTATTATTGGTTTGTACACACAATACCTATTGTATTGGACTCCGATTGGATATAAATATTTTTTTCTGCTTGTATTTTATTTTGGGAAACTTTAATCATGTTGGCATAATAGGATAATCGCATCATGTCATCTACTATATGTATATTTTTCTTTTGTAGTTATTATGATAGGTTTAATTTTCGCAACATGTGCATTAAAAGTGAACAATTGCCGACTTTACGTAGATTTCAAATTTAAAATGTGCTTTGACTTAAGAGGATCCCTGAAGGGATAATACTGGGTCACATACTGGGCGATCACTCGCTCATCCCTCCTTTTTATGGATGTGGGCATGTATAGAGTCTGATGGTCCGCAGCAGGAGGCGTCAGGAGCTGTTCCCGGCAGCCACATCGCCTGATATAGATTAGGGACTTTTGTTTAGGATTTTGCGAGTCCGATGTTTTTGTTATACGCATTGGACTCGATAGATTATGTACCCCTTTTTATTAGATTATGTATATTTGATCCCGGTGGGGGTTTGTATGGATGATATGTGTATATTTATGTTTATTTGATATTTATGACTATTGCTTGTTTGTATTATTCGCTTCCGCTGTTACTTGATTATTGTATTTGTTTAGCCTTGCGTGTCTTTATGATTATTAGACACGAGGCGAGGACTGATCACCCCCTAATTCGGAAATCCTGGTTTGGGGTGTGACACCTTATGTCTGACCCCACCTGCAGCGATGCATTTTCACCATGCGGGCTGCCCCGATTCTCTTCCTCCTTCTCCAGCCTAGCAGAACTTTGATTTGTCCCCAATTCGGTGCTATTCTTCACCAATAACACCTCTGACTGTGACACGTATCATATCCATTGACACCCCTAATTATTGGTATTTAGTAAACTCTAGTATTTATCGCAACTTACCTTGCAATTGTTTGAAAGCCAAAACTATTATAGCAATCTCTGAAGAAATTTTTGTCTACAGAAATATTAACAAAGAAGAAAGAAAAACAGAAAGAGTACCAACATATTTTTATTAGTAGAAGGATCGATAGGAATTTATCAATCCAAAGTTTAAATTAGTTTGGATCGGTAGAATTCCTACCAATTCAAAGTAGTTGTTCTTCTTTTAACTTTATCTATTAAAATATAAAAAGTTTTTAAGAAAATAGATCATTTATTTTCTTAAAAAAATATTTTAATAGAGAGAATTAAAAATAAGAGTGTCACACCCCCGATCCGGAGGTGCAACAATCTACCACGTCTATTACTATTCAATATATGTAACATAAGGCACAGATCTTTTGTATACATTGTCAATATCATCCATTATTTTTGCCACATCCCAATTTATTTAAATAATTATCTGACATTTTACAGTGGATGATGCCAGAGATATACTCTCTGCACCCTGTCAGATATAATATACTCAAACCCCATATCTTTAGGTGGCCATGCTGTCAATTAGAACCCAAAAATATTTTTCTGTCTTCGTCTAACAAACCTGTAAATCCCACAAGAGAAAACGGGTAAGAAATAATAAATTATTTCTCAGTGCTGATTGCCACTCAGATTATTGGATTTGAAGGAAATTCATATTTAGAATGAAATCTCCGCACGAGAAACTAATAGTTCATTATATAATGATGAATGCAAATGCTCAATAACTGCATTCAATTGAACAACAAAAATTACATAAATAAATCAGATGTCTAAGAATTATTCTGGTTTGGGTCTAAATCTTTTAAATCATAAAGTCTGGTAATGTTTGGTTTCCTAACTTTATCATTTCTTATCTGGTAACATGAACAGATATCATATGACTTGTCGTGCATACGCCATCCAACAACCCACGTCTGCCTTTTCACATAACATATATCTGTCGTGTTAGGCTTATACTGTTCTAACTATCATAACAATTTATTAACATAAACAATACATAATCAATATTACAATGTTGTTATTATCGGAAAGAAAATCAATGATAAAACAGTTACCACAGTTCATTAGTCTTACATCACAACTCACATTTATTCAATATTCCCTACCCAACCGATATTGGATTTAGTTGGGGCCATTCACCATATGCGCATAAGGGTCCTCGAGTAAAGTCTAGTAGCTAGCTAGACTTTACAATATATTAATCATTTTTCTCCACTATATGGAGGTTCAAAGATTACAGTATTCAATATTCAATCAATTCAATCACTGTGGTCTCAATCAATCATTTGCAATAAGAATCCATCAATCGATAAACAATATCACATGACAATAAACAGACTTACCTGTAATTCAGTTTCAATTGTATTGGGCTATGCATATAATACAACAGTTCAATTAATACAGTCAATCAAATATTCAAAATGCACAGCGAGTTACGATTTATTTTCTAGTCATGAATATCAGACTAATCCAATAACCCCGCACCTAATATCGTAGGCCATAAGCAAGATCACCAAAAGTCTATTCTTCTTCAACATTCTGTCTCACCAGTCTCTTTGATAATTACGCCTATATTAAATACAGTACATATATTCCGATCAAAACTTATCACATGTTTGTATAACAGAACAATTTACTTATTTCAATATTTAAATCATGAATGTGTATTTATTCAATCATTTAGTTTCGTCTCTCTGTATATATCTTCTAGGGATAATATTCTGCATATCCTTCAAAACATCTCCAATTTCTGATTTACCCCTTAAGACTTCAATTTATCTTATTTATCCCTTAACTCTCTCAGCAGTTTCTTATTTACCCATCACTTAACCAATTCCAAATTATCTCTAATTAAATAATAAAAACTTTTGATTAAAACAATAAAAGACAGACTTGCCCTTCCCTTTTCTTTCTTTACTGGAGCCAGTTCTAAATTATTTTTCTACTTCTGATCTATCTGGTAGCACCTATCTCCTTGCTCCTTTGCGCATCAAAATTTTTTTGATGGAACAGTTTTGGATTAGCTGCATGGAGATCTTTGATTAGTTGCTTGTTTTATAGGCTTTCTCTTATTAACTCGGAAGAGTTTTAGATGAAATTTCCAAGAAACTTTTGACGGAAGAATTGAAGCAATTCTTCAATTCTTCAATCCTACCGAGGTTCTCCTTTTGTAATCCAATAAAAAACAAGTCTACGTTTTTAGTAGAAATCAGGGAGGTCCCTGTACGGAGGGCGCTCATCCAAATGTGGGAGAGTCGGAGAGATTCTTATGAAGAGTCCCCTTATTTTTGTTTGTGATTTAATTAACAGGGAAGCAAGACGAAGATATTAATTTGCATCAGGATTCTTTCTCCCTCTCAGTGTTGATGTAGAAAAGAAAAAGAGAGGGTAATTTAGTCTTTTATTTTTTTAAAAAATTATTTGAGAGCTTTTATATTTTAAGTAGAAATAACTTAGAACTGGTTAAGTAATGGGTAAATAATAAGAAGCTGTTGCAAGAGTTAAAGGATAAATAAGATAAATTAAAGTCTTGAGGGGTAAATAAGAAATTAGAAATGTTTTGAAGGGTATGTAGAATATTATCCCTATCTTCTATTAATTGTGAAGTCATACTATGCTCTGTAATATCAATTAAACTCACCTGTATATAATGAAGCACATTTATAACCATCCCCAATCATTGTTTAATTAATAATAGTATCCATTTAATTAACAACATCATTTATTAATTATTTTTTATTACTTAACCTTTTTAATTAAATCACTTAAAATTGTTAACTCAGTTTCTTTTGCGGACTCATTCAATAGTTAACCTTCCAGTTGAATCACTTTAATTAAGTCTGAATTCAATAGTCTAAGTCCAGTTCATTTCATCAAATCAATTTTCAAATGTCTAACTAGTTAAATCTAAATTCAATAATATATAAATCCAATCAATTATAGTTTTAAATATTGTTAACATGTTTAATCAATTTCTAGCTTTAAAAGCAAGACTTTCTAATTAAAGTCACAGTAAAAAAATAGAAAATAACACTAACGTGCTCAATTTCTAACAGATGATCAAAACCCTTGATCAGGTAAGGTAAGAAAGAATTAAACCAAGTGAGAGAGGAAGAATACCAGTACTTGCGCTAGATGCACTGAGAGCAAGATAGCATACCCACCTAATTAATGTCTAATTTTGTGATTAATGAGGTGTTTCACCAGCATGGTGGTCATGTTTCTTTTCTTTTTCTTTTTCTTTTTCTTTTTCTTTTTCATATTCACATAATTAACCCTTCATTTATTTTAAACTTTGTAAATCAGTCCAAAAGTAAATACAAGAACATTATATATACAATACGAGCATCAATCCTATATGTATTATATCTCATAAAATTTCAATTTCTAATTTTCAAATATTCACTTCTATAATTTTTTAGACATTTGAGTTAGCAACTTATTTTTATATCAATCAATAAAACTTTAAATTATCGGTTTGATAATAATTCACACCCAAATAACTTATTCAAAATTGCTAATCAGTTGACAAAAATAATATTTGTTCTTTTAATATTACTTACTCACTGAAAAATACATTCAGACAGTTCGTATGTTATTTTCAGTTATTATTTCTTATATTCATATTTCTAAATGTTACAAAGAGAGAGAAAGAGAGAGAGTACCAACAGATTTTCATAACTAGAAGAATCGGTAAGAATTTATCAATTCAAAGTTTAAATTAGTTTGAATCGGTAGAATTTCTACCAATTCAAACTAAGCAGTTTTTTTTTTTAACTTTATCTATTAAAATATAAAAAGTTTTTAAGAAAATAGATAATTTATTAAAATAAATCATCTATTTTCTTAAAAAAAAAATTTAATTGAGAGAATTAAAAGAAAAAGAAAAACAAGTTTGCATCGGTAAAATTCCTATCTATCATTCTACTCATAAAAATTTATTAGTACTCTTTTTGTTTCTCTCCCTTCTAGTTTAGACGAAAAATTCTCCATCACTGCTAATGAGCTGAAAGGAAATTATTACAAAAAAAAAAAAAAAAAACTGAACCGAATCAAATAACGAACAATTGAGTGATAATCAAATGACTAGTAATTGAGGGATACGATTAAAAAAATAGCTTGGTTTATATTTAATCCTAAGAATATAGCTGGGTTTTGTAAATTTAAAAGAATAAAATAATTTTGTCCATACAAACACGGATACACCTTCCCTAATAATAAATTCCCTAGCTAGTTCAACTATTTCAAGTAAATTAAGGGATTAATTAAAAAGTTGTGTTTGAGTTTATATTATTATTTTATTTTTAAGTGTGATACTATAGACCGGAGGGCCATATGGCCTTTCACGAGTCCTAATGTAAACCTTTATGAAATATTTTATATTTTAAGCAATATATTATAAATGTATTGCCTTGAAATTGTAATTTGATGTGTTGTATATATATACTTGGAATTGCTAATAAATAATACTTCCCTGGATGAGCCTTTGTACCGTTTCAAAGAAGAAGAAAAAAAAAAAATTAATGTTGAATCATTGAATTTTTTTTTTGATGAAATGAATCAAATTACATTACATTATATTATTTTTGATGAAATGTCATTGAAATTTGTTTATACATGATAGTATACGGCGATGACTTATTATGAGTAATATATAAATATAGGTACGCGTAAGTCAAACTATATATATAATAATTGAAAGCTGTAGGTGTATATTTAAAACCAACAAAGCTTAATTTATGTCCCCTAAAAGATATTTCCCTATGTACACCTTTCTATACATATTAATATATACCCTTAATAATTTTTCTAATCCATTTTCATGTAATGGCAAGTTCGGATTGAAGTTTAGAGTTTCTTAAGGTTCATGTGTATATATATATATATATATATATATATCAATATCATACATGTTAGTTGGAGGTGGCACAGCTCAATATTTTATTTTTTATTTTTGGTTAATAATTTCTCTGTTATTTACTCTATATAAACTTGATTTGATGACTTGATTCTCCTCTTATAGATCATTCATTTGTACTAATTAAAATAAGAAGGATTTAAATGCTTTTATTTTTCAACCCTCCGCCACACCCTCCACTTTTTTAAAAATTTAAAGACAAAAGTTTTAGAACTTAAATAATAAAATAGAGTTGTTGGATATATGATCTAATTTACTTTATATATATGCATACAATAAAATACAACTTTTTTACATCATTTTAGTAGGAAATAGTAACTTGAAAATTATTTTGAATATACATATCCACATCATTAAATTTGTACATAATTTTGATGTAATTTAAACAAAATCAGAATGTCATAAAAATTTACATATAATTAATTAAAAATTATATTTAACTGATGTAAAAAAAAATTGAATAATTAATTTTTTTAAAAATGGAGCATAGTGAAAGTATTGGAACTCTCATTTAAAATTAAGGAAGCGATAGTTATGTTCAAAGATAGCGACTGGCATTAAGTAGGTGGCATCACCACTGGAAATTTAAAATTTAAATATTGACATAATCTCATAAAATATGTACATGTTAGTTATGGAATCCATGTTGTGTCATTTATGTCTATAAAATAATTTATCATGACCAATGTTATTAAATGCGGTTTTCATGCGGTATGCGGAAGGTCACTGCATACCGCATATGCGGTATGCGGCCGCATATGCGGATTTTAATGCGGACTTATATATGCGGATTAGACACGTAAAATGATCAAAATACTACTGCAAATTGGATAAATAAATTTAAAATGAAAAATCCATAATCCAACCGTACTATTTTTGTATATATAAACAGAGATGCACAGATAATTAACTGATATGATTTGCATTTTTATTAATAAATGTATTTGGATCCGATTTAATTAGGATTTCTTTTCTAATTAATTTTTTTTTAGTTGGACTGTAGTATATGCGGTCCGCATAGTCGTTTTCTATGCGGTTCCTGGCTGCATACGCATATGCGGCCGCATATGCGGTTCATGCGGCCGCATTTTATTACACTGATCATGACCATTTCTTAATAGCCTGAATTCATATACGTGCCCTGATACCATTTGTGATCCTGAAATATATATATAGTTTTTACTTGATGAGGTAGCTAACTGCATAAACTATTAAATTGAATAATTTCAATTGAAAGGGTTAAATAATGTGTTTTGTGATCATTCTCTAATTTGATATATAATGTATTTTGTGATCACTCTCTAATTTCAATTGAAAGGGTTAAATAATGTATTGAACCATTGATCACTTAATTTCTTTTTCTCGGCTGGCGCCGCGCCCATGCTTTTATATATAATTTCCCCTAATTATTCCATGTTTGACCTCCAAATTATTATTTTTTAATCCTTTTTGAAGGAATATGATTTGATCCTGTCTCAAGGAATGGCATATTCAATTTTTGGTAAACAATTTTGGAAAAGTATATTTTGTTATAGAATTAAACTAACTGTGAATATTAAATTAGTATGATATTTTTTATTTTATTTTGTAAATTATATGGATGTACACATAAAATGTAAGACCAATAGAGTCAGATATAAATATTAAATGATGCTATTAATTAATTAATTAATAGCTTGGGCTTCCAAGCAACAAGCGTTGGAAAAAGGTTCACGAAAAACTATTGACCATTTGGGCCCAATAATCGAAATAATTTTCTCTTTTAATTTCATGTCGCATTGATGATCGAATAGATAATTAAATAAGTAGATACAAACTTTAATTTTCTTTTGCAAGATATAAACAAACTTTAATTTATATTGCTAATCAAGAACTTACCGCTACAAATCCAAAATATAATCCAAAACATTGCTTAATTTCGAATTGGTTATGTCTTTAATTTCTTTTTATGCACGCAATTTGTTGTCATCTGAGCTATTCATCAAAGTTTATCAATTGTCGATTGTCAAAATTATGTAATAGAACTTGATGGAAATTAAGTACTGTTCTGTACGTTCTGCCCATGGTTCCTTCAGAAAAGATAAGGAGATCATTAGATCTCAGTTAAGTTGTTAACCATCCAACGCGAGCGAAATAGTAGGTAATTAATTCTTATATATAGATATAATTTAAGAGACTGGTAATTTAATTATAGATAATATGAAAATACATAAGCGCCCACTGCCACTAGTCATGGTATAATTAATCAACTCTTTTTAGTTTCGCATCTCCTTATAAACAAAAGAAGCTGGGAACAACTTCAAAAACCACTCAATTATTTCGAAATAAAATATTCTGATAGACATTTTGAGCGGTCTGCATGGACATTTTGAGCGTAGCAGCAAACTGCATATGCATATGCATATGCAGTCTATACGGCCGTATTTAAAAACACTGACTCAAAGTTAAGTCGACCTAACTTAACTATTTAGATCCAGTGTTGTAAATAACAGTTTGCGCTCGTTGAACAGACGGGGTACTAGTACATAATTAATCAGAATTATGCGGACGATTAATTGTTTTCATTAAAATTATGTTTACGTATTCATAATTAATTAAAAATGATTTATTTAACTAATTAAACTTATCAAATAAACTTAATTAACTTAGTTCTATTATTATAACATGACATTTCACTTTTTTTTTCCTAACAATACATACGCACTTCACATGTGTAAGTAACACATTTATTTAATGAAAAACTAAATTCGAGAATTAAGCCTTTTAAAGTAAGTAAGATGAAAAACTATATATAAAAAATATTGGATGTATATCCAAGCACAAATAAAACTACAATACAAGATTTATAAAACTTGTTGTCACACGCAGTCACAGAAAAAAAAAGCAATGTAAAAATAAATACTCAGGAATAAATAGACGATTAAACGGAAATAAATGGAATAATCGAGAATAATCGGCCGATTAATAAAAAAAATCCGCAAACATACCTCCAATTAGTATATTCGTAACAGTTTGACTGTCATTCACGATTAAATGGATGTTTAATAGACTGTTAAGGCCATTTTTTACAACATTAGTAGACCTAGAAGCCCAATAAACATTAATCACCTCTCTCAATGGTTTAAATTTATTCCACCTCTAGACCTAGAGTGGAAAAAACGTGTTGTGCCGTGTTGTAACTAGCATTACCGTGACTTTGGTCGTGTACATGCCGTGACCATTTTATTATAATTTAAATTAGTTTATTCAAGATTCACCATTTGATCAAGATTTAACGATCCTAATTGCACGTGACTCGCGTGACCACGTGTTGTGCTGTGCCGTGACTAGATCTTTCGCGTGATGTGCCGTGCCGTGTTAAATTTTTAAAAAATGATCATTGCACGCGAATAGTCACAGCACGGGACACGCAAGTCACGGTACGTAACCAACATGCGTGCCGTGCCGTTCCGTGACGAAGCTGGCTCCGTCGTGCCATTTTTCCCACTCTATCTTGACCTCACTTGTGCGGTTCTTGATTTATGTCGTTATATTTTTTTCACTTCACCCTCTCTTTAGTATGCAAACTATATTTTCATAAATTAATTCATATATTATTATGAATTAATTTTATGAATATTAATTATATTATTTTGTTATGTTTAAAATTTGTACTTTTAATTTTTTTTTTCTTCTATCAACAATGTCTGTGAGCAATTTCTATTATGCTATGTTCCCTGCACCCTGCTGGTATGTAATAATTTAATTTCAATTTAATTGTCAATATACTGCTATTTTTTAGAATATAAATAAATGTATTGCTATTTTTAATTTCATTTTGATTGTCAACTTATCTATATAATTATGTGCTGGTAACTTTAAATTATTATTTAGAATGTCATTTATTTCTTATATTATGCAATGTTATTTTTTAATTATGTTATTATAATTTAAATTTATTTCTAATAAAGAATTGATGCAAAGTAGGCCGAAATTTAACTTAACACAAATTCTACCAAACAAAAAGTAGCTTAAACAGTTACTTTAGACCTCAACTTAACATAATAACTAAAATCGGTCTAAATTATAATAGTTAACTTAGACCTCTTTAACTTTATGCCTCTATCAAGCATCACCTTAAGATTAGGGAGAAAAGATGTGATGGGTAAATATTTGTTCAAGTATTTTATTTTTTTAAAAGGTAAAAAATGAAATAAATCACTCTATTTAATTTTGTAGCATGTTTTTCCTTCACATTTAGAGAAATACAAACTTAACCATCTTCTCATTTTCTTTCCTTCTCTTTTCACCCAAATTAGAAAGTAGATCCTAATAAGAGACCAACACCTTATATACGTGCATCCGTACTTTTCATATTTGAACTATTTGATTTAAACACACTGTTTTAATTTATCTGCCAACGTGATTTACAAAGAATTATTTATGTAAATTTAATTTGTTTATTTTAGATGGAAAGATTTTAATCGGAGTTATATATAAACAAACTTACAATAAAAAAGGAAGCTGATATGAGTACCCACACTGTATCCGCACCTAAACTGTCATAACTGCTTGTGGAGACTGCAACTATTCCAAAACTGTAATTTTATTTTACAAATATTAATAGTAACATTGTGAAGTATATAGCTCAAACAGGACAAGTATTTATATCTATACAATGAACTACATATATGATATATGAATTTTCATAAAATAACCGTACCCCGCAACTTTTATTAAAAAGTCCTCGCGTCATACCCGCAATAGGGACCACTCAAACAGTATATGGTGTTCAGATTCCAATCAAACTCTCTAATGCCCACATCATCACTTATTGCTTCATTTGCACGATGCAAATCTTCATAGAAACGATACAAATTTTTTTTTTTGGTTTAAAGCCCGTAGGCGCTTTCCATTAAACAATAGGAGTTTACAAGATTGATGCCCAGCGTTTATTATATATACATATGGGCATTCGCAGTACTTAAAACTCCCAGTTTAAAACCTGCATGATTCTGGGAAGGAAGGATAGGTGAAACCAGTATAGTGGAACTGTTCCACTCGTGCCCGATTTGCCAAAAGGTGGGCCTGTGTATTCTCTTCCCTTGGTATAAACTTACAGCAGAAATTTGGTTGTGTTCTTAGGATTAGAGCAATCCTATATAGCTCAGCATAACACCTCCAATCGACAACCTCCATAGCTCGCTGGGTCGCCTTGGAATTGAGAGTATCTACCAACAGTTTAGAGTCCGTTAAGAAGCAACATTTTGTAATTCCTTGATGTACCGCTTGTTCCATTGCCATCAGTACTGCCCTGACCTCGGTTTGAAATGGTGAGGCCGCCAATGGAAGTCCCCTAGCCTCATATAACACAAGATGTTGATCACGTAGCATTATGTATGCCGCTCCTCCTTTGCCTGAAGCATGAAACGACCCATCAGACCATGCATAGTGACCTTCACCCCCTAGATTCGGTTGGAGCTCACTTGTTACATTTTTGACACTTTGGTTCGCATGGACAGCAGAGAAAACAAGTGGTTGAGTCCCAGGTGCTAGGCTAGCAGAAATTATGCTTGCCGGTATCGGTGTGACATCCTCGAAGACACACTTGCACCTGGCCTTCCAAATATTCCATGCGAGAGTCATGAAAAGCACCGTTTCTGCCTCTGTGAGATTGCTCCAGATCTGAAGCAGGGTGAGCAGCAGCTGTTGCCGAGGTAAATCCGAGGTTCTGAGTCCCAACGGCGATAGGAACCAAGTTGCTCTTGCGTGAGGGCAATGAAGAATCACATGTGCCGCATCTTCTATCGGAGAATAACAGAGTGTACAATGAGGTGCGATGGTACTTAATCTTGTTGCAAGCGTCCCAGCAGATGGTAAAGCCCCGTTTAGGACTTTCCAAAAGAACATGCGCACTTTTGGCAAAACACCCTTAGTTTTCCAAATTTTCTTCCAAACCTGTCGTTCCAGGTTCGTTGTTACCTGACTCTCAAAAGCATGCAAAGATTCTAACATGTGATATGCTCGTTTAACGGAGAACTCACCAGTCGTTGCCCATGTGAACATAAGTTTGTCCGGAATTCCGGGCATAAGAACCACCCCCCCTAGTTCCCTAGCAATGCGACTTGCTAAATGATTTCCTGCAAAGTTTTGCAGCTTCTGAATGTCCCATGTCATGGTATTGCCATCAAAGAGGGATGCTACCTTTTGTTGCACCTGTTGTCTTGTAGGTTGAGGGAGCTGGCTCCAATCACTGAACCAAGGCTGGGCATATGCCGGGCAAGTAAGGCCATCACCTAGGCACCATCTAGCGTTGTGGGCTAACACCGCACGATGCTGTAGCATTGCGCGCCATAGCCTTGTACATGGCGCATCTCTATGTGTATGCCAAAAGGTTGATGCCGGGAAGTACTTTGCACGCATGACTTGAGCCCATATAGCTTCATTGGCCGAAACTAGCTTCCATGCACATTTGAGAATGAGTGCATTATTCATGGCAGACAATTTGCGCAAGCCTAGACCCCCATCTAATTTCGGCCTTGTCAGCTTATCCCATTTCACTAAGCATAGTGGTCTAGAGTCAGATGTACCCCAGAAGAAACGCACACATTTGGACTGAATTTTGTCCAGAACTGATTTGTGAATCAAAGTGCTGCCCATTTGATAGACAGGTAGCGATTCCAGCACTGATTTAATAAGTACAAGTTTACCAGCCGGAGAGAGTAGTTTCGCTTTCCAAGCGTGCAACCGTTTGTCTATTTTTTGAAGGAGATCTTGAAATGCGCGAGGACGGGAGACGTTGACCGGGCTTCCCAGATATGTTTCATTTTCTTCAGCAAATTTAGCTCGAAAGATTCGCATAGTTGACCTTATCTGTGCCAGAGTGGAACGCTTAGAAAACCAAATTTTTGATTTCTCCGGGGATATACGCTGTCCCGAGAGACTGCAAAACATTTGAAGCACTTTATCGATTCGACCCGCCTCTTGCCGAGAGGCAGACCCCATTATAAGTAGATCATCGGCATACAAGAGATTTGTTAGTGGAGGAGCTTGTCGAGCCAAGGTGAGTCCCCTGATTCGGCCTTGTTGTAGTTCATGCTGAAGCATGGATGTTAGGACATTCATGCAAAGAATAAATATGTAAGGGGACAACGCACAACCTTGTCTAAGCCCCCACAAAGGCGTAATGAAACCGCCACCTGATCCCTGAAAAAGGATAGTGAAGCAAGCTGATCGAACGCATGCCATGATCCATGTGATAAAGATCCCCGGTATAGCATGTGCGGACAAGGACTTCTCAATGAAGGTCCAGCTCATTCTGTCGAACGCCTTGGATAAATCCGACTTTAAGCAGAAAGCCGACTGATGGAAACCGCTTTGTGAAAAAGAATGGAGAATCTCTCTCATGATAATGATCTGATCTGAAATCTGACGGCCCGATGTGAAAGCCACTTGGTTCGGGTGCACCAGATGTTGCATTACTGGTTTTAGCCTATTTGCAAGTATCTTAGAAATAATCTTGTAGATGACATTGCAAATGCTAATAGGTCTATAGTCCGTTACCTTTGTCGGTCTATCAATTTTCGGAATCAGAACCATATTTGACCTGGAGATCTCCGGAGTTAGCTCCGCTGTCGTAAAGAAACGGTTGACTTCATATTCAATGGTCGGCTTGAGAGATGGCCAGAATTTTTGTACGAATCTCGCGTTAATTCCGTCCGGACCCGCCGCTCGATCCGGTCCCAAGCTGAAAACCGCCGAGGCAATCTCATTAGCTGTTGGCATCATTTGCATTCCTAGCACATGCTCCTGGCTTAAGACTGGTAAGGTATTGGTCAGACTTTGCGACACCTCCTCCGGCCAGCGGTGGGGTGAATGATCGGGTTCACAATAGATACTCTTAAAGTGACGGATAAAAGCATCTCGAATATGTCCCGGGTCGATGGTCCAAGTGTGGTCCTGTAGCTGAAGCATGTGAACTGTATTCTTGCGTCTTCTAGAATTGACGGTGGCATGGAAGAAGGCGGTGTTGAGGTCGCCTTCCTGCTCCCATCTTAATCTCGTTCTTTGATACCAGTAGGTGTTGATTTGTTGAAGGCATGCGTTATATTTTTGCTGTAATTCCTTTTCTTCACTAAAAACCGCATCACAGGGCTGAGCCGATTGCGTCTTGAGCATCTGATGTTCAATTTCAGATATATGGTGATCAGGTCTAGGTTGTTTTCGAACCCATTGCTGAACATGCTTCCGTACTCTTGCAACTTCTGTTTTCCAATTATTCGTGGGCTGCTCCAATATATGTTTACAAACACTTTCAAACTCGGGGTGATGGAACCACCAATTCTCGATTCGAAACTTTCCTCTGTGGAGCGGGGGAGGGGGAGTTGTACGAAGAAGTATCGGATGATGATCACTATTAAACTTCGGCAGATGATATACTGCTGCTGTTGGAAAGAGAGCAGTCCAGGGTGCTGTTGTGAGAACGCGGTCGAGTCGTTGCCTAATCAAGGTGCCTTTAAATTGGTTGTTAGACCAAGTGAACGCAGGGCCCCGATAGCCGAGGTCTAAAAGGGCGGCCTGTTGCACCATTGTTTGAAAACCTCGCATATGTCGTGTCTGACCACTTCTTCCGCCACTCTTTTCACAAGACATCAAGGTTGAATTGAAATCGCCAAGCAAACATAAAGGTAAATGAGACCGAGAATAGAACAAAATACGATCCCATATATATTCGAATACTACATGGTGCGGGTCACCGTAGATGAAGCCCAAAATGAATGACCACTATCATTTTCTACCCTAACAAAGAAAAAATAAAAAGAGCTTTCTAACATAGTAATCCTAGTATCATCGGACCACAGTAGCCAAAGTCCACCGCTCTTGCCGGTTGAGGAGATGATTTCAAAATTTGGAAGAGGGAGTCGAGCAATGCGACTTGTAGCTGTTGCGGTGTTACACTTAGTTTCTGAAATAAACGCTATATGTGATTTAGTGGCATGGAGGTACCTATGCATAGTTTGTAATGTCGCGGGGCCTCCACTCCCGCGACAGTTCCAACTTAGTATATTCATTGGTCCCTCGGCGGCGATTTGGGGCTCGCCGCCCTAAGCCTCTTGTGGTAGCCCGGAGGTGGAGAGGGGCTGTCATGGCTAGAGTGAAGCTCCCTGATGGTGAGGTTACGTGTTTGAGAGGTGATTGAATTGTTGTCACCAGGGGTCAGAGATGCACGGTTTGTTTGCTGCCGGGTTGGGGTTTGCTGGCGGTTTAGGGGTACGGGTTGGGGCAACTTCTGTGCTGCCAGCGGGTTAGTGGTACGGGTTGATGTTTGCTGCCGGGTTTGGGGTACGGGTTGGGGCAGCTGCTGTGCTGCCAGTGGCGGGGAGGTACAGTAATGTTGGGCTGATGGAGGGGTGTCACGGTTGGGGGTTGGTCTAGTCGGGTCCCAAAGGGGGGGTCACTGATGGAGGGCTTGGCGGTATAGGGTTAGGGTTCGGGTTTAGGCTTGTGTGAAGGTCCTATGCCGGCTGTTGGGGGTCAAACCCCTCGTCCTCTGGTAAATCTCGCGGTACAAGAGATGGGCAGTTGATCCAGGGTCCCATGCGGCGGTCTCGGAGCAGTGGCATCTCAGGCCGGTTTGCATTGGTCGGTTCAGCACACAGCTGCAGCACACGGCTTCGCTTGGCACACCCAGAAATCTCATGTCCAATGAAACCACAGTATTTGCAAAGTCTATTTGTCCTTTCATATACAAGATAGACAGTTATTGGGCCGAGTGTGGGGTGGTCGAGCGGGATGGAGTCTTGAAGGCCTTCATTTACATTGTAGGAGATCTTAGCTTTCATAAAGAGCCTCCCCGCATTGTAGCCCTGCTTCACTTCAGACACTGGAATTCCAATACCACGTGCTAAGTAGAGAATACCTTCCACCGATAGCATTTCCGGAGGGACATTATGAAATTGAGTCCAAATGGCCGCGTGACAAACAAACTCCGGTTTTAGCTGAGATGGTTCATGTACCTTGCGCATGGAGACGATGTCCGAGCGGTACAGCCATGGTTCTTGTCGAAGGACTTCATACATTTCCCTTGAGCACACAAAATCGATCAAGTACGTGTTCTTAGCAATAGGAGAGATTCTTGTAGCTGGGTGTGCCCCCCAATTGTTCATCATAGAGCTTATGAAATTATCATCAAAAACCAAACGGTCGGTCATAACTCGAGCTAGACAGGACAAAGACCAATCCCTGGATGCTGTGATTTGTTGAGGAAGGGGTAGGCGACGGCTAGAAGATGAGGAATTGGAAGCAAGAGAGGCAAAGAGAGTAGAAATCTCATCATTGTTATGCATGGTGTCAGTCAAGGTTCTGGAGGTATAAGGAGGGGGAGGGGGGCCGAGAAGGGATGCAGTGGTTGGGAGAGATAACGGGCTTGTTGGTTTTTTGTCGCTTTTATAAGGCAGTGGCGAGGAGAGTTTGTCTGCATGAAATTGGGGTGGTTGAGTATTTTGTCCCAGATGTTTGTCACAGAAGCTGTGTAGGTTGCATGTGGTCGGGTCTGGATGTGGCATGTAGTGACCCATTTCAGGTGCTGCAGCTTGTGCATTTGAAAATATAGGAGACCGTTGTATAGTGTGGCTAAGCTGAGCAGAAAAGTTAGGGGCTACAGTTGGAGAATTCTTAGGGTGCATTGGCTTTTGTAAATCATTGTGGAGAAGCAGCCGTGTAACCTTTGGTGTTGTTGAGACAGGAATTATTGTTGAGACAGGGTTTGTGCAGACTTCACCTTTATATTGCATTCCTTGTTGCAGAGGATCAAAGCAAGCAAAAGGGATTTGCAAATGGGACAAAACAGATGGATCTTGTTCTTTGGAAAGGTGGGAAAATCTTGTATGGATTTTTTCTCTGATGGGAGAGGACACGTGTGTAACATGCAAGTGTCTAACTTGTTGGTGGAAAGATTGAGTGGGAGATTGACAACACTTGTCAGCCCCAGGATTTTTGTAAGTGGTTGGAATGCATGAGATCTTGACACGTATGGCTTGGTATAGTGGGGGGCGCATGCATGGCCGAGTAGGAAGGGTTGTGGGCTGCCGGCGATCATCCGGTGGTGTGGTGCCGAAGAAGAAGCAGAGGGCAGCCATACATATGGTCGATGCTACCAGTATGGAGTGTGGGAATAAGCAAAATGTGCCAACTTTAATCATTGCCGTGGTAAAAATATTAGCATTAGGGTTTTGCACCAGGGTGGCCAACCGCAACGAGTTAACATCTAGCACCGGGACGCCAAGGAACGTCGCCCTCATACTATCATGGCAGCTTATCGCGTGTGCCCGAATGGGAGACGAGCTGTCTTCCTCAGTCTGATCGTCGCCATAGGGGTTTTGGGGGTCGGCAAAGTCCGGATAAGGCCTATACCTAGGCGGTATGTGAGGGTAGTCGTCCCATTCCTTCACATGTACTCTACATTCGGCCCAGAATCTGGCAAAATGTACTGTAACGTACCTAGAAACTGCCCGCGGGTCAAGAGAACGGATGGAAGCTTCAATACATTATTTATCAAACCCCATGAGATTATTAGCATTGACATGCAAAACCTCCCCGAGTTGTGACAGAAAACGAATTATATAGAACTCATGCCACAGCGGGAGCGGGAATCCGGTGACTATAATATCCAGTTGGTAAGCAAATGACGGCTGACGGGAGAGGTAGAGGTTAGGGTCCCATGGACTTAGCAATATATCACGGTCAATGCACCATGGCAGAAGCTCTTGGGCCACTCGTGCACGGTTAAGGAAGCTCGGTAGTCGGATGAGGTAAGAGCCAATCTCCCAAGGCATGAAAGGGTATAGCAAAATAGATCCACCATACATATGGGCTAGCTGGAGTTGTACTGCAACGATGTAGTCATGCATGCGGTAGTTGGGGGACCACAAGATTATTGTATGCACTAGATCCACATTAACTGCATTGAAGGCTGGGACCTCTGTAGAGAAGTAAATAGCTGTTCTTTCAACTGGGGAATTAGCGGGTCTGTAGGGATATGGTTGTTCCATGTTGTAGCAGTAAAACACTGGAAGTAAAGCCTGGTGTTAATGCAAGTAGCAGTGTCTTGAATGCAAACGTAGGTGAGAGATGTAAATGGTCGAAAAGTGGGGGAGACAAGGTAGGTAAGAGATAAGTTTTTTATAAAGTTTAGGAAATATAAAATTCGTTGATTAAGACAAAGGAGCAGGTGTTGCTATTGGGCAGAAAGGTGGTGGAAGAGGAAGAGCAAGGGAAAAGGAGAAGGTGAGGGGTCGCCCGGGGAATCACTTCAATCGCCAACATTTCGCCTTACTAACGGGTCTCCTAAATTAACGGGTCTCTAAACGATACAAATTCACCTCATCAAATGCATCACCATTATATTGTATGCATAATTCAGCTCCAAAAGACTCATTTAGATCAATATCCAACTCATTTAGATCAATATCCATCTTAATATTGAATAATAAAATGTAAAATATTATCATTTTAACATTTTACATATTACATATGCAAAATATTCATATTTGTTATAATTAATGAATACACATGCAATCAAGCATTGACATAAATGTATCCAAGATTTAATATCTGTAATACCAAAATGTACATGACTATTCTGTCAAGTATTAACACTAAAAATGAGAAGTATTTATATTTGCCAATACATACACATACACACTAAAAATGAGCATTAAACCCTAACCATCAAGGTCCTAATACGGACCGTATTGCCCAATACGGTCCATAACCGAAGGCGTCTCTTGGGGAATAACTGCCGACAGCTGTTTCCAGATCAGTTTCTTAGCCCCTACTCAACCTCCAGACGTCCCTCCACTCCTATATAAGGCCCCTGGGCAGAAGAATAACTTATCTTTGTAATTAGGGTTAGATTTGATTAAAGTGAGAAGAGAGGAGTGCTTGTAACAATGCCGTTCCGCGGCTAAGTTCATTTTCTTAGGGCCAGGCAGTAAACCTTGTTACTCTTGATGTTTTGATATATATATTTCTGTTGATTATGATTTCTTGTTGTTGAAACAAAATGTTTTTGTGATTTACTATATCTTCATCTAACTTCAATGATCTAGTTTGAGTCCGTTAGGGTAGTGACAGTACTTTAATGGTAAGAGAAACTATTTGTATGAATTAGCCTCGTTGAGATCTATTAGGTTTATGTGAAGAAAATCTTAGCGGCGAAACCATAAACCAGACCAACAAAACGCGTACAAAATTCCATCACTTGCGTAAGGTAAATCGCAGTGATCTGTGTAGTAATTTGGGGTATTTGAGAGATCAGACATTTGCGTAAGGAAAATCGCAGTGTCCTATGTAGAATCTCGGTGAAAGATCTGTCATTCTTGCGTAACATAAATCGCAGTGACCTATGTGGTGTCTTTCATTAAACAACAACAGGAAATCAGATGCAACAGGAATATATTGTCAAGGTGGATTGAGTGGCAATGGTGTGCCGAAACCCTAGGAATTCTCATCTCTATCTTTATTTTAATTACTTTTAATTGCTTCCTAATTTACATTGATCAAAACAACATCTCTCAATTTTCAGATTTCGTCTAGCCTTTCGAAAGATTGTGATTTGATCGCTCAAAGCATTGAACCAATATTCCCTGTGGATCGACCTCGAATATACTACTCGATAGGATTGTGCGCTTACAGTCCGAACCGATAGCATTTCCGAGTTTATAAATATTAAAAGAAACATTGCTCTCTTTTGAGTGATCAGAAGCCCCCACCAATTTTCTCAAATTCTTTTGTTAAATGTCAATTTTGGAAGAATAGCTTATTGACATATGACATTAATTATATGTACCTATAAAGTATAAATATAAACAAATTTAAAAGAAAACGAAAGAAATGGACTGACATAGGTAACCAATCAGGAATTGATTATTTTTGCAAAATGGAATGAAATTGACCACTCTGTCCCCTTTGGTCCAAATGGACTAAATTCAATGAATGTCTTTTCAATTTATGTTTTTTTTTTATGTTTTGTATTTCCACTGTTACTCAATCATAGACAAGTGTAATTTGATCAATATATTTGATAGAAAATATAACGTTAAGATTAACTATATATTTTAAAAGTTGAAAGACAAGCCATCTAATTATTTAATATCTATAAAATAGTGTTTTTTCTGAATTTTGAACTTACAACCTCTCACACGGAGAACATTGATTTTTGCCATTAAATTAAAAGCTGGTTCTCAGATTAGCTACATATCTACAGGCGTAAATATGTATAATTATTCAATACTTTCAAAGAAGTGTGATTTACTCTGTATTATTGATTAGCCAGCTGATTGCAATACCATTAAGTATAATTTCAATCAAGAACTGAGTTGGCAATATCTATATTTTTTCAAGAAAAATTGTCAGATAAACATGAATCCTATATATATATATATTAATTCGTAGGTAGCAAAGCAACATACAAAGAAGCAAGTGGAGCAAGTGGGTTCTCACATTGGCAATAATTGAGCAATTGGTTCAAATTTATGTGTTAAGATGCACTCATAAATAATTTCTAAGGCTATTTTTTTGTTGAATTATTTCACTAAGGGTCCAAGATATGCTTACATCATGATATGATTTGCTTCTGCATTAGACATGACGACATCTTTACACGACTAATTAATTTTAAGCTAGATGAGATCTTGACTAAATGATATTTCTACTTTAAATCTATAATTTAACTTCTCTTTCACCAAACATAGAAAATTAAATTTGAAATTTTTGCCATTTTCAAATAGAGTAGGGTTCAAATGCCTTCATTTTTTTGTACCTCCATGATACCTTCATTTTTAAAACATTTAATAACTCAAAATTTAAAACTTAAAAGTCAAAATAAAAGCATTAGATATGATCTACATCATTTCAACTATGCACGTGTAAAAAATTATGATATTTCAATTTTGTTGTGTTTGTCATCGAGAGTTTGTAAAAATGTATTGATGTGAATAATTTCTAGATGTTCATTTTTTAACTTATTAATTCACATAAAAGCAAAATCAAAATGAGATAATTTTTTATGAGCACGCAGTGAAAATCATATAGATCACATCTAATAGTTTTATTTTGACATTTATATTTTAAATTTTGAGTTATTAAAGGTTTTAAAAATGGAAGCATAATTGAGGCACAAAAAATAAAAACATTTGAACCCTCCACAATATCCTCTTCCAAATATCATGATATTTAATTAAGTGGTATCAAGCAAGCCATTCTATCATTTGCAAAACAGGAATGTAAAGTTAGAAAACATAAATATAATATATTAAAATTTTAAGTTTAAAACCAAGAGTCTAGCTAGCACAGATGATGATGTTCCTTACTTCATACGGCCGAGAGTATATATTTCATGACTTAATCCATATGATTCAATTATTAGTTATTTCTATTACTTTTATGAGTTGAGAACCACTATATCACTTTCTATCTGATTTAATTTATTTGTCCTTATTTATTTTATTTTATTGGAAGAGTCTTGTATGCATGCATGGTTGTATTTATGCATATGTATTTGAGGTATTTAAAGGGATGATAACCACTCTCTATAAATTGAAAATTGAAAATTTTCAGTTCTGTCCTTTAAAACTTTTAATTTTTTATAATATATATAGAGATGGGCTACGGTGCTTCGCAAAGTAAATGGTCTTTTTACTTCACGTCATATTTTCATTTTAAAAATTCAAACAACCGATCTGAACCGTTCAATATGTTCTAAATATTGAAATGTGCTTGGAGACTAAATTGTACATTTTTTGGAATTTTTTTACTATTTATTAAGCCACTTTGAAAATCGTTGATCTGGTGGTCCAGAAATTTTTACTGTTTTTTACTGTTCACAGTGGATCAGCGATTTTCAAAGTGGCTTAATAAATAGTAAAAAAAATTCAAAAAATATAAAATTTAGTCTCTAAGCACATTTCAATATTTAGAACATGTTGAACGGTTCGGATCGGTTGTTTCGATTTTCAAAATAAAAATATGGCGTGAAGTAAAAAAGACCATTTACTTCACGAAGCACCGTAGCCCATCTCTATATATATATATATATATATATATATATATATATATATGAGTCTCGCTAATGTCATAACGTTATAATTTCAGCTTAAGTTATAACGAGTCATTTTTGGTGATTTCAAAGTCCGAACAGTCGATCCAAACCGCTCAACGTGATCTCCATATTAAAATGTGCTTGGAAACCAAATTTTATATTTTTTGGAATTTTTTTACTATTTTTTTAGATAGGTACAAAATAACTGTTTTGAGATTATTCTGGACCATCCAAAACAGTGATTTTGTACCTATCTAAAAAAATAGTAAAAAAATTCAAAAAAATATAAAATTTGGTCTCCAAGCACATGTTAATATGAAGATCACGTTGAGCGGTTTGGATCGACTATTCGGACTTTAAAATTGCCAAAACTGACTCGTTATAACTTATAATGAAATTATAACGTTATGACATTAGTCAGACTCTATATATATATATATATATATATATATATATATATAGACACACACATAGAGTATGGCTAATTTGCTTCCGGAAGCATTTCGGACGAGGTGCTTACGGGGGCATATCTTAGTATTTGATGTTCAAATAACAAATCCAAACCGTTAGATGTTCAATCTATATTAAAATGTACTTGGAGACCAAATTTTACATTTTTTGGAATTTTTTTACTATTTATTAAGCTGGTTTGAAAACCGTTGTTTTCAATGGTGCAGAAATTTAATAAAAACAGCGGTTTTCAAACCAGCTTAATAAATATTAAAAAAATTCCAAAAAATGTAAAATTTGGTCTCCAAGTACATTTTAATATAGATTGAACATCTAACGGTTTGGATTTGTTGTTTGAACATCAAATACTAAGATATGCCCCCGTAAGCACCTCGTCGAAATGCTTCCGGAAGCAAATTAGCCATACTCTATATATATATATATATATATATATATATATATATATATTATTAGTCTCCCTCAGAAACAAATTTGCAAAACAGCCTCTCTTATCTCAATTTTCTGATTCCGCCCTGAGTATAATGAAGATAAAATGTTGTTATTAGGCTGGCATTAGAGTGAGAAAAATGGCACGGCGCCGGCGGAGCCAGTTCCGTCATGGAACGGCACAGTTACAGCACGGAACAGTACGACACTTGTGACTGTTACGTGCCGTGATTCGTGTGTCACGCGAAATATCTAGTCACAGCACGACACGACACGTGGTCACGCGAGTCACGTGTAATTAGAACCGTTAGATCTTGATCAAATGGTGAATCTTGAATAAACTAACTTAAATTATGAATAAATAGTTAAACGTAACCAGTCACGTTTGGACACAACACGTTTAGGCACAGTGTGACTCGCGTGCCGTGACTATTCGCGTATTGTGACCACCTTCAACATTTTGGTCACGGCACGGCACGGCACGTATGATTGTTCACTTGGTTACGGCACAAGACCAAAAATCACAGCGTATTAGTAACGGCACGGCACGGCACGGCACTTCACATTTTTACCCCACTAGCTGGCATATGCGGTATCGGTATCGTAAGTCTTAGATACAAACGGACAAGTTTAAAAAATATGTAAGGTAGAATTAATTTAACTAAAATAGTCATCGATCCGTTGAATTATTACTACCAAAACTGTTGAATATGTTATAGACAACTTGCTCTTGCTGTGAGGCACATAAAACATAGTATGTACGTGGTTGATGAAAGAGCTTTCATATGTGTAAAAAAGTCATGTGGAAAAGATGTTTGCATATATCGATCTCTTGAATTAATTCCATAGCTATCAAATCTCAATTGAGGTTGTTGAACTGTTGGAGAGATTTCACGCACACGCGTTTAAATAAATTAATGCATGTCAGGCTCAAGCCTCAATTAACTTAATTCCCAAGTATTGCGTCGCACTAATTATTTTGACAATTTTGAACACTATAAATATATATAGTCTTATAATTAAATTTTATACAATTTAAGTATTACTTGATGATGCATTAAAAATTATTAGTTTTAAATTGTGAAAAATTTGAAGTTATGCTTTATTTTTAAAAAATTGTGAAGATAATCTTAATAAGAATTATCAAGTGATCCCCTAGCTCTAATATAAAAAATTAGATAGAAGTGGACATGTGACATGTGAAATGGACAGCTAGTGTATCCATTTGTGATGAAAAGTAACTATTAGATAGAAGTGTATAAAAACGATATAAAGCACTTTTTGCTCCAATGCGTATATTTATTTTCAAAATGAAGCTTTACAAATTTTAAGTTGTAAATTTTGAAAGGTTGAGATTGCTTTGTAAAACAAAATGGAGTCAAATAAAGCAAGGTAACTGAGTTTGGTCTCCCAAATGGGTAGCTTTCAGTATCTTGAGTTTTGAAAATTACTTGATTGGTTACAATTTGTCAAATAAGTTGGGTTGCAAATTATTTAGGGACACACCATCAACAAACAATAATAGAAAATATAATATGAAAAAAAAATAAACTAGCTAGTTAAAAAGTATGATAAATACATATGGCAATGCATGTGTTTGTTTCTAGGAAATAAAAGTGCTTTTGAAACACATAATCTTTTGCAAATGCTGTAGAGTCAACAGAGGCTTGCTTATATTTTGGGGCAGAACCTCTCTCATCTCCAGTTCAAACAACTACTGGAGACCTCCCTAATTATGGGCCCAAGACTATTTTAATTAATGTCTAGATTATCATATAAAATGAACATAATTTGATTTGATTGGTTTAATGGAGAAAATGGGAGAGGATCTGTAAAAGGGAGAAAAGAAATGAAGTTGTATTTTGCCTCCTCATGTTGATAACTGTTAATTGGCTTCTCTTCTCTACTAATAAAGGTCTCTTTCTTTCTTTCTTTCTTTCTTTCTTTCTTTTTGAATATTATATATTCTATTTTCTTCTCTTTAATAAACGTCTCTATAAGATGCATCAATCAATGCATGCCCCTTCGCAGAACCTGGCCTCTCTCATTATTTATTATTTATTTATATACATATCTCTGGAATTGGTTTGAAATTTTTATTATGTAATTACTGGAGATATATATTCTGTTTGATTGCTATCTTGTATTATAGTAAGCAGGTCATTTGCTTGACCCTGACTCTGATAGGTTGTGGTCGTCTACAATTTCAATTAATCAATTCAAATTTGGAGGAAAATAAATCAAATCAAATCAAAACATTTATATTATTATTAGATTAATATATATTAGTGAGACCCACCCAGATATATGAGATATCTGGACCAGATATTATTTAGGGACCATGTATGCAAATGGACTTTTGTTTGTTTATTATTATAGAAGATATATATATAGATGAATTGACGAAATTTGAGTTGAATATAATTAGGTGGCTGATGCCCTGAATGTGATACATAAAAAAAGTGGTGTGTGTGTGTGTGTGTGTTGTTTGCAGTAACAAGTGCATGTATAACATGCTGTTTTGAAACATGAAAGGTGGGTTAAATTAAAATACAGCGGTTGGTTAGAGAAGCTCCATGGGACCATGGCCATGACGCCAGACCCACAAAAATTTCAAACAAATGATGCTTAATTAATACAATATAATATGATTAGGAGAAAAAGAGAGAGAGAAAGAGAGATTAAGAATTAAATAATTAGGATTTAATGGAGGCAGGGGCCAGTCTTCCCGGATCCATATCCTCCCCCGGTACCGTAAAAGATTCCCTTCACTTTACGGTTTGAGATTAACTCCCAGCCCGCTTTGGGATTCGGGCTGACAGAGGGGGGCAGTATTAATGGGCTTTGAGATTGGTGCCGAGTTAAAAAGAACGGTCCAGATCAAGTAATTGTAAAAGATTCCCTATTACGGTACCGGGGGTGATGTGAATTCCAGTCTTCCCACCTGTTGTTGATTTTTGGGAATTTGTACTTACGACTTAGCATAATAGTAGGCGTTGAAAGAGAAAGGGGGTGGGTACTGGCCTACTGGGTACTTTTGACCAAGACAGGCAGCCTCAGAAGATGCATAGCAATAGCAATAGCAATAGCAATAGCAAATTAGCAAAATAGCAAAATAGCAAATTAGCAAATTAGCAAATAGCATGAGATGAGCCACCTTTTCATTTCAGACAAGGCCAAGGCCAATGCTGCATCGATCAACCAAGAACCAACCCTATGCAGCCGCCTTTTTTTTATTAAAATTATCAATTAAAGGTCCCCCTTTTTTTCATTTACGCCCTTCACGTTCATCCATTTTTTTTTAAGGTTAGTAGCCAATGAAATTCATCCATTTTAAGTGGAACTGTTTATATTGAGTCCAATTATTTTCTTCTACTGTTAAATTTATTTATTTATCAATTCTTCACATCTTATATATTATTGAACTCTTCATTAGGGACAGATTCAGAATTTTTTTTTTTTTAAAGTTTGTTTTGTATTCAAAAAATAGGGAAATCTTCTTACTAAAATTAATTTGTTCAATAACATTAAAAAATAAAAAAATTACATAAAGCACTAATTTTTCGTAGTGTATTTCAAATTGTTTTAATTAAATGAGCAAAAAAAAAAAATTTCAAATTCCGACTAAAATTTAAAATTAGAACTTAATATATATTAAATAAAAAAATCTTAACATGAATGGACACTTTCTTGTAATTTTAGTTCTATGTGTCGCATTTGTGTTTCCTCTGATCTCCTTCTCCTTTTATGTTGTTTACAAAACCACTCCCCAAATAGTTAGTAGTTCCAAAAATATTAAATAGAGCAATATTTGAAGGATGCGTATAACATTAATGGTGGAGTCGGTCTGATGCGTATAACTGTAACATTATCATGAACCCCAATAAATGCACACCTTATATTATTATAAAAATGAAAATTGAGTAGTGTAACATACACACACACACACACACACTTGGCATCTAAAGAAATCATACATTCATATTTCAGTTGAGACAGTCATGCAAAATTGTCAAACATTTTGGTCAAGTCAGCAAACACTTTGTCTAAAAAAAATGTGCATGCCTAAAAAAGAATGCAAACTTTTGGGTGTTACAAAATACACACTTTAATTAGTTATTACAAAATCACAAATTAATGTTGATTTCATTTTAGATACAATTGAACAATCATATATATATATATATATATATTTTGAACCCTAGCTCTAAAATATACACTTGCCTATTTTGAACTTTCTATTTTATTATTAGTACTGATTGGATATGAAGATGAATATGGAAATTTTGGCCATGCAAGTTCACATTGAAATGTTTGCGGTGACATAAAAACAATCATTTAATAAATTAGGCTCCAAATAAAGGGGCGGAGCATGTGACCCGTGCTGTCGGCCAGCGATCCAAGATGATCATTTCTTCATTTCTTCATTCTAATTTCTAATTGGAGTTAACATCATTTAATTAATTAACGATAAAAGTACTAATAAAAGTACTGCTTTGGGCATCTCTTCTTTTACTATTTAATTAACATAATTTAAGTTATGTTCATAAAATGAATAAATGTACTAATTAATAATGGCTGCTTTGGGCATCTCTTCCTCTACTATTTAATTAACATGATCTAAGTAACATCTGTAAAATAAATACCAAGTACTAGTAATTGTTATTTTGGCCATCTCTTCGGTCAATATATGAATTAATGTGATTTAATAATTAAGTTATGTCGGTAAAATGAATACAAGTACTAACAATTATTATTTAAGACATCTCTTCTGTCAATATATGAATCAACATGATTTAATTGTTATCTCAGTAAAATAAATATAGGTACTAGCAATTATTATTTTGAACCAATTAAGACATCTTTAAGTTATGTCTATAAAATGAATAATAAAAGTACTAAAAAATATATAGTTATATTTTGATTATATTCGAGATTAAAAAATGAGCGATTTTTCCTAAAAAAAAAATATAAAAATATGTTACTTTACAAAGTAAATTTTCTATTGACTATTTGAATTTATAAAAAATTTGTCTCCTGTAAAATAAATTATTATTATTCTTTACAATATTGTTGATATAGCGACTCCTTGGAAAAAACTTGTTAATAAAAATCAAACTTTGCGTTGTGTGAACCTCCGCATACCTAGCGAGCACTGTTGCCCAATCTCACCATTTTAGGATCTTCCATGAAACTAGTTGTGTATATTTATGTGCAACTTTCATTTATTCAGGCATGCATTAGTGCATTACTATTCTTTCCTCTCTTTTTTGCCTATATTTTTATGAAGAAATTACTCTTACTCACTTCATAGATATCATATATATATATATATATAGAGGAGGGATCAAGTTACAACAAATTTGAGTTACAACAAAGTTACAACAACTATTTTTTTTTATTTTCAAAGTCCAAATCGTCGATCCAAACCGTTCAACATGATCTCCACAATCAAATGTGCTTGCAGATCAAATTTTACATTTTTTTTTAATTTTTTTACTATTTATTAAGTATTTTACAAAAATAGTCATATTCAATGGTAAAAAATCGTCGATCAAATCCATTCAACATGATCTCCACAATAAAATGTGCTTGCAGATCAAATTTTACATTTTTTTTAAATTTTTTTACTATTTATTAAGTATTTTACAAAAATAGTCATATTCAGACCATTGAATTTTGTACCCATCTTAATAAATAGTAAAAAAATTCAAAAAATGTAAAATTTGATCTGCAAGCACATTTTATTTAGATAATCATGTTGAACGGTTTGGATCGACGATTTGGACTTTGAAAATGAAAAAAATGGTTGTTGTAACTCAAAATTGTTGTAACTTGATCCCTCCTCATATATATGTGTGTGTGTGTGTGTGTGTCTGCTTCAACAGCTAGCTCTCCGTGTTATATATAAACGCCACATAAGATCCAGACTCAACTTTTCATTGTTACATTTTAAATGTAAGGTAATTGACCGATATTTTTATTAAAACCCCCAAAAAAAACAAATTATCAAATCTGCTCCCACTCCAAAGTTATAATTATTTCTACCCTAACCGCCCGTGGGCTGGGCGGTCCACTTTTTCCACCTGACCGCCCAGCAGCCGGGCGGTCCACTGTGCATAGCTGACCGCCCAGCCACTGGGCGGTCCAATTTCCATAGCTGACCGCCCAGCAGCTGGGCGGTCCGCTAGTGTTTTTTTTTTTTTTTTAAAGATTAGATTAGAGACAATATGAATATAAAGATGTTGAATTCTTAACGCTAAAAGTTCGAATTTTTTTTGTAAATATTAGTTAGATTACTTCTGTGAAGCATATTTATACTAAAATACGCTAAATTACTTGAAATTATGTTAAATTACGTTGAGTTACACTATATTAAGTTAAATTACACTAAATCACATTACATTACGCTAAAATACGGTAAATTACATATGAATAGGGACGATATCTTCACTGAAAAGGCGAAAAACGACGACGAAATGAAAATCTTAAGTAATTTACTCAATATGTAATTACTTAAGTGAGTTATACTAAATTACTCAATACGCTAAATTACTTAAGTGAGTTATTCTCAAGCTTTCCGAAAAGTGCTCATTTGCTGAAATCGGACACTAAAATACGCTAAAATACGCTAAAATACGCTAAATTACGCAATACGCTAAAATACGCTAAATTACTCAATACGCTAAAATACGCTAAATTACTCAATACGCTAAATTACTCAATACGCTAAACTACTCAATACGCTAAAATACGCTAAATTACTCAATACGCTAAACTACTAAATACGCTACTCAATACGCTAAATTACTGAATACGCTAAAATACGCTAAATTACTCAATACGCTAAATTACTCAATATGCTAAAATACGCTAAAATACGCTAAATTACTCAATACGCTAAATTACGCAATACGCTAAAATACGCTAAATTACTCAATACGCTAAAATACGCTAAATTACTTGGAATTATGTTAAATTACGTTGAATTACACTAAATTACGCTAAATAACAATAACTTCGCTAATTATGCTGAAATATGGTAAATTACGCTAAAATACGCAAAATTACGCTAAAGTAGACCGATTCTGTGCCATCTTTCATTAATCATAAAAAATAGTAAAAATATTTCGAAAATAGTAAAAATTGGTATTCTACAAGTTCATTATGTAACTAATTTACTGAACTACTTGGATTGAATAATAGAAATGAAAATCTTAATCGGAAACTTCAACTCAAGTTTTGAGGCTTTTCCCTTTGTTTTTTGGTGATTCTGAATTTTGGAATCCGGCATAGCCGGCACGGACGCATGCGCATTTTCTCAAGCTTTCCGAAAAGTGCTCATTTGCTCAAATCGGACACTCGAGCGCCGTTTTATGACCGTTTGAAGTTTCGTCGTCGTTTTTCGCCTTTTCAGTGAAGATATCGTCCCTATTCATATGTAATTTACCGTATTTTAGCGTAATGTAATGTGATTTAGTGTAATTTAACTTAATATAGTGTAACTCAACGTAATTTAACATAATTCCAAGTAATTTAGCGTATTTTAGTATAAATATGCTTCACAGAAGTAATCTAACTAATATTTACAAAAAAAATTCGAACTTTTAGCGTTAAGAATTCAGCATCTTTATATTCATATTGTCTCTAATCTAATCTTTAAAAAAAAAAAAAAACACTAGCGGACCGCCCAGCTGCTGGGCGGTCAGCTATGGAAATTGGACCGCCCAGTGGCTGGGCGGTCAGCTATGCACAGTGGATCGCCCGGCGGCTGGGCGGTCAGGTGGAAAAAGTGGACCGCCCAGCCCACGGGCGGTTAGGGTAGAAATAATTATAACTTTGGAGTGGGAGCAGATTTGATAATTTGTTTTTTTTTTTGGGGTTTTAATAAAAATATGGGGGTAATTGACAACCGCATTGATTATAGGACAGCGGTTCAAATGAATAATGTTGTGTATTAAAAATATTAAAAAAAAATTAAAAATAGCGCAAATACAGTAATATCATTGGATGATCAAGGAAAGATGATCTCTCCATAACTTGTCATAATAAGAAAATATTTACCTTTTCATGATATCATGCTTAATGTATATATATATATATATATATATATATATATATATATATATATATATATATATATAAATGAAGCGGCATGTAAAGTGATATGAAATCTTCATCTTCCAAACAACTCATGTGTACGTGTGTGTAACTAAATAAAATGTAAGATTGTTTTTGTTTTAGAGGAAAAGTCAATGTATGCATCATGACAACAGTCTGACTAGGTATGATATTAATGTTAGTTCAACTTATATATCATTAATTTCAAAATCTATCAAATTGACTTCAAATAATGAATCCAAACCGTTCAATCCGATCTACTTTGTTAGTTGTGCATTTAAATATTAAATTTATAATTTTTAGAATTTATTTAGTATCAAGTCAAGCAGTTAAATGTGAGAGTTTTTTAAGGTAATTTTAGTGCATTTATTTTTCAATATTTTTTACCACCTGACTTGGTACTAAATAACTCAAAAAAAATATAATTTTTCATGTAAACACATCACTCATAAAGTAAATCGGTTTAAATTCGTCGTTTGAAGTGTATCTAATAAATTTTAGAATTGGTGTCATATGATACTAATGTTATACTATCTGGACTCATCATGACATTATTAACTAAAAAAAATCACATATTAATGAATACATAGAAATTATAGCAAAGTGCCATAATAATTAATACATGATCTAGAAATTAATACATAAAAATGATGTAGTAACATGACATTGAGGGTTGGACCTAGGCATTGTTGATATAAAATAAGATGGTAAATATAATTTATTTAATTGAAGTTTGTCTATCCAGGATAGGAGTGTATCTTTGACAATCAAAGTTTGTCTAGTTAATTTACTTGTTTCAAGATTGTTTCCTAGATCCTAAATATGCTGACATTGAAAGCGCAGTCATGCACAGCACATATATATATGTATGTATGTATGTATTAAAAGATTGCATTTTGTTCTAAGAATGCACATGATGAGGTTCTCTCATCACACACCTGTTCAATATTCATGGGTTTAATTAATCTTTAATGTGAGGGTCAATTTGACCCTCAGTTTTTATTTTTATTTTTATAAATTCAATTAATGTGTACTGTGGCTTTTTTAGAAAATTGAAAAGAATTCAAAATTGTCTTCAATTTTTTTATAAATATTCAAATCATGTTCCTAAGAGAGGCGGAGATAACAACACTGCTAGTTTGGTTTGATGCGGCGTACAAGTTAAAATATATTTATTTTCAATCTATTTATTCTTATTTAAATGTTGAGCAGGCACTACCGCCACTCTTATAATTTCGATGCATTTCAATATATTGCCTATAAATTTTGGGAAAATGATTAATAAAATTGCAATTCTTTATATTGGTATGAAAAAAGAATATTTGGTTTATGAAAGACTGTACATAAAATAAAGTTACAAGAAATTAAGACAAAATATAAAAAAAAATCATGAAAATTTTAAAAATAGAAAATTGAATAATATAATGTAATTTTTCTTTTAAATCAGCCCCTAGACATATATATAATGCAATTTTGGGTGAAGACAATAGTGTTAAAATAAAAGAGCGTTTTGACTTGTGCAAACCAGTGCTGTAAAATTTTGCACTCTTTTAGGAGGTTTCTCTATACAGTAAAAAAGAAATATATGCCAAAAACCTCTTCCAAAATATAAGAAAAGCACAAGTTAATATCTTCACTCCTTTAGAAGGTTTTTTTCATTAGTATATATAGAAACGCAAAACATACATGGCATATTATACATGTTTGTACAAAATTCTCATTAAATCCGTGTCCAAAACAAGAAAATACTGTTCCGGAAATTTGCACTGAAAATTTATACACATTATATACGGTTTTATTGTTTACAACCGTGTATGAATGCTGGAGGACAACTACGTGCATAATATAAGAATTGTCCTGATCCGCCAACAGTTGAGATTGAAAGATGAATTTTCGAATTGAATATCAGCCCTCCAATCACATAATCTGTCTTCTTTTGATTAAATACATCTATTTTATGTGTAGAAGTCTAAATTTAGTTAAAAACATATTTGCCACACAGACTGCTACATGGTTTGTCACAATTAAAATTGAATATATCCCTAGCGATTTGTTTCCTTATTTCTCCTTACAGCTATCTCTGATTTCTGCAATTAATATCATCATCCATTTTTTTGCCTCCATCATGCCAAATCTTATTAATTTTTTAATAATAAAATATTTAAAATTTTTATATAAAAAACCGTTTGATATGATCTATATAATTTTCTCTCCATACACATAAAAAGTCATCACATTTTGATTTTGACTCTGTATGAATCAATAAGTTCAAAAATCAACATATATAATTTATCCACATCAGTGCAAGCTCTTGATACTAATTAAAATAAAACCAAAATGTCATAATCTTTTACGTATGCATAAAGAAAATATTATAAATAATATCTAACAGTTTTATTTTGACTTTTAAATTTTAAATTTCAAGTTACTATAATTCTAAAATAAAAGCATAACTGCATGCAAAAAAATAGTGTCATTTGAATCCTCATAAAAGAAAAATATAATGCACAAGTCAAGCTAGTGCTGTTAATATTTCCACCTTGGGATTTCAAAAAGTCACGCACAATATAGTTCCGTCATGGCATGGCACGGCATGACATGACCATTTGCATAACATGACCATTTTTTGAAAATTTGACATGGCACGGCACGACACGCGAAAGATCTAGTCACGGCACGTGGTCATGTGAATCACATGTAATTAGAACCAAACGTGACCAAATGTGACCAGTCACGTTTGAATATATTATGTGTGGTCACGGTGTAACAAATGTGTCGTGACCATTCACGTACTGTGACCATCTTTTCAAATTTAATCACGGTAGGACACGGCATTATATTACCTAGTTCCTAGAGACTCCATCTAAAGAAGTCCTATCTCCACCCCTTTAGAAGTTCTCTTTGTATAGCAACGACAAAAACTGAGAATAGCCTTTTCCGGAAATAGTAAAGAAAAAAAAATTGGATAAGAGGATTTTGGGTGATATCTTGGGTAGGCGCAGCATTGTCGCTATTCATTGATTCACCTATGACCTATTCCAATTGCTCAATAATTCTCTCTTAGAATAAATTCAAAATACGGCGGTGGGCCCATGTGGCAGGAATATAAAATATGCAAAAACAAACTTTTACACCTCTCTCTCTTAATTCTCTATTCCAACTTTTTCAAACTAAAAAGTTTTAATTCTTACCTTTTAATTAACACGTACATGTACAAATGAGATTATGAGAACATGGTTGGTTGGTTGTTTATTTGTTCCGGTTCAGTCCAAACCCGAACTGAGTCGATTCGGTCGAGGTTGAACCGAAAAGTGTGCATTATTAGCCCGGGAGTGGAGAGAATCGAATCGAATCACCTGATCCATATCTTAAAATATTGCGACAGTTCATTGTACTCTACGGCTCTACCTGCCTTTAGCCCTATTACCTTTACATTGTGTTATGCTATTATTCCTCTTCGAACATTTCTACGAATTAAATTGATTGATTAAAATAACTCTGGAGTCTGGATGAAGGACCCCACGCTCACCGTGTTTTGGGAAGTCAAAACTCAAATATAGGGGGCAGGGGGGAGATATTTTTAATGAGCCCGAGCCACCACGCAAGCCAATCAGAGAGTGCCAGGTAGGGTGAGATGGCGCGCGCACCAATTCTTCCAGGGTTACCGGCAAAGACCGGTAATAAGGGAGGATTAACGGGAAGTAACCGGTTAGCAGGTAGACGCTCGCATATAAATTAGGAGGCATTGGCTGCCACCGAAGAATCCACTCTCTGCGTTTTCTCTGCGCCTCTCTCTTTCTCTCCTTTTCAATCAATCCATCAGACTCCCTTTTTATCTCCTCTCTACAGAGAGAGAGGCGTGCGTGCCTAGTTCATGCTCTCGCTCTTTCTCTACTTCTGATTTTGAGCTACAGATTGAGATCGAAATTGAAATTGAAATTGAAATTGAAATTGAAATTGAAATTGAAATTGAAAGAAGAGATGACGGAGAAGGGGGGATTGGGTCTCGAAGAGATCAAGAACGAGACTGTCGATTTGGTTAGTTAGTTTCTCTTTCTCTCTCTTTTTTTTTTTTTTTTTTTTTTCAATTTAGATCCATCTTTTAACTTCAAATTCAAGCAAATTTCTCCTCGACAAGTGAAATAATTTAGCTTTTACTTGTCATACAAATTTCTCCTTTATTGCAATTATTTATTTATTTAGTTATAAAAGGAGTAAAAGAGGAAGAAATAGTAAGTATTTTTTGTTGCCAGTTATACGATATGAACTAATTATATCTGATATATCTAATTAAGTAAATAAACCAAAAAGGAAAAAATTGACAGGTAAGGTAAGCTCTCACAAAAATTTGTTATATTATAATATAATAGTAGAATAGGCATGACCAATAATTTCCACTCTTCTAAAGGTAAGGCCTTTTGAATTGTGATGCTCATCCAATGGTTGAGCTTTCATCTCAGACATTTCCAACGGTTTGTGCTTGTCCGGGTCAACTTTTTCTTTGAAAAGGGAATTTTGGCCTTTGTGGGGCCCTTTTCTGCATAAAAGTAAAATTATAATTAAATTAAATGGCACATCTCTCTCGGATGCCACCCACACTCTCTTTCCTTTCCGTAATTCCTTCCTAATATTAATTTTGACTTGTATCCAACTGCAATTATTGTGTAAATTATGATGATAAATACGAAAATCGTTCAATATCTCAAAATTAAAAATATATTTCATTTTGAAGATGTTATCTGAAATCCAGGCTGTATTATTTTTTGTTCTTGACAACTTTGCTCAATTATGGCTTAATAGTCAAATATGCTTTTTTAGTTTCTTCTCCTCTCCTTTTCTGAAACTGAAAGGGTATTATTATTATTATAAGTTATTTTTTTTTATATTTGCATGTCGCTATTTATACAAATTCATAAGGCATCAAATATATAATCAAGCTTTAAAAATAATATCTTTAAATTATATGCCTTCTGTGTCAACCACTACGCCGATTTAAAACAATATTTATTTTGTAATTTTAAATAAAAAATATGACAAAGTCCAAAGTGCCCCTCTGGTCCCAGAGAATATGAAAAGGAGTGGGTGAAATTATATGATATTATATTATATATAAAGTGCGTATACATCAACAAAGTATATATATATATATATATATTATAAAAACAAATAAGGAAATTTTGTGATGGAATTTCTTGAAACAAGCATTTTCTCACTAGTCATCATATTGGGAGTTTGGGACACACGTTGTAGTCAAAAGTCATAAGTGCTTGCTATAATTATGTGAAATAAATGTATAGTAGACTTTTATAAAGCGGGTCATTGTTACTTGGTCCTCTTTGTGACTTGCACGCTTTTCTATAGAGTGAAAGTGACAAGAGATCCCAATCCCAAGTGGCAGTGACAGCCACTTTCCCAATCCCCACACTAGCAATAGTGGGGAATCACCTAACTTCGGCCTAATTTGGAGTGAGAACAAGAGTTTTTGCATGATATATTTCTATATTTACAAAAATATATTAGGGGTAAAATGGTATTTTAATATAGTTTTATTTATTTACTACAGGAAGTTCAATAGATAAGATAATATGGGCATCCTTGTAATTTTTTGCACGTTGAAGGGATAATTTAGATATTTCATTCATTCTAACTAAATGTCTAAATCCAATGTAAAAAGATAAGTGACCACTTGGAACAACATGGCAAAAAGTGGGGTCCTGAAAGCAACCTTCCTCAATACAATTCCATATTGGGCCGAGCTACTATTTTATCACTTTTCTCAATTTTGCATAATACATCTCTAGTTCTCTACAGAGGAAAAGTAGTAGTAAACTGTGCACCAATTATCTTTTACTTTCTGAATTTCATAATCAGACAACTAAATTTCATTTTTTTTTTTTGTGATTACAGGAGAGCATTCCAATTGAGGAGGTGTTTGAGCAGCTAAAATGCTCGAGGGAGGGTCTGCGTGCCGAGGAGGCGGCAAACCGTCTGACAATCTTCGGGCCAAACAAGCTCGAAGAGAAGAAAGAGTCGAAGTTTCTCAAGTTTCTCGGGTTCATGTGGAACCCGCTTTCGTGGGTCATGGAGATGGCGGCCATCATGGCCATTGCTCTGGCAAATGGTGATGGCAAACCTCCTGACTGGCAGGATTTTGTCGGTATCATTGTCCTCTTGGTTATCAACTCTACCATCTCCTTCATTGAGGAAAACAATGCTGGCAATGCCGCTGCCGCTCTCATGGCCAACCTCGCCCCTAAGTGCAAGGTACTGAGAGATGGAAGGTGGGTTGAGGAGGAAGCTGCAGTTCTAGTACCAGGTGACATCATCAGCATCAAGTTGGGAGACATTGTACCAGCAGATGCTAGACTCTTAGAAGGTGATGCTTTAAAGGTTGACCAGTCAGCCTTGACCGGTGAATCATTGCCAACAACAAAGGGTCCTGGTGACGAGGTATTCTCGGGGTCCACCATTAAGCAGGGTGAGATTGAAGCCGTTGTCATTGCCACTGGTGTTCACACTTTCTTCGGCAAGGCTGCTCATCTGGTCGACTCCACCAACCAGGTCGGACACTTCCAGAAGGTTCTAACTGCCATCGGTAACTTCTGCATAGTCTCAATTGCAATCGGTATTGTTGTCGAGATCATCGTGATGTTCCCGATTCAACACCGCAAGTACCGTAGCGGAATTGAAAATCTGTTGGTGCTTTTGATCGGTGGTATCCCTATTGCTATGCCAACAGTGCTGTCAGTGACTATGGCTATCGGGTCCCACAAGCTGTCTCAGCAGGGTGCTATCACTAAACGTATGACTGCCATTGAGGAAATGGCCGGTATGGATGTGCTTTGCAGTGATAAGACCGGTACTTTGACTCTGAACAAATTGAGTGTTGACAAGAATCTAGTTGAGGTGTTCTGCAAAGGAGTTGACAAGGATCACGTCCTGTTATTGGCTGCATATGCTTCCAGAACAGAGAATCAGGATGCCATTGATGCTGCCATGGTTGGTATGCTTGCTGATCCTAAAGAGGTAACGTACCAGTACCCTCCTTAGTTGCAACAAATGATTGATATGAAACAACAGTTGGTTCAATTTCACTGAATTCTATTTGTTTGAGCAGGCAAGAGCAGGAATTAGGGAGGTTCACTTTTTGCCGTTCAACCCGGTTGACAAGAGAACCGCTCTGACATATATCGATGAACAAGGCAACTGGCACCGTGCCAGCAAGGGAGCACCTGAGCAGGTACCAGAATGAGTGACATTGTGTTGATTAGATTCACTCATGCTATAGTAGCAAACAAACAGATTCAATATACTAATTTTTTTTTATTGTCATACAAACAGATTCTTGACCTGTGCAACTGTAGAGATGATGTTAGGAAGAAGGCTCTTGCTATAATTGAGAAGTATGGTGAGCGTGGTCTCCGTTCCCTTGCCGTTGGAAGACAGGTGAATCTCTTAACTTACCTGACAAACAATCTCACAAATAATGTATCATTTTGTAAAGATATTAATTAGTCTTGCTTATATTTAATCATTTATATTAATTAATTATGCAGGAAGTTCCAGAGAAGTCAAAGGATAGCCCTGGTGGGCCATGGCAATTTGTTGGGTTGTTGCCTCTCTTCGACCCACCACGTCATGACAGTGCTGAGACCATTCGCAAGGCTCTCAACCTTGGTGTCAATGTCAAGATGATTACTGGTAATTTTACTCTCTTTATCCTTTTTCAATTTTTCAACATTCTGTTACTTGGTACCTTTTTATGTTGTTCAGTTGTAATTGATTGTTCAACATTCCTACTTTTTTACAAGAAAAATTGTATAGATTATATTTGCAACAGATAAGTATTTATCTATACCCTTGTACCAAATTGAGAGAAGAACACCCTTAGCTGGAAGATTGTATAAACAGGTCTATTAAAACATAAACAATTAAACTTAAATTGTATATTACAAGGCACATTGGATTGGAAGCTGTATATTAAAATGGTATCTCCAGAACCTTGCTATAAGATTTATTTATTATTGCTTACAATGTTCTTTTCGAAATTGAAAAATTCAGGTGACCATCTGACAATTGCAAAGGAAACGGGAAGAAGGCTTGGAATGGGTGTAAACATGTATCCTTCTTCAGCTTTGCTTGGCCAACACAAGGATGCCTCCCTTGAGTCTATCCCTGTTGATGAACTTATTGAGAAGGCCGATGGCTTTGCCGGAGTCTTCCCTGGTACCAACACTTCCGTTCTTTATCTTTAACAAATTTTAACTTTTCTCTGTAATTAATTTTGACAACACTGGAAATTAATAATTATTACAGAGCACAAGTATGAGATTGTGAAGAGGTTGCAAGAGAAGAAACACATTTGTGGTATGACTGGAGATGGTGTGAATGATGCACCGGCTTTGAAGAAGGCTGATATTGGTATTGCTGTTGCTGATGCAACTGACGCTGCCAGGTCAGCTTCTGACATTGTTTTGACAGAGCCTGGTCTTAGTGTTATTATCAGTGCTGTGCTCACCAGTCGTTGCATCTTCCAGAGGATGAAGAACTATACTGTTAGTCACTCTCTCTGTCTTAGTGTTATTATCAAATGAATTGTTTAATGTTTTAACACATCATTAGCTAATTTATTTTGCTCTCTTAATTTATAATGCAGATTTATGCTGTCTCTATCACCATCCGTATTGTGGTGAGTATCTATCTGATTGTCAAGCAATATATATATTCTGTTTCTTTCTTTTGTTCAGTTTGAGGCAAATATTCCCTTAGCTAATGAATTTTTTTTTTAAATATTTTTGAAGGTTGGGTTTATGCTGATTGCGCTGATATGGAAGTTTGATTTCTCACCTTTTATGGTTCTTATTATTGCCATCCTCAATGACGGTAACACTTCTAATCCACTTAGAAATTCTCATTTAATGTTTAGTTTAGTTTTTAAGTTACTTAAAAAAGAGTTGGTGTTTTGAAAATACAGGTACTATCATGACCATTTCAAAGGATAGAGTGAAGCCATCACCTCTGCCTGACAGCTGGAAATTGCCCGAGATCTTTGCCACTGGTGTTGTTCTCGGAGGATACCTTGCTCTCATGACCGTTATTTTCTTCTGGGCTGTGCACGAGACTGATTTCTTCCCTGTAAGACTTCCTTCTAATTTTGAAAAAAAGAATATGAAGTCAGATCATATCATATCAGTTGAACAACACTAATCTTGTTTTATGGTTCATGTCCTTGGTGTAGGATAAATTTGGCGTGAGGTCATTGAAAGGATTCGAGCATGAGTATGAGGAGATGGCGGTATTGTACCTCCAAGTCAGCATTGTCAGTCAAGCATTGATCTTTGTTACCCGGTCCCGCAGCTGGTCCTTTTTGGAGCGCCCCGGTCTCCTCCTCGTCGGTGCCTTCCTCATTGCTCAACTCGTAAGTATTTTTTTACTGTTACCTCGATTTTCTTAATTAATTGATGAATATATTAATAAAATGAAATGATGAATGGACAGGTGGCGACCCTGATTGCGGTTTATGCGAACTGGGGCTTTGCGAGAATAAAGGGATGTGGATGGGGCTGGGCAGGTGTAATCTGGCTATACAGCATTATATTCTATATACCCCTCGACCTCTTCAAATTTGCAATCCGTTACATTCTCAGCGGCCGTGCATGGGACACCCTCCTTGAGAACAAGACGGCCTTCACCACCAAGAAAGATTATGGGAAAGAGGAGCGTGAGGCCCAATGGGCCTTGGCCCAGAGGACTCTCCATGGCCTCCAGCCACCTCAGGCCAACCCCATCTTTGATGACAAGAGCAGCTACCGTGAACTCTCTGAGATTGCCGAGCAAGCCAAGCGCAGAGCCGAGATCGCCAGGTAACTAACATTCATGCTTCCATTTTTGTTTTCTTTTCTTTTAATGTGTTTGTTTTTGCTAAGATTACCTACTTACCTATTATAGGCTGAGAGAGCTGCACACACTAAAGGGACATGTTGAGTCAGTGGTGAAGCTAAAGAATCTCGACATAGAGACGATCCAGCAGCACTACACCGTCTAAGAGAAGAGTATTTTACTTCAGATGGACGACATCGACTATATCTCATTATGATAATGATGATAACGAACAAACCTTTTGCAATTTTAGTACTATATTATTATTATTATTATGGATGAATTGTAAAGTACAGGTCTTCATATTTTCCTAGGATATGCTTATGCTACTTCCCTGCTATTTGATCGATCGAGCGCTTGGTCACAAGCGGTTTTTTTCTTTTTCTTTTTGTTTTAATTTGGTTTTGGTTTTGTTCTGTTATGCTAATTTTCAACTATGAGCTTTGTGAGAATGCATGTGACATGGAAATAATATGCAACAATTTGCAACTGCTCTACCATATATAATCTCTCTTTTTTCCTTAATTTGCTTGCTTGCTTGTAATCATATCTTGTGATTGTGTTAATGGAGATATATATATATATATATATCTCCATTAACATTAAATAATTGTATATGGCAACAAACAATCCATGGGCTGCAGAGATTTGATTTCTACTGAGTTGCTAGTACAAGTACACTATTCATGCCTCACATAACACCAAAATATTACAGCTATTTATTTGATTTCTAGCAGTGAAAAAGAGAGAGAGAGAGACTTGAGTTCATCCAAATCCAATATGATACAAGTACAAGACAGGGACTGTGAAAATGCAAATAAATACAAATGCAATGTAACATCCATGAACAATGCTCTGGTGATGTGGATCATTATCGTACACATGAAATCAGGGGCCTCTCATTGGATACCAAACTCCAAACAAATTTGCATTCAAAGCTCTCCTCTTCTGACACCAAAACAAGTAGAGAGAAAACTTTGAGCTCTCCTCTCGGATAGACATCCATCATATATTAACACGTGCTAATTAATTACCAGTATATTTCCTTATTACGTACTATGCTAAAAAGATAACCAGGAAAACAAAAATTTACAGTCTCACATGATGAATTCAGGGGCCTCAGACTCGGACTCAGATCTTTTTTTTTTTCATCATGTTCCATTCATTGCCTTGCGAAGAATATAATACACACAAAGTTGAATGGAATATGCTAAAGAGCGAGGCTATGGTAATATGCATATTACACAAAAATTCGCATTATGGTCTCATATTTCCGTTAATATAATTTTTATATGAAATATACTTGCAAATCAAATTTTACCTTCTTTGAATTTTATTATTTTTAGATATATAGAATGAAAATTCTGGACCATCCAAAAGCAGTGGTTTTCTATCAATCTAACAAAATTTCAAAACATTTCAAAAAATGTAAAATGTGGGGTATGCATGCACATTTTCATATGGAGATCATATTTAATGGTTAGTATTGACTATTTGAGCTTTGAAAATAGAGATATGGATCCATAGCACGAGTTGATCCGTAATATGCATATTACCATAGTCTCACTCATATGCTAATATGTAAATTTATTTGATAACTGTAGTAAATGATGTAATATTTAATAAAATAAAAAAAATTAAAATTTGAGATATCTTCTATAAATGATTTAGTCAAAGCATTTATTAAATGATCAGCCTGCAGTATATATAAAAAGAAGAGTAATATATGGAATGACATTAATTATTTATTTGATTGGATGGTCGTTATGGAAAAGTTTCTCATAAAGATATTGTTGTAATTATATATTACCATAATATATGACGAAAATTAAGGATTGCTATACATGAAGTGTTTCCTATTATCATTCTATATAAATCTTAAAATAAAATTTTAATAATTTCCCCATTATCACAATTTTGTTACAAAAGTGCAATTGATTATATTTTATTTTCTGATATTTTTATCATGGATTATTGGATATTGGTCACAACTAATTTCAATTAAAATTTTCTCATTAAATTTGTTGTAAGTACTTGTAAGTAATTAAAAGAGAACGAATTGGTCATGCATGCATGTATCCATTGACTGAATATTTACAACCCTTTATGAATTAAGAGTAGGGTTAAAATGCATCATTGGTTTTGTGTTCCAATCATGCTCCACATTCTTATTTTCATTTTCAAAGTTCGAACAGTCGATCCGAACCGTTCACCATGATCTTTGTATTAAAATGTGCTTGAAGACCAAATTTTATATTTTTTGGAATTTGTTTACTAATTTTTTAGATAGGTACAAAATCACTGTTTTCAGAAGATTCTGAATCATCCGAAACAGTGATTTCGTACCTATCTAAAAATATAGTAAAAAAGTTTCAAAAAATATAAAATTTTGTCTCCAAACACATTTTAATATGAAGATCATATTGAGCGGTTCGGATCGATTGTTCGAACTTTAAAAATAGAGAAAAAGATGTGAGATATGATTGGAGCACAAAACCAATGATACATTTTAACCCTACTCATGAATTAATTGTTTGTGAAAATATGTGATTAATGAAAAGAAACAATTGTAGTCAGAGCTCAGAGGCCATGGAGCACACGTGAAACATTAATTTATGTGATGCACACAAACTCCAAAAAACAAGCTTTGCTAATCCTGACAAAACTCCACTGATGAGCCCATGTGACTATGTATTGTTATCTCTCACACACAAACTCACCAAAGTGACTCGATCGAATCAGTTAACAGACCAGACCAGACCAGACCAACTGGCATTTTCCACTGGTAACAAACTAATTTTCTTACAAATACAACACTATTAATTATTAATTTTTATTGTTAGACAAAAAAACTGTGTCGTATCTCAAAAGGGAATCCAAGTAAGATCTGGTATTTAAGACCAATTAAGTTTCTTGGAAGTGAACATATATAGCAATCATTATCCCAATCATTAATTAATTGTGCATAATTACCAACATAGTTTTCTTCTTCTCCTTATTCTAAAATAGATACGCCAAAATGGAAAAACAACAAATAACCTTAGATCTGAGACTTTATACATTTCCATGAACAATGCTTAAGAAAAAAAAAATGGTAAATGAGTACAAATCGAAAATTAGAAAGGAAAAAATTTAATCGGAAATTTCAACTTGAGTTTTGAAATTCTTCCATTTGTCTTTGGGGCCTGAAAAATGCGGTTATGCCTTTTGGGGATAAATGTTGTAGATCTCCTCGTCAACTTTCCAAACTAGAATCATACGCTGAAATCGAACACTCAAGCACCGAGTTATGCCCGTTTGAAGTTTCTTCAACAGAGATCCTCTCCTAGGTGAGTATATCGTCTCCCTTTCCTTACCCTTTGCCATAGCGTCACCTGTTTGGAAGAGATATCTCAGAGAAAGACATGTACATGGAAGAGATGCTTTAGAAATGAGAGAAATGACTTAAATGTAGATATAGATGCATTATAATAGAAAGACATATCAATGATGTGAACATATTTCTAGTTCTTTCATCACACACTAATCATATAATAAAATCATGTACAATTATTGGAGCATTTATATACGCGCGTCCGAAAATGCGCTACAACATTCATACAGGATTTTTAATCTGCATATGAATGTTTATGCAAATTTTCGGAAGCATGCTTTCTTGCTTTGGACATAGATTTAATAGAAATTTTGAGAACATGTGTATGATGTACAATATATAATTAGTATTTTTATAATAGCGACCTCTCTTATTTTAAATTTATGTCCCAAATTAAATTTATTATGCAATGGATATTGCACATGCAGCTTAGTAACTCACTACACCTTCTGACCCAGAATTCTTCATAAAAGAAAATCCGGATGCGTGACTTGAATTCGACCCCTAGATAGTCTCCTAGAGCATGGGAGGACACTAAATCCATATATATATATATCAATCAGAGCTATAAAATAACATTGTATATGGGTTCTAATAGTTATTCTATGTATCGTAATTTAGCTGGCGCCTGTCATGCAACCGTAGATTGTCGTTTTCTAGGTCAAGAGCAAGCACTTGATTTAGAGGGATGACAAGTTAGGCAAACTATTGTGCAACAGTAGATTGTCGTTTTCTTTCTATTGACTAGAGGTATTACTTTTATCCGATTATCCGGATCGGATCTGATCCAGAGAACCAGATTCAAACTAGAACTGATCCGGATCCGATTAATTAATTTGGATAGAGTATGGTGTATAATATATAGTTGGTTAAATTATGAGTATGGTTACAAAATTAATAATTTAATATCCGATCCGGATTCGAACCAGAACCGATACTGTAATGGATAGGATATGAGTTTGATTTAATTATCCAAGACATAACCCAACCTAACCGGAGACTCGTATAAATACCTGATAAAATAATAATATCATTTCTTTATAATTATTGAATATATATAAAACATATATTAATAGTTATCAAAAGACAATCATTTGTAGTAATTTTTAAGAAATAAATCATAATATATATCGTATCTAGATTAATAATTAATTCCTTAATTTGTTTAAATCAAATATCATGCTACTCACATTTTATCTATTAATTTTTTGAATAAAATTTATTTCTCTCTTCGCAGAGATCATTAAAATCAAATGTAACGTTCATCTTTTGCCTATAAAATTTCAAGCTAATTAATTGCTTTCTTGATCTCTCTGTCTACCACATATCTGTCTTTCTGCACAAATCATTGAAATTTATTGCTCTCTTTGTTGATTGAAACAAATTGGTATTAATATTTTATTCATGAATTTTTGAAACCATAGAAAAAGAAATCACCATATCTAATATTTTACTTTCTAACTAAAATTTATCTCTCTTTAAATATTTGGAGCAACTTTTAATTTATATTATAATTAAATATTTGGAGCAACTTTTAATTTATATTATAATGATATATTACGTGAGATGTTTAAGAAATTATGATTTTATTTAAACGTAAAGGGTTTTCAAATACTTGTGAATTGTGACATGTACCTGCTCCGCATCCGAACCAGACTCGATAATTCACAAACAAGTTATGGGTATCTTACTACCCGGAACCGAAAGAATGGACCTGAAATATCTACGGGTAGATAGTTATCTAGATCTGGACCCGATCCGATTTGAAACTAATAAGTATATGGATCAAAATTCGGACCCGAACAATTTTAGAGTACGGGTCCAAATATAATAGTATCCGAATCCAACCCGACCCTATAGCACCTCTACTATTGACAAGTAATGATGAGATTTGACATGCAATTTCGTAGGACCAATATATATTCAAATTAAGATAGGTTAATTTAGACTGTTTGGCAATATTACCGACATAAGCTAATTTTGTGTGTGAGTGTGTGTGCATGTACGTGTGTTGTTTGGGAATAATCAAATATTTCCATACATATATATATATATATATATGGCAAATTCTTCTATGCACCTAAGGACCTATTTGTAAAATAAACATATTTTCATTTTCAAAGTTCAAACAGTCGATCCGACCGTTCAACATTTTCTCCATATTAAAATGTACTTGGAGGTTAAATTTTACATTTTTTTGATTTTTTTTACTATTTATTAAGATGGGTACAAAATTCAATGGTCTGAATTTGACTAGTTTTGTAAAATACTTAATAAATAGTAAAAAAATTTCATAAAATGTAAAATTTGACCTCCAAGTACATTTTAATATGGAGATAATGTTGAACGGTCGGATCGACTGTTTGAACTTTGAAAATCAAAATATGTTCATTTTACAAATAGGTCCTTAGGTGCATAGAAGCATCCCTCTATATATATATAGAGAGATGAACTATGCTACTCCATGGAGTAAAACGCGTTGGTGCTCCACGCCGCTATATTTTTATTTTGAAAATCCAAACGACCGATTCGAAACGCTCAACATGATCTCCATATTGAAATGTGCTTGGAGACCAAATTTTACATTTTTTAGAATTTTTTTACTATTTATTAAGCCACTTTGAAAATCACTGATCCGGCAGTCCAGAATTTTTTTACTTTTTTTTACTGTTCACCCGGATTTTCAGATTTTCAAAGTGGCTTAATAAATAGTAAAAAAATTCTAAAAAATGTAAAATTTGGTCTCCAAGCACATTTCAATATGGAGATCATGTTGAGCGGTTCGGATCGGTCGTTTGGACTTTCAAATAAAAATACAGCGTGAAGTACAAATGCGTTTTACTCCATGGAGTAGCATAGCTCATCTATATATATATATATATATATATATATATATATATATATATTAAAACATTTTAATTCAACGCTCAATGTAGTACCTAGAAAAAATAAACATAAAGATCCATATGCATTAATGCATGCCGTGCCTGCAGGATTTCAATGAAATTTTAGATCAGAATCAACGTTTTTTTGACTAGAAAATTAAGAATTCAAAGGAGGTCAATATTTCAATATTTTTTAGCATATAATTAAAGTAATGTACGTCTTTTCCTATTTATTTATATATGTATTGCTCCCAAAATAAAAAAGGATGGCCGTTACAAATATGCAAAAGTGGACAAAAATTAAAGAAAAACGGCTTGTCCAAAGAAATTATAATTAGTAGATGCATTAAGCAATTAACATATATAAGTGCACGGATTGTAGGGCTGCTAATGAGCCGAGCCGGCCATGAGCCAATGAGTTGAACAACTCAATAAATTGTATCGAGTCAGACCCTAAACTAAATAAAACCCGAACTCGACTCGGCTCATATTTTATCACTCAAATAGGGCCGAGCCTGAGCCGAACCGAGCCGGCTCATGAGCCAAGGAGTCTCTTCTATTTTATCACTCAAATAACATTTACTGTTCGGTTCTAAAATTATGATAACTTTATTATGTTAATGTTACATTTACAAAACAGTAAAAATGTTTACAAATGCTAAACAGTAAATGTTTTATTATACCGAGAGTTATACATATATTTTTGCAAAAATATAGTACACAGTTTAGAACCGAACAGTAAACGAGTTGAGCTCATGGCCCAAAACAGTAAAGGATTTTACAAATGTTTGTTTTTTTAATGCTTAGCATGAGTTGAGCTCGTGAGTTATGAGCCGAGTTTGAGCCGAGCTGAAAGCTCAAACTCATTAAATTGAGCCGAGCTTTTTTCTTCAAGACCGAGCCGAGCCCGAGTTAAGCCTATTTAGTTATATGACGAGCTGAGCTGAGTTTTGAACCGAGCTTGGCTCATTAGCAGCCCTACATTGGATTGGGTGGGGATATATATAATCTGTGTTTTGGTGGCATTTAAATGTTGGCGTTGATGTTTTTGTCTTGCCAATTGCACATGGACATGGAGAGGGACCGGTACTGTGTTGGTATTATATGCATGACAGGTTAGGAGAGAGATAGACACATATATATATCAGCTATACATCCATGTGCAACCATGTGCTTCACTACCATTCATTAATACAATACCTTGGGTTCTGTTATCGGGTCGGATTCCTGCCTTCTACCCGATAGAGCTAATATATGGAGCTTTATATTTATAAATAATATAAGAGAAGGGATTACGTTACAACATTTTACAATAATTTGATTTTGTAATTTTGGAAGTCCAAACAGTTCCATATGATCTCTATATTAAAATGTGTTGGGAGATTAAATTTATATTTTTCTGATTTATTTACTATTTATTAAGTATTTTACAAAACTGTTGTTTTTATACAATTCTGGACCACTGAATAACAACAGTTTTGTAAAATACTTAATAAATAGTTAAAAGTAAAAAAAAATGTAAAATTTGATCTCCAAGCACATTTTAATATAGAGATCATGTTAAACAGTTTGGATTTTAAAAATTACAAAATCGTATTGTTGTAAGATGTTGTAACTTATAAATGTTGTAAGTGGATCCCTCCTCTCTCTCTATATATATATATATATGCAGTTGTAGGAGTAGAAGAATATAATATCTAATTTGTTCTTAATTAAATCACATCCTACTAAAAGAACATCTCTGCTTCAACTTTGAACAACATAGATATATATCCTAACAAAACAAGAGCAACCAACCAAATTAAGTGACTATTTAATTAATATGAGTGTCATGTTGGATAGGTCATACCATGTTGGCCTTTTTTTGTCTGTTTATTGTAATATTATTACCCCATCCTTTGACTGATCTTCTCTCTTAATATAAACAATTTTATATGCACCTTTAAGTTGTTACTTGACTTGATGAGTCAACTTAGAGAGGGAAAAATGGCACGCCGGAGCCGGCTCCGTCACGGAACGGCACGGCACGCGAGTCATTCGCGTGCCGTGACTCGCGTGTCCCGTGCCGTGACCATTCGCGTGCCGTGTCCATCTTTTGAAACTTTGGCACGGCACGGCACGGCACGTGAAAAATTTAGTCACGGCACGGCACGTAGTCACGCGAGTCACGTGTAATTAGGATCATTAGATATTAATTTAATGGTGAATCTTGAATAAATTAACTTAAATTATGATTAAATGGTCACGCGAGTCACGCGAGTCACGCGGGTCACGGCACGTTTAGGCACGGCGTGACTCACGTGGCGTGACCATTCGCGTGCCGTGACCACCTCTTGACATTTTAGTCACGGCACGGCACGGCACGTGAAAAATTAACTTGGTCACGGCACGGCACGGCACGAGACCAAAGTCACGGCGTGTTAGTCACGGCACGGCACGGCACGTTTTTCCCACTCTAAGTCAACTCATGAACTTATCCCAAACCCAAATCCAAATATATATATATATATATATATATATATATATATATACACACACACACACACATATATACAAATATATATATATATATATGTAGATACGTATACATACATACATATATATGATCTCAATGATTTGCACGGTATCAAATGATGACTTAATTATTATGAGCTGGCCTCCATTTGTCAAGAGGACTATCTGAAAAGGATGATATGTGCATGACCCATTTATTTTGGCCTTAAATGTGACACTGGCAGGAGAAACCTTTTGGTCTTTTCTGCTCTCTCTTCTGCTTAAATATTAGAGCTCACCACTCACACACTCATTCGATTGTCACTCACTCACCACAACTCACATAATATTAGAGCTCTTTGTTATCTAGGTAAGGCCAAAGAGTTCTAGATCCTTATCTCAAGTGTTTTCATTTGCTTTAATTTATTTTTCTTATGAAGTTGTAACATGACCGTATGATGCGTGCTCCGTTTATTCTATTTATTGCTTTAATTACCACCAACCAACCATTAAGATGTACATATTTCATAACCTTTCTTTTGCACAAAGTATTTATATCTTCATGTGTATTTAATTATATCTGTCTACTTATATATATGTTTTTTTTGGTATGGTTTGGCATAATAGTTTTTTTTTTTTTGGTTTAGAAAGCTGTGTTCCAAAACCATGAAATAACATGTAATTGGACGTGCAATCAAGTAAACTGATCAACTACATGCATGCAGCATAAACATGCATATATACATATACCTCTCTCTAATCGATTATATTTTTTTTTGTCCTTCTAGTTATGAAAGAAATTATGGCAATGAGCAATAGGAGAAGGGTGGTATTCACTTCCTTTTATGTCAAGTACATGGCCTACCTCTTACCCGTTTTGATGCGCATCAAAATGTCGACCGATAGAAACGAAGAAGGAAACCAAAATCTAGATATAAAAAAGAGAGTGAGGTTTGAGATTGACATGGCAATGGTAGTATCAGGGGGCACACATTTTAAATGGACACAAAACCTGAAACAAAAACTAGAACTAAATTCCATGTGTCAATGGAATTGGAAGGTACCCATAATTACAAGTGTTATAGAAATGAGGGAACACCAACCAATATATTTCAATGTGCCCAGCCCTGTGAATTATAATATTTCAAGTGTAGAAACGAGGAGAAGAGAGAAAAAGAGAAGGATAGAAATGGAGGCAGGAGAGAGAGAGGAGATGAGACAGTGCATAGATTTGTTAAGAGAATTGGTGCCTATAGGAGATAATGAGGCATGTAGCATGAATGAGTTGATTGGTGAGGTGGCGAGTTACGTGGCATGTCTACAGTTACAGGTTGGAGCGCTGAGATCTCTCTCTTCATGTCTCTCTTCATAAACCCTTGCTTGAATATAAAGTCAAATTGGGCTTGTTCAAAAGTGAAAAAAAAAAAAAATGGCAAGGATGTTTTGGGTTTTTATTATTTATTTCAACTTTGGCAAGCCCTCCTCCAATTAATTAGGTAGACCTGGCATATATATATTATTAGTGGGCTGCTCCTCTATTTCTATTTTGGGCCTACATATTTACTGGGCTCATTTTGTCCTCAATGGAGCAGAGTGTGATGAATGTGGCCTTTTAATTAAAAAATAAGTTGCTCATTTCACTCATCATGATGATATTTTCACTAGTTCTGTTTTATTTGATCCGACTTGTACGTGAAATCAAAGAAAACAAAATCATTCCCTGTTTATTTGAGTTTTGAGCCCATATTTTTTTTTTTAGGGTTCTATTGGTTGGCTTATTTAGTGAAAGGAAAAAGAAAAAAAAATATTTAAGACGGAATTTGAACGTATAAACTTAATTATTTTGTAAATCGTAATTGCATATGATATCATTTTAAATTACTTTGATATTTTTTCTGCTTTCAAGAATAAATAATAATATAAGGGGGTATTTCATGTATCCCCCTCAAAAGTTCCAACATTGCGTATTTCTCCCTTCAAAATTAGTAACTGCATATTTATTCTTTAAAATTGTAACAACTCACGTATTTGTCCTGTATAACTCAGACAATATCATATATATCCAAAAACAAACAAATAATGATATTTAACACTCCAAAAATAACTTATAGACCACATTATATTTATACCTTTCCTTCCGCTCCTTCTTTCCTTTCTCTCTTTCCCTCCATCTAAGCGAAAAAAAAATAGATAAGAAAAATTACCGCACAAGTGAATTTGGACCATTATTTCTCTCTCTTTCTCAGTTTCTCTCTGTATTATAATACGGACCATTATTTTTGTTGAAGTAGCATAAACTGGACATCAAAAGTTAAACTATTTTTCAACTTTCATAGCCTAAAATATGTAATAAAGACAGTTGATATCTCATTTCACAAAAAAAACAAAGCAATTAAAAACCTTCTGATTTGTTCTCATAAATTAAGGAATTACAAATGGTTGACCAAAACCAAATTGTACCAGCAATGGTGTATACTAACATGTGCGTACCAGCCATTCCATAAATTATTATACACCCAATTAGAAGGGGAAATAAAAGAAGAGTAAAATGGAAATTAATATAAAGTTAATGTTAAATATGATGGAATGGACAAATTTGTGAGTTGTTACAATTTTAAAGGATAAATGTGTAATTGTTAATTTTGGAGGAAAAAAATTCATAATATTGAAACTCCCCCAATATATATGTAACTTTTTTAATTCAGATCAAGTGATTTTCTACCTATCTAAAAAATTAGTAAAAAAGTTCTAAAAAATATAAAATTTGGTTTGCAAGTACATATTCATATGGAGATCATGTTGAACGGTTCCGATCGACCGTTAGAATTTTGAAAACTCAAATATTGAGCCGTAGCACGGAGGCCCTCTATGATATATATAGAGGTAAATAGAATATGTACCACCTAGAGGTAGAGTGGGAAAAATGGCACGCCGGAGCCGGCTCCGTCACGGAACGGCACGGAACGGCACGGCACGTATGTCGGTTACGTGCCGTGACTCGCGTGTCCCGTGCCGTGACTACTCGCGTGGCGTGACCAATAGTTGGCAAAGAAGACACGGCACGGCACGGCACGGAAATTGTCTTGGTCACGGCACGGCACGACACGGAACACGGAACGGCACGGCACGGGACACGCGAGTCACGGCACGGTAGACACGTCAGTCACGATTCAACATTAATTTATGTTAAATTCTAAATTCTGGACAAAAAAACTTGTTTTTAGCATCAATAATTTCTTTCAACATTAATTCTTCATTTTAAATTTTAAAGAATCGTTTCATATTTTTTTTTTAAATGTTAAATGCGATCAAACGTGACTAACGTAACCAGTCATGACACATTTGGTTACGGCACTTTTGGTCACGGCATGTTTAGTCACGGCGCTTTTGGTCACGGCACGTTTGGTCACGGCACGACTTAGTCACGGCACGCGAGTCACGGCGTGACTCGCGTGCTGTGATCATTCGCGTGCCGTGACCACCCCTCGTAATTTTTGTCACGGCACGGCACGGCACGTGAAAAATTAACTTGGTCACGGCACGGCACGGCACGTGACCAAAGTCACGGCGTGTTAGTCACGGCACGGCACGGCACGGCACGGCACGTTTTTCCCTCTCTACCTAGAGGTAAATAGAATATGTGGCCACATCTAGTCTGGATTGAAGCAAAACACAGTGGTACAGACTGACTGTACTCCCTATGAAAGAAAATAAAAGCTAAGGTAGATACAAATAAAAATAAAGAAAAGATAGGTAGATTGATAGGCTGCTGGATGGACCGATGGATTGAGGTAGTTACTATTTGAGGCACTGAGCGTCGTACGTGTCATGTTTCACTTGACTAGTTTCCTAGAAAAAAAAAAAATTTTTTTTTTGCTCAGTGGGGGGGGGCGGCTATCCCATAGCTCGACACGAGTGCTATTTCCTCTGACCAGTCCCACGTGGAAATTTGGTACCGTTGTTGCATCGTTGTTAAATTGATACAATAATAATTACAGCAATCATGTCATATTTTAAAGTTATGAGATCAAACAAACGAAAACGGAGTAACTACTTTTGAATTCAATCAGCTCCAACACGATCCGATTCGTTTTAAAATCTTTACGTACAAAAATTGAAACAGATACATGTAATTTTTAAACATCTTAAAGCGGATTGAACAATAGTTAAGCCCATCAAAACAAAATAAGTCTAATAGACATCGAACCTAATACTCTTCACTGCAAACAAACACATATTGGAGATCAGTAGTATACAATTTTTAAACTAAATATAAAAATAAATTTTATAGTACTCATAACATTATATTTTATATTATATAGAAAATCATGTATAAACAAATAAAAAAATAAATAAATTGACCTTTAGATCGGATATTCTTCTCACAGAGAGCTTCACTCTATTTAGATCGGATTTTTTTTAAAAACAGTAATTAAAATAATAAAAGTTAAAAAACGACATGATTGCGGCGTTTGTTATAAAAACAGCAAAAACCGAATAGCCATTCGGTTAAGTTTTTTTTTTGCTTCACCGAATAGGCTATTCGGTTAAGCAGTCGGTTTTAACAGGGGTTGTGGGAACATGGCCATAGAAGATCCGTAAGCCAATTTTTTGGCTTAACCGAATAGCCAATTCCGGGAAGTTATTTTTTGGGCTTCACCGAATAGGCTATTCGGTTAAGCCAAAAAATTGTGCTTTCCACCTGGAGCCTCCTTGCCTCCCTTCTTTCCTTCTTCATTCCTCATTCTTCCCACAGAGAGCTTCATCCCCTACCCGAGAAAACCAAAAACCGAATTTTAACCACCTCCAATCTTCATCATTTTTTATTCTAGTCACATATTTTTGTATAATTTTGAGAGGAGAACAAGAAGAACTTCAGATCTACAAGTTTCGTTAGGTATGTAGTTAAATTTTTTATTTGAAAAAAAATCCGAAATTTATTATTTTTGTCTAGAATTATTTAGTTTAGTTTGTATTTAGATTAAATTAGTTTTTTTAGTGTATTATAGTATAATTTCGTGTATTGTGGTGTAAATTTGGTATATTGTAGTGTAAATTATTAATTTGAAAAAAAAATCCGAATTTTATATTATTTTTTAGAATTATTTAGTTTAGTTTTTATGTAGAGTAAATTAGATTTTTTTAGTATATTGTAGTGTAAATTTAGTGTATTGTAGTGTAAATTAGTTTATTGTAGTGTAATTTAGTGTATTGTATTGTAAATAAATTATATAAATATATCATGTGAATAAATTGTATAAATAGTTAGAGTAATTAGAGTAATTTTTTGAGTAATTTAGTGTAAATAAATTGTAAATAAATTGTAAATAAATTTAGTGAAATAAATTTAGTGAAATAAATTTAGTGAAATAAATTTAGTGTAATAAATTTAGCGTAAATATATTTAGTGTAAAAAAATTTAGTATAAAAAAATATTTAGTGTATAAATTTAGTGTATTTAGTGTAATTTTAGATTTTGTAGAATGATTTGGTTTGCATGTAGGGTAACCTTGCTCATAATTATTTTTTTAAATAAATGTAGAATAATTTAGGTTTTTTTTATGTGTTAACTAATTGGAGTTTTCTTATGTTGTAATTTTATTTATGTTGTAGTGCAAAATGTCTGATGAACAACTCTTGTTGCAATTGAGTGAAGATCAACACAAGATATGGAGGGCGAATTCAACGCAGGTATTTATTTAATACCGATTTGGATTTAAATTTCAAAATAAACTTGTAAGCCACAATTAATTTTTGTTGCTATGGAATTATCGTTCCAGCCTGATTATGCACTGCGTCCTGGTCCTTGCCGAGTTAGCGTTCATTACCAACCTCGGATGAAAGAAGGTTTCGTGAATTTAGGCTTGTACCAGATGACGCAGGTGAATGATTGTCAGATTGATAAAGCGTTGATCACTGCGCTCGTCGAGAGGTGGAGGCCCGAGACGAATACTTTTCATCTTTCGGTGGGGGAGTGCACAGTGACATTGGAAGATGTCAGCTGTCTGTGGGGCCTACCTGTTACCGGTAAAATATTTTTTGTTACTAATTTATACTTTTGTTATTAATTTATATTTAATGCAAGTAATTTAGTGTAAGTAAATTCTATAAATGTTTAGAGTAATTTATAGTAATTAGTGTAAATAAATTGTAAATGAATTTAGTACAAATAAATTTAGAGCAAAAAAATTTCGTGCAAACAAATTTAGTGCAAATAAATTTAGTGGAAATAAATGTAATGTAAATAAAATTAGTTTAAATAAATTGTATAATACACAAATTTAGTTATAAATATCAAGTATATGTTTATCTCTAAAATCTATGTTTACATGGAAGGCAATTGCTGGACGCACAGATGATAATTGGTCGCTTTTGATTGAAGATTGCTTAGGTCATGAGGTGTACGACGGTAATGAAGATCAACTTTGGATTCAAATATCTGTCCCACCGAAAATGTGGATTCAAATCCACTCAACTTCGATTTAAGATCAGCTTTGGATTCAAATATCTGTCCCACCGAAAATGGACCGTCGGTTCTGGGTGGATAACCAAAAAATGCTTCATCCTTGTACGGCATCGGTATATCGTCATGAAATGCCGAACAAGGATGCTGCAATGCCCGATTAATAAAAGGATTAGACGATTGCCACTCCTTCCTTACTTCTTCCATCCTAATATGATCCTCAATTTCAGCCATTTCATCTTCCCCGACAACCGGCTCACCAGGGTCAGAGCTTGTGTTTGAGCCAGTATCATTCAGCTGGTCAAAATAATCATGCAAATCAACGGGGGGTATTTCGGTGGTTTCATCACAATGTATGGGTGAATCATTCACCGGTATGCCTCCGCTAGTTCCAGGTACACTACCCGGGTATGGATCATAATTGGTCTGACTAACAACTGGTACTGACTCAACCACTAATTCAAGAAGTTTAAAATTCAATACCGGAGTGGCATTCTCAAGCACCATATGCCAGATCGTTTCGTGGTCTATGTTAAACAAATGGTATTTTTCTGCTGAGTAAGGTGGTGCCGTGTTCAAACGTGCGCTGATTGTCAGGTCGAACTCGCTAGGGAGCAAACGAATGCCAACATATATCTGTCTTCTTAGCTCATCAAGACTAGTTGAGTTAGTAGCAGGAAATGTGCAGGTCGGTGCGTCTGTAATTTCGCGTCTGTGGTACAATTTATTAATACTTGAGACATTTCCTGAACAAAAATTTCACGATCAACCTTCGATAATTTTTAATTTTACAGCAAAAAATATGATCATAATTGAAAAAAAAAACTTACTACAATCTTCAGACGAACGCTAGAAACACAATGAAGGGTCTGATCTGTAATTTGGAAAACTGGAACTGTTCACACTGGAGAAGCACGAAGGTCTGGAGAGAAATGAAGTTTTCTCTGTCTCGGAAGTTCTCTTTGTCTCTCTGTCTCTTCTGTCTCTCTGTCTATGGAATAAATGATTGAGGAGAGAGGAGAAGGGTTTTTGACATAACTTCGTCTAACCGAATAGCCAATTCGGTTTAACAAAATACTACAGATAGCCAATCAGAAACAAACATATCACCTACCGAATAACCTATTCGGTTAGAAAAAAAAACTCAAAACCGAATACCCTATTCGGTTTACAATAAAAAATAAAAAAATAATCTAAACCGAATACTTTATTTGGTTTAAAATAAAAAATAAAAAAATAATGTAAACCGAATTGGCTATTCGGTTTACATTAAAAAATAAAAAAATAATCTAAACCGAATTGGCTATTCGGTTTATGGGGGTGTTACACGAGTAGTTACATAGATCGGGAATTAGTTCCTGTGAAAATCTATTTAACCGAATACCCTATTCGGTGAAGCAAAAAAAACCACTTAACCGAATAGGCTATTCGATTTTTGCCGTTTTTATAACAAACGCCGCAATCATGTCGTTTCTTTAACTTTTATTATTTTAATTACTGTTTTAAAAAAAAATCCATTTAGATCCGTCTCTAATTATTGTTGTCCTTTCCACCTGAATCCTCATCATTTAAAGCACAATATAGCTAGCTGGCTACTTCCCAATTTTAATTCTCTCACACAGCCCGTACGGAGGTATTAATGGCAAAGGGGATCTAAGTGATTCTCATTTTTTTTCTTCAATTTTGTGTGTGTTTATATGTGATTTTCTTTCTAGATTAGAATAAAATACTATGAATCTTTGTAAAATTGATCTCCATTTCACAATCTAAAAAATTATATAATTGATCCTCATAGTTTGAAGGTCTGGCTCCGCTCCAGTTCCCACAAACAATTTCCAATGGTTTTAATTGCTTATCATCATCATCATTACCATCTTCATCATCATTATTATTTTTGTTTATTATTATTATTATTATTATTATTATTATTATTATCTATGTTAACCCTAATTGAGAATTGCAGCAACTGATAAAAATTAGTTATCGACATCTTAAAAAAATTAAAATTACACATGTATTTTCTATAATTTAAATATGTTATTTAATTTTAAGTTATCAACAATTCTCAAAATATATCAATTTTGACACAAATTTTACAAAGCATGTCTACATTTTCATTTTGATTTGTAAGCAAATAGGTTATCAATATACTTTTTTGATAGTAACAAATGAGAAATCCAATTTTCTAGTGATTTTTAAAGCATAGAGTAACTCTAGCAGAATTTTTGTAAGTATATATATGCTTTCTTTTTTAGCAATTTTTTTGGATGATTATAAATATATAGTACTACACCAACATGCAAGTTGAATTTTGTTAATTACAATCCTTAAATGTATGATGACAATATCTTTAGTCGTTTTAAATTTTTGACAAATCTATATCTATTTTCTGAACTCATAGGATCACAAACATCTAAATGCATGTATTCGTGCCTTCTCATTCATCAATTATTTCTACTTTTTCTTAAGTTTGAAGATTAAGGTTTGTAGATTTATTTGTTCACAAAAATATATATTTAGTAGTTGAGCGACATCAACTTTCTCAAACAATTATTAATTAGTTGAATTTCGATGATATTTTAATTAATGACTACTTTTAATAGATGCTCTATATTTTAGTGATGTATAACGCATTTTACAGTTTTAGTTTTAGTAGTATTTCCCAAGATGTCAAATTAATATACTATACAAATGGATTCATGAACGCTAGCATTATTTTTTTAAGATCAACGCATAGAATATATTTTTTGTTGTTAATTATAAAGTTGGGTTAATAGCAGTACATCTCAAATTTTAAAAAAAGTGTCTAATGGAAGGAGGTGCTTGCGCGAATATGAGCTCCAACATACACACATGGTCTTTATAATAGAAACCGTGTAGGAAAAGTAACAACATTAATTTATACATGCTTATTCACTACAGCAAAAAGGACTATCAGCGACCGGTCGCTGATACTTGATCCGGTCGCAGAAAGCCAAAACCGGTCGCTGAAACCCGGGTCGTTGTAAGCCTTGTCGCTGATACTCTTCTGATGACGTCACCGGTCGCTGAATGACGTCACCCGGTCGATGATACTGTTTTTGCGACCACTTTTTTTTGTCGCTGTTATTTTTTTCTGACGTCAAGAAAAAGGTATCTGCGACCAAATATAACGGTCGCTGATACTTAAGACCGGTCGCAGAAAGTCTTATGTCAGGTTTTTGAATTTTTTTTTATTATTTAAATTTGCACCATTTAATAATTAGTACGATACGTACCAACATACAACATAAACATACAAACAAAATATCGATACATATACATAATACAAATGCATCAACTGATAAGAAAGGTGCCCCGCCACCTATTTCAAGTATCAGCGTTCATTATAAGATACAAATGAACAAAAAAAAGGAACAATCAAGCGACCTTGATTACACTAGGAGAAAAATCCAACTACAAACCTACAAATCAATGACAAAAAAAATTTATATCTGCCTTTTTTTTATGAAAAAAATCATATCTACTAACTAGGTTGTGATTGTGACTGATACTGCGATTGGGATTGGTCACTAGAACCAGTGCTGATAGTCTTGAAAGCAGCTCCATTTGTCGAACCCTTCAGATCAAAACATCCATAAGACCATAAGAAATAGGTTCTGCATTTCAATTTTTATTTTCATTCAATAAGGAGACAGAATAGTGTGAAATTTTTTACCATAATCTCTGGTTCAAATGCCCGAAATCAACACCATAATCTCTGGTTCACTGCATTTGAAAAGGTGCAAGAAATCAACACCGAGGAAATCTTCCATTTTCCAAATTTTTTGCTACCAAGGATTTGCAATTGTCACAGGTAAACTCAAATTATACCTGTGTGGAGAAACGTCCATTACAAGATTCTTGATCACCCTTGAGTCAATCAGCTCTAAAATCCCTTTTACAAGACTATCACCCTTCTCGTGTATCAATTTCTCTGCTTTAAACGACATTCAAGTGAAACAGTGGACACATGCATTAGTGTATATTAACTTACTGAAGTTAATTAATTAAAAATAAATTTGACCTTGTGTATTGCACACTGAGCGAGATGTTTGTCTAGAGTTTTATTGCATATCTCCCTCCATCTATTGAGTTTATCATTTGTTTCAGAATTGAAACAATTGCATGAGAATGAGATTTAAAAACAGCAGGACTCGTTTAATTTTTTGAACTCTTCTGGTACATAAAATTGGTTATCAATGAGATAATTAAGCTTCCATTTACTACCAGAAAAGGAATCAAGATAAGGATTGGAACCAATTAACATTAATCTTTTCTGGGTAATTTCAGAATTTCAGAATTTAGCAGAACCAATTAACATTAATATTTTATGGGTAAATTAAAAATGTTTTAAAATGAAAATGATTGCAACCTGGATAATTGGTAGAGATGATGAAAGTGGCAACAATTTGAGTTTCATCCTTCGGAAAATGGTTGAGTGCCCATGAAAGAATATGCTTTGCATAATCAGAGTCCCAAGGCAACCAAACATGCACCTTTTCTTTTTCCTTTACCTCTGCGGTTGCCATTGATAAGAGCTTGTTCCACTAAGATAAGATATTGTTATAAGCAACCACCACTGGTACTGGTACTGGTACCGATACTGGTAGTGGTACTGGTAAGGTTACTAGTACAGTACTGGTACTGGTAAGGTTACTAGTACAGTACTGGTACTGGTAAGGTTACTAGTACAGTACTGGTACTGGTAAGGTTACTAGTACAGTACTGGTACTGGTAAGGTTACTAGTACAGTACTGGTACTGGTAAGGTTACTAGTACAGTACTGGTACTAGTAAGGTTACTAGCAACAAAAAATCCGGTACTGGTAACGGTACCAGTAAGGCAACAGAGTCAACCCGCAAGCAACAACCCCAAAGAAAGTCCCCAAATTTTGACAATTGTCAAGCCGGGAAAATCAACAACCCGCGCGAGACATCAATCCAATATTATAAATCACAGAAAACACACGATCAACTAAAAGGGAGTGTGCACAAGAATTACCTGAAAGAGGAGAAATCTCAAGAGGCTCCGCTAGGCACCCGAAAATCAGCAAGCAAAGTGCCAAAGGCAACCGATCACAAACACAAGCACACAAAACCCTAGGGTTTTGAGTATCGCGAGCAACAAGGCCAACAGAAACGAGAGAGAGAGAGATATGGTTCTCAGGCGGCAGCGGGGGTAGCGGAGAGAAGAGAGTGACAGAGAGGGGGTAGCGGAGAGAAGAGAGTGACAACGAAGGAAAAAGAGAGAGAGAGTGAGTGAGCGGTAAGAGTGGAGAGAAGAGAGTGACAGAGACGGGGTAGCGGAGATAGCGAGATGAGGCGGCAGCGGCTAAACCTAAAACAAATTAAACGCAGGAGAGAGAGAGAAAAGAAAGACTTTGGCGGGACAGAGAGAGATTTAGGGATACCCATCAGCGACCGGGACTAATCGGTCGCTGAAGGATACATGCGCCGGTCGCAGAAGAGTTGGTCGCCGAAATTTTTAACTTTTTTAACCATAATTTCTTTTTTAGTATCTTCAGCGACCGGCGACCCTATCGGTCGCTGATGCCGGTCGCTGAAAGCTGGTTTTGTTGTAGTGATTTTAAGAAACCGTGTAAAACCATATACAATCATACACGGTTTTTACAGAAAAACCGTGTATGATTCTGTTCAATATATCTGCAAATACATTTTTTTAAAAACCGTGTATGCGTTCGTGCTCTCTCAACCAATCCTGCTCAAAATTAATTTTTTGATGAAACGCCTCCTCGCTATGCGCGCCTCTTCACCTTCTCCTTCAACCCAATTTAAATATCCTGCTTCTTCCATTTTCTCTCTTCATTTTTATTGGAATTGAGAAAGAAAATGAAGAATGAAGTTTTATTGATTTTTTTTGTGATTTACAGTCTATACTCAAGGCCTATTATAGGCTGAGAATGATTATAGCCGTTAGCTATTTTCCTAAATTACAACATTCTAGATTTGCCTAATCTCAGGAAATTATGCTAGGTGCCAAATTAAGCATGACAGCTAATTCTTGATGCTAGCCTAATTTCCTTCCTAAAAGGGTCAATGATGATTTTCTGAGACCTAAACTCTATTTCTCAACACTCCCCCTCAAGTTGGGTTCGAATAAATTTATAGAACCCAACTTGTACAATATATTTTGAAACATCCCTTTATCTAATGCTTTGGTGAAAATGTCAGCTAACTGATCCTGACTTCTCACAAATGGAGTTTCGATTTCTCTAGCTTGAACCTTTTCTCGTATGAAATGACAATCCACCTCAATATGTTTAGTTCTTTCATGAAACACTGGATTTGAAACAATGTGTCTAGCGGCTTGATTATCGCAATACATTTGCATTGGCCCTTCACATGAAATCTTCATATCACATAGCAATTGCTTCAACCATACTAGCTCGCTTGTTGTTGATGCCATTGCTCTGTATTCTGCCTCCGCACTTGACCTTGCAACTACGTTCTGCTTCTTACTTTTCCATGTCACGAGATCCCGCCTACAAATGTGCAGTATCCTGTGGTTGATTTTCGATCGAAATTCCCAGCCCAATCTGCATCAGAGTAAGCGAGAATATTGTTAGTATTATTTTTCTTCATCCATATCCCTTGTCCAGGAGATCCCTTTAGATACCTAATAATTCGGTTCACTGCATCTAGATGAGTGGTTCTTGGTGCATGCATGAATTGGCTTACAGTACTAACTGCAAAAGCAATGTCTGGTCTAGTAACAGTTAAATAAATTAACTTACCAACCAATCTTTGGTACTGTCCTATATCCTTTAAAGGTTCACCACTTTCTGGTTCGAGTTTATTATTGGTATCCATAGGGGTATTAGCAGGTTTTATACCAAGTTTACCTGTCTCCTTTAAAAGATCAAGGGTATATTTTCTTTGAGAAAGAAACAAACCTTTGTTGGAATGAGCAATTTCAATACCTAGAAAGTACTTGAGTATTCCTAGATCTTTGATGTCAAACTTTTCTTTTAGGTTTCTTTTCACATTCTCAATTTCTGTATTGTTATTTCCGGTGATAATTATATCATCTACATAAACTAGAACAATTGTAGTTGAAGTATTTGTGTGTTTAATGAACATGGAGGAGTCAGCAGAACATTTTGTGAAATTATGAAGTAGAAGAGAGTGGCTCAGTTTGGCATACCATGCGCGAGGAGATTGCTTTAAGCCATAAATTGACTTATGTAATTTACATACTAGGGTTTTGTCATATTCATGTTTGTGACCTGGCGGTAAAGTCATGTAAACTTCCTCTTCTAAAGTACCTTGAAGGAATGCATTCTTAACATCCATCTGAAATAAACTCCAACCCAAGTTAACAACAACTGATAAAAGAACTCTAACAGTGTTCATTTTGGCAACAGGAGCAAACATTTCTTGGTAGTCAATGCCATACGTTTGGGTAAAGCCTTTTGCAACAAGTCTAGCTTTGTACCTTTCTATGGTGCCATCACTGTTGTATTTTATTTTGTAAACCCACTTACATCCTACGGGTTTCTTTCCATTTGGTAAATGAACAATAGACCATGTGTTATTTTTTTCAAGAGCCTTGAGCTCTTCTTTCATTGCTTGGTCCCAAACAAGGCTGTTTTTTGCTTCTTGAAACGTGGTTGGTTCAATTTGTGCATGAATATTAGCTAAAAAGGTTTTGTGTTGAAATGATACTTTGTCATAAGAAACATAATCATGAATTGGATACCTCACATTGTATGTGATAAAATCACGTAACCTGGATGATGGTTGTGTTTGCCGATTTGATCTTCGAGGATTTATATTTTCTTGACTTTCTCCCCCTGTGTTCTGCTCCTCTGCCTCATTTATGTGCTCGTCATTTTGATTTTCTCCCCCTGAGTGCAACTCCTCTTCATCTGTACTTGTGTGACCTTCTTGAGCTTTTGTACCTTCAAAAAATGTTAGGTCTGGAAGAGCAATATCATTTCTAGGTTGTTGATCCTCTTCCTTTTTATAAAATGGTACTTTTTCAAAAAAGGATACATTTCTAGATATATATAATTTTTTGTTAGAAGGATCATAACATTTATATCCCTTTTTTTGAAAAGAATATCCAACAAATATAGCTTTTACTGCATTTTTATCTAATTTATCTTGTCTTTTAATATGTACAAAACATGTGCATCCAAAGACTCGAAGATGATCTAAGTTCATTTTTCTTTTGTTTAAAATTTCTAATGGACTTTTATTATTCAAATTTGTGGTAGGTAATCTATTAATAAGATATATAGCAGTTAAAATAGCATCCGACCAAAATCTTTTTGGAACATTAGATTGAAAAAGCAAAGACCTAGTAACTTCCAATATGTGACGATTTTTCATTTCTGACACTCCATTTTGTTCAGGTGTATTTATACATGTAGTTTGATGAAAAATTCCTTTTTGTTTTAGAAACTCTAAAAAAATTTTATTAACATATTCAATACCATTGTCAGACCTAAATATTTTAATTTTGGTACCATATTGATTCTCAACAAGATTTGAAAATTCTTGAAATTTAGAGAAAACTTCATTTTTTGATTTAAGAAGGTAAATTCAAGTGGTGCGTGAAAAATCATCAATAAATGTAACAAAATATTTAAAACCATTGTAAGATTCTATAGGTGCAGGTCCCCAAACATCAGAGTGTACAAGTTCAAATATTTTTGAGGTTTTATTGGTAGATAAAGAAAATGGTAGTCTGGTTTGTTTTGAAAAACGACAAATCTCACAGTGATTTGAATCTAAATTTGAAAAAGAAAATAACTTATTTAAAACATTATCAGAGGGATGACCAACCCTCCAATGCCACAATTTATTTTGTTCTACATTATTATTAGCAACAAGAGCTTTATTTGAAAAATTTAAAATATAAAGACCATTTTCTAATCTTCCTTCACCAATCATCATCCCGGTCCTTTTGTCCTAAATTTCACAGCTTGAGATGAGAAAATAACATCACAATTTAAATCCTTTGTAATTTTACTAACAGACAATAGATTAGAATTAAATGTTGGTAAATGTAATACATTTGGAATTTTTTTTCCACATACATTTATTGTTCCTATATTTTTAATCGGTACTTGGTCACCATTTGCAACAGTCACATTTTGTAAGTTTTTAATTTTTTGTATATTTTCTAAAATTTTAATATTTCTAGTCATGTGATCAGTTGCACCAGAATCAATAATCCAATTTTCATCTGACTTTTGAACTCTAAACGATTTAATTTTAGATGCAATACCTATGAAAATACCTGTTACTCCCAATTTATTAGTTATCTGGGCCACAATCTGATCAAGCTGGGCCTGACTGAGGTTTGGGCCTGCTGCTTGAGAGGATTCGGATTCGGATCCAGAGAGGAGTGCGGACCCGGTTGGCTGCGTCGACCCAGAGAGAAAAGAGGACCCGGACCCAGAGAGGAAAGCGGACCCGGTTCTCCTTTCTTCTTCTCTCGATCTATCTCTTCCTTTGTTTCCGCCGCCCCCTTTTTCACCTTTTCTCTTCGGCCGGAGGTGTGGATGGAGGAACCAGCACTGGTCCCTATCGTGGCCCTCCTTTTTGCAGTTATCGCACCTTACTAAGCTGCTGTTGGCTCCCCGCACATCCCCCTGTGAGATCGGTTTAGGGTTCCTGTTCTGGTTCCGATTCTGATTGTGGTGGTGTGCAAGAAAGGCTTGGTTTTCGGTGCTTGGTTCACTATTCATACCTTTTCTTCTCGACTCCTCTCTTTGCACTGTGGCTATGATACTCGAAAGAGAGGGGAGCTCGGTTGCCATGAGAATCTGAGCCCGAATTGGTTCAAAACTGGCGTCTAGCCCAGCCAAATAAGTGTAGATGCGCTCAAATTCTACCCTATCTTGAAGAATTTTTGGATCGCTCGATGGTGGCAAGTAAACAGATAACTCATCCCATTTCTTTTTTAAATGTCCATAACAGTATTTGGCCTATTTTGTTGTTTTATTTGAGCAATTTCTTGCTTGATCTGAAAAATATGTGCAAAGTTTTGTTGGTGCCCAAACATTTCTTTGACTGAGTCCCACATCTCTTTAGCGGTATTTGAAAACAAAAAGGTTTCACTTATGTTTGGTTCCATGGAATTAAGGAGCCAAGAACAGACAATATCATTATTCATTTGCCAATGTTCTATTGCTTGAGGGTCAGCCTCACCTTCTTTTGGGGGTTCTGGTTTTTTTATCTTGCCATTGATATAGCCTATTTTACCTCTGCCACTGAGAGTCAGTGATACCGATCTTGCCCAGGACAGATAATTGTTGCCATTGAGTAGAGTGGCTGTGAGCCTCATGTTTGGATTAGCGTCGCCATTGAGTGACTGCTGACCACCTGTTGTTGCTTCTGCCATTCTTGTTGTGGCTGTGTGTGTTGGTGTTGCTTCTGCCATTCTAGGGTTTTGTGAGTTTTGTTTTCAGGTCCTTTAGACCTGCTCTGATACCATATTGGAATTGAGAAAGAAAATGAAGAATGAAGTTTTATTGATTTTTTTTGTGATTTACAGTCTATACTCAAGGCCTATTATAGGCTAAGAATGATTATAGCCGTTAGCTATTTTCCTAAATTACAACATTCTAGATTTGCCTAATCTCAGGAAATTATGCTAGGTGCCAAATTAAGCATGACAGCTAATTCTTGATGCTAGCCTAATTTCCTTCCTAAAAGGGTCAATGATGATTTTCTGAGACCTAAACTCTATTTCTCAACAATTTTCTCAATTAAGTCCATGTCTCTTCAATTTCTTTGTTATCCGTCTTCTTCATTTCTTACTTTGGTAGAGAGATTTATCTCAATTTAATTTTGGACCGCTATCATGATTTAGGTATCTCGATGGCGACCAAAGTCAAAATGCGATTAATCTTGAAGATATCTATAAATTGCGTGATTGTTTTACACCAAGAAATCTCTCTTACGTACTCGGTTAAACCATAAAAGAACGTCCAATAGTTAATCGGCCCAAATGATAGGAAAGCTGAAATGCCCCATAATTCCTTCTCTAATAGTCCAACCTTTTTTATTTTGTTTACTTTATTTACTTTCCAAATCTGAACTGTTACCAAAATCAACTTGAACACGTACCCCCCAACTTTTAGTCTTAACTATAGTTTTGATTGATATTGACCATTGTCTATGTGGATCGATACCCCAATTACTATACCAATTGGTTGTGCACTTGCAACCAATTAACCTCTCAATTAAGGTATTTAGGATTTTATATATTCCAAAAGCGAAAAGCGTATTAAAACAACCTAGCTAAAATATCAATATTCAAAATACACAACAATAGACATTAATAATTATAGGTATATATCGTACTCTGGAGAATTATCTGGAAACGATTCTTTTCTCCGTATAATTGTAAATGTGTTTTGTTAATAATTTAGAGTGCTTCTATGTGTTTTGCTAGTTGCTACTAAAGCCTACTTTATATTAGATATATATGACTTTGTAAGTTAGTCTTATTTTGTGATGTGATGTCGTCTATGTTTTTTTTTTAATAGATAGCTTACATGTTTTCTTTTCTCTTCAAGTTATGGCTTTGTAAATGTACTTGAGTGTTTGGCAAATTATGATAGAGAACAAATATGGGCATGGATCTATCTAAGGTTAGAGTAGTGGGAAGCCAATAACACTTCTTGATTTTCCCAGCCGAAACACAACTGGAGGAAGCTGGCCTGAGGTGGGCACTACTGCAAGGCTAGAACGCCGGAAGCTAGTACAAATGAGCCAACTAACGCCTTGTTGACAATTGCAATTACTCTCTCCATGTAAGAAGCTGGAGATGGAAAAGACGTCAGGTTCTGTGTTTCGTTTTTTTAGTTCTTTTTTATTTTTTATTTTGTGTTAGAAGCAAACCATGCATGCCTGTGGTATATGGAAGCTATGGTTGGTAAATACTCTTCTTACACAAATCATTTTGAAAATAAGTTGTGGAATACTGTTTTTTGTGTTGAAATGTTCAATATTGAATATTGTTTGTTGTATATTATAAATATTAAATTTTTTTGAATTATGGATGTGTAACATTGTATATTTAATGACTAGCAAATGTGGATGCTATCCAGTTATAAAAAAAAAAGTTAGAAATCATATATGGTTCTTAAAAATAAACTGTGTACAAAGAGTAACATACACGGTTTGTATTTACCAGTCTTGTATGGTTTTCAAAAATCATACATGGTTCCCTTGTAGAGACCGTGTATATAACTCTTGTTATAATACACGTTTACTATGATAGTGTATGAATCTCCAGTTTTAACGTCTTTTTTTTGGAAATCGAACATGGTTCCTTGTAGGAATTTTGTATGTTAATTCTATATAAGCATAGTTTCGCAACTGTGTACAATATATGTATCGACTTTACTCCTTTTTTGTAGTAGTGGTTTTTTTTTTTAAATTAATGAGGAAAAAAAAGTATGATAAAATGAGAAAGATAAATCAAATAAAAATCGGATGGATGTGATGTGATATATGAGTAATAGATTTGGAAGTCTAATCATGTTTGGCAGATCTTTAATTTTGGCGTCTTTCAATTTAATGGAGTACGTTAATATGATGCTTCGTTGATTTCAGGGCACAGAGGGGCCGAGGATAGAATGCATGCAGTCTCAAAGATATACGTTGTAATTATATAATATATATACAGCTAGCCCGCTTTGAATATTTCATTCTCTTTTCTTTTTTCTATTTTGATGAATGATGACTGATACAGGCCGTTTAAATTTTTGAAGGACTTATCTACTTTTCTCATAATATATATTTTGCTTCAATAGAAGTAGCCTGTTAGCTAGCTAGCCTCCTAAACACAACGAATAATTGTGAGATTATGATACGTCATTTTCTCATGTCATGTGTTAATTTATTTTAAAATAAGTAGGAGTACGTGCAGATTAAAAGTTTTCACATACGATGAAACAGAGGACAGCTATATATATTTCCATCATCCAAGCACAAGTACATGACATGCACTTGTTCCTTAAACTTTTTTAGTACGGTTATCTAACACTACTACAGAAAAAGAGATTGCACACGGACATTAATGGAAGAGCTACACGGATTTCCTGCCGTGTTTAAAGCCAGGGTGTATGAATAGGTCAGAAACTACACACGGATATTTAACCGTGTGTGATTATAATGATTTCTACACGGATATCCCCTAATTAACCGTGTACAAAGACCTGCCAGTGTCGCTCTCCAAGTTACCGAGCTACACGGTTATTCCCTAATTAACCGTGTACGTTTACTCTTTCTACACGGCTTTGTATTAAAAGTCCGTGTAGCTATCTTAGCTATTATACACGGATTTTTCTAAAATATCCGTGTATGATTACTATTGGACACGGATTTGTATTAAATGTCCGTGTAGCTCTCTTAGCTATTATACACGGACATTTGTTAAATATCCGTGTGCAATAGCTAATTTTTTTTTGTTTTTTCTATCGTACACGGACTATTATGAAATATCCGTGTATAATAGCTAATTTTTTTTTTGTATATTTTGTTTTTGGGCTAGCCTCCAGCTTTGCTAGCTAATTTTTTGCGACAGAAATTATACAAAATTCCATATAGCAATAAATTCATTCGAAACAGATTAATTAGCAAGAAATTCATATACTAAATTTATACAAAATTCATATAGCAATAAACATATTAATTATGTCACTTATGCACTAAATGATTATGATGCACGAACGATCAAGAAATTGGACTAAATAATAGAAAGATAGATTTCGGTTCTGAGATCACACAGATTCTCAATTCTTTGATAAAACTATTATAAAAACAACAACTGCCTCTGCCAAAAGTCCTGACGGCTGTTTAAATACAAACCCTAAACAAAAATGCATAAAAGATACATAAAAGACCCTAAAAATGCTAAAATTATAAAGAAAGGTCCAAAAGTTCAGATCCGACGGTCGGATCGCGAATCTGAGCCCGCGGAATGCGAAACGGATCATAGATCATTTCAAATTCGGCTTTGGGTTGTGGAGTTCCTGTCAAAATTTCAGCCCGATCTGACGGACGGATCAAAAGTTACACCCCTTTTTCTGAAACATGCGCAGGCCTTGGTTAAACACATCATGAGTAAAGCATAGAACAGATCAATTGCAATCATAGGAAATTAATATGAAGTACATACCGCTTATTATCTCAGATCTCAGCTGCTGGCCTCGATCAATTCGCAGAAATCTGATAGGAAAAAGCTCAGTTCAGAGAGATGTACTAAAAGACTTGATCAAAACGGCGCTGGAAGGGGAATACATTAAAACCCTACACTTTTATACACGGCTATTTAGTTATAAATCCGTGTAGCTCTCCAACTAAACATACATGGCTATTTAGTTATAAATCCGTGTACAATTCTACAATTTCTACACGGATATATTATCAAAAATCCGTGTGTATATTCCTACACAGCTTTGTATTAAAAGTCCGTGTAGCTCTCTCAATTATTTGCACACAGACCTCTTTACACACGGATTTTTGGTTTCTAATAAACCGTGTAGCTCTCTCTAATAATTCTACACTGATTATTAACTAATTATCCGTGTAGAAATCGTGCAGATCTTTTGAACAAGTAAAAAATCATATTTGGTACACGGTTTTTAATAAAATTGACAAATCCGTGTACAATGTGCAGTGTACAAAGTCAGTTTTTGTAGTAGTGTAACATATGTCAGGAGCCTTTTTCTCTTTCCACAACATACATCAAACTTTTTATGATAGGAAACATTCATAGAATCATAGAATACATCAAACTTTTAAGGTTAATTGAAGTTGTTACTTAATATTCTAGAGTAGAACTTTGACATTTTTTAGTTCACCAAGCCACTTTTTAAACTCAACTCTAAAATTTATGGGATTGATTTTAAATGACGAATTCAAATTGTTGAAACCCATTTATCTAATGAGTGATGCATCTAAATGAGAAAATTTTAAACTTTGTATTAATTTAGTATAAAATTAAGTAGTAAAAAAATAGAAGGTTTATAAATTAATTTTAATGCATTCATTTTTTTTTTGACAATGAATTCAATTTTCTTTAATTTTCACATGTAAATACATCATTCGTATGGTAGATAAGTTTCAACAGTTTAGATTTGTCATTTGAAGCCAATCCGATAGGTTTTAGAGTTAAGTTCACAAAATGACTTGGTGAACTTAAGAACACCCTAGGTCTACTCTAATATTCTCAATATACAGAGAACCAACATTTGGTCTAGTGACAAAGACAATGCTCTCCGTGTGAGAAGTTATAAATTTGACCTGATAGAAAAATCTTTTACGAATGTTAAATAGTTGGGTGACTTGACCTTCAACCTTTACACACACACACACACACACACACACACACACACACACACCCAATAGAGCCTTAGGATGTGCTCCAGACGGGGGTACATGAAGTGAGGGGAAGAGATGAAACTATTTTTGTAAGCAATCTTCTGTGTTGTTTGACTAATTTGCAAAACATATAATCATCGAATCTTACAGTTTCTCTGTTTGAGATATGTGCAGGTTTAATAATTACGACCAAAGGTCAACACAAATCAACGATTCATATCATGACAAGTAGCGTAACAAGTCGCGTCCGAAGGTCAAAGAAAGTAAAAGTGCATATCATGACAAGTTGGAACGTGACAAGCTGCATAAGAAAATATGTTGCATGATCTCCTCGAGCTACAATGAATGATTTGATACATATGATTTGATGGAAGATTCACATGAGCCATATGGTCGGATATTGATAGATGCTGAATCATGAAGATTACGGAAGATCATGAAGATTATGAAGATCATACTTTACCTTTTACGTTGTTATTTTTATTTATGTCCAAAAGTATGGTAAAATAGATCTGAGATTGAGATCACCCGAGTCTAGTCGTTGCTTGGCTGGATATCAAATTCAAAATTCAAATTACCAGGTATAATCAATACTGGAAACTTAGAGAACAAGCAAAATAGGCTAAACCATTATATTGTAGATCTTATGATTTGCAAAAAGCCGTTGGCTCTCCTTTGAATTCCACTATAAATAGTGGGCTATGTCTCCTCTCTCATTGACGAGAGAATACCTTCACAAATCTTACACTTTAGAATCCTTTTGAGAGGTTTAGCCTAGTCCATTGTTGCTTGTACTCAAAATTTAATTATCTTTCCAGCAACCTCAAATATACTCCACGATTAGAGTAAAGTGAGTGATTGTCCGGACTTAGAGCCTGCGAGCTCGCTTATACCGGAGCTTATGTACTCACCTTTCTTTTTTTTTGAGTTGTTGTGCTGAATCTGTCGTTTGTGTGGACCACATGAGTGTTGTCTCTTTTCATTGGGTAATAGAAAGGCGCGCCTCTTAAGGTTGCATTGCTCCGGAGATGTAGGTCCTTCAGTGGCTGAACTTCGTTAACAACTCCTGTGTCACTTTCTCTAACTCTATCTATTTACTTTACTGCACTTTAATATTTATTAATTGTTGTTTAAATTATAATTTCTTAATTCCGTCAAGAACTTACAGTAGATAGATTAGTTAGACATAGGAACGACTTTAGAACTTGTCTATCCGAGCGATAGTTACAAGTTGTAGGGGTTAGATTTTAAACAAACCTATTCAACACCCTCTAGGTGCCGTTAGGGACAACAGAAACATTGTGCGGAGGTGAGAGCTTGTCAGACTGCACCTGACCGGGCAAAAGTCAATTAGTTCCGAAAAGGGGGAATCAGAGAGGGAGCGGAGGGGAGCGGGGTGTAAATTTTACTGTGCGGAGGGGAGCGTCACATAGAATTTTGACGAAATATGTCACCTCCAAGTCGGAGTGTAGGTTTTACTGTTAGAAAAAAGTATATTGCGTTCACCTTCCTCCCCTTCCGTTCCTCTACGACGTAGAGTTGTGGAGCACAACCTTAACATGTAGTGTACACTAATTTGCTTGAAATATTGAGGTGTTTTGTTTTGTCTTGTTTTGTTTTTTATTCCTAAAAAAATGGATGTCATGTGTGGAAAATATAGGATATTTCATAAAACAATAAATCATAGCAAAGGATCCAAGCTAGTATCCAACAAAACAAACAGCGTAATTGGGCAAAAAGGAACTTCTAAGACCACTATACCTCGTCAATATCAATAGTAACAACTAATTAATAGCCACCTACAGTAAAGGAATCTGTCTGTCTCTCTCTCTCTCTCTCTCTCTCCTCTCCCCTCTCCTAGGAAACCCTAGATATATCTTAAAGCCTATAACCAGTCAACGAGATTGAAAATATAATATCAAGAAATTATTAGTTGGTCTCAGTTAGTCTCATCCACATATACAAGATCATTGTCATTCCTATCTATGTTGTGATCCATCTTAAAACTATAAATCTTGAACCTAGCTCATTTCTTATTATCTACTCCTTCAAGTATGAACAACATGCTAAACTCTACTGGATCATACAGCTCTTCTTATATGCCTTTGGTCGACCTATCCATGCATCAAAATGAAGAAATATCCTCAGAAGTGGATCACAACACACAACAATTGCAATTATGCTCCTATAATTCAAGCTCCAACCTTAATTCCTCCTCTTTCAATTATCACCCAAATCAACAATTTCTTGATCTATCATACCCGCCGATCACGTCAAATAACCAACTTGTACTAGCCCAGAATTACACCTCGCAGCATCCCATTCATCAGCCGTTATTTCCAGATAATGATTACTCAAACCAATTAGGGTTAGGGTTAGACATAGGCAACCGCATGTTATACCCTTCAAGAGAATCTTCATGGGCTTTAACGCAGTATTTCCGGTCAAGAGGGCGTTATTATGGATTCGGAAACCAGCTGCCGAGATGCCAGGCTGAGGGGTGCAAGGCAGATCTAACAAAGGCAAAGAAGTACCATAGAAGGCATAAGGTTTGTGAGTTCCATTCAAAGGCTGCCTTAGTGCATTTGGGTGGAGGCAATACGCAAAGGTTTTGTCAGCAGTGCAGCAGGTGACATTCAATCTTTAATTAGTTCTTATAAGGTTATAATTTCCTGCCAATTGCCAATGATGTTTTATTTTATTAGAAAAAAAGATAAAAAATGTATGTGCCATTGATGATTTTTGGAATCTTGCTCTAAAAAGAAAGAATCAATATGCAACCTTTTGGTACGTACTTTCTGATGTACACAGTTGAAAACTTGAAACTTACATCCTACTTCGTGCTATAGGTGAAAGAGATATGACATATGACAAGCCTATCACTCATACAAATGATTTGCCAACCAATAATTTTAGAACACGAATTAGGCATACAATTTCACCGAATTAAATACAACAAAATTTCTGTATCATGACTAGCTAGTTAGATTCCTGAGCATAGTCTTATCACTGGTTGCTAAACAATCAATTACTTTCTTTCACCAAACTGGAATCATTGTTGCGTTAATTTGTTTAATTAATTTGATGATCTAGAATTTGGAAAAGAGAGAGAGAGGGAGACCTGAAGTAAGAGATTTACAAGTGCTACCGAAAATTTCTAGAGACACTAATTTCTTTCTCAACTCAATCACACATTGTTGAATTTTGGGAGTAAAAGAACTAATTTTATTGATTTATGATATTATTTCAACCTCTTATATGGTGTCTATTTCTAGACCACATAATTGAAAGAGCCATTACAATATTTTCTAATTACGTAATTTTCTATACCTACTAATTAATACTAAGTGATCGCTAATTGATCTCTAATTCATTATTTACTTTGAACACTCCCTCTCAAGTTGGAATGGTAGAATCCGACTTGCGTGTAATTCATTTTCCTTCGTTTTCTTCTTCTTCTTCTTGAGTCGTCTCTCAGGGATTGTATATATCATGCTCTCATATCATGTTCAATATTAGGAGGAAAAGAACTAATTTTATTGATTTCTGATATTATTTCAATCTCTTAATTATACGGTGCCTATTTATATACTTCATAATTTAAAGAGCCATTACAATGTTTCTTAGTTACATGCACGTGAAATTAATACTGATTGATAGCTAATTGATTTGCTATGTATGCAATTTATCTCTACTTAATTCTATTTCTTCACCACACATATAGTATTACATTCATGTTTACATATTTAATGAATTTGTAATCATAATTAGTAGGACATCATAATTAACATTATGTTTGAATTCTCTAACATTTCCAAATTTTGTCACCATATTTGCATAATCGTAGCCCACTTATTTCGCATAATGAAAACAAAAATAGTAAAAATACATATTTTTGATGAATCATCAGTAACTAAATTGAATCCCACAGATGTACATACCAATAACCCACTCATTTCACAAAATAAATACTAAACATAAACACATAATATATCAAAAGCATTGATTAATTTCAACAATTATAAAGTCGTCTTCCATGCTTTGAATTATATCAGGAAGCTAGCTAATTCAACTATTGTTCAGAAAATACACACAGAAGCGCGCGCGCGCACACACACACACTCACAAAGACTAATGAATTAATTAAGGTGGTATAAACTTGTGTATATATTTTTTCTTTTTCATCAGTTACTGTTTAATAAGGTAACTAGTTAATCAGTTTCAACAAAATATACAATAACCAACATTTGGTCTAGTGGCAAAGGGCAACACCCTCTGGTGAGAGGTCATTAGTAAATCCAGATTGGAGATTCTTTATGAATATTAAATGAAAGTTGGTAGGTTAGATGTCCATCTTTCGATACATATATATAAAAAAAACAAAATTTAATTACAATAGCAAGTTATGTCTTCTACAATTTTTTTAATATACATTAAATAAACCTCATTTGTTTTACTGAAGTTGATATAACTAAAATTTTACCAGCACGTTCTTCATTATTTTTCCCAATATCTAATGTATAATTCTTTAATTTCCTCTGAGTTTAGGTTTCACATATTGGATGAGTTTGATGAGACGAAGAAGAGCTGCAGAAGGCGCTTGGCAGATCACAACCGCCGCAGAAGAAAACCAAAGCCTAATTCATCTACACCTTCTAGCTCAGCTACTCCCATCAATACAACCCCAGCAGAGAAGCAAGAGCAATGCACCGCGCTACATTTGACAAATACTGGTTATATATATATTTCATAATTTCACTTAAACTTTCCAGAGAAACATGATGATCTGTAATCTGCAGTTTAAAGTACATTTTCTAACATATACATATAATCCCTTTAATTTAAGTATATCCACAATTTTCTACTACAAGTTTCAGGTTGGAACAATATTAATTGGTTCAAGCAAAGATCTAGTTAGATATCTAATTAACCAGCATATATTTCAACAGAAAATGCAAGAATAGAAGAGGTGCAACATGATCAAAACAGCGAAAGAGAAGATATCAACACTAGCTTTCAGGCCAATCTAAACCAAGAGACAGGCAGGGTTCAAGCATTTACAGTAGCATATCAGAACATGAAACTGTGACATGATCTGTTCCTTTTTCAGGTGCTCAATTTAACTGATCTGTATTGGTACCTTAGACAGCAACAATGTACTTTATTTAGGTCAAGCTATATTATTGAACTCCACTATTTGATCCAATCTCTCTCTCTCTCTCTCTCTCTCTCTCTCTCTCTCTCTTTGTTTTTTTGTTTTGTTGCAAAATAACATTCATAGCAGTTGCTGCAGCACTTGCTATAACGTTTTGAGATGATAAACCTACGGCACCATGGGTTTTTGTTAATGTTTATAATCCGGTTATATTTGTTTTGCTATTGTTTAATATATTAATTAATGAATAATTTTATTAAAACCTAGCTACTATTTAATTAGTCTGCAATTATTAAAGAATATATGTTTCATTGTTTTCATGGTCTACATTATCTCCTTTCTAATTTTGATCTATGATAATTATTATACTTGGTATAGTGGTTTACTTCTATTCTAAAAAGGTGTATGTATTGATAACCATCTTTATATCTGATAATCCACTTAATTGTTGTCGGAATTAAATTTTTTAAATAATAGTATGTTCTATACAATTTACATAAGCTATGTATTATTAATTTTGGTGTAAAAATTTTATAGCGATTGCTAATTTTTCTAACGTTTAGATGGATGAGCAAATTGGCATTTTTATTGACCAACTATTAAATAATAGTTGAGGTCATATATATATATATATATATATATATATATATATATATATGAGGAGGTACATGACCTTTTTTTTTTTAAGAGATATTTTCCATAAATTTTTTATGACCATTTTTTGTTCTTAATTATGATATTTTAAATGTTAGATGCAGGCAAATTTATCGTAAAAAATACAACAGCAAATCAACAAATAGTATCGGGCAATAAAATGAAAAATCTGATGGTTCATTTAAAAGCCAAGAGAATGGCCGTAATATACAGTTTTCAAGTCATTCAATTATTTAATATTTGTAAGGAATTATTTCATTCGAATTTTAAATCTGCGATTTATCAAACAAAAAATATTAGTATATTTGTTACTAGATGAAAATTAGTTCTCAAGTATATAGCTGAATTTTTGCTATGCATGTTGCATAATTGACAACACAACAAATGTAGACAGATGTGATAGCATCAACAAATTAATGTCGTTTCAGAGTCACTTCAGTGTACAACTTTGATTAACTTAGTTGTTTGGATTGCTTGATGGGAAATAAATCTGCTGTTATTTCAAGGGAATAACAGGCAACTGTTGATCTTTGTTGAGAGTCGTGTATGAAAAAGTTCCTTCGTTGAAATTCACACTTTGAAAAATTTGAACGGTTGAGATCAGAATAACATGTTCCTGTTTAAATAACAGCTGATGCCCACCCATATTAAAAGCAAAGCTACATATATATAGGCCACAATTAATGTTTGAGGTCTAGTTGCATGCTTTTATCTTTTTGGGCTGCTTCTATTTCTTATTTTGATGAGTTTATCAGGCCCACAATGTTTGAGACCTCAATTGTATTCACAAAAGGACCATACATCAAAATTTGTGTTTCTTTTTTGTGATTTTTGTTTCTAGTTTTGCTTGTTCGCAAACGAAATAGCTAGCCCAATAGGGTCAAATAGAAAATGAATTTCAGCACAGCAATAATATCACCAAATTTTAAAACAGTAAACACCAATCAATTAATTCTTGTTCTTTATTATCTCTTCTGTATTTGCTTCTTTTTTTTTGCGTTTGCCTTAATTTACTTGAATAAATGACATTAGTTTAAATTCATACCCAATATCGATCGTACATGCTTTTATTTTTCATAGAAATAAACATAACTGCTATAATTAACATAAGACATGTATATAATATGACGTGTTAACTTTAGTACTTGAGTAAATACTCTAACCACCTTCAGAAATATTTTAACATCAAATTAAGAATCAATTAACAGCAGTACAAACACGCCGAATCTCGCCATCACTTCCGGTTTTGACCCCAACTTTGCCGAGCTTTGTAATAGCGGCCACAAACGCCTCTTCAAAAGCCGTCTGATTTGTCGCAAACAGATTCACCGTGCCACGTGACCGTCTATCCGCAAAAAGGACCTGATCGGAAGCCAGCAACCCCATCTGTCTCTGTAGATTCTGATAATAGGCATTGTCAAACTTGAACGGTGAGATCGGGTCGAGGTTGGCGAATGATGACTGTTGGTAGCTCATGGGGCAGGTTTGCCGGAGTTGCCGAAGGAATGTTAGATTTATTGGGGGGTTGTACGGCATCGGGTCTTTGAATTGGTAAATCCGTCGGATGAACTTGTCGCAATGCGAGATTCCGATCGTATGAGCTCCGGATAATGCGATCATATCGGTTTGGGTTAACCCATTTGCAGAGAATAATGCATTGAGCTGGTCAAGGTTGAAGCCGGGTCCGGGAAGGCCGTACTTCACAGCGGCTCGTGTTGAGACCTTGCCGTCGAGCCGCCCCAACTCCACCTTATAGTAGGGTCCTCCTGTCTGAGACCAGATAAGCAAATTAGTGTTATATATATATATATATATATATATATATATATATATATATATATATATATATATCTGTTTATTTTGTTTTCTAAAACAAGAAATAAGCGAGAGATGTAATTTATATCATCAATTAATTTTATTTGCATGATTTTCTTAATGCAGATAAATATAAGTATGTTTTTTACCGTTGAATAAATTAATGATTATCAACTCAATTAGAGTTTCAAAATTTTAATTTGTTGGTATATTATATATATGTATGTTATAATCATTTATATATAGTTAGTGTTGAATAAACTTTGAATGAAATGGAACTTACCAAGGACACAACGTCTCTGGCAGCCAAGGCGAGTATGTCAGCACAAGAGACCTTGTTTCTGCACTGTGGGTCCCCTTCTACAGCCTCCTTCGCTTTCTTTATCGTGTCAACTGCATCCGGAGACAATGTCAAGTCGGCCCCGCTGTGATTCTCATCGTCTCCTGTGGATGAGGTCAGCAAGACCGACGCATCACAGCCCTACAGCAATCAATTAATCCATCATGCTTTTAACACATCAAATTAAGAAGATAGATATATATATATATATATATATATATATATATATATATATATATATATATATATATATATATATATATATGATATCTATATAATTATGATTTATGAATATAAGTAAAAATGTTACCCGAACGAAGCAATCGTGAAAGAAGAGCCTGAGAGTGCCGGGACCGGCCGCCATGCTCTGTTGCACTTTGAGAGAGACAGCGGAACGAACGAGAGAGTCGACATTGGGACAGGAGGTGGCGTAGTAGTTTTGGCTGAGCTGAGCATTGCTTATGGGGGAGAGAATGGAGAGAGTGAAGAGAAAGAAGAAAGAGAGAAGAGACAAGGGGCAGCTCAGGCTCAGGCTCAGGCTCTCCTCCATTACAAACTACTTAGTATAGTTGGCTTGACCTAATTAATTAATTGATTGATGGATTGAAGGCGCTTAATTTAATTGACCAGTGATAGAGTGCCTCAACTGAGAAGACCTAGTTAAATGGTTAAATATATATATAGCAAGATCGAGAGAAGGGTATTTTAATCATTTAATGTTGAAATAAATCAAGTAACCTTTTCGGCGCTGTCGTTAGCGCGTCCGTGAACCTCTGTCAATTCAGTATAAGAAAGTACGTATAATTTGTCATAATTTTGCTCCTTATCCCGATATATATATATATATATATATATATATATATATATATATATATATATATATATATATATATATATATATATATATATATATATATATATATATATATAAGAAGTTAATCAAAATTAGTTGGAGATTTAAGAAATGAGAAATCATATATAATGTTTTTCTTTAGTATGAATTATATTACATTTAATTAATACCCCTACAAAACTTTGCCGTGCCCTATGTTTCCTTGTAATTAATTAATTAGAATATATATGTTCTTCCATTTGGATATCATTGATTGTCGATATTCCTACTTTTCCATCGACATTTATATATATACATTGCCTCGACGATAGGCAATGACTTTAATTAGTGACCTCTCAAGAATTTGCACTTTAGTTTATGGAGCTAGGGCATGCATGTTTGATATATGCTACAAAATAAAGGAAGATGAATAAAAGTAGTAAATTTTCCAATATCATTATAATATTGTTTGATTTGTTGACTTGTCGGGAAACAATGGAAATATATTAAATGAAGAAATAGTTTAATTTGGGTCATATAATTTTCGGACCATTGAATTTTGTATTCATCTTAATATATATTAAAAAATTCAAAAAAAAATATAAAATTTGATCTCCAAGCACATTTAATATACATTATGTTGAACGATTTGAATCGACTGTTCGAACTTTGAAAATATTAATAGTAATTGAGTGTCACCAATTTTGACTGTAAGTGGATCCCTCCTGATATACATATATATATACATAGGTAGTGATAGAAAAATATCAGTGTAAGATCAGTGGCGTATATCCAGCCAGAATTACTCCGCCTGGGCACATTGAGTTGTATATATCATGCAGTAAAGTAGGTTAGTAAAAAGTAAGAATGATCTGTAAATTTGTACTAACTATATATATATATAGAGAGATGAGCTGGTGAGACGTGGAATAAAACAAATTTGTACTCCACGCTATATTTTCATTTTGAAAATCCAAATAACTGATTCGAACCGCTCAATATGTTCTCTATATTGAAATGTGCTTAGAGACTAAATTTTACATTTTTTTTGAATTTTTTTACTATTTATTAAGCCACTTTGAACATCACTGATCCACTGTGAACAGTAAAAAACAGTAAAATTTTGTGGACCACCGGATCAGCGATTTTCAAAGATGCTTAATAAATAGTAACAAAATTCCAAAAAATATAAAATTTGGTTCCAAGCACATTTCAATATAGAGAACATGTTGAACGGCTCGGATTGATTATTTGAATTTTCAAAATGGAAATATAGTGCCATGGAGTAAAAACTTGTTTTACTCCACGTCTCACCATAGCTCATATATATATATATATATATATATATATCAAACAAGACCAAGAGTATCTGAAGCAGACTGGCGACGGGTTGGTAAGGAGGACATGAGTTGCCAAATTGTTGCGGGTTTCGTGTACTGAGTGAGATTCTTATCGCAAGTTACAACTTGGTATAGATAATTATAAAGATAATATATATATATATATATAGGCAGGTTGTCAGAATTTGTATCATCACGAGACAACATCAATATATATGTGTGTGTGAATAATTGACAAAGAAACAGGCCATATTTTGTCTTTTTTCGGTTTGTTTATTACACAATTTACCTGTGTCTATAAAAATGTTGGTTAAGATTAGAGTCGTATGACCAAGTTTTTGGTACTATCAATTTGTTTTTGTAATTTTTAAATTTCAAATAGTCGATCTAAAGTGCTCAACGTGTTCTTTATAATAAAATGTGCTTGGAAACTAAATTTTATATTTTTTGAACTTTTTTACTATTTATTATGGATATTTGATATTTATTTATTTAATATTATAAAAAACAGTGATTTTCAAAAATCCATAAAAAATAGTAAAAAAATTCAAAAAAATGTAAAATTTGGTCACCAAGCACATTTTAATACGGAGAACACATTGAGCACTTCCGATCAACCATTTGAACTTTAAAATTGCAAAAATTAATTGGTAGCACTAAGGCCTTAGTCATACCACTTTGATCTTGATATATATATATATATATATATATATATATATATATATGAGTACGGCTAACGTGCTTTCCTCTAGTATATCAATAATATGCTTCCGATCTTCAAAAATCTATCGAATCGGCTTCAAACGACAAATCTAAACCGTTCAAACCAATGTCCTTAACAAGAGCTTCGTTTCCATATAAAAAAAATTTAATTTTCGAATTTATTTACCATCAAGTCAAGTGGTCAAAATATGAAGGATTTTGTGCGTATGTTAATGCACTATTTTGCTCTTTTTTGTTACCACTTGACTTGATAGTAAATAAATTCGAAAATTAAAATTTTTTATATGGAAATGAAGCTCTCGGTAAGGAGATTGGTTTGAACAGTTTGAATTTGTCATTTGAAGCCCATTCGATAAATTTTGAAAGCCTGAAGCATATTGTTGATATACTAGAGGAAATGCGTTATATATATATATATATATAGAGAGAGAGAGAGAGAGAGAGAGATGAGCTATGGTGAGACATGGAGTAAAACAAGTTTGTAGTCCTCCACGCCATATTTTCAATTTGAAAATCCAAACAACCGATCCGAACAGTTCAACATGTTCTCTATATTGAAATGTGCTTGGAAACCAAATTTTACATTTTTTGGAATTTTTTTACTATTTATTAAGCCACTTTGAAAATCGCTGATCTACTGTGAACAGTAAAAAACAGTAAAATTTTCTGGACCACCGGATCAGCGATTTTCAAAGTGGCTTAATAAATAGAAAAAAAATTCCAAAAAATGTAAAATTTGGTCTCCAAGCATATTTCAATATAGAGAACATGTTGAACGGTTCGAATCGGTTGTTTGGATTTTCAAAATAGAAATATAGTGCCATGGAGTACAAAATTATTTTACTCCACGTCTCACCATAGCTCAATTATATATATATATATGCCCACTCTTTTAATCTCTAACACCAATCACCAATTCAATTAATTAATTGATTGCTTCCAAAAAAACAGAAAAGAAAACAAAGAAAATACGAACATATGTGCATATTCGACTAAATTAATTTGAAAATTTATAATTAAATTCTATAAATAAACAAATAACGTATGAAGTACGTAATTACTACTACAAAAATATTAATCATACACGGCATATCATACACAGATGCGAAAAAATACGAAATAAACAATGTGTTATGGGAGGTGGCGCTCACACAAAAAAAAACTTCAACATATACACACGGTCTGGAAGTTTCAAACTGTGTCCGGAAGTCACCTTTATTTGTACACAACTTAATAAGAATGACTGTGTACGGTTGTACTACTTCATACAATTAATTGTTGCTGATAAATTAATATAAACGAAAAAGAAAAGAAAGAAATTTGAAAAATATTTGTAGTTTTTTCAATTTTATTTGGTATAAATTTAAATGCGCGTGGTCCACAAATAATGAAAAATTATTGCATTAAAATAATTAATATTTTTTTTATCAATTGACTTTGTATAAACAAATTTAAATTTTTTTATAAATTTTGCGTATAGATGCATATATCACGTGTGAAATAATCGGTTTGAGGATCGAGTTTGATTAAATATTTGTTGTTTGACTTCAAAATCAATAAATTTTAGAACTAGCTTACAAAATAGCTCGGTGTTCATCTAGCTTAATTTTTACGCATAAATTAAGAGCTAGAGATAGTTAAATAGAGTATTAATTGCTTAGCCAAAAAGCAATGTTTTCCTGAAAACTTGTGCTCCATTTCCACAGGCAGCGCCTCCGGGAATAAGACGACTTCTTTTTTTTTTGTTTTGTTTCTTTCGAACATTCATGTTTTTTATTATTATTTTTTTTGAATTTAGAATAGTAACTAGGCAAAGGCCTCGCGTTGCTTCGGCAAATTTTTTCGACACATGAAGAAGTGTTTGAAGAAAGTTTTTATATACACACAGACACACACACACATACACAGACACATACACGTAAAAGATAAGTACAATCCATATTCCAAAGTTTGATAGATATATTACAAACTTTGTGCCAGTCATAATCATGTCTTTGATCTTGTTGCAACAAAAACTTCACAATAGGTTATAGTTAAGATTAGTTTATGAGATATGTTTGGAAGAGGGATAACTACTTTATGCAAGTGTGCCATCCCTTTGATACAAATCTTCCAAACATAGTGATAACTAATTTGTTGAGGGGTTTATCTACACAAAATGTTATTCACAGTTAACAAAATATGTCAAAGGTTTCATATGACGACTGGTATGATTATTCTTCTTTCTCCTTTGCTTTGCTGCTTTCACAACTGTTCAAAATGAAAATATGAGTTAGTTGGTTTTGCAATGTCAAACTGATATGTTTATTCAAATATGATTTACAATGTTTGATGCAGTGTTGAGGTCGCTATTGGGAAGGAAATGAATCAGTTTTTGCCAAGAGTTGTGAAACCTTGATTTTATTTTTTGATTTGTGTCTTCCTAACATGCTTTAGCCTGATTCTATTTTTGAGAGGCATGTCAGATTAGAATAGACCTAAACTTGAATACTATTGAATGCAAATATTAGTTGGTATAAAACATTTGCTATGTTTATATTTTTTGCATATTGTGTTGGGAAGTATTAATGGTAGTAGAGTGGAGTTTACCTTTTAGGTTTTTTGGATTGATGCTCTGTGAATAGCTGCCTTCTTATGCCCTTAGTATTTGATGTTGCTGCAGTGTTTGATCCAGAGCTGTGAGAAGAAATTAGTAGATAGTGTTGAGAATTGTTTTCACAGGTAGAATAATAGGGTGATGTGTTTTTTGCCGAGGTATGGTTGTCATATTTATATATATATATACCTATTTATGTATGTTTGTATTTTGTGTGAAGCTGCATAATGATAGGTTTCTAATTTTTATCAAATAAAGGAAGGAAATAAAATGAAAGAAAAGGAAGAGAATGTTTTTGTATGTTTTTGTGTCAAAACTTATCAGTGAGTGAGGTGATGTACTGTTGTACAATGTTGTGGAAGATGTAGATTTAGAGATGTGGGAGATCAGTCTTGCATTTTCATATTTTATTCTAATTTTGCAACTATTGTTAAAAATTGGTGTACAATAGAAAATATTTTGTCTAAATTTTGGTACCTATTTTTTCCATAGCTTTCAGCTGGTGTTGCTGGTGGATGAGGTGATGTTGTTTTTGTTGAAGATGGTGGGATAGGATTTGCCTCTTTTACCTGATAGGTGATCATGTTTGACCGGAATTTGTTGTTTCCGGATTGCACAGTGAAGAGGAATTTTTTATGGATTAAGTCATTAAATTTTGTTGGCAAATATTCATCTTCGTTTGTTTTGGGTTGGGCTAAAAGATCCTGTGCAGTGCAGCCAAGCAAGCGTTCTGGTAATTTTCCTATAAAAACAAAGTCAGCTTGTTCTATACCATCTGTGACTTTTGAGCAGAAGCTGTACCTGAAATTGGAATAGCTTAGTTAATACAGTACCGTACATTGTAAGAAAGATGTTGAAAAGAATTGAAATATTTGTCTTTTTTATTTGAAAATGGAATGAATTTACCATGGTATAGTCTTTCTCACAGGTGCTCTGCATATATGGCATGTGTATGCTTCTACATTTCTTATGCGTGTTTTGTGTATTGGACACACATCATAATACCATCCAAGCTCGTCAAGTATTTCAATGATCTCAGCAACAACATTGAATACCTTGTTCTGCATTGGTTTTGTTTTGTTTAGCATTGCTGCACATAATTAGTATTGCTGCGAGGTGTTTATTGAGATAGTTGTTCTATAAAATATTTTGTTTGCCATGGTTGGACAATTTATTATTTTAAATTTAAGTATTTTACCTCAAATTGTGGTGAGCGCATGTTGTGAAGTTCTCTGATAGAAATTGGAGCAGAAACCAATTGAGATCCTTCTAGACCTGTGTCTTCTTGTAGTATGAACTGTAACTTTTTTTGTGATATTCTGGATATGAATGGTGTGATGATTTTGTTAGATTCAATTATTCTTTTGATGATTTTGTTAGATTCAATTATTCTTTTGTTCAGAAGATGATTTTTTTGTTTTTAATATTGTCTACAGGAAGTACCTGTTTTGAAATTCTGCTATTTGTGGAAGCGATCTGTCTTGATATATTCGCGTGCCTGAATAAGTTCTTAAGCTATATTTTCCTGTAAATGGATAGATGAGTTGTTATACATATAAAATTTGTTGGTACAAAGCTTTCTTTGTAAGAGATAAGTAATATGTATTAACTTGTAAAAGGTGCACAAATTATTACCTGAGAAGAATGCCAACAGTAGAGAACTAAATGCAAGAATGATGTGTTGCGTCTTTGATTCTTCTTGCATTTTCTGAATGTTGATTTGATGTAGATAATCTTCCCATATGGTGACCAACACCTTGTCATTCCTGTTGAATAGCAAGTGCAAGGTGGCATTTATTTAGCTGATTTTTTTTTCTAGAACAAATTGCTGTGCAAAGTTGGTTCTACTTAGTATACATATGACAAATATTGATAACCATTGTTAAAGAAGAAGTACAGAGTTGACGAGAAACAGATCTTTGTGTGTTGCGAAATAACTCTGAGGAAAGTAGATACTTACCTTTCATCTTCTATTTCCATATCTCTGATGCTCACAGATCGATTGCTTTGTAGAATTTTTTTCAATGGTCCAATCGAGACAACTTGTCCTACGATATCTGTTAAATTAAATTTAATGACGATTGTATTATGAGTGCGAAATGTTTGTGAAGTATTTTTGAAAAAAATGTGTATTCAATGGTTTATTGTAAGTGTTATTACCTACGACTGATTTTTCTTGTACAATTGTATCGCCTATGCTTTTTAGTGGTTTGAAGTCGAAGTAGTAATGCGGGAATGCTGTGTCATCATTTTCTATTTTCGTGATTTTTGTCGCTCCTGTGAGCTGGATTCGCACCTTGTGATCGACAGTTGCGAATGTTTTTCTTTTGCTATCTGTTCTGAACTTGAAAATTTTGTAGATTGATCCTTCTTGCAATTTTTGAAGTATTTTTTCGGCATATGGATCATCAACGCTGATAAATCCTTCTATTGCTTCTTTCTAAACAAAAAGAAAATTGTTGCTTACAACAATGTAAGAAATTGACAAATGTATGTAGCCAATGTTGTAAAAGGTTTAGAATATTATTGACATACCTCATTATCAACCATCACGAAATCATATGAATATGTTTTTTTAGTTTCTGGATTGTATGCTGTCCATATCTTGGTTATTCTACCTATTATTGTTGGGCGGCACATGTTGTCAGTCATGTCGTCAGTCAGCTGAGCAAGAGGGGTGATTGTGCTTTGTCCAGCCATCTAAAATTTTGGAAAAAATGTGGTAAATGTTAGCAAAAAAAACAGAAAGCAGTGCTGTCTGTGTTTTTTATTTATTTATTAATTATTTAAGAGAAATGCAAGTTAACATGAAAGGTACTGAAAGATGCAGAAGGCCAATTAAGAAAGAAATATAATATAACTGCGCAAAGAATTAAATTAGAAAGTAAAGATGCATAAGAGAGAAATACTAACAAATATAAGTACCTTAGCTGAGAGAGAGATCGGCAGTTGAAGTGGAGTTGCACCTACAGGTATATTTGCAAGACAGTTCAAGTATTGTACAGTGTATGCTCGTGGTGTGGTACGGTGTAGGGGAGAAAAGAAAACAGCGATATTTGTGGTGGTTGTGAAGAGGGGAGAGTGTTGGCAAGAGAAGTATCCAGAAAGTGATATTTGTAATGGTCAAGAAGTTTGTAGTGAGGAATGTTAAAAAACTATAAATTGTTGGGAAGTTTCTAGAGAGGAAAGGGGAAAAGGGAGAGCAGGTTGAAAAAAAAACAAAGAAATAGTGCATCAGTGAGAAAACATGCAGAATTCTTTTGAAAAAAAAATTAGTAGACCTGGGCCTTCATTTAATATTGGGCCTTCTATTTATTTTTTTGAAAAAGAAGATTATATTATCCTCTTTTGACATTGGGCTTTTTGGCTGATATTTGATGTAGAGCTGGGCTTTCTATTTTTTAAAGATTTACTTTTATCAAAAGAAATCTCAAGTTTAATTCATTCTCCCTATTTGGTCAGTGGCAGTGGGATCACATAATCTTCTTTCAATTATTACCCATTATCTTAAATAGATGGTAGGTAAATACATTAACACTGATTTAAAATTACAAAATTATATTCGAAAGCCCTTAGGAAATTTTTGCAAGGAAATACAGTCTTTAAACAAACCTTTGCAATTCTCACTTCTTCATATGTTACATGTGTTTTCTCCATTGTGGATGGATCATAAAACTATTCCAATTCGTGAAGCATGTCATTGATTCCAGAAACAGTACTGAACATTTTGTCCTGCAATTTTTTTTTTTAGTGTTATTGTGTACATTTAGCATTTGGTGTTGTAAGTCTTTTTTTTTTTGGGCAACTTGATTTTTCACTTATTTTTTCTGGTTTGGACAGTTTGTGAAGTTCTTTGACAGAAATTGTAGGATGAAGTAACTCTAATCCCTCTGGAGTAGTGTATTCATGTATTAATTGTAGTCTTCTTTATGTTGTTTTGGATATGATTGCTGTCACAGTTTTGTTAGATTCACTATTTATTTGTCTGAGAAAGGTGGAAATATATATATTTTTTTTTTATTATTGCTGATGAGTAGCTGTTTTGAAAGTTCAATTATCTGTGGAAGTGTTTTGTTGGTATATTAGTGTGCCTAGATAAGTTGTGGGGATAAATTATTATGTAATTGTATGGAGCAGTTATTATACATATGGAATTTTTTAGTATGAGGATTTTTAATAAGAGAGCAAGTAATGTGTATTAATTTGCCAAAAATGCAAAAACATTTACCTGAGAAGTGAGAACTTTGCCAATATAAGAGAAGCAAATGCAAGGATGATGTGATGTATGTGAGTCTTCTTGCAAGTTTTGAGTCTTTACTTCAGACCGATAATTTTTCGATATGGAAACCAACAGTTGTGTCATCTCTTTCTATATCAGGGAGCAAGATCAATAAAAAGCAAATAGAAATATTTTTGTGAATGTTATTGTGCACAATGCTGTTTATATATGAAATGCATTTTATCTGTAGATACATTGTGCTTCCTTATGTGTTTATTTACACCAAAGAATATTTTTGCTCAAATTTGATTGACACTGAGATTTTTGTATCAAAATTTTCATTGTGTTGTGTTGAAACCAGATATTGCTGTTTTCTAAACAAATAAAAATTATCGTTTATAATTAGAAGTGGAATTGATGAATGTATGTGAGCATTATTGTAAAAGGCTAAGCAAATTATTATTGGCATACCTGAATATTTTTTTTTGACTGCCGGATTGGCTGTTGTTCATGGCTTAATTGTTTTTTTCGTTATCCTAGGCGGCACATGTTACCATTGATCTTAGTAAGTGGGGTCATCATATTTTGTGGAGTCATCTGCAAATTTAGGAAAAAGGTGTGGCAAATGTTAGCAAAAATATAAGTAATATATTGTTTACATATTTGTGTAATTATTTTGGTAATAGTAGAAATGTTATTTCGAAATTGTTACTATTTTTTTTTAATGTTAATTACATACAATGTGTGTATGGAATTTTACCTAAATCTTGGAAGACCTCTGTATAAACTATATTTGGAGTATAGTTTGAATGTTCTTCATTTGGATTCTCAATGAGGATTCTAACACCTGATCTAGAGGTTGCTCGAGATAAAGCGACATATAGTTGTCCATGAGTAAAAACTGGTCGTGGAAGATAAATTCCTATTTTGTTTAGGGTTTGTCCTTGACTTTTATTGATTGTCATTGCATAAGAAAGTCTTACTGGGAATTGTTTACGTTTTAATGTAAATGGCCATTTTGGATCTTTTATATTGAAGACTATTCTCGGTATATAAACTGTTGTTCCTATATTAGAACCTGTTATTATCACTGCTTCTATTATTTTTTGCGCTAATTGTGTCACTATTAATCGTGTTCCATTGCACATGCCATTTGCCTGATCTATATTGCGCATTAACATAATTGGACAACCTATCTTAAGTGTTAATTGATGGTTTGGGACACCATTTTGTTTGATAGAGTTGAGACATTCTAGAGGGTACATTGTTTGAAGTTCTTCCAAAGGAATTGTTGAGTTAGTCATTGTATCTGAGCTCAAATATGTTGTACAATCTGTTGGTATCATTTGTAGTATCATATCATTAATGATATCAACATCATCATTTGTTGGAGTAACTATTGCTCTTTCTTTCAAGTACTGAGGATCTTTGTAGAACATTTGAAAATCGTGGTAAATAGTTTCTATAATGGCATTTTTCTTGTCTTTATCTGCATGTATTAGCAAGTCATTTGGTATTTCAATCCAATCTTTTTCAAGGTCGTTGAACAATTTCTTTGTTGGAATAGTTCCACTTCCTATGGCCAATAGCCAATTATTAAATGTAGTTGCATCTTCTTTGTCTTGTAGAGACATTTGAGGATGTTGTAGGCGCATATTCGTATTAAGTTTATAAACTTGACAATAAGACCACAGTTTTGATTTTGTGATTGATGCATTTAGTGTTTCATGTTTGTTTATGCACTTTGTCACTGGCAATGTTTGTCTAAAGTCTCCGCCAAGCAATATTGTTTTGCCTCCGAAAGGTTTTTCTTTACAGCATTCATTATGTGTGCCTAAGATATCTCTCAATGTTCTATCTAGGGCTTCGAAACAGTAGCGATGATTCATTGGAGCTTCGTCCCAAATTATTAGCGATGTCCTATAAATAAGCTCCTCTAGATTTGTTCCCTTCTTTATATCACATGTAGAATTTTCATATATATCTATTGGAATTTTAAATCTAGAATGAGCTGTTCTTCCTCGTGGAAGTAATAAAGCTGCTAAAGCTGACGATGCAACTGGTAAAACAATTCTTCCTTGCGATCGTAACATTGAAATTATTGTTTTGTATAAGTATGTTTTTCCTGTGCCACCATGACCGTATACAAAGAATAGCAAACCTTTATCTAGTTCTACTGATTCGACAACTGCTTGGTAAATTATTTTTTGTTCTTCATTTAATCCATTGTACAAAGATGTAGCTTCACTTAACAAATCGGATGCATTATAAGACATTTCTTCTCTTATTAATATGTTGTCAAGCTGTTGTATATAATTTTTTGTAGGTTTTGGAAGTCCGTACATTGATAAATTTGAATTATTGTCTAACAATAAATTTTCAATATCATATAGCACATAGTCTTTTAAATCAAAATTTGAGAGTTCTATGTTCTGCAGATGATATGTGTTTCTAATTTTGTATACTATGTCATCTGTCATTTTTTCCCAACAATGTTCAAATAGATTCAGTGGGTTTGCTATTTCACAGAAAAGCAACATACTGACAAATAATTTACGTAACTGTGCTGCACTTGCCCAATTAGATGCTTCGTTTATTGCTGATAACCATTCGTTGTCATCATTTAATAAACCTAGTGCGTTACATGCTTCTCTAAATGTATTGTATACAATATTATTTACTGTACGAATATTTTCAAATGTTGTCGCTCCTCGACTGATATTGAGAAGCATTCTTAAGTAATACATTTCTCCTTGATTTGGATTTACATAATATATTCGTCCTATGCGATTTCCTTTCTTTCTAGGATTCCAACATTTTTCTTTTGTTTGCCATGTGTATTTGCGAGGTATTTCTATAAATGTTAATTTCTTTGCTTCAGGATCTCTTTTGTTTAGTTCCATCCACTCAGTCAACATTGTTCTATCGAATTTACCAGAATCGATTATATGCCGCATGTCTTGATCATCAGTAAATATCACATTGTTCATATTAGGTAGGTGGATAGGTAATCTTTCGATACTTGGAATATTGCAATGAATGTCATATTGAAACAGTCTCCATGCAGCTTCATGTGGTGTTATGTATCTACAATCTAAATATATTTTTATTTCATTTATTTCATCAGATTCGTTTTGTTCATTTCTCTTTGATTTTAATTGGGTACTCAATTCTGCAATTGATCTATCATTTCCTTTGCATATATATTTAAACAAATATTTGATAAGTCTTGATGTGTGGCATTTCTCAACATTTATATGAGCCTGGTATCTGACTATTAAGTCAAGGTTATGAGGAACAACAAAACGATTATCCAATTTCAATCCCTTTTTTTCAACATAATGTTCTGTTTTACGTCTTTTATAAGTAACTATTCCATCTTCATTTATAGTTGTTCTTTCATTGTATTTTTTAGGAAAATTCTTTGAACATGACCCATTTTTTATGCATCCAGTTTCCGATATGCCGCCACTGCATGGTCCATGCATCATGAACTTGGTGACTGCGTCGTATCCACTTGGGTCTGTTATTGGATTAGGTAATTCTGCCGATATGCATCGGTCAATATCTTGTGGTGATTTTAGTTTGTTCTGTTCTGCCAGCCACAAAATCGTGTGAACATGTGGAAGACCTCTTTTTTGAAATTCAATTGTATATACATCTGTTAATTTGTTAATGCTTGTTAGAAGAAATAAATTGAATTAAGTTGATGTAATTATAATGAATAGGAAAATATAGGGAGTGGATAAATTATACTTACATGCTATGGTTTCACCGAAGTGCTTATTGTCCTTGATGTCCTCTAATAATTTGTTTAATTTTATTTTGAAAACTCGTGCAACAACGTCTGGTCTATCTTCAGGTTTTTGTTCTGGAAGTAGCATTTTATATATTTCTGGCCATTGGGGATTGCATGTAAATGTAATAAAAAGATCTGGCATTCCTAATTGTCGACATATTGCCATTGCATCATGATAATTTTGAAGCATATATCGAGGACTTCCAACATGAGATGCTGGTAATATTATTCTTTTGCCCACACTTTTACCAATTGTCTGACCTTGTCTAATTGCATTTTTTATGTTATTGTAATTTTCTGATCTAAGAGATTCTTGATTTTTATGTATGAATGAAAGTCTTTCTAATTCAACAGATAAATATGCATCGACAAGAATTTGTTGAAATAGTCGACCTGATTTGAAAATTGTGAGGGCATCACCATCACGCGAATGGAATCGATATGCATAAAATTCAGCCATTGTAACATACTTGCGATTTATTGTTGGTTGTCTAGTATTTGTTTCGAGATATTTTATTCCTGGGTGGTAACCATCTTCACCATATGGGAAAAGAAGCGGATACTGTAATGCCATATAGCTTGGATGATTAGGATGAATACGTTGCAATCCATTTGTCCGATGTTGAACAATGACATCACAATAATTTTCTTTTTCATTAATGTCCCCTACTACTAAACCAACAACTTCGCTTGCATTTGGCATACAATATTGTGAAAATTTACTTGATCGAGTGCTTGTTAATTTGAGGCTGAATTTTTGCATATCGGATTCGAGAAAGCGTTCTTTGAACATTCTAAAACGCTGGACTATAACATTGTTTTGATTTAACATTTGCATCAAGTCTGAGATAATATCTGGACGTAATTCATGCGATTTGTGCTGAGTTTGAAAATTGTTTAATCTATTTGTTACCTCATTTGCTGTGTCATATATATATAGTTGTGCATATGTTGGTTTACACCCTTCGGATGGTATAAGAGATCCCATTCGATGATAGTTTTGACCCGAAACTCTAAAAACATATGGTCCATGTCCGTCATTTATCTTGTTATCTATGTTGACTCCCATTGATGTAAAAGAAAAAACTGAGTTATATGTTCTAATATTCTCTCTAAAATGACCTCATCTAGGATCTTTTGAAGGATCTAATAATTTGTCTAATAATTCTGGAGGTCTTTTCAAAAATGGTATTGAAACTCTTCCTTCTCTGCAACAAAGGTTGTATTGTCCTCTGCTATTTTTTTCAGCAGGCCAATAGTATGCTCTACAATACTTACATACACAATTTGGAGCTCCTAAGTCAAGTGGGCACGTATATTTTCCTGGTCAATAAGTTGGAATTGATGTTTGTAACATGAGTACAATGACAATTATTACCAAATAAGTATAAGTTTCTTATAGATATGTGATTTAACTCTATAGTAATTTATTAGATATCTAATTTTAAATAAATGACAGAAAATTATATATAGGTATGTGCTATGAAATGTACTTACTTTTTTGTATTTGATTGTCAAGATCATTTGGAATGTTTTGCAGAAATATTTGCTCTTCTTGTGGCAGGGCAGCAAGATTCCTTGCTGTGTCTATGTTAGGAAGTCCAGATTCTGTTTCAGACATTGCTGAACTGGATGGCAATGGCTGTTGGTCTGTTTTGAAAGATAATCTCCCTTAGTGATTTTTATGCATTAAAAACTTGTACTTTGCTAAATTAGAATATGTAAATTACTGTGACTGTATAATGTTAATAAACAGTATATTTTAAGATTACCTATTCGACGTCCTGTAGAATACATCTTCCGCCGTGACGTTTCTACCTCATTTGATAAACTTACTTCGCTAACGAAGTTATAGGGATCCACTACACGCGTTTGAACACATCTTTCCCACAAAACTGGAGACCTATGCCGCGTTCTCTTTTTGCTTCTGTTATCTAGTGATTTATTTGTTGCCTCGTTACTCATGACCTAAGTTAGTGTGGTATAAAATTCATGAAAAAGGTTGGAAGCGATGACGCCTAAGCCCAAAAATATATTGTTGTCTACTATGAGAAAAGTTTTTAATGTTCTTGAACCAAGTTAAGAAAATAAAAATAATAAAAAATAAAAAAGGATGAAAGGAATACCTCAAGAGCTGTAGTAACAGGAGTTTGCAGAGTTCAAATAGAGGTATCCAAGGAATACAGACTCTATTACAGATAGCTGTTGTTGACAATAGTTGAATTAGTATCAATGAATAAGGTAAACAATGTGATGAGTCAATTATTTAAAAAGTGATTTTGAGTTAATCAAGGTGTTGGCAATTTTGTTCCATATTGGTAAAATATTTAATGAAAATTGATTTAGGTGAGTTCTAAACATGTGCAAATATCTTTTTAACATATTAGAGGAGAAGGTATAAAAAAGTACAGGATTTATATATAAAAAGAAGAGATAGCAATATATGTTAAAATTCTCACCAGGATAGTGAAGAGAGGCGGTACACGGCAGTTATGAAGGAATCAGTTCTACTTATCACCTAAATACACATCAGAAGTAGTTAGTGTCACCATCAATCAAGTAAGAGATTTTTTTATTCTAATCAAACTCTACTAAAAGGTCCATTTTATCTCAAGCATCACATTTGTTAATTTGCACAACGACAAATCAAGCATTGGTTTATCAGTATATTACGAATCGTACCAAGATTGCAAAGAAATACTGGTAATAGCCGGGTCAGTATCAAGAAGTGCATACATACAAATCATTTCCAATTTGTTGGACACGTTTAGCAATTTGAACACCAAAATTTCATGAAGGTGAAGCTATTAATTGTGTTCAGCAAGAGATTTTCTAAGTTCACTTGGCTGCCGTAATAAGCAAAGATTGAAAATAATGAACAAATATTAAAACTAAGTAAAGATTGCCAGAAAAAAGGATAAAAAAATAACACATGACGAAAAAGAGCTAAAAAGAAAATATAAAGTATGAAAAACTCATGGTACTTAATTTGCTTCAATCATTGACCAAATGATGAACATCATATACTCTCTCTTTTATATGTGAAAGAAGATAATCATGATATACACATAAATGTCACAGAGTTTGTATTTTCAAAAGTAGAAACTGGAAATGTTAATAGATTGAAACGCATTATAGCACTTCTAAACTATAATCACAGTTTGATTGAATTTCTATTGCAACTTTTTGTTTAGCCTGGCACTGGTTTGAAACAGAATATAACAGACCAAAAGTAATTCATATGAACTATGCACAATAATTGCTCCAATTACACAAATAGATAAAGTAACCAATCTCATGACAACCCAAACCCAATAGAAGTTTAACAAAAGTAATTATATGAAATATGTACGAATTTGCCAATTTTCATATATTTTTTTTTTGTACCTGTTTTTTCTTAAGTTCTTCAAGTCTTCTGAATCATAATCTTCTCTCTCGACTTCTGTAGGCAACCCGAACCTAATAAAAGGTTATGAAAAAATAATTATAAGAAATATGTACCAATTGATCAATTTGCATTTTTTTTTTCAAGCAGAAAACCTTCACTGGATAAGAAGAAACGGGTCAGTAGCCGTATGAGAAAGAAGAAAGGGGAAAAACGCAAGATCGTTTTTCCTTATCGTAGAAGCAGAAGAAGCTCAGGGGCGCGGAGCGGTGGGGCTCGGGGCTTAGTGAGGCAAGAGAGGGGGATCGTCTCAGATAAAAGAGAGAGGGGCTAGGGTTCGGGAAAGAAGGGATCGCTGGAAGGAGGGGTTCAGTGGTGCGGAGCGGCAGCGCTCGGGGCTCAGCAAGAGAAGAGATTAGTGGGATCTTCGGGAGCAGGGGATCGCTGGAAGGAGAGACGGCTGGAAGAATTTTCTGGAAGTAGGCGGGCCCAAATGAAGGGAGTAAGAAAGAAAAAAAAAACAAAAATACTGTGTCGCTGATTGGTGGGACTCACTTGTCAGTGACACTGTAGAGTATACTGTAGGTGAATAGTGCAATCCTCATCAAGGATTAGATACTAAGATAGATATGGAGACAAAGGAGGATTCAACGAATGTAGAAGTAATCTCGTATTGGGCCGACAATTTAAGGCCCAATAATACTTAGCAAAGTGGGCCTACGACTCGAGAAGAAGGTATGACGTTGACGAGGCAGGACAGAGCTGCGACACACGAGTTGACACATCAATTAATGCCACAAGAATGCAAAGCATGCTGAGCTGCATTCTCACGCAAAGCACTCACTCAATCTTTCTTGACTTCTTGGCTCCCACTAATTCACTAGTAAATAAGGAAAGAAAAACCTTAAAACCAGATCCCATTTTGCTATTCTGTTATGACTGACAAGTCATTTAACTCATAACTACACCTACTTTGACTCGCTACACGAATAGACATACAAATTAGGATACTAAGGATCCGCAAAAATTCGATAGGCCAGTAAATTTTACAGAAAAGAGAGAGTTATAAATAGTTAGATCTCCAGTCTCCAGTCGATTTCTTTCTCTTGGGATTCCTTTCCCTTTCCCTTTCCTTTATTTTTCGATTTATAATTAATTACCGTTACTACTAAATAAATAAATAAAAGAGAGAAAAGAGAGAAGAGATAAGAGAGATGGCGGTAGAACAAGTGAAGGGATTGAATGGATTAGAGAAGGTGTTGCTCAAAGATTCCACTGGTTGCTCTGCTGAGGTCAGACTCAGATCCATCAATTCACCTTTGGATCTTTTACCAAATTACCAATTTAGATCTTACCCAAATTTGTGATACGTAAATGAATTTGAAGAAAGATTTCATCTTTTGGGTATTGGTTTCCAGGTGTACCTGTATGGAGGTCATGTCACCTCATGGAAAAATGAGAAAGGAGAGGAGCTTCTTTTTCTTAGCAATAAGGTCCATTTTCTTTTGCATTTTTAAATTATGAAAATTTCAATGTTGACAAGTGAGTTACCAGTACATTTTACTATACTTGGTTTGTTAAGTATTCAATTGTTCATTTAAAACAGGCACTCTTTGAGCCACCGAAAGCTATCCGTGGTGGTATCCCAATATGTTTCCCTCAAGTATGAACATTTACTGTATTTTATTATTTTATGAACATTTATTAATAATTTTGAAGACTATTCTTCTAATTTGAATATAATTTTGTTTTCTTGCTTTAGTTTTCCAACCTTGGACCTCTTGTGGCACATGGATTTGCAAGGAATAGGATCTGGAGCATTGATACTGATCCTCAAATTGCTCCTACTTCCAACTCCAGTGGATCTTTTGTTGATTTGATTTTAAAACCTTCTGAAGAGGATTCAAAAATCTGGCCTCATAGGTTTGGACTTGATCCCAGTACCTGCGATTTCATTTATACATGTTTCTAATGAAATCTTATATCTACCTTGATATTTTGTAAATATGACTTGGCTAAATTGCGAATTGTCATCCGGCAAAGTTTGAGTTTGATCCTTATACATGTAACGAATACTGGTAATAGCATCTGTAAATTTGGGCAGTACTATAGTTAGGCATTCTATGTTAACCACACAGACACACATATTTCATAATCTTTTTCTCTTGTGATTTAATTTCAATATGTGTTTTGTAGTTTTGAGTACCGCCTGAGGGTTGAAGTGGGGCCCGGTGGGATTCTGACGCTGACATCACGCATAAGAAACACAAATCCTGATGGGAAGTCGTTTTCATTTACTTTTGCTTACCATACCTATTTTTCCGTATCTGATATCAGGTAAAGCTATTACAAAATGAAATTTTTTTCTTGTTCTGATAATTTTTTTTCCCCTGTGATTATCATTTTTTTTGTGAATGAAAGAAATTTCAATAGAATCTGTTGGTTATTCCATATTTCAGACCTGAATCATGCATAAATCATGGACATGCAAAATGTCAAATATCTTAATGTATCCACCAAAGCATAAATATAGCACATACCCTAGTAAAGATAAACTGTATGAAAAATCATGATGTGGGTGCTATCTTGATTTTTGTAAGGGCATAACTGAAATTATAACCTTCTAATTATGTTTGTTTTTACACTATGGTATCACTCATACCATGTATGGGCTGTAACTTGTTATTTTTTTAATTTTTTTGTAAATTAGTGAGGTGAGAGTAGAAGGGCTAGAGACTCTAGATTACCTTGACAATTTACAAGAAAGAAAGCGTCTCACTGAGCAAGGTGATGCCATTACTTTTGAGGGAGAGGTAAATATATAATTGTTCTTATTTTACTTTTTTAACTAAGAATTGTTGTACAATTACCAGAATCCCAACACCAGACCTGAAAAAATACTTATTGACCAGGCTTTATTTTCTTCTTTTTTTCGAATGACAAACTCAAATTTTTAATATTGTGGTGAAATAAAATGCAGCTAGACAGAATATATCTTCAGGCCCCGCGAAAGATAGCAATCTTAGATCATGAAAAAAACCGAACATTTGTTGTGATCAAAGATGGCCTCCCTGATGCTGGTCTTATTCTCATTCCTATTTATTTCCTTTTTTTCTTAATTTGATATTTACCAGATCAAAGCAAAAACAACTCAAAATTTGACACAAACCCTTGAAAATGAAAAGCACTGAAACATAATAGGTATATTTATTGATTGTACAAGTGTTTTGTATATTTTGTTGCTTAGTATTTTATTTATTTTAATTATCACAAATAGTTGTGTGGAATCCATGGGACAAAAAGGCAAAGGCTATGTCGGATTTTGGAGATGAAGAGTATAAACATATGGTTTGTGTTGAAGCGGGCGCCATAGAAGATCTTGTTACTTTAAAACCAAGCGAGGAATGGACTGGACGCCTCCAATTGTCTTTGTTACCTAATACTCATGTGGGTGGATCACTTGACTTACCAAATGCTCTTTAATCAGCAAAGGTATTTTTTTATTTTTTTTCTTTTTTCAAACTTTGTTTGAAATATTTTGTTCATAACTTTTGTGGTCCAATGTGGAATGTTTTTATTCTATGAAGCAGCCATGCCGTCGCTTATTGAGCTCGATGTTTTGCATTATGGCGAAGAACATAGAACTAATTAATATGCACAAATAATGTTGAAAGTGCTATTTTGAAGCATATTTTTTAGCTGCATTTTTTATGTTTTATTCTTTTTGTAAACTTCTGCATGAAGTATGTGATCCATCGCATTCTCCCGAAAATAATGTAGAATTCGATATGTTTAGTTAAAATATTGGAATTGGGATACAAATTTTGTTTATTATTGAGCAATTTGATCTTCTTCTTTTTTGTTTTTTTTTTTTTGGCGAGTACAAAGTATTCCTGTATTAAATTTCTTATCATTTTCTAAACAGTTAGTCTTATAGTTACAGATTCCTTCCTTCTTTGAATATTTTTTTTCCCTTGGATAATCTTAAAAATAGTGGGGATTTCATGTATACCCTCAAAAACTGTGAAACTAGATATTTCCCCCTCTAAAGTTCATAATATCACATTTACCCTTCTAAATTTCAAAAACTCACAAATTTACCCATTTACTTTCTTTTCTATTAAAACTCATTTTAAATTCACAAAATTCTCATTTTTCCATTTATTATAAAAAGCAAAAAAATATGTATCATGTTTTAGAAAATGTCAATATTCTAATTGATTGGTTTCTATGGACAAATGTATAATTTTTCTACTTTTGATGTTTATACGCTAACATTTAGGTATATGTTTGTGTAAGCGTCAGAAGTAGAGAAATTATTCATTAGAAAATTTTAAAAATTAGAGAATTGTGATATCCCCTAAAAATTAGAGAAGTTTAATGATGAGAATGCTTAAGTAAAAAAAAAATGCTTAATGATGATCAATAAAAATCACAATGCCATTTTACTATTATTCACGTTCTTAGATATAGATAGGTACAAGAGACGTTGATATCAACATTCTTTGTTATTGCACAACAACAATTCATTCACTTGTCACTTGTATTTTATATGTTGGAATAATTTGGTAGAAATAAAAAATTTATGGAATTAAACTATATGGACTTAAATCTATATTCTACAAAAATAATTGGATTTTTTAAACTCCTTATTAATACTATGCCACTTTCACTATCAAAGTATCAATTGTACGATCTACTTCACCACTTTTAAAATGATCATAATATTATTATATTTCTGTTTCTCTCTGTTCATTTAAAATGAAAAATGTGGATTTTATTTGTCTAGTTTTTTTTGGCGAAATTGTCCGTAGGTTTTTATTCAAACATTATAGTACAAAATGCAGATTCACAAATACAAATGCAGAAAGCAAAAACAAAATTACTCATTAGTAATATCCATATTAGCTGACTCGTGGACTACTTGGTTTTCTTTCCGTCTAACATAGATGCACTGAAAATCAGCATTAAAAGATCTGCGACCTGAATAGACTGACACTGCACTTGGAGATAAAACTAGACCACACAATTCAAAACCAACATGAGATCCGAAACCAACATGAGCCAAAAAATAACACACCTGTTTATATTGCTAGAGCTCGTTTCATACTGTTACAGTAGTGTTTACATTTATAGTCCCTATTCACACAAGCAGGAGTGTTCAAGACTATTTCATATATATATTTGTAGAAATTTTACGCAGCCAACAAATTGTACTATATTGTACATAGTTTCTACCGAAATTTTTATATTTACCATGGCGGCCCCATTTTCTTTTCTCTTTTTTACTTGAAATTTGTGCACAAACGTTTTGGTTTCTGCAAAAACTAGCGAGGCACAGAAACCAACCTTCTCTTTTTGTTTTTTAGTTAATAAATTCTTATAATAAAAAAAAAGAAAAAAGAAAATGGGCCCCAAAACTATGTTGCAGACTTCTGACTGGGGCGCAGTGCGGGCTTCAGTATTTGAGGCTGCACCGGTGCTATGCAGTCTGAGTAGATATAGGAAAACTCGAAAATCGGAGTGTTTTGGTTTATTTTTTTTCAGAAAATAGTATATTTAAAAATTTCGATAGTTTCTAATGTTATTAATTTTTAAAGTGACAAGACTATATCATATTTATTTGTAAAAGCTTTCCACAACTAATTGTATTGTACGTGCATAGTTTTAGCATTAAAAAAAATTCAAAATTTGAGGCATGCAAAATTTGCTAATAAAAATTATCTTATTTTAAAATTTAACGATTCCAAAAATTTCTCTTTAATCTGGTGACAAAAATACGTTATTTATGTAAGAATAGTGCCAGGATTAGTGCAAGAATAGCGATTTTTGGGTTAGTGGTTGAGAATAGTGCTAACCCGAGTCGTTTGGGAATAGTGCTAACTTTGGACAATTCGGGTTAGTAAAAATATCGTTTGGATTGTATATTTAGAATAGCAATGGAGGGAATGAATAAAATATTGATTAAACTAATCTAATATTTTTACATTTAATATTTAAATTAATATTATATGACATTTAAACTAATATTTTTCAATACTAATCTAATATTTTATTTAATACTAATCGATTCTAATCTAATATTATATTTATTTAATACTAATCTAATATTTTATTTAATATTAATATAATATTTAAACTAAAATATTATATTACATTTAACATTTAAATTAATATTATATTACATTTAATATTTAAACTAATATTATATTATATTTAACTAATATTTTATTTAATACACATAATATTTAAAGTAATATTATAGTACATTTAATATTTAAATTAATATTATATTATATTTAATATTTAAACTAATATTGTATTATATTATATTTAATCTAATAGTTTATTTAATACTAATCTAATATTTAAAGTAATATTATATTACATTTAATATTTAAACTAATATTATATATATTTAATATAATATTTTATTTAATACTAATTTAATCAAATATGATATTATATTTACTAATGTAATATTTAAACTAATATTATATTACATTTAACACTTAACATTTAAACTAATATTATATTATATTAAAAATTAAATTAATATTTATTATATTTAATCTAACATTTTATTTAATATTAATCTAATATGATATTATATTTATTTAACACTAATCTAATATTTTAATTAATATTATATTAAATTTAATATTTAAACTAATATTTTATTTAACACTAATCTAATCTAATATTATATTTATTTAATACTAATCAAATATTTTATTTAATACTAATTTAATATTTAAACTAACTCTAATTGAGAGGAATGAAAACTATTTTTTTATTAATATCACTAACCCCACTAGCTCTATTCTTGCTAACCCACCATTTCTATGGGTTGAATAGAGCTATTCTTGAACTAATTCAATTTTCTAATTGTTGTTTGGATCACCCAAGGTTAAAAATAGTGGAGCTAACCCAAGGTTAGCTCTATTCTTTCTCCATCCAAACGTAACCTTAAGATTGTAGGTTTGAAATTCAAATATTAGTATTTTACGCGTATTGAAATTTGAAAATTTAGAACTCTATCTTTCTCTAAAAAGAACAAAAAAAAAATCCTAGTAAGAGATAATGCTATATTTAACAACCCGACATTTTTATTAATATCCAAAGTTTAATACAAATTATTAATTATACCCGGACTTCAAAATTTTCGCTAAAAATACCCAAACCGGCCAGAAAATGGCCGGTTTACGCCCCTTCTAAACCGGCCATTTTCTGGCCGGTTTACGTCCCTCCTAAACCGGCCATTTTCTGGCCGGTTTACTTTTTTTTTTTTTTTTTTTTTTTAACCAGCAAAAACTTCTTTAAAAGGACACCCCTCCCTTCATCCAAAGGGCACACAGCTCGAGGCAGCAGCAGCAGCGCTTAAGGTAAATTTTTTTTATTATTTTTTATTTTATAGAATAATTAATTATATTATTAAAAAATTTAAATTTAATTAAAAAAACCCTAAACCCTATAACCCTATAACCCTAAACCCTAAACCCTAAACCCTATAACCCTATAACCCTAAACCCTAAACCCTATAACCCTATAACCCTAAACCCTAAACCCTATAACCCTATAACCCTAAACCCTAAACCCTAAACCCTAAACCCTAAACCCTAAACCCTAAACCCTAAACACTAAACACTATGGTGGGAAGATGCTTAATAGTGCACAAGGGGCATATTACAACAAAGATGCAGCTTATTCAGTAATGATTCCAGATGACACCTCACTTTTAGACCTGAAATCCATAGTTTACACACACACCGGTTACAACCCAGAAAGGTGTGACCTAGAATTGGCAACCCTATCTTGTGAGTACTTGGAGCCATGTGTTCAATCCAATTGGCAATATGGGAGACTGGCCTCCTAGTGTTGGAGACAGAATCCTTCCGAGTAGTGGTTGGATTAGGAAGGGGAGGCGACAACACACCCGTCGTGTAATGACGATGGATGAAATGGAAGGTAGACGAATGGGGCATCATCCTCGCCGTTCCACTTCCGATAGGCAACGAAGAGGTATGTAACATTCATCAAAAATTATTTTTCTTTTCAATTTATACCAACTTACTAAGTAACGCATGCAAATGCAGAGGCAAGAATCGCAGCAAATGCGGCAGAAAATGAGCGAGTAATGGCGTCGGGAAGTGGGTCCGGAGGTTCACGGCGTAGCACAGCTACGAGCCGTTTAGATGCAACTGCTATGTATGCCGAAGCAATGGGAGAGGCGGTTGACATAGGAGGAGAGGCGGTTGGGGTGCAAGGGGAGCCATCTGTGATCCAACCGAGGAGGTCCACTACTAGACGCACAACAAAATACTATTTGTGTGTACTTTTCAATTTGTGTGTACTTTATTATTTTGTACGGAACTACAAGAAGTAATGAAATTAATTAATACTCAAATAAATTACAACCTACTTCATCTAACTACAATAAAATACTATTTTTTAGAACCAAACTGTAGTTTGTTGTCCTTTTAAGGAAGTTTTTGCTGGTTAAAAAAAAAAAAAAAAAAGAGTAAACCGGCCAGAAAATGGCCGGTTTAGGGGGGGCGTAAACCGGCCATTTTCTGGCCGGTTTGGGTATTTTTAGCGAAAATTTTGAAATCCGGGTATAATTAATAATTTGTATTAAACTTTGGATATTAATAAAAATGTCGGTTTAACAACCTATGTAGTTACTTGATAATATATTTTGACCAAGTTTCTGTTTATATAGAAACCAAATGTGTTGGTGTCCTCCTTCTCCTGGGTAAAGATTTTAACAGAGCAGTTTTGGCTTCTTGCAGCGCACATGAACTATAGAGTCAAAACAATTCCATTCGAGAGAGAGAAGAGAGAAGTGAGAAGTGAGATCCAAAGAGCAATTCGATTGAGAAGATTGCAGCAAAGAGCAATTGTATTCGTAGAAAGAGGTCTTCAGTAATAATTTCTCCAATCGTAAGTTTATTTGTAGTAGAAAAAAACAAAAATGAGATTTCCACCATGGCGTATTAGCTGTGAATTGCGACGCTTTGCCACTGTTCTCTGTAGAAAGAGGCACAAACCCTAGTTTCACCTCAAACCCACAAAGGATCACTATCCAAAAATTCAAAACCCATTACCAATTTTCATTCTTTTTATGGGTTTTTCTCAAAATGGGTACTAGTATTTAATCCAATTTTCTTTTTTGGTCAAATTTCGGTCCAAATCGGGTAATTTGATGGTCAATTTAAGTGAAATCAAGTTACAAATGGAAAAACAGGCCGGGTTGGCACCGACCCGACAGTACTTCTCATACCTTAACGGGTTTCTCTCTAGAAAGTTAACCAAACCCGAATTTGATAAACTTTGCATCTTGACTCTTGGTCAAGATAACCTCTTTTTGCACAACCAATTAATCCTGTTAGTGTTTCAAAATGCGTGCCAGTACCGGGTCGGTAGGCCTGACCCGTCTCTGGAACCCGCTACTCCCATTTGTTCTAATGAGAGTGATCTGAATAATTCTGTTAAGAGACAGAAGGTAGAAGAGAACACTGTACCAGTACCAGTACCAGTTTCTATAAGGAAGGTTGGTTCTTCTAGAAGTTTTTGTGAAACTGATTTTCTTCTGAGTAATGAAGAATTGAAGAGGAGACTAGATGATATAGCTCGAGAGAATGGGCTGGAAGGTGGGGCCACATCGGAATGTGCCGAATTGTTAAATACCGGGTTGGATTTGTATCTGAGACGGGTTATCAGGTCATGCTTGGATCAAATAAATGGTACCAGAAATGGTACCATCTCGATTCATGATTTCAGGATAGCAATGGAGATGAACCCTCAACAATTAGGCCGAGATTGGCCCTTGCTCCTTGAAAAACTTTCTTGTCTTTGGTTTGAAGCCAAGGACTGAACCGTAATTCATTTAAAAAGTTTTGGGCCTGGAATGAAAAATTCTGATATTGATGGTTGCACTGGACATGAACCATTAATAAGTTAAAATACTTCTCACCTTTTGCTTAGGACTTCTACAACTTTCTAAAAAAATTTGGGTGTGTGTGAATAATCTGATTTTAGACAAAGTGTTGGGGTTAGGAGGATGTAATTCTATTTGGGAAAAAGAATCACTCCACAGAAATAAGGCTAATTTACATTATTTTTTGAGCCCAGACTCGGTTCAAATAAAATTGTGTAGTGGGATTCATCAGTCAGTGACAATGGACCCACATGATGATTGTGTTGTACAACTTTGTCGTGTAATTTTTTATTTTTTTCAATTTCCATTTTTGTGTTCTGGGCCTTGGGGGTAGAATTTTGTATTAATTTGATTTATCCATTTGAAAGGTTTGAATGTCAGTTGTAATTTATTTGACAATATGTAGTTCAGTAAATATCTGAGCTTTCGAGTTGTACATTTGCAATTTACATCAGGAAGTATTATGAGGTTTGGTACCAAGTACTGGTACTAATATCTGATACTGGCAGTTTAAGTGCAGGGTCTATCTCTGCAATTGTGGGGCCCAGTGATCAGTAAGGGTTGTTCTTATGGTGACATCTGATTTCCAACAACGGGGGTGCCTCCTTGCATATTTCCCAAGTAACTCTGGAAACAGTTGTTGGATGTGTAATTGTAGCTTGTATGTATTTTGACTAGAAATACTGGTATTTGGTCTGAGTTTATTACATGTGCTGGTCGATTTTTTTTTTTTTTTTTTTTTCATATATAGATTTCTGTCTTGTAGATTCTTTCATTCATAGGTTTCAATTTCCTTGCGAGAAAAGTTTGCGTACAAACTTGCTTTGGGCCTTGGTAAAATAATTTAGTAAATCACCAACCAATGCTCTACTTTTTTATCCTTGTAATTAAGCACTTTAATTATATATTACTCCTTTACAATTTTAAGTGTTAGTTGTTATGGTACAAAATACAAGTGTCATGTGTTAAGGTTTTTTATGGTACACATTTTTGCCCCATAATCAATCAGCCTTCCAAATTTTTCATGTACTCTTTGGATAATCTAGATTTCATCACCAATTCCTGCTCCATCACTAGCGAATGACCCGCTTCAAGTAATTAGTGCTTCCATTGTTTGCTGCTCAACCAAAGCAAAGAAATTCAAAAAATGAAACACAATAATGTATGTATAAAGAGGAGGGTTCAAATGCCTTCATTTTTTGTGCCTTTATCATGCCTCAATTTTTAAAAACTTTAATAACTCAAAGTTTAAAACTTAAACGTCAAAATAAAACCGTCAGATATGATCTATGTTATTTTCTGTATGTGCTCATAAAAAATTATCACATTTCAATTTTGCTTTTATGTGAATCAATAAGTTGAAAAATCAACGTCTAGAAATTATCCACATTAGTATACATTTTTACAAGCTCAAGATGACAACCAAAACAAAGTTGAAATGCCATAATTTTTTACACGTGCATAGATAAAATGATGTAGTTCATATCCAACAATTTTATTTTGAATTTTAAGTTTTAAATTTTGAGTTATTAAAGTTTTAAAGAATGGAGGCATGATGGAGGCAAAAAAAATGAAGGCATTTGAACCTTCCTCATGTATAAAATTGTAATATCAAGTTAGACATAGTAATATCCTGTGTATCTCTTTTTCATTTACCTGAAAAATTACCAAACTACCCTTCAATAGTTATTTCAGCAAATAATTGTCAATACTGGCTCATGACAGAATCCATAGGAATTAATTGTAAATAATACTTAAAAACAAAAAATGGGATTAAAAGATTACATTGGTTTGGAAATGTGTCAACTATGCATAAAACATCATCTCTTGAAATACCATCTTAATTTTGTATACATCCGATGAACTATGTTTACAATTATTTTATTTATTCTTTTTATCACAAAAGTTACATTTAGATGCAAGGTTATGATAGTAATTTGTTACAGAGGGGCATACCAGTAAAATTTCTCCATGCATATAGTTTCCGGTTACAATTTATATATAAATTCGTTCTAGAATGAATCTTAATAAATTTATATATAAATTCATCAATATTTTATAGTTTAGGTATTTATTCATTTAAACCTTTTAAATAAATTATTTTTTTATCTAATTTATGTATTTTACCAATATTCATTATTTGACATTTTAACCAAATTAAAATTATTAGAAATATTAATAAAATTAAAATTATTATTTAAAAGAGAATCGACAAATATATATTTTTAGTTTTTACTACATGAGTTTAAATGAAAAAAAAAAAGCAAATTACATGTAGGGTATCAATGACACTCTTTTATCCGTTTACCGGGTACGGGTACGGGTACGGGTAAGTTTTTTGCTTTACAAGTAAACTTTACTCGACCTGTACTACATTCGATAAGATGAGTACAGGTATGGGTATGTGTAAGTTTTTTTTTTGTTATCTGAACGAATAAGGATCCGGGTAAAGACTATTTTGTACCTGTTACCCGATTAGATAAATATAAACAAAATTAAATTATATATATTGATGAACAATGAATTAATGTCCATTCTCGACTTGGACAATTGAGTGTCTTGTGTTACAATTTATTAACCATTAAAATACATAAATGAATCTCATTCTTAAAATTGTTCTAGAAGATTTTGTTCAAACTCATTAGTCTATAGATTACATAATTAAAGAGTGTTAAGGAGGAATTGTCAAACATCTACAAAATGTTCTTGAAAATATTCTAGAAATGAATAAAGATAGAAGTAGGAAAATGTAGATGTTCTTGTATGAAGTGTATAAGTCTAAAATGTTCTTAGAAGTAGTATAAATATTTTTAAAAGTATAGAAGTAGTATAAATAGAGGTGCCATGCATGAACTCGAGATATTACCAACAAATTAAGAAGAAAATAAGAACAAGTTTTTCAAAAACAATTTTGTATATATCTCTCCTTCGTATACTACCTCAAACTCAACTAAACACATAAACTAAATTATGATAAATTATTATGTCTTTCATTATTCAAGCTATCTTCACTAGTGGAAAAACGCACATCAGGGTCGGTTAAAAACGCACATCAAGAACGGACTACAGGGCGACACTGACCCAGCTGTTACAGATAGTTGGACTAATCAGTGTCGGCTAAATAACCGATACTAATATTCCTCAATCAGGATCGGTTGATTTAGCCGTTACTAATATTCCTCAATCTGGATCGGTATTTATATTTAGCCGTTACTAATTGTTGACAATCAAGAACGGATTTTTCCAAAGCCGATCCAGATTAACTATAATCTAGGGCGGTTTTTTATTAACAGGCGATACAAATTGTACTAAATCAGTAACGGGTCTTATAAAAGGTGATACAAATTGTACTAAATCAGTAGCGGTTCTTATTAAAAGGCGATACAGATTTTAATCTGAAACTGTTAATTAAGAAAGGCGATACAAATTGTACTAAATCAGTAACGGGTCTTATAAAAAGGTGATACAAATTGTACTAAATCAGTAGCGGTTCTTATTAAAAGGCGATACCAAAACCGTATGTGCAAATTTTTATGTAGATCGGACCATTTAGGTTAGTTTATTGTCATCGTGTATACTAATAAATGTTGCACAAATTCCAGGGGCTTAATTTACATGAATTAATTCTATACACGTTTGACTTTTGTACTGTTGTGTTTTTAGAACTATTAAAAGTAAAACATTATGCTAATTACAAGTTACAACAGAAATGTCAAATTTCAATGTTTCATTTTGCTAACTACGATTCATTAAATACCCAACAAAGAATTTTGCCTTTTATAATCTGGAGGCACCGAATCTCAGGTAAAATAATAGAACTTTTTAAATCAACAAAATTTAATAGATGCAATTGATAATCGAGAAAACTAATTCAACAAATCTGCCAACTAGAAGCATTTAAACATTTCAACAAATTACTCAAACAAAAAGACATCATAACAAAAGAACAGAGAAGGATTTTAAAGATTGAATGTTTCAATTTTTCACTAATAACATGATCATCTTTACATTAGAAGTTCAAGAAGTACAATATCGCTACCAAAACGAAAGCACTAAATACTAATTAAATCCTATCCCTATTGCTATCCAACCCCAAACACAAACACCATAACCAAACCCAATCAAAATACTCCCCGTCATCACAACAAGAAACACCAGATCTGACTAACCGCCGAACCCGTACAAAGTCCTCCCCTGGCGCTTGAGCGCGTACACCACATCCATGGCAGTGACAGTCTTTCTCCTGGCGTGCTCAGTGTAGGTCACAGCGTCTCTGATCACATTCTCGAGGAAGATCTTGAGAACGCCACGTGTCTCCTCGTAGATCAAGCCGCTGATACGCTTGACGCCGCCACGTCTCGCCAACCGTCGGATGGCGGGCTTGGTGATGCCCTGGATGTTATCTCGGAGCACCTTCCTGTGGCGCTTTGCACCTCCCTTACCTAACCCCTTGCCTCCCTTGCCTCGCCCCGACATTGTCGCTGATTTGGTCGAAGTGAAGAGAGTGAGAGAAATAGAAGAGAATTAAATTGGATTCGATTCGACGGGGATTATTATTGAGGTTCGGACTAAATAGCAAGTTGTGGACGGGGGAAATTGGGAGCTCGATCCGTGGACTGTGTTGGGCACACTCTTTGATTCGAAATCAACGGTGTGGATTGGATTTGCGTTGAAGGTCCGGATCGATGAGGTGGGTAATGTTTCGGTTTTGTTTTGTGCTTGGGAAAATGAGGAATCCCAGCCGTCCAGTTTAACCTGGGACGAATCTCAAAGACTCCGTGCATCTACCATTGGTCTGTAAAAGGTTCTGATTTGCATGGTTGCTAATTTGCAGTGAAATTAATTTGTGCATTGCATAAAAAAAAACATACAACAGGGCTCGTAGGGGACCAAAGTAGCATATTTGGAGAAATCATCACGGAAAGATCCGACATTTTTATTAATATCCAAAGTTTAATACAAATTATTAATTATACCCGGAACTGAACTCAATATCGATATATACCCAAACCGGCCAATGTTTCTTCCCTAAGCCGGCCAGAAAATGGCCGGCTATGTACCTTTTTTTTTTTTTTAGAGAGAGAGACTATGAAGATCAGAATATTGAAATCTAACTCTGAAATACGATAAATTTTTGTTTAAATTATTTGTTATATTACTTCTTTGAGGAGAGATCAAATTACAACAATTTTTTTTTATTTTCAAAGTCCAAATCGTCGATCCAAACCATTCAACATGATTTCCACAATAAACTGTGCTTGCAGATCAAATTTTACATTTTTTTGAATTTGTTTACTATTTATTAAGTATTTTACAAAAAATAGTCATATTCAGACCATTGAATTTTGTACCCATCTTAATAAATAGTAAAAAATTCAAAAAAATGTAAAATTTGATCTGCAAGCACATTTTATTTAGATAATCATATTGAACGGTTTGGATCGACGATTTGGACTTTGAAAATGAAAAAAATAGTTGTTGTAACTTGATCCCTCCTCTACTTCTTTTGATGTATAATTAGCATATTTATACTAAAATACGCTAGAATACTTGAAATTATGTTGAATTACACTATATTACAATAAATTATGTTCAATTATACTAAATTACGTTAAATTACAATAACTTCGCTAATTATGCTGAAATACAGTAAAAAAAACACTAAACTACACAAAATTACGCTATAGTAGACTGATTTTGCTATAGTAGACTGATTTTGCTATAGTACACAAAATTACGCTATAGTAGACTCATCAAACAAGAGATTATGTTTCATGTTCATGATAGAAGATGTGAGTCATATATGCAATATGCATGTAATGTTATATAATATAATGTGTTAAAATCATTTAATTAAGCAATAAACATGTTATAACATTAATTATTGTATAAATATTACTAATATAATTTTCATTACAAAATATTTTCTAATTAATTAAAATCAAAATTTGATGCTAATTATCATTTCACTAATCACGTAAATTACTAATCATACTTATTAAATAGAATATGTTCATTCTAATAAACAAGCATTACAATTTTTTAATAAAACAATTAATTAGTAATTTACATTGTATTAGCTAGGTTTTCCATTCCCTCATTAACAAATTTTTAAGCACTATACAATGAACGTCTTACCAAATATAATTCCAATCCTATTTTTATATTTTATGAATTACAACGATAAAATATTTATTGCATCTATAAATTCAATTTAAACAATTAAACTTAATTATTAAATATCTTACAAAATATACACAATGCACAAATTTTTATTCTCAAATAGTTATACATCCCTAATAATTTTTTTTTAAATATTCAAGTAAAATTAATTTCACTTTCCTTTCAAGACTAACATAAAATCTATCTACAATTTAAATTTACAAAATTATAAGTTTCTAATGCACATATTTTTATTTTTATTTTGTTTTAACATAAATTAAATTATCATATTTATTTATGTACGTACTTCCTTAACAACTAATCAAAGTTTAAAAATATATTATAAATTTTGGAAGACTTAATTGTTTATGTAAAATATCCACAAATTACTTAATTGGATTGCCTTATAAAATTTGTCAACAGACACAAAATCCCGGTTGAAATCATATTTCATATAACTTGTGATTTTCTTTAGGATTCTCCGTCTTCTTGCATTATCTTGTAATTATTAAATTCGTATTTGTAAAAACTTGAAAGATTTTAAGTTTTAACTTGATTTTATTAAATAAATTAATGTATTACATGTGTTCAATGAAATGTTCAAACCAAAATAATATATTTTTAATTATGATATTTGAAAAAAAATTAAGGAAAAAATGTAAAATAGAATGAAAAATGAAACAAACAAAAATATGAAAAATAAATATAATTGTTAAATAAAATTCACATATTTGAAGAATTGAATTGAATCAGGTTCCAGCTCAGAAGAGTGGCGCAATGAGCAGAGAAGAATTGAATTCGATCAGGTTCCAGCTCATTACTCGTGTTATTATTTTTTTTTTCACAAATTGAATTTCGATGCCACGTTAATCATGACAACACCTAATGCTACATTAATAATTTTGTTTTACGCTCCAAATGACAAGTCGAAAATACTGATCTTGTTCAATACCACAAGTAAGACATATTGTAAAAAAATTAGAGTTTCTTTATTATAACATCAACATAACAGAAAAAAATCCAAGGTTAGTCATAGTTAAATATGTATATTGATATTTTTACCCTTTGATCCGGTATCAAGTAAACTCCATATTTTATAATTTTTAATTCACGTACAAATACTCCATGTGATATAGAAGAAGATAAAAGATTCAAGAACATTTTTAAAAACTTGAAATTTAAATTAACACACAAAAATTATGGTGATGATATGTCAAATTAAATAGTAAATCAGGAACGCACCTAAAACAACCGATACAACATACTACTAATCAGGAACGCACCTAAAACAACCGATACAAAATACTACTAATCAGGAACGCACCTAAAACAACCGATACAAAATACTACTAATCAGGAACGCACCTAAAACAACCGATACAAAATATTTACTACTAATCAGGAACGCACCTAAACAACCGATACAAATACTACTAATCAGGAACGCACCTAAAACGACCGATACAAAATACTACCTATCAGGAACGCCTGCTATAAAACCGATCCTATTAAGAAACAATCAGGAACGCCTCTTTATAAAGGACCGTTCCTGATTTGGCCAGCACTATCAAGAACGCATTTTTAAATACAACCGTTCTTGATAAGTGAAATCAAGGTTGGCTTCGTAATGTGCCCGTTGCTGATCTATATCCGTATCGGGTAGGACTTAAATCCGACACTGATGGGGCGACACTAATTGTACTTTTTCCACTAGTGCTTCACATCTTGCAAATCGATCTGAATCACATCAACGTATATAACTGAAGACAAATGTATCATTATTATTGTTTTGAGATTGTTAAATTAAAACCCAATTAGAACAACATAAACTAGGAAACTTTCATTTCATGTGAAATTAACAACAAAAAAAGACTAAAAAAAATAAAAAAATTAACAAATAAAATTAAAAAGTTTAAACGACTAGCTAGGTACGAGGAAGAATGTAAGAGATCATTATCAGTTCACGATCTGAGTGAGTGGGACCCACGTGGAGATCGCACTCGCGCATGAATCTACTTTTGCTAACCCAAATTCAGAAATTGACAAATTCACAACAAAAGATAAGAACAATATTATATATAATAATAGAGACAGATGTGGAAACTGAAACTGGTCCTTAATTATTTTCTCTGCTTCTAACAAACTACTAAAAGTTGCCATTGCTGCAAGCAATTCTCTTTCAGTTCACACTCCCCATCTATCTTAATTAATTTCCATTGATATATTATCATGTATTATGTGCATTAGGGCTGCAAACGAACCGAACCAAACCGAATCGAACTTACCTCCAGTTTGAGTTTGGTTTGAATTAATTTCGAACTAAGTTTGGTTTGAATTAATTTCTAACGAACTCAATTTTGAACTTTTACGAACTTTGTTACGACTTAAGAGTTATGACTTATGGTTGGGTCATAGTTCGAAATTACAACACTTCAAAAAAACTCAGGCATTCTGAATTCTAATTACACAATACACCAAAGTTTATATCAAAGTTCATTATAAATACCAAAATTTATATCAAACACCAAAGTTTAGTACAATCAATCAAAGTTCAGTATAATCACAGGAATCCAAAGTTTTTTAAATATCCAACATGAGCAACATCACCAAAGTTTTCAAATATCCAAAGTATTCAAAGTACAATTTAAATATCAATAGAAGTACAGAACAATTACCAAAGTCTTAGAATTATTACAACCCAAATATTATCCTAAATAAAATATTAAAGTTCATTATCAGCGGAAATTAACGGTTCACGTTTGAGTTAATTTCGAACTAAATTTGGTTTGCGAACCTATTTCGAACGAACTAGGTCCAGTTTGAGTTTGGCTTGAATTAATTTCGAACGAACTCAATTTCGAATCAAATTTTTTACGAACTTTTTCGAATCAAACTCGAATCGAATTACGAACTACAAATTTGTTGTGCAGCCCTAATGTGCATGCATGTGAAATTGGTAATCAAAATTTTATTTTTTTCCTATTTTTAGAAAATTGAAAAAAAATTGAAAAAAAAAATGAAATTTGGATGTATAAACACATTGCATAGCTTAGCTAAGTTAGTATTTCAACATTTAGTTTCTCCATGAATCGAAACTTGATAACTCGTCATCGATCGATCCTTCATCTGTTAATTTTGAAGACAATTAATTTAATTAATTGATACTTATATTATACCAAAGACAACTTTCTACTCAAAGAGAATAAATTTAACTATTAGATCAAAAAAATTATATTTTTTTGATTAAACATAAGTTCATCATGATCTTTCCAATAAAACTCACAAATTAATTAAGTAGAGTCTTACAAGAAAGAAGTTTAAAGTGAAATAAAATAAAATAAAATAAAATAAATGCATCACCTGATTTCCTATGACGAATGGAATGAATTAATTGTGCAAAGGATTGGGGCCTGTAGGTACTCTTCGCTTGTCTTCATCAATAGAAGCAGAAGCAGAAGCAGAAGCAAAGCTCTCATTTCTATTCTTCTTCTTCATATCATTTCTATTATTGGCATTTACAAGCTGCTCATGCTTTCTGGTGACATCTCTTGCACTGTTCACATAAGAAATCAATATACTTACTGATACTATGAACATGAGCATGAATACCAGTACCGTTGCATGAACCCATCTCCATCTCCATCTCCTCCTCATGTTGATCTCTTCTCTGATACCTAATTTTCCTACTGAGACTGATATATATTTCTTCAGAGATAGATTCTCAATTCCATATATATGAAAATTAATTAATAATATATGAGATTGTGGGCCAGTGATAGAATACGGTTAGAAATAAAAGGTCGGTGCACTCGCTTGTTGCTAATTCCTTTTCTTGTTATATATAGGTGTAGAAAGGGTTGTCAGGAGACTAAGCCAAGTTATATCTCTCTCTCTCTATCTTAGAGAAAGAACAAAAGAGAGCACAAAAGAGAAAGAGAGAGAGAGAAATAAAGAGTCAAAGTGGGCAATAACATCGGTTACCTTGGAGTACAGTTCTATGTAATCATGGGAGCTACTGTAACACTCTACAATTGTATAAATTGCTTTATCTATAATTTGTTATGATTTTGTAATATTTTTATAGGGGGGAATTTCATGTATACCCTACAAAAATTTGGAAGTAATTGCCCCTCTAACATTCATAATATTATATTTTCCCTCCAAACTTTAAAAACTCACAAATTTACTTATTTTATTTTCCCTCTAATCTCCTAATGGATCTATTTGTAAGAGCAAATGAGTCATTTCTCTACTTCTGATGCGTATACAAAAACATACCTAAATGTCATTGTGTAAGTGTCAGAAGTAGAAAGATGACTTATTTGCCATCGAAAACCGTCTAATTAGAAGACTGACATTTTTCTAAAACATGTTGTATTTTTTTAAATAAAAAGTAATTTTGTTATTTCATAAATTTAATATGAGTTTTATACTTCCATAGAAAATTTAGTCAGTAATGAAAAATTAAATAAAACTAATTAAGATATATTTTTTTTACAAAATTATCAGATAAATAGGTATCACATGATTAACATACAAGCAACAGATCACCACCTATGTTTTTTTTTTGTTTTTTTGCAATGAAAAGAAAATTACATTTTATGATTTGAATGTATGTTTAGTTAGAAAGTATTGTTCGTTTTTATCGGCCATAAAATTATGAATAAATGAGTTTGAATACTTTTTGAATAAAGCACATTTTTAACAATCAAAAAATTATGCGCGATAAGTTCTTAAAGTATAGAATTCAATAATGCAATTAGTGAAAAATATAGTTTCACAACAAAACTATATTTTATTAAAAAAATAAAAATAAAAAGTAAAAAATATTTGCCTTTTCTTTTTAACCATCAATTTAAATGAAAATGAGGATATTAGAGACTCAAATTAAAGTTTGGGGATTGCACAAAAAAGTTTTATATTAATTGCAGAGGAAGGACTATAGAGTCATAATCCATCTGCATGCATCTTTCAATTAATGTCTTGTCTTCCACCGAACTGCATTTAATGTCGATCGATCCTCTTCAATTACCCAATTTTGAAACTCCTATATATTTCTCTTTGAACTTTGATTAAAAAAAAACATATTAATTTTTTTAGTTTAAATATTACCTTTCAAGATTTGAATAGAATAGAAGTATCAAAGAAAAAAGTACGCAAGAATTACTCTTTTTATATAACCAATTAATGAGTGCATGAATGATCATGAGAAATAAATTTTTCATTTTTCCAATAACTTATAATAACAGATAATTAAACCGCACATATATCACTTTGTAATACTAAGTGATTATGGTAGGCTACTATATATGTTGAAGTTTTTATGGGTGCATGGATGACTTTAATTTGTTTTTATTTTTTATTTTGAAGCTAGAGTTTTAGGTAGGGTTTGGATTGATTTTATGGTTTTTGGAGTTATTCAGCATATTTATGATGTTCTAATTTTTGTACTTGATTTGCTTTTGTGTAAAGAAATGAAAGCCGGTATTATCTCGGGATTAACCTTTTTTTTTTTTTTTTTTTAAGAAGTACTAATAGTTTGACAAGCATATATCATTGGATCAATAAAGATTGAGAAAACAGGGTGAAACTTGGGAAGCCAAGTCTTTGTTCTTATATTATTTCTTTATCTAAAAAAATATATTCTTTTTGAAAAATTATATTCTTTCTTTTCGGAATTTTTTTATGAGAGTGAGGCTATGTTACTTTGCAAAGCGCACATCGATCCATACTATAAACTTATATATTTGTTTTTAATGTCTGAATAGTTGATCCGAATTGTTTAACAGGATTTACCGATTGACATATGAAAATGTATTGAAGATCAAATTTTACATATTTTTAGTATTTTTTAAAATCAATAGAAAATTACCTGATTGTTACTAGCTCGAGCTCAAAATGAGCCAGCTCGTTAGTGGCTCGGTTTAGAATTAGTGAGTTCGAGTTAGGTCTCTGGTTGCTCGTTAGTGAATTTATATGAATTTGTGTGAATTTTATGTTGTCCAGCTTGGTTCAGCTCAGTCCTAATTGTTTGTATAATTTATTTTCTTCTTAAACTTGGTCCATCTAGGTCCAACGAGCTAATATGAGCCAATTCGATCCAGCTCGTTGGTAGCTCGGTCTGATTATGAGCTAAGATTTTAGCTCGGCCTCCTATCCATCTCGCTCGGTTCCTACTACAAGCCAATTATGAGCTGAGCCTAGCTCAGTCCAAGCTAGCTCGTTGTCATCTCTATTTTAAAAGACGAATCCAAACTGTTGAAATCAATCTAATGCTGAGTGATGCATTTGGATGTAAAATTTATAAATTCTCAAATTAATTTAGTTTAAATTAAGCGATCACAAAATGATGAAAAACAAAAATATTAACTTATAAACCTTCTTCTTTTGACCTCTTGACTTTACACTAAATTAATTCGGTAAATTATAAATTTTATATGTGAACACATCACATATGAAATAGATCAGTTTTGATAGTTTAAATTCATCGTTTGAAGTCAATTTGATAGATTTTGAAGTTGAGCTTAATTAAGGACACTCTAGTTTTACTCAAAAATCATAATTTATATTTGGTATTTTTGTTTTTCATTGTAAGTAGAGCTGAGAAGTACTAGCTAGGGAAGGCAAATAAGATGGGTGTGTTGAGAATGAAATTATTGTTGATTTCTCGTGATAGAATCATTGTGCCTAGCTAGGCATGCGCTATCTCAGTACTTGTGCCTGAAACTGAAATGGTGGGGGGGTCCAGTTAACAGAAAATCCATTAACTCTGGTCAAAAGATTGATTATTTATTGGTCCTGTTGATGTAAAGTTAACAGTTGGCTGCACAATGTATGGATTATATGGTCCATTTCAGTTTTGTTGGAGAATGGAGATGTCCATTTAATACTGGACTGGGCTGGGCTGGGTTGGCTGACTTGTGATACCTCTTGAAATTAATATATTGGTTAATATCATTGCAGTTTGCAATGCAGATTATATTCACATGAGTTATTAGTATAAGCAGTAGTTAATAAGTTAAGAGTTACACATTTATTGCCTCTGTCACGAAACAGAGTAAAGAAAACAACCTCATCTATTGAAATTTCATGGCATATGATGAATCCTCTGAGTTTTAATTTGTGCATAGGAAGATTTTGCCTTTATAAAACAATTACAAATCATGTGTTGGTTATATATATTATGCATCATTTTGAGGTTATACAGTATATATATCGGAGGAATCGTTCATTCATTCATTGATTAGGTGTTTAAGCCAAAATAGTGATGGTTCACATGTTACAGAAAGGAGCTATTTTGAGCATATCATTAACACCCCCTAATAAAAGATTTTGCATTAATTAGTATTTGATCAGTGGCCATGATCCATGAGGAATCAATCTCCACATTAGTCGGAGCCCTTCAAGCTCGATCTCTACCTACGCCTCAATCAATCGACATACATGTATAAATAGCCCTTCAAGTCTTCATTCAGTCTCAACCACACCATTAATTAATTTCATCAATTAAGAAGAACACAAATCCAGTTCCTTAATCTCTTACTTGAAAAAGTTTCCAAGATCACCATGTCAAACGAGCAGGCTTTCAACTCTGGCAAGACCATGGGCAAGGCCGAGGTATGACAGTTTGATTAGTTCAATCTTAATATCATTTTTATATAATTAGCAAGCACACATTGATCATCAATTGATAAACTTGGACCTAATTAACTAATTGATATATTAAATAATTGATTTGTGTAGGAGAAGACGGATAATCTGATGGGCAAAGCCTCCTCAGCCGCATCCAGTGTAACCGAATCAGCTACGCAGGCATGCCTCAATTAATTCATTGTACCTTTTTAATCGCATTAATTACTTGCTTCATTAATAGTTTTTTAATTTACCATTAACTGATTTCCTCTTGAGTTCTTAATTAATCTTACTTGAAAAGAAGGATCTGATCATCTGATCTTGGTTTTATTTCATGATTATTCTTTATGTACAGCTTTATAGTGAAGGATATTGTGCTGCAAACTTTAAATAATATATATATATATAAGATTTACCATTTGTATTTTCAGAAGGGAGAAGGAATGAAGTGCATGGCGCAAGATGCAGCAGGGACAGTGAGCGACAAGGCATCCAGTGCAGCGGATTCCATCAAGAGCAACTTCAAATGATAAAATCCAACTTGAAGAAGAATTTAATTCCAGGGCTTTTTTAATTGCATTTACATTTACATTCTGCTTTTGCTTCAGTAATTTTGGTTTCGAGTTCATTTACATTTGTTTGCATATGTGTGAGCCTTGTCCTTCCTTTGGAAAGTGAAGTGAATATATAATTTTAATTTTTATCCATTTGTTGATGATCGATGTGTTAGAATGGGAAATATATTAACACAAATTTTTATGAACTGGACAACATTCAATTAAATTATTAAAGAGTATATATATATGTACTCCTAAGCAGGCAGAAGGGGCTGCTTAACAACAAAAACATGATATTATAATTAGATATAGAGTGCCTCTAACGTACCCCTGAGAGACATTATTACAAAGCAAACAACTGATAACATGAAAGTGAGAAAAAAATTAATGCCAGTTCTCAAAATAAAAAAACAGGGACTTGAAATCACTTAAAAATAGCAAATGAACTCTGTTTCTGGACTAGTGGTGGATGTCTAGGTCCAACTTGGTTTTTGGGTTTGGATTTCTCCAAGGGTTTGGGCCTTGAATTTAAGCAAGTTTTAGCCTTAATTTGAAGGCATTGGGCTTGATTTGTGGAGTCATTAATGGAGTCGTAATGATATTGATCTGCAAAATGTTTGTCACTTTAGAGGGTACGTATAATTTAGATGTTGAAAGGATAATTTGGTTATTAATTAAGAACATTGCTTTATTTTGTATTTGCAGCTATATAAATTATTTGTACATGACTAGCAGCTTTCTTGACATTCTTGACAAATTTTATGAGCTGTTATATTTTTAAATGATCGATATTGAAAAAGTGTTTATACCGTCAAGTAACAGCTCATCTTAAGTTCCCCTAACAATATTTATAAAAAGCTTAATTTCAATGCAAATCATGAAAAATATGACTTCCAAAATTAATATCATGAGTGACCGAAAAACAAAATTTTCATTAAAATTGATCCATTTACTTAGTTGTATAATTAAACTCCTAGAGGATGTGCATGGTATACAATAAAAAAAACCAACTAATAAAATAGAAAATAGAGATTTTTAATTGAGATTTTGCTGAATAAGTGCTAAATTTCGAGTCCAATGAAACTTTGCATTGAGTTTATATAAAGACAATAAAATGTTGCTATCAATACACTAATACCAAGAAGATACCACCAATCACTGTTAAGGACAAACTCTTTATATAAATTATTTTGTATTAACTAGCAGCTTTCTTGACATTCTTGACAAATTTTTTGAGCTTTTATATTTTTTCAAAAAAAATCTTCAAGTTAATATTTTTCTCCAAAATTTTATATATGTTCAACTATTTCAGAATTATACCTGTATCTGTACTCGTTTACCATTAGTATTACCCGATTAAAATTTGTTTTCAAATGGTCAGCTTCTTTTTACAAATATATTATTTTAGAAAACTAATTAATAAATACTTAGAAAATTATCCTTAATAATAAATTACTTTTTTTAACATATTTATTAAAAAACACGCATGTGACTGCATATTTTTATTAAACAAGTTATATTTAGTAAAAGTTTGTGCAAATAATTATTTTTTAAATATTTAAGTATTTTTTTTTAACATTTATACATTTTATATTTCTGAATATCTGTCTGATGATTGTATGAAAATGAGATGATGACAAATAATGCGCCCTCCCTACGACCATCAAATATAATATGACCAGAGATGTTATTATACAGATTACAAAATATAAAGAAAACTAGTTAAAATATTTATGAAAACAATACTTTTGTTACAAATGACCAATTTAATAATAAAAACACACAATTTCATAAGAGCTTTAATATAAAAATATGAAATATAAAAGTAGAACTGAACTGTTCTTAAGATCACCAAGTTTAATTCCAAAACCTATTGGATTGATTTCAAACAACGAATGAAATTGTAGAAACCGATCTATATATATACTTCACGAGTGGCGTGTTTTCATATCAAACTTATAAATTTATGAATTAATTTATTATATAGTCAAGCGGTCAAAAATTAATTAAAAATGAATATATTAATTGATAAACAATCTTTTTTTACATCTTGATTTTATGCTAAATTAATTCAAAAAATTATAAATTTAACATGTAAAATGTATCACTCGTGAAGTACATCAGTTTCAGTTGTTTATATTCATTTTGTGACAATCAGCTTGCTTCCAACATATATAGTAACTGGTTTGCTTCTGGAAATAGTAAGTGGGAGAAAAAACAGTTCATTTTGTGACAATCAGCTTGCTTCCAACATAATAAGCTATGTAATTAAGCATGCAATTTACTGTTACCAAATTTACATCCTATTGGCTAAGACCGATTGTTAAACAAAAAAAAAATTTGAAAATGAATAATTTAAATAATAGATGAGTATTTTTAGATTTCTATATATATGATATAAAAAATAAGTATGAGAAAAGAGTTTACTTTATGGAAATTGTGAAACCCACTAATCTTGTATGAACATCTTAAATAAATTAACAAATTGCTGAAGTAAAAATGGGCTTTGTCAAGTGCCGGAGGAAAAATGGACTTAATTTGTCAATATTCCCTCAAATTCATATCACCTGAATCTGAAGTAACATAATATTTGGTTACAGATGGGACCGTTCGATGTAGTTGAGCAAGAAAAGGTTATAGAAATTATTTTGTGATTGAACGGACAGAATCTAAACTCAAGTATTATGTTACCTTAGAGTCTAAAACATTATTTTTTCCCCTCTTGTCACGCATATACGTACCCTCCAATTATAGCTGACCATGTGATAAGATTTTTCTCTCTCAGGCATTTTGTCAAACACCTTCCGTGCATCCTCCAAGCTTCCGACATGTCTGTTAACGACATGTTCTGTTAACGGGTTGGGGTCGAGTTATGCAAATTAATTCTTATTTTTATTTTTTTGAGATACGTACTTGCACTCTCCTCAAAAACTGTAAAATTATGTATTTACCTCTCCAAATTCTATAATTAAATATTCACCATCTAAAATTTTAATAACTCACATATTTACTCAATTTTAATGACTGCACCAAGCAGGTAGACTGGCCACTAGCTATTGTGCCATCGACCCAATTGAGATTAATTAAACTTAATTAATATCAGTATTCAATTAATTGGATAAATACGTGAGTTATTAAATTTTTTAATGGTAAATACATAATTTCATAGTTTTTGAGTGGTATATTTGAAATTCTCCCACAAATTAATTCTTTTGGAGCAGCTTGTTAATTTTGATGTAACGAGGGGAAAAAAAATTGGTGGAGGCTTTTGTTTTTTTCTATTAATTTATTTCTTCATTTCTTTCGTTGACCCAGGTAAAAACCTTGAAAGTAAAAAAAGCAAATATAATACAAACAAAAAAAAAAAACACAGAAAGACAGTTTACAAGACAAATTACGCTAGTCTAAACATTGCTTAGCCGTATTATAAACAAAATCCACCACACAATTAATCTCAATTATATCAGAAAAAATATATATATTTACAAAACAGACCCTCATTTTGTCAAAACCCAGAACTGCATTTTTGAACTACTCATTATTCATTAACAATACTACAACATCTAAATAATTAAAATTAACAAAACTACTCATCCACTCCAACTTCATCAAGCCAAGCAACCACCGGTTCAATATCGGGTCTCAATTTCGGATCTGAGTTTATACATCTACTTCCAATTTCAAGTGCACTCATGAGTTCTTTCTCATACAACTTATGTCTTATGCTCTGCTGTATGAATCCTGATATTTTTACAGAGTTGAATATTCTGAGGGGAGAAAATAATTGTATGAATTTTTCATTACACAAAATCGGTTACAACAGTCCCTATTTATCATACAGGCTTAAATATAGCCGTTTGTACTATTTTGCTATTTTGGGTAACAACGGTACACGTTACCGTTTTATTTCTTTCTATATTTGGTATTTAATCTACACCCTTAGATCTTGATCTAACGATCGATGATGATTATTCTGAGATCAATCTTCAACACTCCCCCTCAAGCTAGGCTTGTAGATGTCGAATAAGCCTAGCTTGCTTGCAATGTTCTCGAATGGTTTCAGATCTAATCCCTTAGTGAAGATATCGGCTAATTGATCCTCGCTTCGAACAAAGGGTGTCTCGATTTCTTTCGCTTGCACCTTTTCTCTAATGAAATGGCAATCGACTTCTATATGTTTAGTTCGCTCATGAAATACGGGGTTCGATGCAATGTGTCGTGCCGAGTTGTTATCACAATACATCTTCATGGGTTGATCATATACGATACCCATGTCTTTGAGTAGTTGCTTGAGCCAAATTAATTCACTCGCGGTTGATGCCATGGCTCGATACTCCGCTTCCGCGCTTGATCTTGCCACAACATTTTGCTTTTTGCTCTTCCATGTGACTAGATTTCCGCCTACAAACGTGCAAAAGCCGGTAGTAGATTTTCTATCGAAACTTCTGGCCCAGTCTGCATCAGAATAGCCACATATGTTGTTAGAGTTGTTGTTTCTCATCCAAATACCTTTACCGGGGTTTCCTTTTAAATACCTTAGAATTCTATTCACGGCTTCTAAGTGAGGAGTTCTAGGTGAATGCATAAATTTGCTTATTTGGCTTACGGAAAAAGAAATATCCGGACGAGTTACCGTTAGGTATATTAATTTTCCGACAAGTCTTTGAAATTGGTTTATATCTTCTAATGGTTCACCATCCTCAATATTCAATTTAGACTTGTTGTCTATTGGTGTTGAGCTCGGTTTACAACCTATTTTACCGGTTTCTTTTAACAAGTCAATTGTGTATTTTCTTTGTGAAATAAAAAGGCCTTTCTTTGAGTAAGCTACTTCGATTCCTAAAATATATTTTAGATATCCTAAATCTTTAATGTCAAATTTTTCTTTTAATTGCATTTTGAATTTTTTAATTTCTTCTAAATTATTTCCGGTGATTATGATATCATCTACATATACCAAGATTAGGGTAGTGTTTTTTCCATTATGGTTTGTAAACAATGAATGGTCGGCACTACTAATTTTAAAACCATAAGAAATTAAATAAGAGCTAAGTTTGCCATACCATGCCCGTGGAGATTGCTTCAATCCGTAAATTGATTTATTTAGCCTACAAACCATGTTAGAATTGATTTCCAATTTATAACCGGGTGGTAGTATCATATACACCTCCTCTTCAAGTGTTCCTTGAAGAAAAGCATTTTTTACATCCATTTGGTAGAGGTCCCAACCATGGTTAACGGCAATAGAAAATAAGATTCTAACGGTATTCATTTTGGCAACCGGTGCAAAAGTCTCATTATAATCAATACCGTAGGTTTGAGTTAATCCTTTTGCTACAAGTCGTGCCTTATACCGTTCTATTGTACCATCGCTTTTATACTTGGTTTTATATACCCATTTACAACCAACGAGTTTTTTGTTTTTTGGTAATGAAACAATTTTCCAAGTTTTATTTTTTTCTAAGGCATTTAGTTCTTCCTTCATGGCTTTACACCAAATTGGATTTTCAATGGCTTCTTGGTAACTCTTAGGTTCTAATTCTTTTTCAATACTCGTGAGAAATGCATGATATTCGGGTGAAACTTTATCATATGAGATGAATTGCTCTATTGGATATTGTACCGTATAGGTTACATAATCTCTAAGCCTAGTGGATGGTTGTGGTATTCTAAGAGACCTTCTAACCACTTGGTCATTTTCCATCTCAATCTCATTCTCATTTGTATTATTATTAATGTCATGAATTTCTTCATGAATGTTTGTTTCAACTTCATGATTTTGAGTTGATTCAAAAAATTGGTCACCTATGTAAGGAACTACCATATTAAATTGGTCATTTATACATGTTTGGTCAATTTTTTCTTTTTCTTTGAAATAGGGTTCACCCTCCCAAAATATGACATTCCTAGAAATGTGCAATTTTTTATTAATTGGATCATAACATTTATAACCCTTTTTGTAGTGTGAATATCCTAAAAAAATAGTTTTTTGAGATACATAGTCAAGTTTATCATTTCTTTTAATATGCACAAAACTTGTGCACCGAAATACTTTTATATGATCATATGTAATTTTTTCTTGATAAAGAATTTCTAAAGGACTTTTGTTTTTTAAAACTACACTTGGCAATCTATTAATTAGATGTGTGGCACAAAGTATGGCATCCGACCAATAAATTTTTGGAACATTATTTTGAAATAATAATGACCGGGTCATTTCTAATAAGTGTCTATTTTTTCTTTCCGATACTCCGTTTTGTTCGGGAGTATTTATGCAAGTTGTTTGATGTATGATTCCTTTTTCTTTAAATAATGTTGAGAAATTTTTGTTTATAAATTCCGTTCCATTATCCGATCTAAAAATTTTGAGTTTAGCATTAAATTGATTTTCTATAAGACATAGAAATTCCTTAAAACAATTAAATACTTCATCCTTGGATTGAAGTAAATATAACCAAGTAGTTCTAGAATAATCATCAATAAATATAACAAAATATTTGAATCCATTATACGAAATAATTGGGGCCGGTCCCCATACATCGGAGTGGATCAAATCAAACATAGCTTCGCTTTTGCTAGTTGAAAGAGAGAAATGAAGCTTTGTTTGTTTTGACAACTTACATGTTTCGCAATTAATACAATTAGAGTTTTTAAATTCTAGAATACTATTCAAAACTTTGTCGGATGGATGCCCAAGTCTCTTATGCCATAAATCAAAATCAACGGATTTAGCGGAAGCACAAAGAAATTGTTTTGATTGCAAAATATAGTGTCCATTTTCAAGAATTCCTTCACTAATCTTCTCGCCGGTTTCCCGGTCCTGAAATACGACATTTTCACAAGAGAAAATTGCATTACAATTTAATTCTTGTGTTAACTTATTTATAGAAATTAAGTTTATGGGAAATATGTCTAAATATAGGACATTTTTAATTTTTTTATTATATAGATTAATTTCCCCTACCCCATTTATAAAGGCTTTCGTACCATTCGCAACAATGACAAATTGATTATTATTGCTCTTATTTAAATTTGCTAAAAAATGTTTGTTTCCAAACATATGATTTGTGGCACCACTATCTAGAATAATTTGATTAAATAAACTAGAATTCTTTGAGTTAGAGACAATACCACATGTTGGAGCATTTTTTCCAAGCAACATACTTAGCTGCTGGAGAGAAATGGTAACTTGATCCTCTGACCCGCCAGACCCTAGTTCTGACCCGCCAGCGCCTCTGTGGTTGTATGACCCGCCAGACCATTGCTCTGACCCGCCAGCGCCTCTATAAGACTCGGATCCAGCAGAGAAGCCAAGCGGACCCGATAGGTTTAGAGTCGGACCCGATAGCGTTATAGGCGGACCCGTTGAGTACCCAGTCGGGCCCGATAAACTTAGAGGCGGACCCGCTAGGTTAAGAGGCCCCCTCTCCTGGTTCGGACCCGAAACATAATACCCCCTCTTTTCTCCTTCTCTTCGCCGCTCATCCTCTCTGTCGCCTCCTCTCCCTTCCCCTCTCTCGGCTGTTTTGAATTTTTTCGGTTTGAGATGTGGGTAGAGAAACCAGCACCGATCTTGAGTGTGGCCCTCTTTCTTGCAATGGGTACATCTTTCGGTCGAATTTGGACGATTTTGAAATTTAGGATTTTGGGAGAAGTTCGGATTTTTTACTGCAAAGGCATGGGTCTCGTGTCCCTCGCCTTTACTGGCTTGAGGACCACCCATGGCTAGCCTGCGGCTTTCTTCCTGTTGAATCATTTGAGTGATTGAGGCAAAGGAGGGTACAACGGGTGTGAGCAAGAGCTGTGATCTCACGGCTTCATAACTGGGGTTTAACCCCGAGAGGTAATCGAAAATATCATCTTCTTCGATTCTTTTTTGAATTGTTTGCGGATCAGTTGTTGGCGGTCGGTAGCACCGAAGTTCATCTTTTTTCTTTTTTAGGGCGCCAATATATTCGGTGTTGCTCATTGTTCCTTGCTGTATTTTCTGGATTTCTTGTTTTAAGTGGTAGACGTGTGAAAAATTGTTTTGTTGCCCGAAGTGAGCTTGGACTGCATCCCATAGCTCCTTTGCTGTTTCGGTTGTCATGAACAATTCTGTGACAGCCGACTCCATTGATCCAAAAAGCCAAGTCATAACTCGATCATTTTTGGATTGCCATTGTCTCATTGCTTTTGTTTCTAAGTCGGTTGCCTCTGTTGGCTTTGCTGGTTCGGGTTTTTTAATCTCCCCTGTGATGAACTCTAACAATTCTCTGCCACTAAGAGCTCGTTTTGCTGATCGTGACCATGACAGATAATTTCTGTCATTGAGTAGAATATTGGTGATTTTAGAAGAGTTAGTAGCTTCCATTGGTAGCTGCCCTTCTAATGACATTTTGTTGATGGTTGTTGTTGTTTGTGTTTTGTTGGTTTTTTGCTGGTACCGACTAGCTTTGCTAGTTTGGTTGGCACTTGTGCGAGATTTTGAACCTATGGCTCTGATACCATGATATTTTTAGAGGGGAGAAAATAATTGTATGAATTTTTCATTACACAAAATCGGTTACAACAGTCCCTATTTATCATACAGGCTTAAATATAGCCGTTTGTACTATTTTGCTATTTTGGGTAACAACGGTACACGTTACCGTTTTATTTCTTTCTATATTTGGTATTTAATCTACACCCTTAGATCTTGATCTAACGATCGATGATGATTATTCTGAGATCAATCTTCAACAAATCCCAGTTGCATTGCAGTTACCGGAAGTTGACTTACATAAACCCCGGTTTCCTTCATAACTTGAATTCGAAAAACTGACCATCAATCGGCACCATTCCCTCTAAGTGGCTTTATATGTGCCACACTAATTAACTTTGACAAAAATGTAAGCTTGCTGGAATGGTGCACAAAAAACCAATATTGCATTTTAACCCTCCTCTTTGTTAATTAATTAATTTTGTTTGCCGGAATGGTATTATTTTCTTAATTTTGTTTGTTGGAATGCTGTTTTCGTAAATTCTGTTTGGATACTACTATTTTTGTAATTTAGTTAGCTGGAATGTTGTTTTTGTGAATTTTAAATGCTATGTTTTTTGAATAGAAATGGAGGTCATGCCCTCATTTGTATTGATAAAAAAGGTTCGGTTACATAAGAAAAGTAACTACCTAACTAAGTAATAACAGAAAGGCAAGCTCAGACATTTGAGCCATTATAGTAAAAAGCTTGAAAGTAACAGTAATGGAAATGCCAGAAAAGTAAGGATTAAAATGAAAAAAAAAATAGTTGAAAAATGCCACAGTAGGTTGAAGCTGCAGGTGATGCTGTTACGCCACTTGTAACCCTTCATCTTCATATACACCAACTGCTCTGCGACCTCCTGTGCCAGCTGATGTATACCTTTATTTGAGTCCCTGAAAATCCTTGCCCCACGCTCTCTCCACAGTATAAACTGCGTGACTAGGAGTATCTCTCTTGATCTTATGCTTCGGCCAACATCTACAATATCATCTGTATGCCTTACCAGTACCCGATTTGGATCCAAAGTGAGTTCGGTTACAGCTGCAACTTCTTCATATAGCGCCTTAGCAAAAGAACATCTGTCGAACATGTATTTTACTGTCTCTGCTTGCCTTTTGCAGAGAATGCACCAGTTGGGCATAATCCATCCTCTTTTATTAGGTTATCCAATGTTAGTATTATATTCAATCTCATAAGCCAACCAAAAACCTTCATTCGTGGGGGCACCTTCAATTTCCAAATTTTGGAGTTGTTCGACCCGACCGTGGGCCCCCCAGTCAGCAGTTGGTAAGCACTTCGAACAGTGAAATTTCCCTTACTGTCCCATCTCCACTGAAGTTCATCTTGTATCGAGTCGGTTAACGTGTGCCGTGACATGATTTGTTGAACCTCGGTCAACTCCTCTTGCGTATCGATCGATAGGTTTTGTCTGAGATAGGCATGTAGGGACTGATCCGCTTTTGCTTGGTGAAGGGTAATCTCGGTATTTGTGGCGTATGTATAGAGAATAGGGAAGCGATATTTCATTGTACCTTCCCCCCAGTTTTGTTCCCAAAAGCCTATGTTAACGCCATTTCCAGGTATAAATATGACCGATACATTGAAAAATTGTATTAGATTGTCATCTCTGAGTGATGCGCCTATTGCTGCTGTTCCGTTGTGGCAGTATACTTGTACATTTGCTTCCATATTCTGCCCTCCGGCCTTGCCCAGTACCAATGCCATTTTAATAGCAACGCTTGATTGAATATTGACAAATCCATAACACCGAGACCGCCCTCTGCTTTAGGTTTGCACACTGTTTCCCATGCCACCAAGCTCATTTTTCTTTTTTCTTGGGTTACTCCATGCCACAGAAATTTTCTACGAATCTTGTCGATGTCCCTTAGTACCCATTTTGGCATTTTGAATACCGTCAAAAAATAGGTCGGTAAGGAGGATAATACTGCATTTAGCAACACAGTTCGTCCTGCTATTGTAAGGTACTTGGCTGCCCAACATGCAAGTTTTTTATTCATTCACTCTATTAACGGTATGTAGGCTGATTTGGTAGTTTCTGATTGGACAGAGGAAGGCCCAAGCAGTTGAATGGGAACGTACCAATTTTACAACCTAGTATATCCGCCAATGCTTGCTCCTGTTCGTTTGGTACTTCTGAAAAGAGTAGTTTTGACTTGTGGAGATTTACCGACAAACCCGAGATGTGTTCAAAGGCCAGAACCATTACCTTTATTGCCTGAAGTTGTTGTGTTTCAGGTTTGACGAACATGATCGTGTCATCCGCATAGAACAAACCGGGCTTCATTCCATTGTAAGGCAATCTTATTGCTCCACTAGTGACCAGCCTATCCATCCATCTCCCAAGGAAATCTATCGCAATTATGAACAGTAATGGCGACAGCGGGTCCCCCTGGCGCACTCCGCTTTTGAGAGTTATCTTTTTGCCAAGCAATCCGTTTATGAAAATTTGTGATGAGCCTTGCAAAATCGTTGTTTGTACTGTGGTAACAAAATTGACAGGGAATCCCAATTGATTTAAAATATGTAGCAAAAAGTCCCAACTTAGCGTATCAAACGCTTTTTTGATATCAGTCTTGAACACTGCCATTGGAATTTTTGCTTTGCGAGAGTGGTGTAGAATTTGCTGTGCATATACAAAACCTTCTGTGATTTGTCTCCCTTTGACAAATCCGGATTGCTTCTCATCCACCAATTCATGAACCCTTGCCTTCATTCTATTTGCCATTATTTTTGAGTAAATTTTCTGGATGCCGTGCAGTAAACTTATTGGTCTGAAATCGTTGGGTGTCAGAGGTGCCCCCTTCATCCCAGCAATCCGTAAAAAATTAAAAACAGCTGTAAAGCATTATTTAAAAATTAAGTTCCTTTTAATTTCTTAACCCCTTCATCCCAGAAATTGGGTCAGAGCCAATAGGAAAGAGAACAAAGGAGTCAGAGCCAATAGGAAAGAGAGAGAGTATTAGCATGTCCAAAAGAAATCGTTTGCTTTATAAGCAAATTTGCTTTTTTAGCAATTGGCCTACAACCCAACAATTATATTAGCAATTGACACATCAGATTAGCAATTTAAAAACAATTACCATTGTAGATGCTCTAACGCACTTTCAATTTCCAATACAAAAATAAAATTACAGGAGTAGGAGTTTAGAGCGGTATTCGGCTATATATGGGAAGGGTTGCATCTGACGGGTTCCACTACTGTTCAGTCTGCTTTAAGATCCATGCACATGGCTTCAATATTAGTGCGCGTTCACCTCAAGATCCATGCCTATCTAGCATGCACGGATCTCAAAGCGGATTGGACGGTAGAGGAACCCATCGAACTCAAATTTGAGTAATTTGAGTTGGATGAGCGTCGGATGCAAATTTAATTTTACAAATGAAATGGGTTAAAGAAAACAGAAAAAAAAATATATATATATATATATATATATATATATAGATGGGCTATTGTACTTCGCGAAGTAAAACCTCCGTTTACTTCGGGCCATATTTTGTCATTTTGAAAATCCAAACAATCGATCCGGACCGTTCAACATGTTTTAAATATTGAAATGTGCTTGGAGACTAAATTTTACATTTTTTGGAATTTTTTTACTATTTATTAAGCCACTTTGAAAATCGTTGATCCAGTGGTCCAGAAAATTTTACTGTTTTTTACTGTTCACAGTGGATCAGCGATTTTCAAAGTGGCTTAATAAATAGTAAAAAAATTCCAAAAAATGTAAAATTTAGTCTCCAAGCACATTTCAATATTTAGAACATATATGTTGAACGGTTCGGATCGGTTGTTTGGATTTTCACAATGAAAATATGAGCGTGAAGTAAACGGGGGTTTTACTTCGCGAAGTACAATAGCCCATCTCTATATATATATATATATATATATATATATATATATAGAGTGAGGCTACGGTGCTATGCATAGCACCAATTGGGTCCGTGCTACGGCTCAAAATTTGACTTTTCATAATCCTAACGGTCGATCCGAACCGTTCAGCATGATTATAAAATGAATATGTACTTGCAAACCAAATTTTACATTTTTTCGAATTTTTTTACTATTTTTTCGAAAATCACTTGATCTGAACATTCTGGGCCATCCAAAAACAGCCTATCTAAAAAAATAGTAAAAAAATTAAAAAAAATGTAAAATTTGGTTTGCAAGTACATATTCATTTTATAATCATGTTGAACGGTTCAGATCGACCGTTAGGATTTTAAAAAGTCAAATTTTGAGCCGTAGCACGGATCCAATCTGTGCTATGCATAGCACCGTAGCCTCACTCATATATATATATATATATATATATATATATATATATATATATATATATATATAGATGTTGGCTATTCTACTTCCATAAGCATATGCCCACATATGCTTATAACTTATTTTTGCGTTTCCAATGTTCAAATGGTCGATCCGAACCGTTCATCTTGTTCTCCATATTAATATGTGCTTGGAGATGGAATTTTACATTTTTCGGAATTTTTTTACTATTTATTAAGCCACTTTGAAAATTGCTGATCCGGGTGAACAGTAAAAACAGTGCAACAAAATTCTGGACCATATGATTAGCAATTTTCAAAGTGGCTTAATAAATAGTAAAAAAATTCCGAAAAATGTAAAATTTTGTCTCCAAGCACATATTAATATGGAGAACAAGATGAACGGTTCGGATCGACCATTTGAACATTGGAAACGCAAAAATGAGTTATAAGCATATGTGGGCATATGCTTATGGAAGTAGAATAGCCAACCTATATATATATATATATATATATATATATATATATATATATATATATATATATATATATATTTCATAACACGGTTTCAAGTTCCAATACAAAAATAGAAGTACCAGGAGTTTTATAGACATTTGAAGATCAGCAACTGAAAGTTTAGAAAGGTATTCTGCTATAATATTCATATATTTATTAAAGACTGATAAAGCAAACTACAAGTAGCAGAGGTATTCAACCGTAATATTCGTATATATATGACAACAGTACCTTTGCACAAGCTCCTCCAAATAATCTTCAGCATAATCCTCTAATTCCCCTTTATTTTTGGCATCTATTAAGCCTTCAGCTATCCACATCTTCATAAGACGTTTCGCATTAATTGTGGAGTCCTCCGGGAAGCAAGCTAAGTACCTGAAACATGCAACCAGCTTGATTCATATATAGTTTGGACGGCTGAAGTACTTTGTCTCAAAAAAAAGATGGAGGTCAAATCTTCAAAATTTCATTTTAGCAAGATCAAGGAATTAACAAATAGTGATCCAAGAACTGAAAAAAAAGAAAAAAAATGCCAAAAATAAGAAACAGAACAAGGACTGATTAGTAAGAAACCATGATCTCTGAGAAATGGCCAGCGTATTGACTTATTAACGAAGATATTATGACTCCAAATTCTTACAAAAAATAAATGATCCTTAATTGAAAATTACATGTATGACTTGAGAACATACCGGAAGCATGACTTGAGAAGGTACGGTAAGTCATCATAGCTGGTGGCTAGAATTCTCATGCATTCTCCTCCGCCAACGACGTGCCAATCCAACCTCTGGAGCACTCCAGACCATTCTCTGTGCGTACAAGGTTTACTTGACAAGAGGCCACCCAACACAGTGAGAGCCAGTGGCAAGCCTTTGCATCTCCGAACTAGCTTTCTAGCAAGATCCTTTAGTTCTTCCGGACACTCCGGTGAGGGATCGCTGCTTCGAATTGCCTTCTTTAGGAAAAGCACCAAGCTTTCTTCTTCGTTGAGCAAACGAAGACGATACACACCTCTAGAATCTGTGTAAGTCGCTACATTAAGCTTACGGGTCGTCATTAGCACCCGACTCCCCTTCCCGACATTGACGAGGCCTTTCTCGAGCTGGGTAAAGACATGCTCAGTCCACACATCATCTAACACAATTAGGTATTTCTTCTCTTTCAACAATGTGTTGACTTCTTCTAATAGAAATACAATCTGATCTTCTTGGCGTATTTCTTTTAATAAACCAAGAACGCGCTTCCACTCAGTCTCATTTGTAAGTTTCTGGTGTATTTTCTTTAATACATCAAGGAGATTAAAATCTTGGGAGACAGTTATCCATATGCGAGAATCAAAATGATTCCTTAAATTTGGACAACTATACACCTTTTGAGCAAGAGTGGTCTTCCCAAGACCACCAGATCCAACAATGGAAACCACATACCGGCTTTGGCCGGTCGGCCCGTTCAACAACAAATTGATTATATCTCCCTTTTCAGCCTCAAAACCGACAACTTCACCGTTATCGACATCAGGGAGCACACGGCGTTTAAAAGAGTTAGGTTGTGTTTGGAGAAGGCTTTCAGATTGACCTCTATCTTCACTAAGATCTTTTATCCCAAAAGTAATTCTACCATCGGATATTCTGCCGAGTTTGGATTGGATGTTAGAAATCTTCTCACCGAGAGCGCGACGAGCTAACAGCCTGTTCTGGATGAAACCGAGCCTCCGCCGGTTGGCTTCAACAAGGAATGTGTCAATCGCATCCTCGGTCTCATATGCGACAGTCCTCACATCACGCACCCATCCCTTGATCCTCTCATCACCTCTCTTCTTCTTGGATTCTGCATCCTTTAGAAAGCACTGCATCTGACCCAGTTGAAGCTTCACCTCGTCCACTTTGCTGTTGACTCCGCGCAGGAAGCGGACTTCGTCTACAACTAGGTCTGCTAACTTATTTACCACAGCGGAGACGATTGCCTCAGTCATCTTGCTCTATTGTAATATGTCTTTCTAGCTCTCTCGCTCTTATTGTAAAAGCGTATTTGCAGGTATTAAAGTGAGAGAGTATTTAGCTTGACTAGGAGATGGTCAACAGTAACAATCTATCTATATCGAAATACAGTTCAAAGAAAAAAAAATTATTTTAGGGCACTAATAATTGACAAATGGGAACCCACATGACACGCATGTTAATCTTATCCATATATTTTTTATGTGAAAGGCATCGCCAGCCGGTGCCTTTCTTTTTAAGTGGGAGAAGGGTCCTACCTTAATTCAACATTTTTTTCCCTTGTTCCCATTTTTATGTCAGGGAATCTCTTTTTTCTTTCCCTTCTTTATTTCCTCTACTGTTCGGGACTTGAGAATTCTTATTTCTCTGAATTGCAAAGTTCGATAATCATTGAAACCAACATGTTTTAAAATTTTAACATTCAGTTGAATTGGTTCCCTTTTAGGTGTTATTTATGATCGTTTCATTCGATTTTTATTTTTACCTAACCGAATAAGTTGATCCCGATTAAAATATAAACATTTCTATTTTTTTAAAGCAACGATAAAAAAAATGGAACAGGTTGACTGACCTGATCAATAGATCATCATGCCAATAATTAAATTTGTACTTGAAAAAAAGGTACTATTCATCTATCCTGATTAAAATATAAAATCTATTAATTTCTATAAATTTTTGTAAATTTTGCAGTTTCAAATTACAATTACGTAAGATTTCAATGATTAAAATTTCAAGAGAAATAATTGTAGTACAGGAATCATCCTAAAAAGCTACCAATAAAAGAAAATAAAGCAACTTGTAATAAATTATATCTTAGAAAAAGAAACACACCTACTCCTCCATGCTTGTTGCTTGTCACTTGTCAATTATTTTAAAATGGATGATATGGACAACCAAAATAGCAAAATAGAGGAGGGTCCATTGGATGAAGCCAATAAGAATTTCAGTCATTGAAATAATTACAAAAAAGTACATGATTAGGCCTTACTTAATCCTCCATTGGCTTGTCTTTGTCTGATTAGGCCTTACTTAAGTTTCTACCTTTTTTATTGCATTTTATTGCTAGATCACCAAAATCTGTGAATGAGAAAAGCTGAAAGCAATGGGGGACTGAACTGAAGCTTAGGAAGGCAACAAGCAAAAACATGAAAACATGTGCATTTTTGTACTGGCTGAATCCTCCGTTCATTAACTGTCCTGCTTTTAAGAAGCCCAAAGCCTGCTATATATATATGTATCTATTGAAATTTGTTTATGAAGTTCCATCCTTTTATAGGATTCTGTTTACCATTGTTGTGTTCATATGCAAACTATACCCAATATTTCACATAATTTGTGAATAATTTTATTTACAAAAAAGAAAAGAATGTGACAGCAGATAATTGAATAAACCAAAGTAAAACTGATTATAGAGCTCAACAGAAATAAGGCAGCAGAGCAAGGGGCAAATATGTCATTGCTTAAAACATGTCTTTTATTCTGCAGAGAACTACCAGCAGGTGCCACATGAATGGATCTAAAAAATAATTCCAACATTTTTTTGATAAACAAAATAATTCCAACATTAGTTACAAGTATGAGAAATGTTCTTCTCACTCTTCCTTGTTTATATTTACACTCGTTTTCTTTTGGAGATAGAAAAATATAAAAAATGTTGGTTGGTAAGTACTATTAACTATTAAGATGGGTATCTGTCATGGACAATGTATCTGTGTTTTGGTCTTATTGCTTTATTTACTTCAACTGATACAACAATGTATCTGTGTTTTGGTCGTTGAACAAAAAATAAGTGTTGCGCAAGTAATAACAATCCATCTCTGATAATTCATTTCTCACCACTTATGAATTTTTCATACTTGTCACTCTGTATTGGCATTTACCAGTTCGTATAATTTATATGCAACCTTGTGTTTGTTGACTTAATTTTTCAGCTTTTGGTTGCTTATTTATACAATGAATAATTTGGCTTCGAATTGGGTTAAGTTGAGGTTTAATTAATCAGGGACAGTTTGATTTGTGTCAACCAATGTCATGCATACTTGATTGTGTTTAAATCTTAGCTAATTTTTTCAACCAATGTCCTGCAGATGTGCTAGTTTTTGGTTGTGTTGAAGTTCTGCTTCTTATCGTAATCATAGTCCTGGCAACTTAAAGTGTTTCATGAAATGTTGTGTATGTCGGGCTTGGGTGGTTTAGTACTGATCTGTTTAATGTAATTTGGCTAAATTGTCTTGCTACTAGCTTGAGGCATTTGCAAATTGTATTATGGAGTATCCATGACTGACGGAGCAAATGTATTTGCTGTAGTCATTCTGTCTCTGAGTGTGATTTTGTTTTCTTCTGTGTATTTTCTTGGTTTATTTCTCCGCTAGTTTCAAAATAAGTTAAATATAATGGGAGAAAAAAGAGAGAAAAAGAGAATCACCTGAGCCAAAATAAGTTACGGAGAGAAAAAGAAGAGCGGAACTGAAAAAGAAATATGAAATCGAGATTTGTCTTTTAATCAGTGCATGAGATTGGTTACCAGGATATGAAAACGAAATTGAGAAAAGAGTCACTAATTTTTTTCTTCGCAATTGGCAATTAAATTTGACCTGGCGGAGAAGAGAAAGGAATGGCGGGGAAGGAGAAACAGAAAAGGAACAACATATTTCAACGGAAATAATGATTTCATTTTTAATTTATTGTCTGATATGGCTTAATAGAAACTCTAAAATTAATTTCAGGAATGTGAGAGTTTAGAAATTTTAGAGATCTTAATTTCTTAAAAGTGGTTAACAGTTATTTAGAAACTCATTTGAGTTGCTGAGATGTAGATGCTCTTACACGCTAATAGCTAATATAGTGTGTGTTTTTCAAAGAAAAGATAAGTCAATTGATTTTATATCCTTTTATTGGATTTGCCCTTGATTAATTGGTTATGCTTATTTTGTCCTTAAATATGCACCACATAACGAGTAATGGAGTCCAACCAGCGGATAGCCACTATCTGGTTTTAAAAAAAATAATAATTATGGAGTACAGTAGGTCAGTAGCCAACGAGTAATGGGTTATATATTAGAAAAATAAGCAAACCTACTCTGTTCACTCTTTCACACCTATCCAAGGGAATCCGAATTATTTTAAAATTGGATGATATGATCAATAGGGACAACCAAAAGAGCAAAATTGAAAATTGTTAAAATCACCTTTTGCAATACTTTGTAAAGCTGAGGAATACTATGAAAATCCTTATATCTAATCAATTTGAATTCCGTTTCTTTTCTTTGAACGGTTATTAAAATAAAGTTCAATTAAGCCTAAAAGGCGCTATTGAAGATGATCTTTAATACATTAAATCTCTATCTTTATTATAAAATAAAGCAATCTCCTTTTTGATTGGTATTCGACAAACTCAATTTCGTTTTGCTCACACCCTTTCTCCTCTGTTGGATATTTATAAAATAAAATCACTCTTTGATTTATTTTCCCCACAAATAAACCTCTTTGATTTATTCTCCATTTTTTATTTTGCTTCAATCAAGTTAAATTATATCTGATCAACTGCTGGATATTACAGAGTTATCGTCAGTCGCTTCCATGGCGTGCCTAAGAAATTGACTACTCCGAATTATCTTGGTTGTTGTTCCATCTTGCATGAAGAGACGGAATACGCTTAAGGACAGTGCTTCACACAATCCGGATAACTCTATTTCAATTTGATTTATTTTAATTAATTTATAACTATCCGAATATTCTGAAAATTTATCCCAACAATCTTAAGCGTATTTCCATAATTCAAATAGTAATTAAATTCATTATTGTTGTGGTTTCTGAAATTGACTTTAGTTATTATTTTTAGTAAATTATATTAGACTAGTTTAGAAATTCGGTTATTATCGCTATTAAAGTAATCTGATAATAAGAATTTAGTGTTACACTGTCTAGTTATTAAGTATGGTGGAATTTAATATGATTAGTTTTATAATTATAATTAAAATAAAAAAACTGTGTCACCATTTCGGTACTGTCTTAACTAATTTGATTCAATTAGGGGTTACCTTGATTTTGAAATGGAAAAAGCCAAACTATTTTATATTTTAAGAACTATAATAATAAAAAACAAAGGAAATCTAAAATTAAGAAAAGACATTGCGTTAACAAATCTGATTTATATTCTTTTAATCAGATTGTCACACCCCAAATCGAGAATTCCGGATTAAGGCATGATCAATCCTCGCCTCGTGTCTAATAATCACAAAGACATGCAAGGCTAAACAAATATAATAATTAACAACAGCGGAAGAAAAAATAAAATAAACAAGCATAAGTCATAAATCTAAAATAAACATACACATACATATATCATCCATACAACCCATATCGGGATAAAATAAACATAAGTTAAGAAAGGGGAATACATGATCTATCGAGTCCAATGTACAAATCAAAAATATCGGAACTCGTAAACCTAACAAAAGCCCTAAAGTATACAATCAAACGGCGTGCCCATCGGGGATAGCTCCTGGCAACTTCTGCTGCGGATCATCAGTCTCTGTACCTAAAATTCCACATTAAAAAGGTGGGTGAGCGAATGATCGCTCAGTATGTGATCCAGTATTATCCCTTCAGGGATCCTCTAAGTCAAAACACTTTTAATTGTAAATTAGGTACAGTTTTAGAAATAATTTACATGGTTTTTCACTTTGTTGGGAGATACCTGGGGACACTTAACATAATCAACAACAGTTGTACCGATTAATTGGACCAAGAACACTTTAATAATACTCTTTGGCTCACAAAGTCCAAATATCATATTTTCATACAATTCGAAATGTTCAAGCAGCAGTCCATATTTATACAGCACATTTTAATAATTCGAAATTCGAAAATACAATTTTCAGTAAACTGTCTATATCGGGTCCACAATCGAAATACAGCTGAAAGAAGAAGAAAAAATTATTTTAGAACACTAAAAAATGATAAATGGGGATAAAACAAGGGATCATTCATTTTATTTTGTCTTAATAAATAATAGTTTTGTAAAATATTTAATAAATAGTAGACAAATTAAAAAAAAAATTTGATCTCTAAGCACATTTTAATATAGAAATTATTTTGAACAATTTGGATCGACTGTTTGGATTTTGAAAATCACAAAACCAAATTGTTGTAAGATGTTGTAAGTAGATCCCTCATCTATATATATATATATATATATATATATATATATGACGTTTTTTCAAAATGCGTTCGATGAAAAAAACAAAAAAAAAGAGCCGTAGCCATCTGATTCCAGACCGATATGTTCTCATAATTATACATCTTAAATATATAGACTTGCTGTATATGGTCCATTAACTATGGAAATAGAATAAAACATTTGGTCTGTAGTGAACCAGGAGTAACGAAAAATATCTAATGGGAGAAGGGCCCACTTGTAAGAGTTAATGACATATTTAGACTGCCATTGCTCTTTCTTCTCATCTCCATTTCGGTCCTCATTGGACCATCCATTTCTACAGTTTTTTGCATTTTTGTAATTGCTTTTTAATTGGTGCAGGTGCAACAACCAAAAGGGAGGCCCAGATCAAAGCTGCTCATACTGCTCTCCTGGCCATTCAAGGTAAGGTTGTTGCAACTTATCTTATTTTACTCTCTAATGTTTTCTATTTCCTTTGTACATGTTTGTATGCCTTTCATAAGCTGACACTGAAAAGATAGAAATGCAAAATGGGCTATGATAATATATTCGTGCATCTAGACAAATTTTACATGCTGATTACAACTGCTCTGTCCATTGAGAAAAAAAAAGGTACCTGTTTTATTGTTTACCTTGCAAGTGTTTAGAGACAGTTAAATTTAAAAAGGAAGTGTTTGGCACATCTATTCCTATATTGGTGAACTTTGGTATATATTATTTACGCATTGAGCTTCAAAAGCTCCTATACAGTTCAAGTTTGAATGCATCATTGTGGAGATTATTAAGCATATGTTAATGTATTTTGAAGCTTGGCCCATATGTATACTTTCACCATTAATTTACACCATTAATTCTTTTGAAAATTGGTTGACAAATGCTTTAAACCCTAATTTCTTGAAATTCATAAAAAATGGGCAGTGATTTTAGTGGAATAAAATTCATGGTAATATTCTACATAAAAAGCCATGAATTTTGATATATAGAACTCAAAAATTCTTCAAACGGTTTATTTATTATGAATTTATCAATATCTGAAGTTAAATAAGGGTGCAATTTGGGGAAAACTAACTAAATCAATAAAATAATGCCTCTGGGTGCAATCTGGAGCCTAAAACCAGTCACCTGACTAGAAGGACCCCACATTGCAGCGGCAGAGAGAAAATTTGAGCTGGAGTCAAATACAAACTGATTTAGACAGACTTGGTTCAAAGTATTTGAGCTACACGACATAGCCTGTCAGACTGCGGTCTACGTGGACCAAGCCTAAGCTAATCACTGAGATCCGCTTAGGCCCACGGCCCATTCGATCTGCTTAGGCCCAAATGATCCTATACTTTGTATTTGTATCTAAAGCTTTAGACTCTGTTTGGAGGACATCAAACCATGGTAATCACTGAGATTTTAGAAATACGTGCGAAATAAAATATTAGGTCATACCAAACTATTTTTTTTCATGATTTCTTGTTTTATCTCTCTCCTTAAGGTTTTCAAATAATGCATTAATTAGTGCTCAACGTCAGATAAATTGTACTTATTTTTGTACTTACATCTGAATATCATAGAAATTACTATGATATAAAATTACTTAATTTATTTTTTTAATTTATAATAAAATTCTTTTAGTTATTGAAAATCATAATTTTTTTCCATTAATTTAATATCAATAAATTATTTACTCGGCTAATGAAGGAGACAATTTTAATTTATTATACTTGCACAATTTTAATTTTAAAATTTTGTTATATGTTAATTATTAGACATTATATTATTAAAATTTATAAAAACTATTAATAAAAAAATTGGTATTGATAATAAGTGTTTTAAAAAGGAAAAAATATACAATTTTTTATGAATATCTATCGCAAATTAGATTTATCCACAACAATTCCCACTGTTCAATTGAACATGCATCGGTAGGCCTTGAGATCCGTGCAACGAAAATTAATCGCTGGATGGAGAAGCTGTTTGTTTTTAACTTTTCTATATGTTTCTAATGGATGAAAATCATAGCTAATAAAATTTACACCAAATATTATAATCGATCGGATTACAAGCGTATAACTCTACCGATGTAGTATATAGTATGGTTGTCGATCCGTAGAGAATAATGTTTTTATGTCTTGAACAATCAAATCACAAATCGTTCAAATGTCTAAACCTAACCGAAATATTGAGAGTTGTTTTGAATTCTAATTTGTAGAAAATAAATCTAAAAGCGTGATCAATTAAAGAGAAATGTTAAAAATAATTTCTAGGATTTTGTCTACCATAATACTTGCGTTAATTTTATTATAATTAGATTATAGGAAACTTTGTTATTACTTTTTTGGGATTATAATTTCAGAGTTATGCTAATATACTATTATTAGTATATCACGTGATGTACTAATTAACAATCTAAATCACACTTTTCATATGCAAATTGTTGATTCAAGCCGCTAAATAAAACTTTCATATTAAAATCTTGTAGAATGCCATATATATTTTATTATTTTTCAAATTTATTTACTATTTCATAAAATTAATAAAAGATAAATCTAAAAATAATAAAAATTACTAATACTTACATATCAAATAGGTCATATTAAATATAAAAAATATAAATTAAACTGTCAGTATATCCGTCCAAAAATATAATAATAATAATAATAATAATAATAATAATAATAATCCTTAGATATTGCGCTTCTTCTCTCTCTGGTGGACCGCCTTAAAGGCACTGTTTCTTGAGATGGTATAGGTTCCTCTTCAACATCAACATTGTCTTGTACTGGATTCTCGTCCATTTCTAGAGGTTCATTCACTGTACGATCCTGAACCAATGAGTCTCCAGATATTCTTATTACAATTGGTACCATTGCTGGCGCCTCTTGTATAGGAGAATCTTGTTTTTCTTCAAAGACAATTTGATTTGTATTTCCCCCTTGAACCATAACATCCTCAAAGAACTTAACTGTATTTGTCTCGAAAATTGTTCTATTAGTGGGATCATAAAACTTGTACCCCCGGGACCTTTCTGCATATCCGACAAAATAACAGCTAACTGTCCTTTCGTCCAGCTTTTTCTCTTGTGGTCTATAAGGCCGAGCTTCAGCCGGACAACCCCAGATTCTAAAGTGCTGGAGACTAGGCTTTCGCCCAGTCCACAATTCATATGGAGTTTTGTTTGCTGCCTTAGTCGGTATCCGATTCAGAATATATGCTGCTGTCTTAAGTGCTTCTCCCCAGAGGTTTAATGGAAGTGAAGTATGAGAAATCATACTCCTCACCATCTCCATTAATGTTCGATTGCGCCTTTCAGCCACACCGTTCATTGCGGGCGAACCCGGCATTGTATACTGTGGCACAATTCCATTTTCCTCTAGAAATTTAGCAAAAGGCCCTGGACGTTGTTCTCCTGAGCCGTCATACCGACCATAGTATTCACCACCACGATCTGATCTGACGCTTTTAATCCTTTTGTTGAGTTGTAACTCAACTTCAGCCTTGAAGGATTTAAATGTGTCCAAAGCTTGAGCATTTTCTTTAATTAAAAATATATAACCATATCTAGAATAATCGTCAATGAAACTGATAAAATATACATGTCCATTCCTAGTAGCTGTAGGGAATGGCCCACATATGTCCGTATGTATCAGTTCAAGGACGTCTGTCATACGATTGGCTGTATATTTGCGCATGCTTATTTGTTTGCCCTTAGCACACTCAATGCACGGACCGAGATCCGACATGTCTAAGGGTTGCAGAATATCACTTATTTGATTATTTGATTGGTTAATATACTGCTGGACTAAATCTTCTGTATTTCCATTATTTATCATATTTGGTTGATGTGTAATTTACTTTCAAGTTTAGGTTGATTCTGATTTGTTTCTTAGATAAGAGGGGTAAGTTGTGCGCCTCTATGATAATATATAAATCATCTCTATACAGAGAGATAATTATGTAAGAAAAAGATTGATTGAAATAAACAAAGGGAGGGAAGGGAGATTCATGGGAGTCTTGTGTTTTTGAGTTGTTCTATTATTATTTTTGACAGTACCTGTCATATTGTTTACCTTGCAAGTGTTTAGAGAAAGTTAAATTTAAAAAGGAAGTGTTTGGCACATTTATACCTATATTGGTGAACTTTTGTTTATATTATTTACGCATTGAGCTTCAAAAGCTCCTATGATGATCATATATACCGTTCAAGTTTCAATGCATCTTTGTGGAGATTATTAAGCATAAGTTAATGTATTTTGAAGCTTTGGCCCATATGTATACTTTCAGATCAAGAGAATGCTAAGAATAGTGCATCGCAATATACTGTACTTCCAACAAGAAAGAAAAATAATATGAAGTAGAAATGGAAGTAGAGGAAGAAGTTATTCCTGAAAAAACTAGAGATGATGTAATTCGTTGTAATGGAACTGAGGCTCTACAAACAAGTGATGTTGCCAAAATCGACAAAAAGGAATTCAGTAATTAAGCCTGGACGAGAACCAGGTGGGTGCAAATTGTGAATTTAGTGCAGGTTTGGATCAGATGAGAGGAGTTACAAAGGAAGAAAAAGATATCAGATCAATGATCAGATGAGAGCAGTCCCTCTCAAACCCATGTATCTCAAATGGATCATGTTCTTCAAATCTGTCGGTCGGTCTCTTATATTTCTGCATTTCTTAGTTTCAAGACTCTGAGTAATAGAAATCCTATATCCATGAAACTGTGTTGGTTGAAATCTAGGAATGTTAGAAGTTTGTGAGATCATTGATCCCTTGGTGACATTCCACTCGTCGTGTCTTGCTTACATCCCTCTCTGCATTTTCTTCCTTCCAGATGAGAAGGAAATCATTTTCTGTGGCTTCACCCAATGAAACTTCACGCAAAAGATTGTGAACCCAGATAGACTCGATGGCACCATCAGGAGACCTCTCAACAACTTGAACCAAACATGTATGTTTAATATTACAAAAAAAAAAGGGTCAAAACAGAAAGAAAAAAATGATGTTATGTATCAGTTAGCACTCTCTAACCACTGTAAATTGTCAATCAAGTAAAGTTGCAGCTACCAGTACATGAATAACATAGTCAGCTAAAATATGCTAATAACAGAAACAGTATTCTTTTTTTAAGAATCCCATTTATTATGTTTAATACAACATTGTGTAACATAGGCTCTGTTTTGGTTACTTGCATGTTAAAAGTTGTTATCAATACAAGGTGAAGTAAAGGACTACCATCTACACATCTACACATTAATTTAATTAATAAAAAAAAGTATGGGGTAATGCTGCCTAATTCCTCTAGGCTCTCTGAGTTGTGACAAAGTTTGACTTTGAAATTTGAAACTAAATCCCAAGGAACATTTTTACATGGTTCCTCCAAAATAACATTGCACCATAAGCATTTATATACTGTTATTGTTTAATAACAGTGTATGATACTCTGGATACACAGTTATTTCGGAGAACCGTGCATAATGTGTGTATATATATAAAAATTGTTTATAATGTGCTAGCATCCATATATGTTTGATTGCAATTAATGAAACATAAAATAAGCTTTATACATAGTTGAAACCATTTATACATACATATTTGATGTATAATTTAACAAATTTGTACATACATACAAATTTAAACAAATTTAAAGAGGAGAACATACATACAGATTTTAATGTAACTAAATTAATCAAACAACACCATAGAGATTTAACAAACAACAAACATCCATTGTCATAAAAGTAGCTTGCTAGTTAATGAATTGATGGGCAAAAAACAAGAGGACAATCATTTGCAAATTTGAGCATATAACTATTGATCCCAACTCATCTTTCGTTCTTGGCCGTCATGACACTTTAGGCCCTTTAATTTGCAAAGCGGTTAAATTAAAGCACCTCAAAGGCCAAATACGAAGAAGGGTACCCTTGCGGAATGACATGTCCTCCGTTTCCTCCATGCCGATCAATTCATGATATATGATGTGTCATTCTCTTTCCGGATGTAAAACAATTAAGCAATTCACATGTAGAGTCGAGATTAAGCTAATCAAGAGTTCCGGGTGCCATCATGTTAAATCTTCACTACCTAAATTATGAGGGTGGCACACAAAACTCATGATGAGCTAAATTTTCCTACCACCGCGAGAGGAATAATAGAGAAAAATGAAGAGGAGGGATAAGTGAGAAAACTAAGAGAGAAGGTGGAGGGGGCAAGACTTAAATGGAGTTGAAGGGGAAGATGAAAAGGCACGCATAATGAAAGAGCGTTCCTTTAAGAATTTAATTTTGACCAGGGTTTGTTTAGAAAGTGTGAATGAATAATACACGGTTAATAAATATAAAACCGTATTTGAAGATTTAGCATAATCATACACGGTTGATGTAAAATAACTATGCATGTATGAAGCGGCACAATTGTACACAATTACATATTAAGCAATCCTGCACAATTGTACAAGGTTGATGTAAAATAATACACTTTGCTACCTTTCATAAACGTTTTATTTGTGTATGCATGGTTGAGCTTATTTTTGCGTGCGCACCTCCTCTCTTTACACTGTTTTGTTGGAAAATTCTCGAATCAATATATGATGTGTTGTGTCTGATTAGCATTTTTGTAGTTGTGATTCTTACTATAATCGTCGAAAAAGTACTTAACAAAACCTCACATACTGATTGGTCTTATTATTTGAAAAAGTACTAATTAAATAATACTATGTGAAAGGTTGTATCAACCAATCTTACCACAATAATAAATAATATTATGTTACAAAAAATAACTATAATTATCATAAATAGTTTGTATTAATTATTATCCAATAAAGTAACTCATACAATTAGTCCTTACCCTAACAAGAAAAGTCATATATATAATTCAACACACTATTTGCCAGGTGTCGGCATATAATTCAATGTTTTCTGCTTATATCAACCTATTTATATATACCTAAAAAATTATATTTAAATTATTTACCAACTCTACAATAAATAGATGTTGATAATATATCTCCTATAATAAAACAATGAGCTTCGTAACAACGAACATCATAATTATTATAATTTACCACAATTTTTTTTTATGATTATGCAGATTAGGCATCCATTAATCAATATAACTCAATAGCCGATGATAGTATAGCCATCATTCCATTAAAAATATGTATTATTGTTCATATAATTGAATTACGCGGTCAATTAATAAAAATAGCTAAATCGCTCTAATCAGTCTTGGAAGTATATATATATATATATATATATAGTCGTTTAGAACGTACCACGAAATTAGTTCTTTTCTTCAGAAGTACGTACGTATACGGATCAAACATAATGCAATTAAAGCTCCTGGAAGTTGCACAGTAAATGAATGGATGAAGAATAATTGAATCATTTACCAAATCAAAGTGAGAACTTTCAACCATGGAATTCAACACGCCAACTCGGTGGTGCACTACACATATTTTCATAGTAAGTAGTATATATACATGATTAGTCTTGCTGGACAAAAATCTCTCCTATAGACCCCCCCCCCCCCCCCCGGGCCAAAGTTGTAACAGCATGTCGACATCTCTAATTGCTTGGATACGTGAAAAAAGAAAGAAGAAGACACCACTGCCGGAGAAGGAAAGTAAAATTACGTATCACGGCAAAGGCAGGAAGAGGGACCATGTCATTGGTGAACTAACAAAAGCTGCAGCTGAGGTTGCAGTTTCGATTGGAGGTGACGGTGGTGGTGGAAGTGACGGAGGTGGCGGTGGAGGTGGCGGCGGAAGTGACGGAGGTGGAGGTGGAGGCGGCGGTGGTTGTGGCGGCGGAGGTGGAGGTGGAGGTGGTTGAGGGATGGAATGGTCGGCCATGAGAGACTGTTTAGATTGATGAATTATTGTTATATTTTTGTACAATTAGTATGTTGTGGTTTAATTAGTTGTATAATATATATGTTAATCAATAAACAATTTTAATTAGTTTAAAAAAATAGTTGATCGATGGTTCATATATTATTATTTTTTATTAAAACGCTCCGGTACACTCCACTAGTTAATTTTGAAATTGAACATGCGTCCACTTAAAAGAGAGACAACGACTCATCCCACTGCAATAAGCTCACGGTTCCTAGATGTACACATGGAGCATGTAGTTATGAATTATGATGTATGTATGCTTCAAGTATCTAGAGTGTTAGTAAATGTTCAATTATGTAAAAGGCTCTAAAATTGGGGATGCAAAATGCATAAACTCTTGGGGCTATTGTAAGTTTCTATTCATTAACATAAAACAAACATAATCTTCAACAATATAATATTCACAAACATAAAAATACCTGATGCGGAAGATGTAGTCATAATACTTCAAATTGATGTACAAACGGTTTCTCTCTCTTGATCCTTTCTCTTAATGTTACAAAACTTTGAGATGGAAATAATTTGTGTGTAACTTTTCATGAATAGGGATAGAACCTAATTATATTTATTTAGCTTTAATCTGATGTGTCCATCAAATATCAAATGAACGGATTAAATTTAGTGTGCTATTAATGTGGAAAACTAAAGTATTGAAACTCTCGATTGATGACATTAAGAGTTTCAAAATTTTATTTGGTGAACTTAAGAGACTAAAAAGTCTCCAACATTTATATCCATTATCTAGGTCACTTAATTAAAATTTAATCTAACAACCATTGCATCATAATTTATATTAATAATAATATTGTTATCGTTTATTACTAGCTAATATTAGACAATTGTCCCTTGGGTCTGTTTTTTCTTTTCCTTTTTTTTGCTGACATATTATTAGGCGATCGAAATAATTAATGAATCATAATGTTACTTGTGATTTTTTCCTGAGATGTAAACTATACGGTACGGGATAGGCATAGAAATTTTTATACCTATATTCATTAGGAGTTAGAGTTAATTAACCGTGCAACATTGCATTAAACTTGTATACATGAGAAGAGTTTAAATGTTTTCACTTTTTGTGTGCCATTATGTCTTTATTTCTAAAACAACAGTAACTTCAAATTTAAAACTTAAGTTTCTAAATGAAACCGTTACTAAGATATATCATTTTCTCTATGCAAACGTTAGTTCACATGTAACAATTAATTGTCGAGTAAAATGGCAATATTTATAACCTTGCCAAGATAAATAGCAAAAGTAAATATACTACCTTTAACTATGAAATGGATATAATATAACACAACATTACATACCTATTGGTCTTTTATTATTTAAAATAAATAAAATAACTAATTAAACAATATTATGTGAAAGCTTTATATCAATTAAGGTTATCATAATAAATATTACGAATAAAAAATATTTTAAATTATCATATATAATTTTATATTTATTCATTATCCAGTAAAGTACATAATACAATAACTGATACAAATAGTCCTTAATTGCTCCCTATATTTTCCTTGTGTACCCTCCAAAAATATCTTATGTTGTATGAACCAAAGAGAGAGATAAAGTTCATAACCCTGAATATTAAAATTTATAATTTACCAGTAAAATTTTTATAATTTATAATTTATAATATTGTCGTCTAGTTGACAAAGCATTTCAAGTTAATTACCGATATGTTGTTTTAAACAATACACGTCCATACACTCCAAAATGGTTTAAATAGTTTTTTTTTTTTTAAAGATGATAAAAATAAAAATTTCGGCTAAATATCTTACATTGTATGAACCAAAGCGATAGATTAATGATGGCATGCTATCATTGAAGATCACTATCAGATGCCATGCACCTTAATTTTATATGACTGGCAAAGTCATATAAGGTTTCGTATAAATGTCATCTTCACCGAGAAACTTTCTTCGAATTTTGTCGTCAAAAGGTCAACATTCTATTTCCCTGGTGCCAGCAAATAATTTAACGTGTTTTTTTTTTATCAATATATACATATTTATATTTACAATAAATTTAAATATAAATTATTACCAACTCTACAATAAAATATAGATGATGACGATAACACATTTCACAAAGAAATTTATAAAGTTTATAACACTGAATATCATAATTTATAGTTAATTTACCACTAAAATTTGGATGATCATGCAAATTAAATTAGGTATCCAATAATTAACATAGCTAATTATCCTTAATTAGCAGCCAACATTGAAGTAAAAATATATATAGTATTAATATTGTTCATATAATTCAAATTATATATTGATTATTTAATTTTAGATGAATTATGCTGTCATTTAATTGAAAAAAAAAATCTACTAATCGACGTAATCCTTGGAAGCATGTTAATTAGATAATTATTATTCCTTCTCTTAAGAAGTACGAATTAGGACATTAATTTTTCCCTGACCTTTTCAATGTCTCATTTCATACGTGTTGTATACCTTTTCAACTTTCATGAAAATTTGAACCATTGAACAAATCAAAGTGAGACCTTTCAGCAATGGATTTATTAATATTTCAATACGTGCGCCAACTCGGTGGTGCGTGCACTAGTTATATATAGAGAGAGAGAGAGAGAGATCATTTACATATAATTACATATACAAACTTACAACAGCATGGAGCCGTTTATAATTGCAATATTATTATTTTTCATATTCTTATTTATAGGTTTAATTATAGGTTTATTAAATTATTGTGGAAGAAAAAATAAGATGATGCAGCTGCCGGTGAAGGATAGTAGAATTCGATATCACCGTGACGGTGGTGGCGGAGGTGACGGAGGTGGTGATGGCGGAGATGACGGAGGTGGCGGTGGTGGCGGAGATGACGGAGGTGGCGGTGGAGGCAGTTTTGGTGGTGGAGGTGGATGCGGTGGTGGAGGTGGCTGCGGTGGAGGTGGCAGTGGCGGTGGAGGTGGAGGTGGCTGCGGTGGCGGTGGCGGTGGCGGTGGCGGTGGAGGTGGAGGTGGCTGCGGAGGTGGCGGCGGCGGCGGCGGTGGTGGCGGTGGAGGAGGCGGTTGTTGAGGGATGCAGTTACCAGCTGTGAGAGGCTGTTATAGATTGATCAATGAATTATTGTTATATTGTTGTACAATTAATTAATTTATAGGAGGGTATATATGTTGTGGTTTAGTTGTATAATATTTTAACCAATAAATATTTTCAATTATTACTTCAAAAAGAAAAAAGTTTTGGATCATATTAGCAATCAATTAATTATTTCGCTTTGTGATCTGTACATATATATAATAGAGTAGAACTAGGGTGTTCTTAAGTTTACCAAGTTTTTTTGTGAACTCAATTCTAAAATCTATCGGATTGGCTTCAAACGACGAATCAAAACCGTTGAAATTCTTCTATCTTACGAGTGATGCGTCTACATGTAAAAGATTTTAAATTTTAATTAATTTTGTATAGAGTCAAGTGGTCAAAAGACGTCCAAAAAATGAATGCATTAAAATTAATTTATAAACCTTCTAATTTTGACCACTTGACTTTATACTAAATTAATTCGAAACTTTAAAATTTTTACATGTAGATGCATCACTTCTAAGGTAGAAGGATTTCAACGGTTTGGATTCATCGTTTGAAGCCAATCCGATAGGTTTTAGAGTTGAATTCACAAAGGGGCTTGGTGAACTTAGGAACACCGTAGTTCTACTCTAACTAACTAAAAATTAAAATATTTTACATGTAGACGCATTACTCGTAAGATAGAATGATTTCAATGGTTTTGATTCGTCATCTGAAGCCAATTCGATAGATTTTAGAATTGAGTTCACAAAAGAACTTGGTGAACTTAGGAACACCCTAGTAATTCTACTCATATATAATTATAAATAAAGAGTATGGTTCAGGACTCAGGAGATGTGTATGGAGCAGGCAGCTGTGAATTATGATGTTTCTTTTATATGCATTGACGAAAAAATTAGGAACAAATCAATTGCACAAGAATTTATAAAAAAGTATAAATATATACTAAAACATTTGTAAGTATCGAGAAAATGAAATTTCTATCCATAAATTCATATATCCACAAATCTCTTTAATAAAAATAAATCCAAAAATATCTTTGAAGTATGATTTCTTTTTGTTTAACTTCTTGTACACTTAAAATCTTTGAGTTGTTATTTTATTTTTTTCATTTAACTTGTCCTCCAAGTTGTAATGGAGAGAATTTTTTTCTATTAAAATGCATACATAATTCTTCATATTTTGACTGTTTCAATTGATGCTAAATAAATTAAAAAAAAAAAAGAAAACTTATATGTAAACGTAGCCCTCTTGAAGGTAATCGTTTTGAACGGTTTGAATTTGTTATTTGAAATCCATTTGATAAGTTTTGAAGAACAGAAGAACGGTTTTGTCCATTAAAAAATTTAAATTAACAATAAGCTACTGACTCTTATCTTTTGACATAAAATGGAGTTTATATCTTTTGAGAGTGAATGATGATCATGATTGTTACTTGTCTTTTTAGACTTGTTTCTTTCTAGACCAAACTTTTTATTCAAAAAGTTACACACAGCTACCATTATCGATCTCTCCATATAATGATATTAAGAGGAATAATTTATGTATTTTGGTTTGATTTCAAGTGAAGAAATGAAAAATGAAGACCCCATCAAACGAAACAAAATGAGAGGAATGTGGGCCTCAAATCTATTGGGCGAGAAACCCATCTTGTGTTACAATTTGCAACCATATATAGCAGTGCCGGTCAGAAATTTTTTTGTTTTGTTCGTATTTTTTATAATTAGTTGTTTGTTTGGGTCTGTAATCACTCATTCACTTGGAGTGTTCGTATATATACATAAAAATTATAGGTTATTTCATACAAAAATTAAATAGCATGCATACATATATATATATGTATATATATATACACACACACACATATATACACATATATATACACACACACACATATATATATATATATATACACACATACATATATATATATATACACACACACACACACATATATATATATATATATATATATATATATATATAGAGGTTGACTGCTCTACTTACATAAGCATATGAGGACATAAGAAGAACATGTTGAGCGCTTCAGATCGACCATTTAGATATTGAAAACGCAAAAATGACTTATAAGCATATGCTCTCATATACGTAAGTAAAGTAGCCACTCACTATATATATATATTGTAATGTTCAAGAATAATTCTGAATTTTACTCATAAAACAATAATGGCAAACAAAACTAAAGGCTATGCATCTAAATCCTCCCTAACAACAGCTTTACTAAAAAAGCTCCAACAAAGAGACGAATAACTTAATGGTGTGGGGCTAGATGAGTAATCCGAAGTGGTACTGGTACCGCTACTACGAATTGACTCTGAAATGTATGGCGACGAGACAAACACTGTTTATCCAAGTTTTGCTAAAAAAATTGTATGGGCGCGAGACTCGGATAAAACTCGAACCGAACACGGTCGATACGGAGTTGACTCGAAGTCGGCTGAGTTTTCAAACCATGTTAGTAACATCATTTTTTTACCTTTATTTAAAAAACGCAGAAATAAATGTATACTATGTCTTAAAGTCATACGCAATGTCCAAAATTTTGTTTAGATTGTACTTGTGGGACTAATTTATTTAGCGCTCCGCTTCGGACATTCTTCTCTTGAGTTCTTGGGCCGATTTCCAATCGCTGCACTGACCAGCAGGCCCATATAATAACTCTCTGATTATCCGGGCCATTTCCATTCTCTAATTAATTAATTCAAAGTTTCTTTTTTAAGCTTTAATTAATTCAAATTTCAAAGTCAAGACCGTCGAACAACAACCTGTGTAGATTCAATTATCTGATAATTATTCATTTCGTATTTGTATTCATATCTTTATTCGTGAATTATCCGATTCGTATCCGTATCCGTTTAGGAAAAAATTATTATAAATTTTAACGTCCGTTTACAATTAAAAGCTGATAAACATTATCACAGGCTCCACACATTGATGATTTATTATGATATCCATTTTTTATATCAAAAACTAATTAGGAAGAAAGCATCTTTTTTTTTATTTACTAGGGCTGTTTGCCTGTTCATCGAAATAAGCAAGTCAATATTTTTATTTAATTTTCAAAATTATAATCGAACTGGCTAAAATAAATTTATCAACATAATTACAACCGGAATGAATAAATTGAACTAAATTTTGTTTTGTTCGGTTGAACCGAACAATAAAATTTCAGTTTTTTTGGTTGACCGAACAAACTGAACTAAATTTTATTTTACTTTTAGATTGATTTAAATCGAAACAAGCAATATACATTAAGTTGTAATTTTGTATTCTTTTTAAATGTTTGATTCGGACGGGAGTTGGGTTTAAAAATTTCGGGTCAGTTTGATCTAACCGGTTTTAAAATTGCTAAACTGAACCAAATCAAAGTATTGAACTGGTTTTTTAAAAATACACCAAAACAATTCGTTTAACCAGAAAACTTAACCGTTTAATATGAACTCTTCGGTTTGATTTAATTTGAATTCTCTCAGTTCGATTTAAAACTGATTAGCAGACCCTTTGCAAAGGAACAAACTCAGAGCATTAATTATGTTTAGGGGAAGTACAATAAATAGATAATCTACAATTACTCAGATGTTTGTAATCAATGGAAGGAGGAGCGAAAATATATATAAGAAAAAAAAATAATATACAACCACTCGAAATATTACAAGCAAAATAAGAAAAGAAAAAAGAAAACAACGAAGAGCTAGATATATATATAGGTAACCAATAATTATAATTACTTGACTGGAGGATGGCAGCTGTGCCAGAGACACCTGTAGGTTAGCCACAAAAATCCCAGGAGACCCATCACACCTACTGCCGAATAAATCACTGATACCAACAAAACAAAACAAAACAAAAATGCAATTTATAATTTCTCATATTTTTTACCAGTACAGTTATCTTGTTTCCTTTCTAAAAGTACTGTTAACTATCCAAGCCAAGCCTGAGTGACCATAATTTTATAAAAAAAGAACCATTTTTCTTTGATGCCGAAATTTCTTAGTTACCACCTCAAACTTTTAAAATTCGTATTTTGCCACCATTTACTCAAAAATTCAAAATTTATTAGGTACAGGCCTAGTCTGCGCACCACAAATTTTTTTATTTTTTTCTTTCCTCTTTTGTTCTATTCTATTAAAAAATTTCAAAACTTATCAGGTGCGCAGACTCAGTCTGCGCATCAAACAAAAATTGTGCGCAGACCTAGTCTGTGCATGTGGAAAGTTCTGAATTTTCAAGAAAACAATGGTAAAGTGCGAATTTTGAATGTTTGAGGTGGTAACTAAACAAATTTCGGTCTTTGATGATATTAAAAAAATGTGCTTCACTACTGGAACAAAATTTTCTGTGATGATGGAAAATAACAACTCTCAACTTCTTTGAATTCTCATCCTCTGAGATATCTCATATTTTGCGTGACTTTTTGGAAAATCTCAACCGTTCAAATACGTTCTGCACGAATCTCAAAGTTCAAATAATACTGGCCCCCCACGCTATCCCCGAATAGGCACTGGACATGTCGGTCACGCAAAATATGAGATATCTCAGAGGATACGCACTCAACTTCTCTTTACTTGGATAATAATGGATGTGGAAACAACAAACATTTTTAATTTTTGTTAAGAAAACATGAAACAATTGCAATTATGTACTAATAAATCTACCAACAAGGAATTAAGGTTGTAGATTGCATCACCTATTTCTCTTGTATGGGACGGAGGCGGAGCAGGAGGAATGGAATCGGAATCCACCAATGATAGAAGCAGAGGTAAGAAGAAGGAAACCATTGAAACAGAGGCCCGGCCAATTAATTCTAATCAACCAGTTCTCATAATATATATTCATTTTTTTCTTGACCAGCTCCTGTAAAACTAGTCAAATTCATTCAAAAAAATATATATACACATACATATAACTTGTCAAAATGTATTATTTAGTTTTTATGCCAATGGTAGACGTTTGCTTAACCATTGAAACAAGGAACTAATTAGTATCACCCAATTAGGTTAAGCTTCTTTTTTCATTAGAAAAAAAATTATTAACATGTCAACTAGTATTTTTTTTTTTTTTAAAACTTAATCAGTGATGGATAAGTTCCAACAATACGTAATGTGGGCCAAAGATTAATAATTGATAATAGGAGGGACTATGTCAGAATTGCCGATATTTTAATTAATAATATTAAAATCAATCAAATTAAAGAAAATGACATCACTTTTCTGCAACTTTCAGAAATAACACTTCCGCTGGATAATCCTGCAGAATTGAATTGGCCCAATTCTTAATCCAACTCCGCTGGATAATCCAAAAGAATCGCAATTCCAGCTTCAATTCTGTTAGATGATATAGCAGAAGTGTTATTTTTGGAAATTAGTTGAAAACCATGTTATTTAATTTAATTTATTTATTTTGTATGTTATTTATAAAAAATGGTTGAAACAATAGGACATTTTAACCTGCACGTTATTTTACTTATCTTACAATCTGAAATTTTTATAAAGAACATACATAATCAATAAATTAAATAAAATAATATGGTTTTCAATCAATTTTCAGAATAACACTTTTGCTGGATTATTCTGCGGAATTGAAATTCCGCTAGATTATCCAGCGAAAATGTTATTTTTGAAAATTCCAGAAAAGTGATATTATTTTTTTTAATTTATTAATTTTGTATGTTAATTATAAAAATTTGATCAGAATTGTCTTAGCTCATGCACTTATCATCAAAACTGCACTTAAATAAAATACAATAATAAAATACAGGGATAATTCAATTACTTGACAAGGATAAAATATAGGTTAAAAAATTATTTTTTCCTGGTCAATACTAGGTATATAGGTTGTTGTTGGAGTTAACTTCTGGTTGCGCTCGGTGCACGACATTATTTGTTGGTGTTTTCCACTTTCCATTGGCTAACAAATTAATCAATTATAGATGATGATGGTCAATAAGGGTTTTTATTGGATGTGGTTCATTTGGTTTTCAACTCTATGGACAAATTTTGAATAATTCCATTCGGTTCAATTTTTTAATTACTTTGATCTTTTAATTTGATTCGGTTTAATCTTTTTTATTTCATTTATTAAACAAATCAAAATTTACTTGATATTTACTTAAATAACTAAGGATTTTTATATTTCATTCGATTTAATCTTTGTTATTTCGGTTTCACTGACATATATCTTGATACTTATTTCTATGATTATTTAATATAATTGTGAATTTATTGGATTTTGATATTTTCAAAATTAATTTTTCTTATTTTGGTTCTATCAAACAAATCAAAATTTACTTAGATTTTTCTTATAATTCCGTTATTGTTCGGTAGACAAGTTTAATTTATTTAGTTGGATTAGTTTTTAAAAACTGAATGAAACACAAATGAACCAAAGCCACCCACGTGTTGTTTGTATAGACCTATCATGTTTTCCAAGATCCCCTGAGACTGATACTTTGTGACAAACATGTAAAGGATTAATGACAAGTATCTAAAATATTCGCGAATAATTCATGAATTTATTTCCGAATTTTACAGATTATTCAGGAATAATTTCCGCTTTTGACTCCGCGAACCGAATAATTCCCAAATCATAAATTTTTGACTCCGCCGAACCGAATCCGAATAATTCATTTGTCATTGTAAACTTTCTAATTCAATATCAAAACATGAAACCTGATACGAAGCGAGCACGGATGCAAAGAGTAAACATCACAGATTAATTATTTTCTTGAAGAAGAATTTTCCATGTTATTTAGTCAGAAAAGGTGAACTAAAATATCAATGTCTTCGGTTGACTAAACTCTAAATTTCTTCAGTTCTCTCTCTGTGTCTCTCTCTCTCTCTCTCTCTCTCTTGTTCTTCCTTTCCAAGAAAATGTCTAGCAATAATAGCAGTACCAGTACCAACTCAGACGGTACCAACGGCTCCGACACTGCTATAGCCATCGGTACTCTCTCTTCTTCACCCTACAATTTCATATTTTTCTTTTATTTTCATATTTGTTTTCCTAAATGCAATATATATATATATCTTAGATGGAATCAGTCTCCAATTGATATGTTAAATGAGTACCAAACAAACATGAGTAGTACTGTAGTAGGGTGCCTTAATTGGTCTCTTTCTTTTATTGAAACAGAGCATGAGTTGTTGATTCTTCTTATTAATTTTCATTTTTCTATGTTAAATTTCAATTTTCCAGTAGCGATAGTTGTTGGCGGATTAGTTGCACTCTTCATAGCATATCTCATATATAAGTGTGTCAAGAAATTCGCACGGCGAAAAAGAGACAGAGAACGACAATTGCAATCGAGCGTGGATGAAGCCTTAGCAAATCCAGATACCTCCACCAGTGCGGCAATTAGTTTCTCTCAAGTTGAATTACAGAGCATGAATAGATTTCTCGGTGAAATATTAAATGAGAGGCCAATACAATTTACTTCCTTACATCTAAAAGCTTTCACTGTGAACTATTCTGAGAAGATCGGATCGGGTGGTTTTGGGGTGGTGTACAAAGGACAATTACCAAATGGTGTACCGGTTGCGGTAAAAGTCCTCAATAGTAATTTAGAAAAGAGAGTGGAAGAGCAATTCATGGCGGAAGTCGGTACAATAGGCAGAACTTACCATTTACACTTGGTTAGACTTTACGGGTTTTGTTTCGAATCAACAGTGAAAGCTCTTGTATACGAGTACATGGAAAATGGATCCCTCGAACAACATTTGTTTAGCGCCAAGAAAAATATTGGGTTCGATAAGCTGTACGAGATAGCTATTGGTACGGCCAAGGGGATTAGATATTTGCATGATGAGTGTCAACAAAGGATAGTACACTATGACATAAAGCCGGGAAACGTGCTTGTAACTGCCAGTTTTTCACCAAAGGTAGCCGATTTTGGACTGGCCAAATTATGTGACAGAGAAAACACACATTTCACCATCACCGGAGCTAGAGGCACTCCTGGGTACGCAGCACCGGAGCTCTGGATGCCCCTCCCGGTTACATATAAATGTGATGTTTATAGTTTTGGGATGCTTTTATTTGAAATCATAGGTAGGAGGCGAAATTTCGACCTAGAGCTCCCAAGCCAAGATCAATGGTACCCAAGATATGTCTGGCAAAAGTTCGAAATAGGTCAGATGGATACTGTATTTGCCGATATAGAGGAGATGTATAGAGAGAAAGCAAAGAGGATGTGTAATGTTGCTTTGTGGTGTGTGCAATATCGACCCGATGAGCGGCCGACAATGAGTGATGTCGTGCGAATGTTGGAAGGAGAACAGGAGATTCAAGATCCTACGGACCCGTTCCAGTACATGTCACCATACATCTCAAAGTCTATTGCTACTAGCAGTACCGGTACTGGTACCACTTCGGATTACTCATCTAGCTCTGCACCATTGATTTGTCTCGTTGATTCTCAGAGATATATATAATTTGTTGTAGTTTTGTTAGTAACTTTTGTTATAGAGGATTTAGATGCATAACCTTTCTATTTGTTTGTCATTATTGTTACATATGTAAAATTCAAATTTATCATTTTTGTATCAAATAACCTATAAATTTACTTGGTGTATTTAACTATTTATACCAACATTCCAAGTGATAATAAATAGGAACAAAAAATGAGTTAGAAGCCCAATAAAAACAAAAGAAAAAACAACATACAGAAGCCCAATAGATTTGAGGCCCATATTCCCTCATTTTGTTTCTTCACTTGAAATGTCAGTTAGTAGAACGGGCTTTCACCTTTCAGAAAAATCCAACCAAAATGCAGAAATTATTCCCATATATACTCAAGGTAAGGTTGATATCATTCAGCAATTACCAGCTAACAATCATATACTGAGCCTAATAAATTACCATAAAATCAAACTTAACCAAAACTAAAAAAAAATCTTAGCCCTTAGATTTACATCAAATAATATATTACCGCGTAGTAATCTCATGTAAAGTTTCTATTTCAATCGGGCTCGACATCTCTACACTATCCATGCCTTTAGTGGTGGTATAATTGCCGGCGGTAGTCCCACCGAGACTCAGACTCCACGGGGTTGAATCCGATGTGTTCCCTGAAAAGTAAACAAACGGATTGATAGGCGGCACAATCTCCATTTCCCCCTCAAGCATCCTAACAACACCGCTCATTGTCGGCCGTGCCTCGGGCTGATACTGCACGCACCACAATGCAACCTTACAAATTCTCTTCACTTTCTTCCGCGACTCATCATCTCCCACAACTCCACATTGGTCCAAAATCATTTCCAATTCGCCTTCCTCGAACTTTTGCCATACCCATTTGGGAAACCACTGCTGACTCTCAGCCGTGATATCGAGTTGCAAGTTCCTCCTACGACCCAAAATCTCGAAAAGTAACATGCCAAAACTATACACATCGCATTTGTATGTTACCACTTGGCCGAAGTTCCATAGCTCCGGGGCCGCGTACCCAGGGGTCCCACGTCCCCCGGTGAACCCCTTGAGAGGGTAGTCTGAACTGCCACTACCACTGTGGGCGCTTCTGCTGCTGCTGCTGTTGTCGCTGCTCTTGGGGCTGCTACGTGCACAGTATTTGGCAAGACCGAAATCAGCAACCTTTGGAACAAAATCGGCTGTTAGAAGGACGTTAGCGGGTTTTATATCGTAGTGTACAATTTTGTGTTGGCACTCCTCGTGCAAATACCGGATCCCCTTGGCCGTACCAATCGCTATCTCGTGCAATTTCGGCCATTCCAACCGGTTCTTTTCGTCGAACAGGAAATTATCAAGGGACCCATTTTCCATATACTCATAAATCAAAGCTTTTGTGGTTTTATCGAAGCAAAAACCAAATAGCTTCACCAGATTTACGTGGTAGGTACGCCCGACAGTACCGATTTCTGCCATGAATTGCTCTTCACTTCTCTTGTTTATAGTTCCCTTCAACACTTTTACCGCCACTTCTAACCCGTTGGGGAATTTACCCTTGTAAACCACACCGAACCCGCCTTTACCCACTTCGGTTGAGAAGTTGCTTGTAATTTGCAGTATTTGCTCTGTGCTGTATCTCATAGGCCTCTCACTCAAGATTTCATCAAGGAATCGCTCCATTGGTTCCATTTCGATTGTTGCATCTTTGTCCTTGTCGTAAGAATTCGATTGAAGATTTCCTTCTCTAGTCAAATTAATGATTTTCTGAAACTTAGCCACTCGGCGCCATTTTACGGCGAGTATAGTTGCAAGGATAACTACAATGCCACCCAATACACAGGATACTGTATATAGAAATAAATTAAGTTAGTTCATATTGGAATTGAGAGATAATGCACCAATTATTTATTGAATTTTGGTTTTGGGACTTACATATTACCACTACAGCAGTTGAAGGCATTGGATGTGGTGCTTGTGCCTGTTCTGTAGTAAATTAAGAAAAGGAAAAGAAAGGAATCAATTACCAAAAGGCTTCTCAATTTTAACTGCAATTAACAAAATTGAAAAAGTACACCTATGCTTCCTTCTTGGATTCTCACTTTGAAAATTCAGAAATCAATTTCACAAAAGAAGGCAGTAAGGAAGGATTGAGAATTTCTATTAGTTAAAATTTGCTCAGTGTTAATAAACTGATCAAATATCCTTTCAAAAGTTTAAGAAGGTTTAATCAAGTTTTCTCTAACAAATTTTCTTTCAAATCTAAAGTGATCACTTCTTAATAGTGAAAACAATACATAATAAAGAGAGAAAGAGAGAGAGAAACTTACAATATCTCCAGCAAATGCAACACTGGTTTGAGAAGCAAAGCAAAATCTATTTCTCTCTCTGTAGGTTGTACTACTACATTCAACTCTAGTTGCAGGAAAGTGAAGTACTTACCTATTATCTGGCACTGTCTTTGATTTGTCAGCTGAGAAAAGGATATTACTTCTGTGACAAGCCATAGCAGTAACCGACAAACAAAAAATCCCAACAACTACAAGCTATCTCAACTGACTGCCACAAATACAATTATCAATCTTTCTAATAAATTTTTTAATTATTCTAGAAATTTTTAGTCTTTCACTTAATTTGACTTTTCAATTAAAGCTCATTTCTAAAATTTATGAAGTATTAATTTTGCTTTTTATTAAAAAAAATAAAAAATATATATGTAACATGTTTAAAAGAAAATTTTAGTTTTTTGACTTATCAGTTTTAAGAGCTAATTATTTATTTTCTTACTTGCAATGCACACATAAGTATACTTTTATTTTTTAGTATTTGATAAAATGAATACTTTATAAATTTAAAATAAGTTTTAATAGAAAAGTCAATAAATTAGATATATTTTTGTGAGTTTTAAATTTTAGAGGAAAAAATTTATAATTTTGATATTTTCGAGGGGTATACATGAAACTTCCCTTTTTAGAAATAGACATTGTCTTTTCAGCTATAGTTGTTTATGTAGCATGGTCCTGCTCTATTATTTAGCATTATTGACAATATGTTCCAACTATTGTTAGTGTCATATGCTGACAGCACTGCTAATATACGGAAAAACTTCCACCTGATTACATCAGAGTCCTAAAAAAAATTCTTATTTATTTGTGTATTCTTCTTCATTTTTTTTAGAAACAATTGCTGTTTAACATTTAGTATCTTGCAAAAGTTAACCATCCAAATGAGCTGCTAGAGTAGAAAAAACATGCCGTCATTAACACACCGTTACATTGGTTTCATGCCGTGCCATGCTGTGACTAAAATGTTGAGAAATGATCACGGCATACGAGTCACGCCGTGATCAAACATACCGTGTCTGGTCACGTTTGTCACATTTGGTCACGTTTTACTATTTTTTTTTATAATTTAGGTAAGTTTATTCAAGATTCACCATTTGATTAAGATCTAACGGTCCTAATTACACGTAACTCGCGTGACCACATGCCGTGCCGTGACTGAATCTTTCGCGTGACAGGCTGTGTTATGCCAATTTTTCAAAAGATAGTCACAACACACGAATGATCACGACACATGACACGGCACATAACCGACACACATGCCGTACTGTTCTGTATCATAAATATATCGTTCTGTAACGAAGCCGGCCCACCGTACCACCACTTTTCCCACTCCTGCTACCATTATTTTCAATAATTATCAAGTTCTCTGACTTGTATACTTAGATACTTTAACCAAAATCTCACATCATGATTTTATAATATGTTGAATAATTTGAAGCAGAGAAAGTGATTGAGGGTGCCTTTTTCCTTACCTCCACGTCCCTCGAGGAATTATGGACTGGAAAAACTCAAGTTTCCTGAAAAATTAATTTTTTTTTCTTATTACCAAAAAGAAATTTCAACAAAGAAAAAAAAATCTAAGGAGACAGCCCCCAGATGCCCTTTTTATACGCCTCTACACTACTGAAATAATTAAGTAGCAACTTTATTTTTTTTATTTTAATTTTTTCTTTAATTTTTTCTTTAATTTTATTTGCTAAAGACAGTAATTAATTAAACATTAACCAACGCAACAAGCACCTATTAATTCGACAAAAATTATGGAATCCAATAATTAGTAAAGTTACATAGGAAGCGACAAACAGCCACCATCTAAATCAAATTACCAAAATTAAATTATTGATTAATTAATTAGCAGCCGCTCAAGGTAGAAGTAATCGTGGGGTACTACTTTATAGTACTTTGTAATGTCGAATTATTGATGACATATTTTGTGATGATAGCAACCCAGAAAAAATAATTTAATTTTTTTTCTTATTAGATTCCATAAATTTATATATATATAGAGAGAGGCTAATAGAGAGGGAAAAACGTGCCGTGCCGTGCCGTGCCGTGACTAACACGCCATGACTTTGGTCTCATGCCGTGCCGTGCCGTGACTAAAATGTCAAGGGGTGGTCACGGCACGCGAATGGTCACGCCACGTGAGTCACGCCGTGCCTAAACGTGCCGTGACCGCGTGACTCGCGTGACTCGCGTGGCCATTTATTCATACTTTAAATTAATTTATTCAAGATTCACCATTAAATCAATATCTAATGGTCCTAATTACACGTGACTCGCGTGATTACGTGTCGTGCCGTGCCGTGACTAAATTTTTCACGTGCCGTGCCGTGCCGTGCCAAAGTTTCAGAAGATGGTCACGGCACGCGAATGGTCACGGCACGGGACACGCGAGTCACGGCACGCGAATGAACGCGTGCCGTGCCGTTCCGTGCCGTTACCGTGCCGTTCCGTGACGGAGCCGGCTCCGGCGTGCCATTTTTCCCACTCTAGAGGCTAAGCTCAAAACATTTGTTCCTAGCCTCCGGAATAAACGTTTCGGTTCTCTGATTTTCAAAGTCCAAACAGTCGATTCAAACTGTTAGATATTTAATTTATATTAAAATGTGCTTGGAGACAAAATTTTATATTTTTTAGAATTTTTTTACTATTTATTAAGTTGGTTTGAAAATTGCCGTTTTTCAATGGTGCAGAAGTTTAATAAAATTAGCGATTTTCAAACCATCTTAATAAATAGTAAAAAAATTTCAAAAAATGTAAAATTAGCAAATTTTAATATAGATTGAATATCTAACGAGTTCGATCGACTGTTTGAACTTTGAAAATCAGAGAACCGAAACATTTGTTCAAGAGGCTAGGAACAAACGTTTTGAGCTTAGCCACTCTCTCCCTCTCTCTGTCTCGATATATATATATATATATATATATATATATATATATATATATATATATATATATATATATATATATATATATATATATATATATATATAGAGTAAGGCTACGGTGTTTTGCAAAGTAAACCACCCCGTTTACTTCGGGCTACTTTTTGGATTTTGAAAATCCAAACAACCGATCCGAATCGTTCAACATGTTCTAAACATTAAAATGTGCTTGGAGACCAAATTTTACATTTTTTGGAATTTGTTTACTATTTATTAAGCCACTTTGAAAATCGCTGATCCGACGGCAAACAGTAAAAAACAGTAAAATTTTATGGACCAACAGATCAGAAACTTTCAAAGTGGCTTAATAAATAGTAAAAAAATTCCAACAAATGTAAAATTTGGTCTCCAAGCACATTTCAATGTTTAGAACATGTTGAACGGTTCGGATCGGTTGTTTGGATTTTCAAAATCCAAAAAGTAGCCCGAAGTAAACGGGGTGGTTTACTTTGCAAAGCACCGTAGCCTTACTCTCTATATATATATATATATATATATATATATATATATATATATATATATATATATATAGGTTATTGTGCTTTGCAAAGTAAAACACCCTTTTTACTTCGGGTCATATTTTCATTTTAAAAATCCAAACAACCGATCCGAACCGTTCAACATGTTCTAAATATTGAAATGTGCATGGAGACTAAATTTTACATTTTTTGGAATTTTTTTATTATTTATTAAGCCACTTTGAAAATCGCTGATCCACTGTGAACAGTAAAAACAGTAAAACTTTCTGGACCACTGGATCAGCGATTTTCAAAGTGGCTTAATAAATAGTAAACGAATTCCAAAAAATATAAAATTTAGTCTCCAAGCACATTTCAATATTTAGAACATGTTGAACGGTTCGGATCGGTTGTTTGAATTTTCGAAATGAAAATATGACCCGAAATAAAGAGGGTGTTTTACTTTGCAAAACACAATAGCCCATATATATATATAGAGAGAGAGAGAGAGATAAAGATATATAGATATATAGATGGGCTATGGTGAGTTGCGAAGTAAGGATCGATCATATTTTACTTCACGCTCATATCTCCGTTTTAAAAGACCAAACAGTCGATCCAAACCGCTCAACAAGATATCCATATTGAAATGTGCTTGGAGACCAAATTTCATATTTTTTGGAAATTTTTACTATTTATTTTAAAATATTTCAAAATCACTATTTTTTATGGTCCGGAACGATTCAAAAAGAGCTGTTTTCTACCTATCTAAAAAAATAGTAAAAAACTTTCAAAAAAATATAAAATTTGATCTCCAAACACATTTCAATATGAATATCTTGTTGAGCGGTTCGGATCGACTATTTGGTCTTTGAAAACGGAGATATAACACTGTCGTGTTATCTATTTAAAACCCTGGTCTATTTAATACCCTGATGTATCTATTAACTTAGAATAGATAACACGACAGTGTCAAGTTGTGTTTTTCTTTTTTTCTATTTTATTCGATTGATCTTGGAAAGTTTTATTTTATTTTATTCTTTGGTTTCTTTAAGCTACAGGTGTTTGAACCTTTTTGCACCTCTTTGGTTTCTTTAAGGTACAGGTGTTTGAACCTTTTTGCACCTCTTTGGTTTCTAGATGTTCAGGACCTTTTCCAGCCGTTGCTTTTAGTAGTGTTAGCATGGGTTAAGCATAATTACAGATACCATAATCCTAAATACGCTCCATCTCAGATAAACACCATGAAGAATTGGCAATCACATAATGAACTCATTTCAATGCACCATAAGTTATAGTGAATATGAAAATCATGAATGACTACAGGGATCGGATCGATGCAGTTCATGTTTGTTTCGTTGTAACTTTTGAAGAACTCTTGTATTTTTTTAAATGGTAGAAGAGTACATTACAATTTTAATTGTGAATATTTGAAGCAAGATGAAGATGCATACATTTGCAAACAAATATCAAAATGGAGACCTCTTGCAAATCTAGTCAAAATTGCACAGATTAGGGTTTGCTTAAATACCAAATCGTAATCATTGACTAATTATTTTCATGCTTGTAAGATCTAATGCAAGCGTAACAATGATTATGTATTGCTATAAATACAGGGTACTAAAATATACCAAATAATATAAAACTCTAGCTAACTTGGCATATGATTGAAATTTCATAAAGGCATATCATTGATTCACTTGATCATATTCATTATGAATTTGCATAAACCAGCCTGTGGTGAGACCATACAGTGTTACAATAAGCTTAAGCAATCGATCAATAAGCTTAAGCAAACAGAAAAAGGGCTTTCGTCGAACATAAATTTACATCAATTATAACATAAATTTACTAGCTTGATTACTAACTTCAATTTCTTTTTGCTTACTAGCTTGATTTTGGTTTGGGCATTTCATCGAACAATATAAATGCATGTATCAATGTAACAAAATTTACTCAAATTTGCAAAGGGAAAATTGAGTAATCCGATAAAAATTAGGAACCTGTGATCAGAGAAACTTTGAAAGAATTGCTGATTTGGAGTTACAAGGACATCATGATCAACACCCTAGCAGTGCCTGGTGCTGTGCAACGCGGTATGGAGGTGCTACGCCTGGTGCCGTGCGACGCGAGATGGAGGTCAGCGAAGGAGAGAGGGAACTCTAGCGGCGCTAATGGTGCAGGATTGAAAATTTGAGAGAGAGGCCAAAATGTTGAGATAATTTGAAAATGAGGAGCGGGACTTGCCTAAAATGATGTGCGAATTAAAAAATCCGCTAACTAGGAGAAGATGAAGGGCTGCTGAGGTATCAGGATCGAACAAATAAATAACTGATATTGATATAACGTTATAAGTATCGGTTACAAAGATTCAGCCGATCCTGATATGTTGTGCACATCAAAAACAATCTTTCATAAACGACCGATCTTGTTTTGATATGGACAATTAGGGCCGGCTCTTTATAAAAGACCGTTCCTAATACCTCTTTCAAGGCTGGCTATTTAAAATGCCCGATCATGAAAGCTATTATTATCATTCTTTTTTCAGAACCAATCCTAATGGGGCGATACTATTTGTACATTCTCCACTAGTGGCGAAACCATGAACAAGCAAAAGGGGACTAAGCAGTGTTGTAAAAAATGTCTGTTTAGACCGATTAATCGGCCAATTAGTCATTGGCGGTGGTCAAACCATCACAGATTTTTCTGATTATGACCGATTATTCTCGATTATTCTCGATTAATCACTTGGCGGTACCCTGTCTGTCCGACGACCGCATACTGTTACTTGCAACACTGAACTAAAGTACTCCTATGAATTTAAAAAATATATATTTGTTCTTTAAAACTTTTTCCTATAAAAATCATTACTATTGGCCTCTTTCATAAAATCAAATTACATGGTAATGTTCACACTAGTGGAAAAAGTACAATTAGTATCGGCCCATCAGTGTCGGATTTAACATTAAACCGATACTGATACATATCAGGAACGTGCATATCTAAAAGCTGACCTTGGTTGTGGTTATCAGGAACGGTCATAAATTAAAGACCGTTCTTGAAAATGCTGGCCGAATCAGGAATGACTCTTTACAATTGACCGTTCTTGATTGTGTATTATCAGAAATAGTCGTATATTAAAGACCGTTCTTGATAGTGTTGGCCGAATTTGGAACGACTCTTATATTTCTGCCATTATTTGCAGGTTTGCGCACAAATACTATAAGGAAGAATTTCCTAATGAGCTTGTTGGTTTTATGGACCCCGAGAAAACATGTGGGAGGTTTTTGACAGGTGCTGATCAAGACCGAGAATTTGTTGATAAATACATAAGGAAATCATTGAAAGAAAACTGAGACAAGAAAATTATATTCATACCGTATCATCAGCAGTTGGTTCTCTCTCTATTTATATAATTTATTTCAATTTCTTTCATTTCGTAGAAATTAAGAGATATAACTCGTGTGATTCTTAATAGAGATATCATTGGGTATTGGTTGTGCTGATGGCAAGAGAGAGCACTTTGTACGTGTTTGATTCCGATGTCAAACATCAAAGAGTTCTACAGCTCATCAAGGCGCTTGTGGAGTAAGTTTTCAAACTTGAATTTTATGTATTACATTTCATCTAATTGTTCAATTAATTAATGAGTTCATTGAGCTTGGTTGTTGGGGGTAATCAGGGGGGAAAGGGTTTAATTGGGTGATTGGTTTGAGACTCTGAGTTGAGCGGTGAGCTCCAATTGTATGATAAATATCTTTTAGTGGTTTATGTGTGATATATAGTCTCAAAAGGTTTCTTTTTGCACTTGCGAATTCTTGATTTTCGAAATGTTAAATATCTTTTGTAAGTATTGATTATTCACTGTAATAATATTTTAACAACCCCTTCCGAACGGATAGATGTTATGGAGGACCTGGAAAAAACGCTAACTTGAAGGTTCTGCGTTGCAAGGTAATTATTAGTGAATCTAGAATTTATTTGAAAATTGCTAAGTTGAAGGTTATTAAATTAGTCATAGGGACTTAGTTGCAAAAATTGGAAAAATGTTGTTAGAGATGATCTGGTTATAGCTAGGGAAAATTGCTAAGTTTAAGCCTCAATCGACTCGAGGTCGCTTGAGCATTTTGAGTCATTGCTGCACTTGGTGATTGGCTGGCTGTGCTATATATTGCTTGGTTGTGTGTATTTTTGTGATGTGCTTCATGTGCTTTTATTATATGGACGTGCTTTTATTATATTGTGCTTGGCTGAATACTTGATGTGCTTTTATTATATTTTCTTAAATCTAATTGTTGTTTAATACAGTGCCCACAACAACTTGGTGGTTGGGAATGTGGATATTATGTCATGTTGTTCGTGCATGACATATATCATAACTCGCTTCCTCGATGTTTTTCCGAACTTAAAGGTACACATATTTTTTTATATTATTAGGCATATTCAATGTTACTTCAAAAATACGCAATTAAAATTGTAATTGTGGTCTTCTATCATTTAAAAATGCAGAAGTTGGGGAACAAACATCGACTACATCCGATCAGTGTGGGGTAAATTTTTCTTGACGGAAGTATTAGTGGGAAAAAGTTATACAATTTAGGATGTGTTATTTTAATTTGTAATAATTTAGAATGTGTTATTTTAACTTGAACTTGTTTAATTTAGGATTAATTTAAGATGTGTTATTTGTGTTGATCTTAATTTGAGACCAGTTTGTGACATATCCTGATGCTTTCATATATAGGCCAGCAAAAATATATGGTAGCTGGCCAAATATTAAAATTAATTTTTTTAAAATAAAAAACAAATCAGTATCAGCTATTTAAACTAACCATTCCTGATTATGCACAATCAGGAACGAATCTTAATGAATTGACCGTTCTTGATTATGCACAATCAGGATCGACTCTTTATCTTTTAACCATTCCTGATTGTCAGATTAGTATTGGCTCTTTATCACTTACCCATTCCTGATTGTCAGATTAGTATCGATTCTTTGTCAATTACCCGTTCCTGATTGTCAGATTAGTATCGGCTCTTTAATAATTAACCGTTCCTGATTCTCACTATTAGTATCGGCTAAATAACAATGATTGTTCCTGATTATTGAATCTGTATCAGCCCTTGACCGATCCTGATTAGTGGTACTATCAGTATCGCCTGGGTCAGTATTGCCTCCATTCCGTTCTTAATAGGTGATTTTTGACCGTTCCTGATAGACGATTTTCCACTAGTGTCATCTAGCTTTCTCTATTTAAATTTTCTAGTTTCGCTTCTGATCCTAGCATTATTTAAAAAAAAAAAAAGACGAACGCATCCTTAAGTAATTGTGGGGGCAAATGAAATTTTTGAACTCAACTATAAACAATTATATTTTGATTATATTTGACAGAAATTTTCTAGTTTGCGACCCAAAGCCCAATGATCTTTGTGTGTTCTTAATTTGTTCATAGTTTAATGTAGTCTGGCCTGGAACCAATTTTGAGCATGCAATTTACTGACAAAGCGTACTCTAGTGCTTCTTGTTGTTTATTAATTTGATAGAGATATCGCATGCTAATTTAATTAATTAGCAAACTAAAAGTGCCTGAAGTACCCTCTTTACACTATAAAATGTTGCACACAAGTAAAGTGGGGGTGTAATTATTACACCGTAAAAAAGTTTTTTCTCTTTAAAATTTTGTTTGTGTTCTTTTTACAAACTAAGCCCAACACGTACATGGTGCTTTTTTTTTTGTGGTTTTTCGAGAATAAAGGAATTGCATGCACGTATTTGCGTGTTTGTTGCCAATGCGCATGCAAATAATATATTATTCACGTGCTTACAGTGCACTTGAATCTTGATTGGTGGAAACTAGAAAAATAATATAATCTATCGTGTAATATAAATATAAATAAAGAAATAGAAAGATATGATAAAGAAATAGTAAGCGAAATGATTGCCTCTTTGTATGGAGAAATTTTTTTCTCTAGAAATTAATAAAAAGAAAGAGATAAACAGAAAGAAAAAGTATATCAGATTTTTGATTGATAAAAGAGAGAATTTTAACCGATTCAGACAAGTTTTTCTTTTTTTTTTCTTTTTAAATTTTCTCTAGTAAAATATAAAAAGTCTATGAAAATAGATAGAATGTCTTAAAATTTAGATATAATAGAAACATTCCATTTATTTTTTGAAAAACTTTTTATATTTTACTAGAGATCTAATAGAAAAATTCCCTCCATCTATGCATCAGGTTAAAAAAGAAAAACATAACTAAGTTTGAATCGGTGGGAATTCTACCAATTCAAACTTTTTTATTTTTAAAATCAGTAAAAATTCTATCAATCTTTCTACCAATCAAAATAAAAAACTTAATATACTATTTATGTTTCTCTCTCTTTATTTTTATTAATTTCTAAAAAAAAATCCGTTTTGCATGGGTTTGATTACTTTACACGAGACCCACTAAGGGCCAAATCTTCACCTATTAAATCTTAACTATATAAATTCTTCTTACTGCACTACTACAGAAAAAGAGATTGCAGACGGACATTACCGGAAGAGCAACACGGATTTCCCTGCCGTGTATGAGTTGAGGGTGTATAAAAGGTACCCTCTATAGACACGGATATTTACCCGTGTATATCTAACGCTTTCTACACGGATTACCAAATAAACAGCCGTGAATATACACCTGCCTGTGGCGCTCTCCATGTAACCGAGCAAAACGGATATTACATAAACGACCGTGTACGACTACTCTTTATTCACGGACAATACACTAAATATCTGTGTCGGTTACTTTATCTACACGGACATTTAGTTGTATATCCGTGTCTCTCTCTTAACAAATCAATAAAAAATAAAATAATCCTTGTATCTCCGAACTCGTCCTACACGGACATTAGTCCGAACAACCGTGTCGAATTACTATATCTACACGGACGTTTAATTTCATAACTGTGTCCTGTCATAACTATCGTACACCGACAAATATAAAATAATCGGTGTAGACACCGAAAACGATCTACATGGGTTTTTGTTAAATAACGGTGTCAATTATTCTTTTCTACACGGAATTTTAACTTCATATCCGTGAAGCATTCTTAACTATCATACACGGACTATATAAAAGAATATCTGTACTCATTTCTACACGGTTGTTTGTTTAACAACGGTGTGGAATTACTGTGTTTTACACGGACGTTTAGTTTCATATCCGTGAAGTTCTCTTAACTACCATACACGGACTATATAAAAGCATCCGTGTAGCTCTCTGTGCACATACACGGGCTTTTGTTTAAAGTAGCGTTAGCTTTGACACGAACTTATAATTCACATCCGTGTAGGTATCGTAACTATACACGGACAAATATAAAATAATCATTGCTCACTCAACTCGTTCTACACGGGCTTTCGTTTAATATCCGTGTAGAATTGTCCCATTTTTTTTTATTGATTTTTTTCATTTCTGGGCTAGCCTCCAGTTTAATTTGCTAGCCAGTTTTCCTACAAAATTCATATACCATTCTGTTTTGCTAGCCAGTTTTCCAGATAATTTGACATAAATTATGCTTGCTAAATTCATATATACACTAAATTGTTATACAAATCCATGTTCAGCATTACAATATTCAGATACAAACCATCTTGCCCAGCTACCTCTTACATGGTCGATCTGCTGCTTGGAGTACACAGCTTGCTTTGATGGTTGCTACAATTATAATTTGGTATTAGTTAGTAACAATAAAAGGTAGATGCAAGACAGTCGCAAATATCAATTGCTAATTTAATGAAATGAGAATTATAAGTAAGCATAATATGAAAATATCAATTGCTATTATATAGGCACAATTAATATGAATTACATACCACATCTGGAAATGTGAATTGCATTTTTTTGACAAAGAGAAACATAGAAATCATCATGTAATATCCGCATTCCCAATCCGCCTCCTGTTGCGGGCTCTACAATTTACATTTAGCGGCCTATGTTAGAATGACAATAATTTTTTGAACAAAATATGAAATTATAGAATTGTGTTGTGCTCACCGGCCACCACCTCCAAGTCAACCTATTTCCCATTTTCTTGTCCTTGCTGCGCAATCCTCCTTGTTTAATGTATGCAGCAAAAGCCCTTACAAAATGGAGTGACTCTAATTAGCAATTCCACAATTTGTTATAATTGGGAAAAAATCAAACATAGTGAAAAATTATTGCTTACTTTTGCACATACGGGTAGATTGCTTCTTTGCACGTGCTAAATCCGATCTTTTCTTTGGGCTGCAAAGAATCCACGACGTAAACCGCACTCAGGCAAGGCACAATGATGATCAAACACCAGTGTCCCCTGTGGGAGGAGAAGAATTATAGGATCTTAGCATACAGTACCCAGATATTTTGGCATATATAATAGTGAGACACGTGTTTTCTTGACTTGATGGTGTGATTTCAATTATTTATATATTTAATCACAAGGTTAGAACTAACATCTGGTGGTATGGCAAGAGAAGAAATTTCTTCTTCGCCTTAGTAGCTTGGAGCATCGCGCCACACAGGTAATCCATAGCCTCGCTCGGAGCATTTTTCACGTTCGACGCACTAAGTACGCTGGGGTCCAGAAAAGCACACAAGTTCTGTTTGCCCTTGTAGTTAGTACTATTGATTAGCCTCCTGAAAAATTATCATATGACATTAGAATATATTCTTCAGTGCTATACACATGATATAACAATTTTTGGTCACTAACATGAGGAAAATGGTGATGTGCCTCACGGAGAGTCATTTATCGGACCCCGAGGCATGTAGAAAGTCCTTGAAGTCGGTGAACGGCAGCAGTACAACCGAGCCATCATGTAGAAATCTCCCCGGAGGGATAGGTATGACGACTTCCGTCATGTCCTTGGGTGCCACCATCAAGCGGTCGTGGAGAACCCGCAAATCCTTTTCGGGAAGGAGCTTGTATTCTTCCTCGGTGAGCAGACGAGGTGGAGGTCCTGCTGGTTGGACAGGAGGGTCATGGCCTGCTGGTCCGGCAGCAGGGTCAGCAACTACTGATCCGGCCGTAGGGTCATGGCCTGCTGCCGGAGCAGCAGTTGCTGCTCCGGCAGCATGGTCAGCAACTACTGATCCGGCCGTAGGGTCATGGCCTGCTGCCGGAGCAGCAGTTGCTGCTCCGGCAGCATGGTCAGCAACTGTTTGGGAAGGTCCTTCTGCTTCGTCCCTCCGTACCGGTGACATCACGCCGCCCTCCGTGCGACTACCATCATCTCCTACTGTCTGTATCGAAATTTTTTGGGTTTTTCAAGTATTTGAAAAGGAATTGCTTTGAATGTAACCAAATAACTTGACTATTTATGCATTACCTGATCCAAAATAATCTGATTCTTGGGCCATTGCACGAATGACAGCCGGGCATCTTCGACATAGAGCATGCCATTCTCGGGTCTTTAGACAGGAAGAGGTACGCGCTCCCATCCCTCCACGACATTGTCAATCTGTACGGCGGCATGGCCAGGAAGTAGCTGCTCATTGTGCACTTTGTCGGCTGCTGGATGTACCATGCCCTTAGCAACAATCAGAGGCTTACTCCCGAGCCACAGCACGAGTTCGCATGCTGTGGCGTCCTGCAATTTCATGCAAGTAGTTATTTTTAAATTGAAATATTGTCCAACAAGTAGTAATGGCCTTTAGAATACGAACAAGTAGTGATTACCTTTAGATGATCCAAATCGTATCCGAACGTCCCGGATGCCTGACTACTTCGCCGAACTCCCGTCGGGGTGGGAGGTGCTTGCTCGGCTGGCTGCGCCATAGCTGTAAAATCGGCACGCAACCTTGTTTCCAACTCCTCCATCTTTGCGTGGTACTCGGCGCTCACCTCCTTGCGTATCTGCGCAACTATCTCGTCTTTGTTCACTTTCGCACGAGATTTCCTTCGAGGTTTTGGTCCATTGAATACGTCCTTCCAGCCCCTGTAGACACCTACGCCCCTTACTCGACCAGGGTGTTCTGGATTCCCGAGTGCTATGGACAAGGAGTCATCTTGCCTTTCGACCGACCGGGCACCGGAATTGACCTCCTCCTCCACCTCCAACTGTGAATAGAAAAATTAGTTATAGCAAAAGAATAGTGATCGATGTACACAAAGTTTTTAACACGCTTGAATTACACATAGTTCTAACGAACGACTCGTACCATTCTCTGAGCCACGGGTCGCAACGTGGGATTTAGTACTATCCTCCCGTCAGTGGTTAACTCGGACCTTGCCAACGTCCAATCTTGGGCCCTAGGATTTTTTATCCTAACCACGGGTGAGTCAGAGTCTTTGTTCAAATCCAGTATTTTAGCCCACTCCTCCCTTTTACCCTGGTAACCACCCGACCCCAACTTGTGCGGATACTTGTTCATTGCAACGATCCTCCTGCCCTCCTCCCTTTTTTTCTTCACACATCAAATTAAGTAAAAAAATTAGCCTAGCTACTATTTTCCATTTATTAAAAAGTAAACAAACCAATTAAAAAGCAAACAAAAAAATTACAAGTTGTGAGTGGAACACCATTTCAACTTCATATTAATTCAGTTATTCAAAATAAACACCATTTCACATTTAGATATGATTGGAACAACAGCAACAGGGTGTCTATTTCGGACACCATTTACCAACATAATTCAAATCGATAAAGGAAAAAAGATAATTTTGCTGAATTTACATACCTTGAACTCGTCTGTGCTCTTCATCTCCACAAACTTCTCCCACTTCTCTTGAGTCAGCCAAGTATAGTAGCCTACCGGGCTTTTACCTTGATCCATCCAATCCGTACTCAGCGTGCTTTTGAATTGCTTCCAAGCTTCATTCATTATCTTCAAAGTCTTATCCTTTACCACCTCCGGGATGTCATCCGGGATGTTCCACTGAGCCTGCATTGACACCCAAATTACTGTATTTAAGTTCATGTACAATTAAAAAAAAGATGTTAACTGGTTAGGTACTTCACCTTCACAATGTTCCACCACTCGTTCTTTTGGGCTTTCGAAAAGTGATCCCATCTCTCTACCAGGATGTCTGCCTTTTGCTTCACCGTGGTGCACGCATAATTTTTGTACTCAGCCGACCGTGTACCCTTCGCACACCCATTTTTACTGAACTCGATGTCCAGCTGCTTTGCCTCGGACGTGGATGCGCACATTGTCGGACCTCTTTTCCTTTTGGCCGAACCTGATTGGGCAGCAGCTTGGTGCTCGCCTTATTCCATCATATCTACGTGCTCATTCTCAATCGACATGGTTCTATAAAAAAAATAGAACTTTTTCAGTAAATACCAAAGTAAATACAGTAAATACATGCAGTAAATACCAAAACTTTTATACCAAAATTTCTTCGCAATGGAGGTGTTGAGCGTTTCCCCGAGAAAGAAGAGGTAGGTTGTCGGACCGGAGAGTTGGTTGGACAGGAGAGGCGACGAAATCGAGGTGAGGTGGGGAAGAAATACTCGAAGCGGCGCGAGCTAAGTTTCGAAATGTTTGGAAAAGAATTGAAGGCGCGAGCTAAGTTATGAAAAATTTGGAAGAGCAGGCGCGTAATATGTATTGTAACCCTAGTTCTACACGGAGAATTCACTTAATTCAGTTGTGTTGGAACACCTTTATACACGGACATTTGATCTAACCTCCGTGTAGAGAGGAAGTACAAGTTCTACACGGCCTTTTTATACAATATCCGTGTAGACAGACTCTCTCGACACCGATATTAATTTAACAACCGTGTAGAATGAGGGAGAGCTAAACGGATGTTAAATTCAAGTCCGTGTAGAAAGACCCTTTCGACACGGACCTGATTTTAACATCCGTGTCTATACCTTTTCGGACATTGCAACGACACTCGTGCACGAATACCTTTCGACACGGCCGTTTAATTAAACGTCCGTGTCTTTTTACAATTATACACGGACATGTCATTAAACGTCCGTGATAAAAGTATAAAAATCAGATTATTTATTTAAGTTTTGTGAATTTGAACAATTCCACAACGGAATTCGAAAAGTTGCCTTTTTATTATTTCTAAGGAGAAGACGAAACGACTCTTCAAAATTCTATATAATCTGAGAAACCCCGATTGAGATTTGGAATGTTCAAATGGCCGTGACACCGCCCCCCTCAAGTGTGCCACGGCGAAGCCCAAGGGGGCACCCACCACCAAATGTGCCAGGGCCACGGCCCCCCTCAAACCCTCCCGAAGTCCCACTCGAAGTCCCTGCCGAAGGTCCCGCAGTCCCTCCCGGCTTCGAAATGCCTCCTCCCTACGTGAAGAGGACATGGCCATGTCCCCCTCAAGTGTGCCACGGCGAAGCCCAAGGGGGCACCCACCACCAAAGCCCTACGTACGTAGGGGCAATGCAGCCAGACCATTCTTCCCTTGGATTACAAGGCCAAGGCAGCCACCACCATCTAACTAGTTTAATTAAGTTTTTTTTTTTTTTGCTTTGTAGTTATTTTGTAGTTTTTCTTTAAATTTGTGGTACATGTATGAGGATCCTTTCTTTTGGTACGATGTATGGGGATCCTTTTTTGTGTAATATATTTTGTTCTTTAATCAACAATTTTTTTTTTACACAGTTTCTTTTTTGTTAAATATTTCATGCTATCTAAATAAATACTTTTATAGATATGAATTAGCAGCACAAAACAACAACATGCAACAATATATAAGCACTACAAAGGTTATTACTTAAAAACCTTTAATATTTAAAACTTTGATTCTAAGTAAAATACTTAATGCTGTCTAAATAATCTGATTTGAAAACATAAATTAACACTTACCTGATATGAAGAATAAATAATTTATGGGGACTTTACAAAATAATTACAAAAGCTAGCTTTAACATAGAATAATTTCCGGGAATTGCAAATTAAAAACCTTTTTACACGGATTTTTAATTAAATATCCGTGTAAGAATACCTTTCTACACGGACTTTTAATTAAACGTCCGTGTAGCTCGCTTTGCATTTCTACACAGATGTTCTAATTTCCGGGAATTGCAAATTAAAAACCTTTTTACACGGATTTTTAATTAAATATCCGTGTAAGAATACCTTTCTACACGGACTTTTAATTAAATGTCCGTGTAGCTCGCTTTGCATTTCTACACAGATGTTCAGTTAAAGAGAAGGGAGTAGGTCCGATGCCCATCGGACCTACTTTCATGTTCAACGATGATGACCGTCCGATCTAGTTTAAGATATGCGCGCACGGAAACTGAAACAGATACGAACGAATTTTAAATATTCCGCATGACTTTTAAAGCACATAGACGGTGATTAAGCCCATCGTAAGCAAATACAAATGAATGATAAAACCTTTTTCTCAACGATGATGACCTACTTTTATGTTCAACGATGATGAAAAAGATTTAATATGTTATGTGCGAGAGCAGGTTGGGTCCGATGCCCATCGGACCCAATGTGAGTTCGATGGGTCTATTACCGTCCGATATATTTCAAGATTCGTTCGCACGCAAATTAAAGCAGACGCGAAAGTTCTGGCGTAATCTTAAAGCAGATCGGACGGTGATCGAACTCACTAGATACATGTCCTATCGGTATCGGACCCAAGCTGCATATGTTATGTTATGTACGTATTTTTTAGAGTGATTTTTGTGATAATACAAGTTAAAATTCAAAGATCTCAGATAATACAGCTTGATGGATGGGTAAATGAAGTTAAAATTCCATCAAAATTTGCTGCACTTGATTAAAGGCTGTAATCTTTGATTTGAACGGTCCCGATCAATCAACGGACTAACTATTTTTGTGCGTCTTCACAATCTCACAAGGCAAGAGTTTATGTTTCATGAAACATAAACTATTGCCTTGTGAGATTGTGAAGACGCACAAATATAGTTAGTCCGTTGATTGATCGGGACCGTTCAAATCAAAGAGCATTGCATTTATTGTCTTCCATGAAAGTTTGATCAAAAATTATTTTTATTTACCCATCTATCTAGTTCATTGAAGATTGAAGTATCGGATGGCCACAAACACTTCGTGCTGGATCAAACCTCATACATAATAAATTTTCCAAACTTTTATGTTGGTTACATTCAATGTTCTCCCTTGATCATTTTAAAACAGATATGGAATGATTTCATTGCAGATCGACCGTTGATTTTCCGCTTGAAAATGAACGGTCCAAAAATATTTTTACAATTTGAAGGGACATACAATGATGAAAGTTTATAAAAATAATATGTATAAGTATTATTTGGCCATATAAGATGTAAAAAAAATAAAAATATATTTTTTGAATTATTTTCGTATGTTAAGTTGTACATGTACATGTCGATTAGTAAATATCAAGTTTTGTTGACCGTCCGATAAACGAAGAACGGTCCTGAGGTCTTCATTTAAGAGGTGGTGGGTAGATTTTCCACACTCTCTGAGGTAACATAATATCTCTGTTTAGATCTGGTTCTAGATGTTGCACAAGATCCTTTAATATTTGTGCATAATAATGATTAGACGGTCGGATAAAACCACAGATATTATGTTACCTTTGAGTTTATGAAAGCCATTTCTATCCCTCTGCACAGTTATCAAAATTTTTTCGCACTTCCCTCCTTTAGCTCCCTGTCTCCCTCCCAAAAATTCAAAACCAATTTTCTGAAAATTTTCGCCTAGGTTGGCTTTTCCCCGCCTCACTTTCCCTCGATTTCTACACGGATGTTTAATTAAAAGCCCGTGTACGATACCTTTCGACACGGACTTTAAATTAAAAGTCCGTGTAGCTCGCTTTGCATTTCTACACGGACGTTCAATTAAAGAGAACGGAGTAGGTTCCGATGCCCACCGGACCAACTTTTATGTTCAACGATGCTGACGGTCCGATCTAATATAAGATATGTGCGCATGGAAACTGAAACAGAAACGAACGAATTTTAAACTATTCCGTACGACTTTTAAAGCAAATAGACGGTGATTAAACCCATCGTAAGCAGAGTAGGTCCGATGCGCACGGACCTACTCTCAAGTCTTAATTTGTAACTGGAAGTTAAATAATATAGAGTTCAAGAGCACAAAAAATAAAAATACTTCATATATTAATTTCAACATAGGGATAGTTACTGGATACATCATCACTTAATACCAAAACAAAAACATAAAATATATAACAAACATAAGTATCTATCCCTAATTAAAAAACTATCCTTTCTAGTTGCCTCCCCTTTTTAATTTTAACATCCGTGTCTCTTACCCTTTCTACACGGACTTTTATTTAAAAGACCGTGTAGGTCACCCTTCTAGAGATCAAAACCCTAAACCCTTTGTACACAGACTTTTAGTTTAATATCCGTGTGTGATTACCTTGTACCTTTTTCCCTTCAGCTTTGCCTCAACATTTTTTCCCCTTCAACTTTGTTCCCTCTCTGCCTTTGCAAAACAATGAATCCGAGATATTTGAAAACCTACAGTTGAGCATTGAGTTCATGTACCAAACCTTCATAGCGATCATTTTCTTCTTATAAATACAACTCCACAGCAAGCGACTTCATCAAAATGCTCGACCTTCCTCTCCCAACTCAGATTTCTCCCTCCTCTGAAGGCAGAACAAGCAGATGCAGCCTCCCGGGAGAAGTTCTTCAATCTGAGTTGGAGAGGAAGGTCGAGCATTTGGAGAAATCGCAACGAGGGTACTTGGCCTTCGAGAAATAGATAGGTGAAATTGGCAAAGGACTCGAAGCGGCGCGAGCCAAGTCATTTATTGTATTGTAACCCTCTTTCTACACGGATATTAACTTAACAACCGTCTAGAATGAAGGAGAGCTACACGGACTTTTACGTTGAACGTCCGTGTAGAAAGACCCTATCTACACGTATTATTAACAAAAAGTCCGTGCAGAAATTAATTAAAAATATTAAGTGAATTTACTTCTTATTTTTTGTATTATTTGAAGTGATAGTGATTTATTATTTGTATTATTTTGAACTAATATTTGATATTTGACCTAGAAATGTTTGAAATATAAATATTTTTTATTAATATTTAATATTTGAACTAATATTTAAAACCAAATACTAATACTTGTCTGTCCGTGTGTGAAGGCCGTGTGTGAAGGCCGTGTGATAATAAATAAGTATACGTATTATTTGGACTCGAAATGTTTGGAAAGTCAATATTTTTTTACTGAAATTTAATATTTCAACTAATTTTCAAACCTAATAGAAATGTATTAACTGCAAATATTATTTTACTAATATTTTAACTGCAAATATTGTTTTGAAATAGAAATATTTTAACTAGAATATTATTTAAAAGTTGTTTCCAAACAAGATAATTAAAAAGTTATTTTCTAAACAAAATAAATATTATACATCTGCCTTTTTTTTTCTTTTTCTCTTTTTTTTCACTGATTTCACATTACATTCGGCCCATATTCCTTCATTGTGGTCGGATCGCAAATAGTTTGCTTCGTCTTGTTCTTCAATTGAGGCTACCTCAGTTTGCACGTCGGTACAAAATGGAGGTATTTCGTCAAACTGGTCATACTCTTCTTCGTCGACGATGTTTTGTACCCCAACAATTCTTCTTTTCCCAGATAGGACGATGCTCCACCTATTATCACTCGGGTCAGTGACATAAAAGACTGGGGTTGCTTGCTTGGCGAGTATAAACGGATCATCAACATACCCAACTTTATTAAAATCAACGAGTGTGAACCCGTCGTTATCAACTTTAACACCCCGGTCTTCGACCCATTGACACCGAAACAAGGGAATGCTAAGGTCAGGACTGTAAATGAGCTCCCAAATTTCCTCAATAACGCCATAATACGACTTTGATGCTATTACGGGCCGGGAATCTCCGGATCTATTGAATTCTTGAGACGTCGCCACCAACGTCACCCCACTATTTTGCATCGTGCTCTTATCACTTTGGGATTTAGTGTAAAATGTATATTCGTTAATTTCGTATTCTTGGAATGTTCTAACAACAATTCGGGGTCCTTCGCCCAGAAGTCGAACAATTTCATTTACGGGCCCCCTATCGGGGTGTGACTGCACCCTTTCTCTCAGCCATCCTACAAATGAACGATTATGCTCGTTGGTAAGCCACTTCTGACTTCTCGTGTAGTACTCTTGTTGAAGGATTGTCATGTGCTCATCTATATAGGGAGCAACATCTGTCATGTGCTGTAGTACCAAAAAATGTGCCTTCTGTAGTTCATCTCTATCAGCAACTACGGCTTTCAACCCAATTGTCCCGACTCCTTGGAGCCTTCCCTCATATCGAGACTTTGGAACGCCAATAGGACAGACACCAGTCATGTAGTTGGTGCAAAAATCAATCACCTCTTCTGTGGAATATCCTTCTACAATGCTACCTTCGGGTCGATGTCGGTTCCTTACGTATTTTTTCAAAATTCCCATGTATCTCTCGAATGGATACATATACCGTAGGAACACAGGACCACAGATCTTGATTTCTCTCACTAGATGAACAACAAGGTGAACCATAACATCGAAAAAAGATGGCGGAAAATACATCTCAAGTTGGCAAAGAGTAGCGACGACTTCCACCTCCAAAGAGTCCAGTATTAGAGGGTCTATCACTTTGGAATTTATTGTATTGAAGAAAAAACAAAGCTTCGTAATGGTTTGACGAACGGGCTTTGGTAAAACCCCCCTAATTGCAACAGGAATCATATGTGTCAATAAAACATGACAGTCGTGAGATTTCAGACCGACCAGTTTCAGGTCCTTCATCGACACCAGCTTCTTAATATTCGAAGAATACCCTGATGGGACCTTAATACTATGGAGGCATTCACAAAAGCTTGTTTTCTCTTTCTTCGACATTGTGCACATTGCCGGGGGTAGGTATGTGCGCTTCCCTTTCTCCTGCGGTGCAAGCTCGGGTCGTATTCCCATTTCTACCATGTCTTTTCGAACTTTGATACCATCTTTAGTCTTCCCCGGAATGTTCAATAATAAACCAGTCAAACTGTCGCAGATGTTTTTTTCAACATGCATGACATCTATGCAATGTCTCACTACTAAATATTCCCAGTAAGGTAGGGCCCAAAATATGGACTTCTTTTTCCAAATATTCTTCGGCGGTTTTGTGGGCACACTTTCCAAACACAACATCAAGGTTTTTAACACGCTCGAAGACACCCTTCCCATCTAATGGACGACGGGCCACTCCAAGCTCAACTTTCCCGTTGAATGCCTTCTTCTTCTTATGATATGGGTGATTAATTGGAAGAAACCTACGGTGCCCCATAAATACATTCTTTTGACAGTTCTTCAACCTTAGCACCTGCGTATCATCTTCACAAATAGGGCACGCTTTTGCTCCTTTACAAGTGTAACCCGACAAATTCCCGTACGCGGGGAAATCATTTACGGTGCAAAACACCATGGCCCGCAAGTTAAAGGTCTCTTTCATGTACGCATCCCACACCGAGACGCCATCACGCCATAATTTTTGGAGGTCCTCAATTAATGGTGCGAGATATACATCTATGTCATTTCCGGGTTGTCTGGGTCCTTGGATTAGTAATGACATCATTATATACCTGCGTTTCATGCACAACCAAGGAGGAAGATTGTAGATGGCTAACAGAACAGGCCAAGTACTGTGCCGACTGCTCATGCTTCCAAACGGACTCATTCGATCTGTGCTCACCACAATCTTGAGGTTTCTTATCTCGGAACTAAAATCTTTGAAATGTCTATCAAAATTTCTCCACTGAGGAGAATCAGCCGGGTGTCTTAGTTTACCATCCTTTTTGCGCCCTTCTTCATGCCAACGCAATAACTTCGCATCTTTGGGATTTGCAAATAACCGTTTGAATCTCGGTATTATCGGCAAATATCACAACACCTTAGCCGGAGGCCGGCCCTTTTTGCCGTCGTCACAATCAGTAGTGCCCTGGTCCTTACGTTTATACCGAGAAACACCGCACTTAGGACAAACATGCATGGCCTCGTACTCATTACGGTACAATACACAGTCATTCGGACATGCATGTATTCTTTCGATCTTCAAACCCACTGGACATATCAATTTTTTCGCCTGAAATATTGTACGGGGTAACTCGTTGTTATCTGGGAGCATTTCTCCTAAAAGCTTTAATAAGGACGTGAAACTCTTATCGCTCCAACCATTTTCTGCTTTCAAGTTAAATAATTTCAACACAGATGACAGTTTCGTAAATTTGGTACACCCGGGATACAACGGCTTTTTGGATTCATTAGACAAATATTGAAATTTATCATAATTTTTATCAGTAATTTCATCTTCCACATCATGTAACATGTCCTCCAGATTATCAATATACTCGTGTACTACATTTTCATCGATTTCCGTCTGCAGCTCATCATCGTCGTTGCGATCAAGTTCAACATTATCAAAATTTTCGACATTCAAATCATCATTGCTGAAATCAAGTTCAAAATTATCCAAAATTTCTACATTCACATCGCTCTCTTCACAACGGTTAGAATTCTTATTGGTACAACTACTTTCCCCAAATTCCTCACCATGCATGAACCAACATGTATATCTTTTCTTAAATCCACGACAAATCAGATGAGCTCTAATTTATTCGGAGTCCGCAAATCTTAAAAAAATTTTATAATCTCTACAAGGACACAAAATGTCAGCTTCCTTCTTCTTCACTCTATACCTCTCAGCGAATTTTATGAACTCATCAACGCGACCCAAATATTCTTCACTATCACGTCGCAATTCATACATCCAACTTCGATCCATCTTCAAATTAAATTAAAAAAATGATTTCAATTAATAATGGTCAACATGTAAATTGGTACCAAATTCTAGGCTTACAAAGGGCCGGTTTACAATCCTAACCCACTCTTTGAATATTAGGTCCCATATGTGAACACATATTAGCGAGATTTAATTAGTATTTGAGAAAAATTCGGCAACATTTCCCCTTAACTCCCCAAGTATGCGTAAAAACCACATACTCGTAGGAGCATTAAGGGAAAATACCGTCGAACTTTCCTCAATTACTAATTAAATCCCGCTAATATGTGTTCACATCCTAAATGAGACCCAATATTCAAAGAGCAGTCCCAAAACGGGGACTATCCAAAATTAATCCCTATTGGATTAATTTTGGACGGGCAAGGACCTAAAAGCATCAGTAGGGGTCGGTTATTGGACAACAATACACTACTTACACATGATCGATCTAAATAAGTACAAATAAGTAACATAAAATTAGAGGAAGAAAAGGAAAATATATATATATACACTAACCTTAGAAAGATAGAGAGGAGAAAATACAAACTTCAATGATCTTAGTAAAATACCAGCTGCTGGCCTTTGCAGAAATCGGATCAGCGCATTCAATACAGAGAGAGAGACAATATTAATTACTTGATAAAAGAAAAACGGCGCTGGAAGGAGAAGGCCTTTTATACCAAAACCCTACAAAGACTTTTCTACACGGATCTTACGTTAAGAAATCCGTGTAGCTCTCTCACAAATCATACACGGCTATTTGTATTTAAGAACCGTGTTTATAATGCTAGCCTCTTCTATGAAAATTTATAAAAATCCGGGTTATGTAAGATAGGAGAATGCGTTTCTACACGGATTTTCAAGAAACAACCGTATACATTTACTTTTTACACGGATCTTTCGTTAAGAAATCCGTGTAGCTCTCTAACAAATCATACACGGCTATTTGTACTTAAGAACCGTGTATAATGGTAGCTAATTTCGTTTAGGTTATCTTTTAATTTTGCAAATTCGGGCAGCAAATCCCATTGTTTAGGGATGCTAAAAATTATTATGGAAATTTATAATTCATTGATGAATAGAATTAAAGTTTTCGTGTCCTATATATTTTTTGGGTTTTTTTTTATTTATGGGCTAGTCTTTTTCTACACGGATTTAAAAAAAATTCCTTGTAGCTATTTCGTACACGGATATTCAACTAATATCCGTGACAATTACTATTTGGACACGGTTTTAAGTTCAATATCCGTGTATGTTATCCTATATATTTTTCAATTAACAATTTTTTTCTGGGCTAGCCCTCCAGTTTTGCTAGCCAGTTTGCTACAAAATTCAATATTGAGTTTACCTCCAGTTTTTCAGATAATTTGACATCCAGTTTTCCAATTACAGCGCAAAAATTATACTTAGCATTACAAAATTCATATTTAGCATTACAAATCCATGTTCAGCAATTACAAAATTCATAAATTCATAAATTCATCTCCTTATTTACAATTACAGCACAAAAAATTACTAAATTCTCTATATTTTATTTAATTACAAGAACATGCTTTATATTTGAAACACAAAATCGGTGGATGGCATACAAACCGGTCAATTAATAAGGGTAAACTAAAAATTCATGTACACTAAATTATACAAATCCATATTGAGTATTACAAAATTTAAATTGAAACATTATACAAATCCATATTGAGCATATATTACACAAATCCATACTGGGTAGACATATCCTTCTTCCTGAGACTCGATCCCATAGTGATTTCATATATAAACTTAAGGTTTACATTTGGTGCCAGTAGCCAGGGTTTACAGAGGGTAATATGAAGATATACATGTTTTAATAAAGAAAGAGTCAAGTAAAAAGTTGGATGAAGGACCTTGGAAAAAAAGGGAAGAGGTGGATGAAGGACCTTCTGAGCCGGATGAAGAGTCGAATGAAGAGTCGGACACAATCTTGTCAGTCTGACAAGATTGTGCCCGACTCCTCATTCGGCTCTTCATCTAGCTCTGAAGGTCCTTCATCCCACCTCTTCGATCCCTTTTTTTCCAAGGTCCTTCATCCAACTTTTTACTCAACTCTTTCTTTATTAAAACATGTATATCTTCATATTACCCTCTGTAAACCCTGGCTACTGGCACCAAAAGCGAAGAGCCATCGTTGCTCACCTGAATGTGACATGGTTCTAAAAAAAACAACATTATTAGAAACAAGCACAATTATACATGCATTAGTAAAATAATCACTAAAATAACTATTATACATCCATCACTGTATTATACATGCATTAGTTGATTATACATGCATTACTCTATTATTAGAAACAAGCACAATTATACATGCATCACTCTATTGTACATGCATTACTAAACAAGCACAATTATCAAGCTAATCATCACTAAACTAACAATTATACATGCATTAGTTGATTATACATGCATTACTCCATTATTAGAAAAAAGCACAATTATACATGCATCACTCTATTTAATATACTAATTATTTACATTATCTCAACAAATCAAGCATGCATGCATTAATTACTAATTGACCTAAATAAGCAATAACAAGTAACAGAAAATTAGAGTAAGAAAAGATAAATATATACACGACTAACCTTAGCAAGATAGAGAGGAGAAATACAAATTAACTTCAAAGATCTCAGATCCGGCCTCCTTGTGCGCAGAAATCAGACCAATTCGTATACAGAGAGAGAGATTATTAATTGATCAAAACGGCGCTGGAAGGAGAAGGCCTTTTATACCAAAACCCTACACTTTTTTCTACACGGATTTATACTTAACAAAACCGTGTACAATATGCAGTGTATAAAATTGGCAAAACCGTGTATCGATAATCAAAACCCTAGAATAACTTTCTCCACGGATAATTATGTAAACAGCCGTGTCGCTCTGTCAAAGATTTCTACACTGTTGTTTAAACAAACATCCGTGTGAATTTCGCATATTTCTACAATTACCGTTTGTACACGGTTTTTAGGTAAATATCCGTGTATGATTGCCCTATATATTTTTTTATATATTTTTTTTTCTGGGCTAGCCTCCAGTTTTGCTAGCTAGATTTGTTCAGTATTGAGATTACCCTCCAGTTTTTCAGATAATTTTGTCATCCAGTTTTCCAATTACAGCACAAAAATTATACTTAGCATTACAAAATTCATAAATTCAACTCCTTATTTACTATTACAGCACAAAAATTACTAAATTCACTAATAAAACATTACAAGAAAATGCTTACAAGAACATTACTAGAATTCACAAAAATTACTAAATTCACTAATAAAACATTACAAGAACATTACTAAATTCACTAATAAAACATTACTAATATGCATAAATTCATATTTTATTTAACACCTTACAAGAGCATGCTTTATCTTGGTTAGGTTCCAAAGAAATGAGGCAGACTAACTTTCAACTAATAAAACATTTTCTGAAAATTAAATTATGTTTTAGTCCCAAGTTTTTGGCGATGTAGAAATGGACACGTTGCAGTGTTCTTACGTTGTTGTTTAAATTCTTTCGCAAACCACATCTTATTCAAAGGGAGTTTGTGTAAGAAATTAAACAACAATGCACTGCCACATGCCATTTCTACACCGCCAAAAACTTGGGATCAAAACATGATTTAATTTAAAGAACATGTTTTATTATTGAAAGTTAGTTTTACCCATTTCTTTGGAACCTAACCAATAAAAAACATGTTCTTGTCAAGTGTCAAATAAAATATAGTGAAAATAAAAAGAAAATGAAATTCATCACATGCTGTCCATCGGAAAGTTCATCACAATCTGTAAATAAAAAAAATGATGAGTAAGTAAGCAACAATAAGTAACAGAAAATTAGAGGAAGAAACGGAAAATACATGCCAGAGATGAAGGAGATATTCATTCCAGAAGTGAAGTCCAGATGTAGGTTATCAATTATATCACATCGCTCGTCTTGATAGATGAGCTCCAAAGATAGCGACTTATCTTGATAGATAAGCGATCTAACATAATTGATAAACCTAAATCAAAATTCCAATTATTAACCGTGAAATGATTGTCAAAGTTGATCATAAGCAATATGTAAAGTGACCGGTCTTTCTCTCTTCCTAAGGTACGTTATACAGGAGAACCTACAATTTACCTATGAATTGAAAAAACTCTAACCTTTCCGTTTGTTGAATTACTTGATCAAAACGGCGCTGGAAGGAGAAGGCCTTTTATACGGCGCGGGAAGGAGAAGGCCTTTTATACCAAAACCCTACACTTTTCTACACGGATTTATACTTAACAAAACCGTGTACAATGTGCAGTGTATAAAATTGGCAAAACCGTGTATCGATAATCAAAACCCTACAATAACCTTTCTCCACGGATTATTATGTGAACAGCCGTGTAGCTCTGTCAAAGGTTTCTACACTGTTATTTAAAAAAAAATCCGTGTGCATTTTACATCTTTCTACACGGTTCTCGTCATAAATATCCGTGTAGCTCTGACATGGCTATCTACACTGTTAGTTAAACAATAATCCGTTTACAATTCCTGATAAACGTCCGTGTAGCTCTCTCAAGGCTTTCTTCACTGATTCTTTAATAAATATCCGTGTAATAGATCCCACAGATATTTCGGGCTTCCAAAAAATTACAATAGCACACGTTTTTTGTATAAAATTGTCAAATCCGTATACAATGTGCCGTGTACAATGACCATTTCTGTAGTAGTGCTGCTTAAAAATATTTTTAATGGGTACCTGCCATATATTTACTATTTAAAATATTTAACAAATATTATTAATTTAAAAGTCAAAATTGATTGATCGTCGACCTTATATGTTCAATTTCGCCTAAGATTCATTTAGTAAAATTTCACCTAAAATTAAAAGTTCCTAATTGAAGTGATTATTAAGTCATTTGTTTTTATTTTGAAGGGAGTAGTGCATATCATAATATCACAGTGAAAAATGAATTATTCGGGTTCGGTTAGGTGAGGTCAAAAATTCGTAATTCGGATATAATTTGGGTATAATTTGGGAATGATTCAGAATTATCGGACCATAGATCTCAGTCCTCTAAGGGAGCAAAAAAAAAGTTATGGAAAAAATTCGGACAAAATTTGTGAATAATTCGTAAAATTTGAGAAAAATTCATAAAATTCTTGAATTATTCGATAAAGTTCGATCAACCGAATAATTCAGTGTTCGGTTCGGCATCACCAAAAAACAAATTTTGTGAGTATGCACTGCATATGACAAAATTTTCGAGTCAGTACACTTAAAATATATAAAATTGAACTTGCTTTCTATGCAGCAAGCTTCTACATTGAACTTGCTCCAAACATTAGCTTTTTTTTATTCAATGTAAACATTAGCTTGTACATTGAACTTGAAGCTAATGTTTATTATTTATTTTGAGTTAGGCAATCTAGATTCTAGAGGCGTGATTTTATTCTAACCATGTTTCTTTCAGTCAAATCCGTTTACTTTCAATTCTTCATTGCATTAATTAATGAAGTTCATACTTAAAAAAAAAGTTAATTTTTCTCCTTTAGAAAAAAAAAAGTTAATTTTTTGAATTTTCATTTGAACTAAACTTGATCCTTGACTTTTCCAAGAAAAATCAAATTAGTTTTTTTTTCTTCTTATTTTGAAAACAGACTAAGTCTTTTCACCGAAATTTTTATTAATAGAATTTAAAAAAAAAACAAAACACCACTGAAATTGGGAAATTCGACAAATACCAGGGCCGCAGATTGACTTGGATGCCTCCAAAAACCTAAATATCAGTATGTTACAGTGCATTTTTTTGTTTTGGGAGGGCCTCCAAGTCAATCTGCAGCCCTGGTATTTTTCGAATTCTCCATAATTTGTAGGTTTTTTTTACCGTAGTATTAATAAAAATTTCAGTTCTTTTCATCAATTTTTTTTACTGATGTGGATTGATTTATTTGATAGATGAACTTTTGTTTGTCACCTTGATTACAATCAAGTATAAACAAAGGGTAATTTTTATTTAGCATGAAGCATTTTGTGAAGTTTATTTTATCATATATAGATAATTATAATAAAAGTTACACATATAAACTTTTATCTACAATGTTGTTAAAAGGATAAATAATTATTTAGTGTTGTTTAAATCAATTTATACTAAAAAAAATGAATTATAACCAAAACCGTAATAAGCATATTAATACTTGCGACAAAATTAAGTTAATCCACGTTAGCAAAAAAAAATATGATTAAAGAGACTAATCTTTTATTTTTATTATAGTTAAACTGATACAAATGAAAGCTTAAAGATTAACTTAGTTCTTTTGAAATAGTTTAAGGATCATTTAACAAAAAATCATTATTATTTCCATTGTTAGTATTATTGTCGATGCTACTTCATCACCTGCTTTTTAATTTTTTGGATGTGAAAACATAAATAATAAAGTAATCAAAATTTACTGTTATATATTTTCTTCACCACCAGTTCATGGTTTTTTTGTTTGTCCAAATTGCCCTTTTGGAGGCCCCTCGAACGTGCTAGGATGCAGAGAACCAGAATTAAAATAAACATGTTATGAGTTATGATAAGTGGCCCAAATTGTTGCTATCTCTCGAGAGATCCGAAACTTGGAGACCTGAATCATAAACGCTTTTAAAAGATTAATGACCACAATTTTTTTTTTTTGGCAGCAAGAGCCCCTGGGCCAATTTTATTAAACCTCAGTTGATAGTATACAAGCCTTAATTTGTGCATGAGTGCCGTAAAAACCTACCAAGTCTCATGCACATACAGAGTGCAGAAAAACACCAACACAGATATCGCTATGCTAATATGTGCCTATATGCAGTCCCGTAAAAACTGTCGTATAAACATCTCCCCATATCATCACCCCATCACCGTATGATAGTTCTCCAAACTGAAACACAAACCAGAGACCAACCAGATGACGGCATATATACATCAAAAAGCTATGCAACATCTAAAAACATAAAAGACCGATAACAAACTAGAAATAAAAGGTGATCATTAATTAAGGCGCAATTGATCAATTTATATGAAAATTTGCATCACTTTGTACCTAATTAAAGGGGACTATAATCATATATTTTAATTTGACTATCTACTTGTGTCACTTGCTGGTTATGTATGTAGTTTCATATATAACAAAACAATTATATTTACTATGCAATTTATATTTGAAATTTTGGTGTAAAATAGATGGAGATAATTAAATATGGAGGCTATTCAATAGGGATGGATAGTAGTCCCGGAAGGATCTTGTTCTTTTGTTCAATTAATTAAGAGAATATTTTTTTTATTTCTTTCATTCAAGTCGCACTTCATTACTCTTGTAAAATTAATATTTATTTAAATGTTGAAATGCCTATTGACTTGGTCCGGAAATTAAAAAATGGCAATTCTTTTTTTTTTTTTTGTCTTTTTTCATTTATTTCCTTGTTTATTATCGAAAATTTAATAATGAAAGGGAAAGGAATTAAGTCGATTGAGATTGCTAAGAAGATTTACGGAACTTGGCTTAAGTGAGCACATCAATTTATTTAGATTTCACGTAAATAAGAGGGAGAATGATACGAACTGGAGAAAAAAGAAGGGCGGACTTTGATGGAGAGTTAGATACAGTCTAATTAAATCTGAGCCGTAGATGAAATCCGACGGTAGAAACCTTTAAACTCAAAAGTTACGTTAATGCATGCAGTACCAACTAAGTGCACTTGCTAATCATTGAGGTTTTCACTTTAATTAATTTTGATCAAAAGATTAATATGTCTTTCAATGAAAAGGCTTGCTCAATTTAATTTGCTTTATCTTGATTTCATCCAAATACTTAAGTCTAAAATTAAATGAATCAACAGAAAGTTTCCAAAATTAGCATTTCTTTACACTTGTCATTTTTTTTTCTTATTCTACGGAGAAGAATTCATTTTAAGATCATTTGCTAATTGTAAAGTTGTATTATCATATATAGCTATATATATATATATATATATACTTATCTATAAATATTATAAAACACTCCAAATATGTAATATTCATTTGATGTGCCGACCTCATTTTAGCATTATTGAATTATATTTATTAATTTTCGACATCGCTATTAGCAGATTCAGTTTTTACCTGATAGAAGACTGCAGTTTTGTAGTAGCTAGTGTTAGCTATGCCCTTTGACAGTAACAACTAACAAGTGTCCTTTATATAGATAGATATGATTAGTTAGTTTTCTTTGAATTTTAATTAGTTTGCAACTAATACTGATTTTGTATTATTGAGATATTTGATATATTATAGAGTTAGATTGGATAAATGTGTCATGAGTTTTTATCATTATAAACGGAGACGTAACTGGAGAAGAGAATTAGGTGACTGTTCATTGACGAGTTCAGTAGTTTGTTAGGAGTTTGTTAGGCCAGCTCAACGCATTACGCTGACATGGCACTCCGAGAATAGTTATATTGATTCCTTAATCAGTTTTCTTAATTTCTTTTACATATGTTGCATCGCCTATAAAAGGCAAAGACTCCTGTGGAGTTATATCATGAAATTAGTGAATGAAATAGACAAATTGCTTTGAGCGTTCATTCGTTGGTCATTTGTCAGACACTTCTCTTTTATCCGATTCCTTCAATATACCATATCCAATTGATTCTAGTAGATCTATCCTGCATTCGAGACCTAGGCTCGTTGCAGGAGCTTTCATGCATGGGAACTTCCAAGGTCCTTATCATCACCTTTTTCGTCGCTTTCTCCATCTCTGTTGCTTTTTCAAATGAAGCACACAAGCAAGCTCCGAGTGGAAGAGTCGGATCTGGATTTGAAACTCCAATGCGACCAGCTCAGATCCAAGATCCTCTCCTTAGGTCCTCCTCTTTTCCTTCTATCTCGCCTCTTTCTCTTTTTATGTTATACTTGTACACTTTAATATTTTTCAGGCTTCATGCTAGGTTTTCTTGCTAGATTCCTTAGAAAAACATAAAAGATAACCAAGTTAAGTACCAAAGTCAATATCTAAGACAATTTTCAATAGTGCAAAAGCAGTGGCATTTTGGTTCACTACCACAGAAGTACTGCAGATTTCTATTGGGTTAAAACTGGATCTACTAATGGATTCCCTACCTGTAGAGACCAATACGATAGAAGAGACACAAATACTTCTAGAGGTTGCGCACCGTTAGTAGTTTAATATTCTACTATCGGTACAAATTAAGAACATTACCGACATCCTCTATCAATATTACATTATTTAAAGACAAGAAATGTGATTATCCTATCGGTAATGAATCATTTACCGGTACAAGATTTTTTTTTTTTATTTCATTCATAAAATTAGCCAGCGCCCCCAATTTGCTAGCCAAATTCATCATAAACAAGCATATATAGATACAAAAAACAACATAAACCAACATGCATCTTCCTAAAGTAGTGATCTTCTACCTACCAAAAAAATAGTAAACAAAGTTCAAAAAATATAAATTTGGTCTCCAAGTATATTTTCATATGATAATATTGTTGAGCGGTTTGGATCGACTATTTAGAGTTTGAAGACAGAGATATGAATCCAATGCACGAAACGATATACACATTGCAAAGTAACATAGCCTCACCCATAAAATTTTACTATCATAAAACATAAACATGCATCTTCACATAGAAACAAAAGAAGAAGACCTACACATCTTCATAAACAAAATAAGAGGACAAACATACATCTTCATAAAAAAAAAGAAACATACCTAAGGACAACATACTTGCAGCTAGCTGCAACAATCCCTTTTCTTCTTCAACGTCATGCTGCGGCGTGGCCCAATAACAGCCACTCTTATCTTTTGGAGCTTACGGCTGCTGTGTGGCGTCTCACTCGTAGGTGGCTTTTTCTCTTCTTGGCACGAGGTTTGGGTGCTGCTTAACTACTAGAGAGTTCAGAGAGAGGCAAATATGGCAAAGTTCTACGTCCTCTGTCAGCAATAGTAAATCCTGGAGGGATTTCAAGATCTTGGGGTAGTATTCGTTCATCCTTCACCTGAACTTGATCATTGAAAGTTGGAACGTCTGTAGTCCCTAACGGCATTTAGAGAGGGATGAATAGGGAGTACGTCTTAAAGACTCTTGGACGTTTTTTGGTTAAACCCTCTAAACTAACAAGTCAAACAAACAACAAGAAAGCGTGTACAAATAAAATTAAATATAGTAGAGTTAGAGAAATTTGACATGCAAAGATATACAAGTAAATATTTACAAATCAGATAACAAACAAGGAAGCTAGCAAGAAAACCTAGCATGAAGCCACTCCTCTCGAGCTTCATTTGCAAAAGCAACAGAGATGGAGAGAGCAACGAAAAAGGCGATGAGAAGGACCTTGGAAGTTCCCAAGCATGGAAGATCCTGCGACGAGCCTAGGTCTTGAATGCAGGATAGATCTACTAGAATCAATTTGATAAGGTAAATTGAAGGAATCGGATAAAACAGAAGCGTCTGACAAATAACCAAAGAACGAACGCTCAAAGCAATTTGTCTATTTCATTCACTAATTTCATGATACAACTCCACAGGAGTCATTGCCTTATATAGGTGATGCAACATGTAAAAGAAATTAAGAAAAATGATTAAGGAATCAGTATAACTATTCTCGGAGTACCATGTCAGCGTAATGCGTTGAGCTGGCCTAACAAACTACTAGACTCGTCAATGAATGGTTCACCTAATTCCCGTCTTCGTTTATAATGGTAAAAACTCACACATTTATTTAATCTAACTCTATAATATATCAAATATATCAATAAAGTAAAAATTAAATAACATTTTTAAAAAGTCTTAAAATTTATTTTACAATATGAATTAATAATGTGTAGACAATTATACTCTTTCTTTTTCTCTCTCTTTCTGTTTGAGTTCTCTCTGTGGCTCCAAACCCACCTCTCACTCCAAACTGGCCAAACTCACAAATTTTGGAAAAGAGAAAATATAGTCAGACGGTATTTAGAAAATATTAGTAAAAACAAAATGTGTACCAAGAGTTGTGTCCATTTTTTCTCAGTAAGACTGTCGGAGATTTAGTAGCTAGCCATCTATACAATAAGAACAATAATACAAAATCAGTATTAGATGCAAATTAATTAAAATACAAAGAAAACAAACTAATCAAATCTATCTATATAAAGGACACTTGTTACTGTCAAAGGGCATAGCTAACACTAGCTACTACAAAACTGCATTCTATCAGGTAAAAACTGAATCTGCTAATAGCGATGTGGAAAATTAATATATATAATTCAATAATGCTAAAATGAGGTCGGCACATCAAATGAATATTACATATTTGGAGTGTTTTATAATATTTATAGATAAGTATATATAGCTATATATGATAATACAAATGTACAATTAGCAAATGATCTTAAAATAAACTCTTCTCCGTAAAATAAGAAAACAATGACACATGCAAAGAAATTCTAATTTTGGCAACTCTGTTGATTCATTTAATTTTAGACAAAACTATTTGGAAGAAATCAAGATAAAGCAAATTAAATATTTGAGCTAGCGTTTTCATTGAAAGATATATTAATCTTTTGATCAAAATTAATTAAACTGAAATACCTCAATGATTAGCTATCACAAAATGATTTTAATATGTTAGCAAGTGCAATTAGTTGTTACTGCTTTTAAAGAAGGTAGATGATCCTTGTTTGTTGGCATAGTAAATATAATTGTTTTGTTATATATGAAACTACATACATAACCAGCAAGTGACACAAGTAGCTAGTCAAATTAAAATATATGATTATAGTCCCCTTTAGGTACGACCGTACAAAGTGATTCAAATTTCCCTATAAATGGATCAATTGCGTCCTAAATAAGGTGTAATCTAGATATAGCCATTTTATGGTTTAATTGAATCCCTCCTCTCTCTCTCTCTATATATATATAATATCAAAACGTTTTTATATATAGAGTGGCTAATATATGGTTGGGCTTATGCAATTATGAGTTTCCTAACTATTCCTTGATTACCTTTTTGTCTATTGTTACAGTTATGGTCAGATAACCTGATTACCACCTCAAATTTCAATTTATCAGATTAATTATGGCACTCCTAAGTGGCCTTGCTGGGTACACACTGAGGTTTGTTCTCTTCCTACAGTCTAGTACTTGTCTAACACTACATAGGAAAAGGGTTCAGGTTGGGCTATTATTTAATATTAAAATAAATTTTTAGGCAGGGATCAACCTACCTAGAGGTGAAAACAGAGTGGATAATATCCGATATGTATTCGAAAAATTAGATATGGATATCGGACATTCGAACATCCATGTGGATACAGATACTGATATGATTTTACGTTTGAATTATACGTATCCGAATATATAGTAGATTTACACTATATAGTTTAATATATATTATGAAAAAAATTATATATGTTATTTATCATTATAATTTGATAAATATCATTAACTTTGATATTTTTTAATAATATTTATATTTTTTTTAAATATCCGATCCGATTAGTATCCATATCCGTATCCGTCTAATATTCGATCCGTATTCGTATCCGAAAAGTAAAACAGATATGGATATGATTTTATCCGCTCCGTATCCTATCCTGGCCCTTTTCATTTGAAAATAATAATGTGTTTATTCGAACCACTTGGTTGCATTGTTGAATACAATGTATATAATAGGCCTTGTGTTTTTCTTAATATGTATACTACATCTAATGGATTAATTAAGAATTTACCCGGTTTACAAATAATTATAATCAAGCACAAAATGTTGTGTTAAATCTTAACCTGACAAACTAGAAGATAGATCCAAGAGAGTTTTAACAGTAGAGTACCCCGCGCACAAGGGAATCTTTTAGAATGATTCTCTAATTAGTGGCTGAGACTAAATCTCAAACTTTGTACGAATCTCGCTTGATACCATTTATTCGGTGTATAGATTAACAACTAAAACCAATGGTTTCATCTTGTACGAATCTCAAACCGAAGATTCGTTGATCGAAAAAGATATATCCTCGCTTGATACTATTTATTCTTATTGAAAAATTTAAAAGTCAGTACTTTTATATTATTTATGCATTATTATCTTAAAATACAATTAACATCTCAAGCAAAGCTAGGGTGTGTTGTGCTCACGAAAGACTACAACAAACATGACCATCAGCGACCGGAATTCTGGTCGCAGAAACTTATGTCGCCGGTCGCTGATACTCTTTCCGGTCGCTGAAAGACCGGTCGCTGTAAGCTTTGTCGCTGAAAAACTTTCTGCGACCAAAGGTAACGGTCGCTGATACCTAAAACCGGTCACAGATAATCAAATTATCATAGACCAACTATAACGGTCGCTGATACCGGGCCAAAGCGGTCGCTGAAGGCTGTGGGCGCCAGTCGCTGAAGGTTTCGTCGCCGAAAAAATTCAATTTCATTTTTTTTAATTTTTTGGGGTCTTCAGCGACCGGCGTTTTCAACGATCGCTGATGCCGGTCGCTGAAGCATCGTTTTGTTGTAGTGAAACAAGACGAATTTAAACCGTTGAAACCGATCTACTTTATGAGTGATGCGTATACATGCAAAATTTTAAAAATTTCGAATTTATTTAGCACAAAATCAACTGGTAAAAATATGACTTTGTACATGCAAAAAAATGAAGTTTCACAAGTTATTTTAATACATTTCATTTTTCATCAACTTTTGACCGCTCGACTTTGTATGTACTAAATGAATTCGAAAATTTCCAAATTTTGCATGTACATGCATCACTCGTAAAGTAGATCAGTCTCAACGGTTTGGAGTTGCCTCGTTTGAAGTCAATTCAATAGATTTTAGAATTATGCTCACCAAATCATTTGGTGAACACAACACACCCTAAGATTGCTCATAACATCTCACTATATATGCGTACACATAAACATCTAGCTAGGAAGCAAAACAATTGTCTTTTTGGTTTGTTATTGTTCAATTATCCAATTACATCTCTATATATATATAATAGAATTTTGCATCAAAAGTATTCAATACAAGGAGCACATATCAATCCAAAGTATATATTCAAATAAAGAGTAAATTGGTCATTTGTTTTAGTTATAGGCTATTAATACTTTAATAGATCAAATGGTGATCAATTAAGGGATAAAAAAAACAAAGTCAAATTTAATGAGGATATAGAACAAATATGTGACACGATTATCTATGATATATAGATGCATGAGAGAGTACATGGATAAGCATCTTTTGTTCATTTCTTATATTCATCCTTTCAGATTTACTAATGTAAACTACTGAAGAACTTGTTTTGTAAAATCTATTTTCAAGGGTTTGCTGGAGAGATATCGAAGTAAAATACAATTATAATTAAATGATTCCACATGCAACCTTTTCATCTGAAAATTTACCAGAGCAATAAACTGGTAATAAGCAATCGGGGACTTGCTCTGGAAATTTAGCACTTAACCCTGATATTTTTCACAAAAATGCAACAGTTGTTTATTTTGCTTCAGATGTACATTAATTGACCATTTGTTTTTTTTTCCTCCTGTTCTTTGTAATTAACCTGTAACTTCATTTCATGGTAGTGATAAAAAGATGAAACCATTGGTTTTAGTTGTTTTTCATCGTATCTGTAATCCGATTAATATCTCACCAATGATTACAGAAAAGGCTAGTGAAATTAAATTGGATATTAAATTATTTAAGTTGATATTAATTTAGCTACATTGAATTTCAACCAAATTTGCTTATTCACTGATTGATGAATCCAAGATTTTTATCAATTCTTGATTGATTTGTACAATTACAGAGAGCCCTATTTATAGGGAATAATTAGCCTCTAGTTTACATCAACTAACTATGGTCATACTCTTTAATTAGAGTTCTAACAGACAATCATCATCCTAACAACCACTAATCTGTTTGTTACAGTAACTAACTTTCTAACAACCATTTGCTAATCAAACGTGCCTAAAAGCTACAGCTTGTCTTCTGTGATTGTCTCTCCAGTATAGCTCTATTAACTCGTTCACACACCACCTTTCTCTCTCTATCTCTCTCTCTCTTTCTCTCTTGATTACAAGCACGACCCCCACCCCCGCCCCCTCCTTTTCTTTTTCCTTTTTTTGAAATACAATACTTTCTATCTCACCATTCCCCATCGACTATGCACCCGAAACACACTTTGTTATTCTTCGCTCTTACAGTCTGGTTTCTTCTCTATAACTTAGGCCTCTCAGCTAAAGCTACCAAGCTAAATCCACACCGACATCTAACCGTAAGTAAGGTCCTTTCCTTCTTCAATATGTTTCCTATTTCTTAAGCAAAAACACCAATACTTTTGTTACTTCTTACTTATTACGTACCATTTTTCTTCATGTTGTTCGATCCAACCTTAATTAGTGCATATATCAATCTCTAATTTAATTTTCACGTTATGATATAACTGATTTTTCTTAATTGAATATTGATAGAAAGATATAGTGTTTCCATATATGGTGGTTCTGTCATATATACGTATAGTATATCTTGAAATTTGTAGTTCTGATTTCTTAACTCATATTCACATCTAAACGAAAAATACTTACTTGAAATCATTGTACATGGAGAATTAATAATGGAATCATTTTTTTTGTTGGCTAGACATCGAATGAAGATCAAAATGGATACCATAGACTGCTACAAATTCAAAGATCTCATGCAAGAGCACGTGCCATGATTAAACGAGCAGCCAATTCCACAGAAAAGAATTCAACATTAATTCAAAATGAATTGGGGGTGTCTATTACTCGCATCTACAGAAACCATGCTGCCTTTCTTGAGTAAGCTATCTAATTGTTGTATCTAAGTATTGTTCTGTTCTTAAGTCGATTATGATTTACAGAACACGTGTACTTAATTTTTTGCTATAATGGTATAACATGTAACAACGTGATTTAAAGAATAAATTTCTTGATTATTTTTATATCAATGGTTGGAGAGGTGGAAAGGAACATAGGTTAGAAAATATGACAGTATGCATTATTTCTCTTCAATGGACAAACCTAGACAAATCAATTAATATATTAATCAATGATATTATGTTCAACCATTTATATGCTCCTCTAAATTCTAAAAAAGAAGAGGTTTAGGAAAGACCGTGAAGAATGCATTTGCTAATATGGTAGACTAAAATATAAATCGGACCATGTACATAATTTTGTTATGTGAATCCAATTTCAGCTGAATTTTCAGCAGAAAACGTACAAGACATGCATGGTAGTGTCAAATGAGTTGTTGTCGGAGGGACAATATACAGGAAATAAGTGGAAACCATATAATCACTGTAATATATACATATAATCCTCTTACATTTAATAGCTCACACAAATGTATATTGTTCGCCGTTGGAATTTTGATTCTGATTGTTATATATCCTGCAAAATGTTATGTGATTTAGCCCTTTCTTTGTGTGTGCTTAAAAACCTGAAACAATGCTGCATTTTGGCTTGTAGGAGCTATAAACAAATGGAGAAAAGATTCAAGGTTTATGTGTACGAGGAAGGAGAGCCACCGATAGTACACCGTGGGCCCTGCAAGGACATCTACTCCATTGAAGGTCGGTTCATCGAACAGTTGGAGATGTTGCAGCCACGCCAAGCAGGGGTTCGGACATGGGACCCAAATCTAGCCAATGCATACTTCTTGCCCATCAGTGTCCTTGATATGCGTAAATATATTTATGAGCGCCACCCTCATAGCTATGGCCCTCTCATTCGCACATTTGAAGATTATATACAAGTTGTGAAGAGAAAACACCCCTTCTGGAATCGAACTGGAGGCGCTGACCATTTCATGCTTGCAGGACATGATTGGGTATAATTTGAGAATCTCTATTTCTTATTCCATGATTGGTTTTTGCCATATTTATTGGCTGGTACTGTCTTTGCAGAGATGAAATTTGTTCAATTGTGATGTAAATTTCTGCAAAGATAGACAGACATTTAAAGATCATTCTGCTTTTGTCAATTATAATTTAATACATTTTACTTAGTATTAATTATTTAAATATATTACCAATATACATTTAAAGATCATTTGCTTTTGAACAATATTCGATGGGCAGTTCGGCACGTAGTCTGGAGTGCGTTATATCTATAATTAATTGTGATATCTTATAATGTAATTCAGCCTAACAAAATAATTCCAGGGACCTTATATCACCAAGGAAATTCCAGAACTCTACTCAAATTCAATCCGTGCACTTAGCAATGCCAACACTTCCGAGGGGTTCATCCCGAGCAAGGACGTTTCCGTCCCTGGGATAAATCTTTATGATGAAAGCATGCCTGTGCAACTAACCGCAGGTCCGCTCCCGAGTCTGGGGAATCGCACACTCCTTGCATTTTTCGCCGGAGGGCGTCACGGGCGAGTGAGAGAAATTCTCTTTGAGCACTGGAAGGATCGGGATCTTCAACTCTTCCCTGTGTATGAGTATTTCCCAAAGGGACTTGATTATTATTCATTCATGATGCGGTCTCGATTTTGTCTGTGCCCCAGCGGGTAATCTCCATTGTATCTTCTTCATTAATGTTCATGATATAACAAAAAAGATCGACAATGGTTTTATATCATACGATATTTGGTATTGAGGTATAAACTGCAGAAATGCAAAACTTCTTAATTAAAAAGTTTGCGTCTATATATTAATCTCTCCAATATGCATGGGCATACATGCATAGACATTTAATGCTGCATATAATCAAGAGACCAAATGACCAAAAGCAAAGACATTTAGTTGAATAAAAATAGATCAGTAGTAATATACTACCAAGTTGTAAGTTGAAAGTCCTAGGGTTATTAAACTCAGTTCATAAACTAACTTGGAAAAATGATTGAAATTTTCCAATCTAAAAGGCTAGTTTATATAGTTTGATGGGCATTAAACAAAATTTTATGTCATTGATCAAAACTAATTGTAGCCCCTTGTTTGAATTTTTACAATAACAGATTTGAGGTCTCAAGCCCTCGGATCGCTGAGGCAATTTGGGCAGAGTGTGTACCAGTTATCATCTCCGAAGGTTATGTGCTTCCTTTTAGTGACGTGCTACAATGGAACGAGTTCTCAATTTCGGTATCAGTTGCTGATATACCGAACCTCAAAGACCTGCTAGCAGCAATACCAGAAGAGAAGATCGAGAGACTCAGAGAAGGCGTGAAGGCCGTGAAGAGGCATTTTGTGTTAAACCAACAGCCTATGCGATTTGACATGTTTAATATGATTTTACACTCTGTGTGGCTGAGGATACTAAATCTCAATCTAAGATAAATACAAAGCAAGTGCAAATGTCTGTATTTCAAAATATAAATATGGTGCTATAGGATTACGACCTTGATTAATTTACAGTTCTTTCACACAATTCTCAAATTGTTATGTTCAATTTCATTAAGATCCTTATCTACAATGATTTTATTTTTTTGTTAAGCATTTGCATTATCAATATATAAATTTGCACGCCTCGATGCATGCAATAATTTCCTGCATCTCTTATTCGTTTCATATGCTTCTTATTGAGAAGAGAATCATTTTCGTGGTTTTTCGGAAAAAAAAACACCACCGTATTATTGGAGGTTTATCCACCGTATCAATGATACGGTTGGTAGTCTTTTCTAAAACTTGCTCCTAGAGCTGCATCCTCTATCAAATGCTCGCAGTTAAAGTACCAGTAACCAGCCGAGAGCTCGAAGATGCCATACTGTGCAATTTTGTCAAAATATAACTAACCAATCTTATGGTACTAATAAACCTTGAACAGTAGACCCTAAATCCAAAACCAATCTACTAATACATTTAAAATCAAAATCAAAATCAGAAGAGAATAAAAAAATTTACCCGGAAGCGAACAGATGGGACCACAGAAATTAATAATGAGGACTAGCGGTCAAAATGGCAGTCAAAATGAGTAGTGATTTCTCTCTCTACCACTGGAACAATTTAAACAATAATTGGTTGAAATTGGTACCGTAGAAAATATAGTTATATTTTTGTCAAAATGGTCCAAATCTAATTAATTAATAATTTGGTATTAATTTGATACTACCGGAAATCCTAAACCTACAACAAAATTTGGTATTAATTTGATACTACTTTGGTGCCATTTGGAACAATTTTGGTAATTGTATGAATTAATAATTATACCATAAATTCTAAAGGTACAACAATTTTTTGTATTAATTTGATACTACCGTAATAACCTAAACAGAAAGTTTGATACCGTTAAATCCTAATTTGGCATCAATTTTATACAACAAAATTTGGTTTTAAAGTTGATACCGTAAATCCTAAAACTACCCTACATTCTAAACTCTAAACTCTAATCCTATCTAAAACTACTACTAAAATAAAAATTGAAACGAGAAAAATAAGAAGAAAACTTATCCGCAATCGAAGGGATTAGACGCGAAATGAATTTTGATTTCTCTCTACCATACCATTTTTATAAAATATCATGTTAAAAAATATAAAATTTTATCTCGAAGTATATTTTAATATGAATATCATATTGAGCGATTCAGATCGTGTGTTTAGACTTGGAAATTAGAGATAAAGAAGTGGAATGTGATTGGGGCATTGTGAGCCCTCCTTATATATATATATATATATATATATATATATATATATATATATATATATAAACAACTTACTTACATAATTCAAGTTATTGGTGTTGTTATACAATCAACGGTTAACGATTTGGTGCATAATGAATCACATAATTCAAGTTGCAGTATGGATTTCCATGAATAAAATCCTTGATGAAAATTTTTGTTACGACTACTAATAAATCAAATCAATAGAATTCTTTACTAACAGCGACTTGGATGTAGGGCTCAAATGCCCCATTATTTCATGCTCCAATCGTACTCTAACATCTTTATCTTCATCAAAGTTCAAACAGACGATCCGAACCGCTCAACATGATATCCACGTTAAAATATGATTGAAGACCATATTTTATATTTTTTGAAATTTTTTTACTATTTTTTAAAATAGGTCCAAAATCATTATTTTTAGATGGTCCACAATTTCCTGAAAAATAGTGATTTTGTACCTATCTTAAAAAATAGTAAAAATATAATTCAAAAAATATAAAATTTAGTCTCCAATTATATTTTAACGTGGATATCATGTTGAACGGTTTGGATAGTCTGTTTGAACTTTGAAATTTATCTAATTATATTTTAATGTGGATATCATGTTGAGCGGTTTGAATATATAATCTGTTTGAACTTTGAAATTGAAGATAAAGATGTTGGATAACGATTGGAGCATGAAACAATGGGGCATTTGAGCCCTCATTTTTTTCATATATTTTTACATAGTGACATGCAATAATTAACACCGATATTAAAAGAAGATAAATAAAGCTATCTCAACAAATACACTCAAAATAAAATAAAAGTTACCAAAAATCAGAAACAAATCTATCTCTTCATCTTTTTGCACTTGACCCAGAGAAAAATAAAAGAGAGCAGTCTGTATCCAACAATAAAACCCAACATGACCCAGATATTGCTCCATCTCTGTGCCTCCTTCAAACCATACTGCTTCACAAACATTCCTCCATTTATAACACAACCGGATGCCTCCATTTCCAAGCACTCTCTCCTCCCCTTCTGGCCGCCGTACTCGTTCAAGACGAATGCCTCGAACGGGTACTTAAACAAGCTTAAATAGTGCATGAAGATCCAATACTTGGGTATGTTATCTTTGGAGATAAAGTAGCCGGAGAAGAGGAAGAAAGACCCCATCAAGCCGGCAATTACCGAATTGCCCATGATAAAGTTTGGCACGATGGCACTGAAACAGGCGACAAACGAGTTCGCCATTAGCATGACCATCCATACTACCAGAGAGAAATAGAGGAACCTGTCAATTTCTGTTCTGAGACCCACAAGCCAATATACTGGTACGGTGTACAGAAGTGCACCGGCTAGTAGGAACGGTAGAAAGACCAATGCATTGGCTATGACATAAGAAGAAACTCTGTATGCACCTCTAGAGGTCTCCCTTTGTAAGATCCTCTTCTCTTGTAGATATACTGGTAACCCCTCGGTTGTAGAAGACAGAAGGAAAGTGAGGCTAAATGCGAAAAACCCTAGCCGTGCTTGGATGTTTGTAACATTTATGAATATTGTACCAAGCCCAATACCGGCTAACAGAGATTGTACCATCCTAGCTACGAATAGCTGCCTTGTTCTTAACACATTTTTAAAGAACCTCTCTGCAAGAATTAGTACCTCGCCGACATGAGAATTTGCATAGACAACCCGATCATGATCGACTTTAACATGCCTTGATATTTCGGTATCATGCCTTTTTCCCATATTTTCCTCCAATTCTACAATTTTAGAACCAGACATTGTATCCATTGCAAATTCTAGCACATTGACATGGGTAGGTATGACATGACCTAACTCTACCAGCCGGGCCTCCATTGACCCAATCGAACCTTGGTGCCGCACCGTACCATCATTGACTAATATGATTTGATCAATCAATTCGAGGATCCGATAACCGGGTTGATGTATTGTTAGAACAATGGTTTTTCCTTGTGCCGAACCCATGGATTTCAGCATTTTAACAATTTGCAATGCTGAAACTGAATCCAAACCAGAAGTTGGTTCATCGAGTAATAGCACTGCCGGGTCATGTACCATGTCTACCCCAATTGAAACGCGCCGCCTCTCTCCGCCTGAAATACCACCATTTGATCCACTAATAGTAGAGCCCGCCACGTGTGACAAACCCAATTGAGCCATTAATTCACGAACCCGGTCTACGGCCTCGCTCTTTGTGGCCTTTAGCCTTAGACGTGCACTGTACAATAAAGACTCTTCAGGGGTTAGCAAGGGAAAGAGTACATCGTCTTGGGTCACATGGCCAGAGATGCGTCTGAACCGAGAGACCTCCATCGGGCTACCATTGACAAGAATTTCACCAGATACATTGCACGGGCGAATTGCACCAGCAAGAATAGATAACAGTGTGGTTTTGCCAGCCCCGCTCGGGCCCACAATCGCTACCAATTGACCCGGTGGCGCATTGCATGTTACATTTTTAAGAATGGCCGGTTGTCGAGAGGAGGCATTGGGAACATAATAAGAGATCGACTTCGTTTCGATTCGGTACCGGGTTTTTCGGGATTTCATCAAAGAAGGAGAATCCATAAGGAGATTGTTAGTTTCCAAAGGAGAAAAAAATGGAGGATGGTGACGGGGATGTAAGGGAGAAAAAATGGGGTGGTGAGAAAATTAAGAGAGAAAAGGCAAGAGAGGGTGAGCTAACACACCAAACTAAGGTTTGTGTGTGTGAGGTGCATGTGTTGAGAGGTGATGATGAGTGCTACATGGCATTCTATTATCGAATGTTGGAAACAAATAGGGGCTGTGACGTGTGAGGAGGCTTGACTTGGGAGCTTTGCTTCTCTAACCAACAGCATAATTATATTAATAATTGGGTTGTTTGCCTATGGGCTTGTTTGATTGTATAGTAGCTAGGTTATATAGTTCGTATGAAATGCAGAAATTAAAACGTAAAATATAATACTTAAGCTAACAACCAAGTTTCGTAATATTTTATATATATGGATATATTTTGAAACTATGATTAATTATGATATATAGTAGGTTAGGTATTTTGATTGTGTACATATATAACAACTTACAATCATTATTTTAAAATTAAACTATTAATATTTAGTCCCGCTACCTAATATCGGTAATATATAAACCTAATTAAATACCATCGATTCCAAAACCTATTGAATCAGCTTCAAGTTATTAATAATTTAATATTTAATCATTGGTACTTGAATTGAAAAAAATAATATTTGGTAATTAATCAAGCCCCTGTCATTTCTCAATTGGATACTAATTGCCTGTATGGGATAGTTCCTAGTTAGATTCAAAGATTTCCCAAAGGAGCAATTAGTAAAATTTAAGTTGGTGTTATTTGGCTTGTGACATGGTCACAAGACAAATAAGAAAGTATATATGGTGCAACCAATTTGCTGATGAGCTACAACCAAACATTGGCCAACTTTTTTTTTAGAATTAATTTTGGGTTGGTTGGTATATATATGTGGCCTAACCCCTTTCTATTCTCTAACTCAAATACACCAATTATGTGTTCTTTTCTTAATTAATTGGGTATAAGTTCAAGTACAATTGCTCGAGTTAATTTATATGCATATAACTAGAAACTAAATCTATTAATTAATCATTTCATAATTTTTTTATTACATATAATGCGATAGTGTCCTTTTGGCAAGCACACACAGACATACTGATATTGTATATTATTATTAATATTGCAGTTAATATTATAATTATAATAATTATTATTTTTATTATTATTTATTGAATTGTATTGACCGATGTAGCATGGGCATTATTAGAAAAGCAACACTCTTGTTTCATCGAAAATTAAATACAAAATTATATGTCATTTTATGGTATCGTGTCAGTGTCACTTCAGACATTCTAATTAAGTAAAAGAAAAACTTATAGATATTGTAAAAAGAAAAAGTATCTCACCTGTCCTGTGGGATATCATGCATTGTTAAAAAATGAAACTAACCCTATCTAATTAAGATGAGATAATTTTTTTAATAACTTCACTAATAGAACCAATTTTTTGGTGTTGTTCAAATTTGGATCAGACTCAGATCCAGTCACAGCCTGTACTTTCTAGGTTTCATCACAGAAACTTGTTTTGTGGAATGTCATTTTATTTATTTTTTAAATTTGTAATGGAGCAACTAACTTCCTAGGTATTCTGGTTTTCAAATTCATGTTTTAGATTTTTTTTTAGCAACAGTTAATGTAGAATCACCATAAATGTTTAATAATAATTTCTCCATTCAATTCTTATTTAGTTTTGGGATCCTGTTTACAACATTTTACTACCGTTGGATGGGCTAGGAACAAATTCATAGAAGCCATTCAACATTTTTTCAGAACAATTCTACTGTTCATCGATTTAATCATACATTCATTCAGTATTTTTTTTTTCACATTTACCATCAACAAAATCTTCCAATTCAAAAAGAAAAAGAAAAATGTAACTATATTTTACATCATTTAATTAGTAGTATATGACAATTTTGGTTCAACATTAAACTTTTTTAGACTTCAGACATAGTTTAATTAAATTCAATGGTTCAAAATTTAAATCATTCGATGGAAAAACTGACCAACTTATAATTTGGTCCACTTTATTTAGATAGATGATAAAAAAATCTACAATTTTTTTTTTATCCAAACAATATTATCAAAGAATATCATATGAATATCTACCTTAAAAAATGAATGTAGATCAAAACTATTTACTTATTAAAACTTCACCTCATCAACTTGTCACCAACCTCCATATTAGGAAGTAATTAATTAGAACCTAAAATAAAAACAAAAGGCAGAGTACAATAGATGAAGTGAGATACAAGAACAAATCAAACAACAGCAGACATTTAATAACAACTAAATATAATTTGAACTCTTAGTTAGTGTCTCATTTGAAATATCTTTTTTTCTCTAAAAAAGAAACACGCATTAGTTGATTTATTTTTCTTGTAAGAAAGGGTTACTTGAAAAAAAAATTGGTGGTTACCTCTATATTTTGTTATGATTGAGTTAAATAACACCTCACACATATCTTTGTCTACCAGATTAATTAGTGAGTACATATTAGAGCTTTTGTTTATTACTATTAACTTCAATATTAAAATTCTATGAAGTATGGATTGGCTGAGAACTTGCTCTATAACTTGGCCATGTTAATATCTATTTTGGATTATCCAAACTTATTGCTCAATGTTTTTTGGAATAGACATTCTTACTTTTGAGCTAATTGTTTATGTAGCATGGTCCTGCTCTATTATTTAGCATTGTTGATAATATGTTCCAACTATATATTAAAGTGTCATCCGACAACTTGATTATATATGAGTGAGTCTATGTTACTATGCATATCACGGGTTGGTTCGTAATACGGATTAATATTTTTGTTTTCAAAATTCTAATGGTCGATCCGAACCGTATTTTTGTGTTTTGCTCTGCGTTAGGACTATATATCCTTACTTTAGAACTGCATTACAACTGTCTCTTTTCAGCTGTAAGTTAACTTGATTTTATGATAATGAAATGGGCAATCTATGCCTTTCTAAAAAAAAAAATTGGTCGATCCGAACCGTTCAACATGATCCCCATATGAATATGTACTTGCAGACCAAATTTTATATTTTTAGAATTTTTTTAATATTTTTTAAGATAGGTACAAAATCACTTAATCTGGAAATTCTGGACCATAAAAAAAAAGTTATTTTCTGCCTATCTTTAAAAATAGTAAAAAAATTCTAAAAATATATAAAATTCGGTCTGTAAGTATATATTCATATGAAAATCATGTTGAACGGTTCAGATCGACCGTTAGAATTTTGAAAACAAAAATATTGATCCGTATTACGGATCAAATCGTGCTACGCATAGTACCATAGAGTCACTCATTATATATATATATATATATATATATATATATATATATATATATATATATATATATATATATATATTGTTGTAATGCAAGGGGGCTTGATCAACCAATTAGAATAAGGTATGGCCGGTTACCCAAACGAAGGCTCAAAATGGTTTGTTACATGTGCGCTGTCGCCCATCTCAATGTGTATCTAAAATGCAGAGGAGGGTTCAAATGCTTTCATTTTTTGTCTCCACCATGTCTTCATTTTTAAAAAATGTTAATAACTCAAAATTTAAATCATAAATATCAAAATAAAACATTTAGATGTGATCTATATTATTTGTTCTATGTGCTCATAAAAAAAATATCACATTTTGATTTTGTGTTTAGATGAGACAATCAGTTGAAAAATCAACGTCTACAAATTATCCACATATGCATAGATAAAATAATGTAGATCATATCCAACTGTTTTAATTTGACTTTTAAGTTTTAAATTTTGAATTTTTAAAGTAATAAAAAATAGAGGTATGATGGAGGTAAAAAAATTAGAGGCATTTGAACCCTTCTCCTAAAATGTATTGTAAAATTTTCAGAGAACAAAACTTCAAATCTTTAACTTGGGTCTACAAAATGCAAAATTGGGTCCAAAAGTTAGCCACATAGGCAATTGCATACAAGAATTATATTTTCTCAAACAAGAACATATTATTAGTGCGAGAGCATTTTTATCTTTATTTTCATAGATTTATCAAAACTTGTCAACACCGCTATTGTTGTGTCACATGCCATTTTTGATATCTTATTTGGGTAAGTAAATTGATAAAATAGAGTTGGACAAAATTAGAGTATTATGGGTCATGCCCAATTTATTATGTGATTATTTTCGGCCTGAAAAGTTAATTTTGGAAAGAATTACTATTTTTCACCCAATTATACTTGGTTATACTATTTTTTTATCAAAAGTTTACCAAAAATTATACTTGGCTATACTATTTTTTTTTATCAAAAGTTTAACCCAATTATACTTGGCTATTCCTATTTTAGCGTATAAAGTCCTATATAAGTGGGAGAGAATGGTCAAGTAACCTTGTATTTTTCATACATCAAGTCAATTTGTGAAGAAAGGTGATTCGATCTGATTCTTGTTCAAAAAATTAGCTACCAATAGATTCATTGCACAGGTGAGTTCTTCAATAAATTTTATTGTTTTATCTTTAAGTCAATTTTTTTCTCCTCCAATTGAAACTTCCACTTGAAACTTATTGTTGCATGTAATTAAATTGAAAGGTATTTGTAAGTTCAATTTTTTTCATAGATATTTTTTCTTTTATCTACATAAAAGGTTATTGTTTATATTTTGTTGTTAAGAAATTCACCTTCAATTCTAAAAAACAGATAAAATACGAAAAAAAAAATATAAATTTGAGCATACTTGCAAAAAGAAGAAGAAGAAAATATTAGAAATTGTGTGTATGTCTTTAAAAGTTCTTAACGTTTTTTAAGTCTTGCATAATTGAAATTCATTTACCAAAATTCTATTATGTCACTCAAAATCTAAACGAAAGAACTTGTAGGCTTATTTTAAAGTTAATAACCAATTCTTCTTCCAATACTAAAAAATATATGAATAAAATATAAAAAATATTTGGGAATACTTGGAAAAAGAAAAAAAATATATAAAATTATATGTAAACACGCAAAATCTCAATATTTTCAATTTATATGTCATCTTTTACAAAACTAATATTTTTTATCCTTTCTTCTGAAAAATGTACACGGGAGAAGATATGACAAACATGAGAAAAGACAAACATACAGTGTCAGTTAGCACAAATGAGCTGGTTCAAGGTTCCCATCTGTTTAAAGTTACAGGCTATTCACTATTATTAGAAAGGAAGTGTAGTGACCCCATCCAATCGGCACCTTTCGAGGTCGGGGGCCACAACTGGGCCATCAATTTCTACCCGGAGTACTATAACGAGTACTCTTCAGTTTTCATCGAGCAACTGAGCGAAGGTAATGGAGTGAGGGCAAAGATCCGATTCGACCTACTAGACCAACTGGGGAAACCTTCCGACATGACACCACATGATGATGTGCTTCACAAGTTTGGAGGTAAAAACACAGAGTGCGGTTATGGGTTTTTTATTAGCAACAAAGATTTGTCATCATATCTTCATAATGATAGCTTGACAATCAGATGCACAATGCGGGTTCTGACATCATTGGTCAATCAACACGTGCGCCCCCCCTTCCATGAGGCTCCTACATGGAAAATACGTTCAGATTTTGGTGAACTCTTAGAAAGCGGACTAGGGGCGGATGTTATATTTAATGTGAAGGGGGAATTGTTTTTGGCTCATAAGTGTATCTTGGCCGCCAGATCACCATATTTCCGGGCGCAGTTTTTTGGTCTCATGAGAAAACCAGAAACGATGGGGCATACAAAAGTGGAAGACATGGAACCGGAGATTTTCAGGGCTTTGCTTTGTTACTTATATACCGATAGTTTCCTTGAGATAGAAGAACCTTTTGCTAATGACGGAGAGCAGCTTTCGCGTACCTTGTTGGTTCAGAAACTACTCCCAGTTGCAGATCTATATTTAATTGATCATTTGAAGATCATCTGTGAAGATATTTTACGCGAAGACATCTCCGACAACAATGTTGTTCAGTTCTTAGCTTTAGCTGAGCAATATAACTGCGATCTGCTCAGAAATACTTGCTTAGACTATCTTGCTGATCCTAAAACTTTGGCCTTAGTGATGTTGACCGAAGAATTTTTGCAATTAATTATAGATTACCCCTCTGTTTTGAAAGATATAAAGGAAAACATGAGCCATCCAATTGTAGGGACAACTTTGTCAGACCTTCAAAATTCAGTTGACTTAGCCTCTGATAGCATATGAATTACTATTAGCCAGAGTACCCTCAAATTAGGGTTTCATGTTTGTTCTCATTAAAATAATGTACTAATGTTTAACTTATGTATATGTTGTCTTGTCGTATAGTTCTTAAATTTTGCTTGAAATTGGTTTGGTTACTGCTTGTTTGGATGCTGTTATCGAATTACATCGATCAATTGATGCTTATTATAATTCTTCTAGCTAGCTTACTTTATCATTCATTTGGGAAAAAATTAACTCACTTCATGAAAATAATATATTATACGATTCTATGAACTGATCGCATGCGATGAGCCCTTTGACTTGTTGTGCTGCTTTAGAACTGAACTGTCTCATAATGTGGCCATATCAATTATGATATTTTTTATCCTTCAGCTGCTATTTGTATAAATTTAACTTTTCATATTTACAATATATATATAGTTGGTAAATACGTATTTGGTAAAAATTAGTGTATGCATACCCTTAATCAAAATCCTTGATCGAATACGATTAAATTAGTCAATGCATGCCAATAATGACATGCAACCCAATCACTTGCAATTTTTTTAATTGACACACTGAGATGAGATTGAAGGAGAAAGCAGAGTCAAATTGTCCTATCGTCAAGAAAAAAATAAATGAAGAATCAGAATACGCATCATCTACAAGTTATATGAAATTTGATTTCATTTGGGGTTTAAATTTCGTTTCTTCAACCATTTTTCAAAAGACCTAGCCGGGTTAAATTGGTTTTAACTGGTCTAATAACTTAAGTGATTTTTTGTAAGAACTGAACCAGATTGCTGGCTGGGTCCATTTTTTTTGGTACAACTAACCGGTCCGTTCCGATTATGATAACACCCCTAATTAGACTGAAAACCGGTTGTTTGAGGGTAAAATTTCCATTAGGTTAGTCACTCCCTCTCCAACTATAAATAAGTAGTGATCCATATATATATATATATATATATATATATATATATATATATATATATAGAGTAGAACTAGGGTGCTCCTAAGCTCACCAAGTCCTTCCGTGAGCGCGACTCTAAAACCTATCAAATTGACTTCAAACGACATTTTTAAACCGTTAGATGTTCAATCTATATTAAAATGTGCTTGGAGACCAAATTTTACATTTTTTGGAATTTGTTTACTATTTATTAAGATGGTTTGAAAATCGCTGTTTTCCAATGGTGCAGAATTTTAATAAAAACAGCGATTTTCAAACCATCTTAATAAATAGTAAAAAAATTCCAAAAAATGTAAAATTTGGTCTCCAAGCACATTTTAATATAGATTGAACATCTAACGGTTTGAAAATGTCGTTTGAAGTCAATTTGATAGGTTTTAGAGTCGCGCTCACGAAGGGCTTGGTGAGCTTAGGAGCACCCTAGTTCTACTCTATATATATATATATATATATATATATATATATATATATATATATATATATATATATATATATATGTTTTCTCTATTTGATAAATAAATGAAATTAAGTAAACCTGAATTCTTATGAGGTTTAATTGATTTGAAAGTTGTTTTTAATTATCCTTTGCACTTAGTTTGATTTCCTTTTGTATTTTACCTTATATTATACTATCTAGTATGGTGCGTTGAACCTTGCCCTCTCAGGTGATGGTCATACCAAGTGATTAGATATTTAGGGTTGATCAATTAGGGTCACGATACATGAAGGCATTATTCTCGGTATGGATATTAAATAGTTGAATGACCTCTAACTTTTACTTAAAAAAAAAACATTTTGGCTTCAATCTGGTGAGCATATGTTACTTATGCCGAGCTGACGGGGAAATAATGATGCATCTCTTCAACAGTTGTCTAGTCGCGAAACGGTTATATTCCATGGTTTTAAACCGGGTTGTGTTGCAACATAACATGGATGCAAAAAAATAATTATATTGATCTTCTCGTGGCTAAATTACATTGATCTTCTCGTGTCAATATTAATGCCGTGGAAGGAACGAAGTAACAGGTTGCTCAAAGAATGTGATAAAGGGTGTCAATGATACCCTTTTAACTGTTTACCCTACCCGTACCGTATTCGATAAAGCGGTTATGAGTAAGATTTTTTTTTCATTAGCTTATCGGATATGGGTATGGGTAAGGATTTTTTTTTGTTAGCTAAACATGTAAGGGTACAGGTAAAACATATTTCGTACCCGTTACCCTATAGCGTAATTGTATAAAATAAAATGTTATAATAATGTTTGAGTAATAATTAGTGATGGTGAAACTTATTTGTGAAATATTTCATATAATATAGTTTGAGCAATAATTAGTAATGGACTTTTGTTATTTATTGTTTTATTATAAAAAAATATTAAACATATTACTTTTATTTGCACGTTTTGTTATTTAAATAATAAAATTTATCCAAAGAGATATTGTGTTTTTGAATTCTCTTGCTTTATAAAAAAAATAGTTGGAATTGATTGCACATTTTTTTTTTGTTAGTAATGTGATTGTATATGTGTGAAATCAATGATTTTTATGTTCTATTTGTAAAATATAATAAAACTAATTATTCTATTAGTATTATTCATTATTCACCCGCTACCGTTTCGTTACCCAATAATTTTAACGGGTAAGGGTAGGGTAGGGTAAGGTCAATTCTTAATGGGTATATGGATAGGATATGGGTAAGTACAATTCTTAGTGGGTATGGGTATGAAAATGCTTCCATCGATCACCCGTATCGTACCCATTGACACCCCTAGATAAAACATTTGATGAACTAGCGGAGTTGGTCATTAAACAGTGGATTTCAACAAGCAGAAGACGAATGACACAAAGAGTTTCGATTTTGTTTTTTGTTTTTTGGTTTTTAATTGGTTTCAATTTAAATTTTCGTTTATTTCTTTTTTCAGTTCGATAGTTCACCTTGTAATTCCACCCTAGGATTATATTTCAAAACCCTAGTAAAACTTTGCAACCAATTGAGGTTAATTAAATAGAACCATGGCTCCTGTTCTTACCCAAAAAAAAATTCAATAGACCAACAAAAATAGAGGAACAAACTCTTGAAATGCTTGCCTTATATATCTATTATATGGATCTTTGTATATGGTAATCATTTGATTTTTATATACAATATTTCATTTAAATTTTGCAGTACATGTATAGTACATATTTGATAGTTGATACATAAAATTCAACATATATTAGTGTTTCATTTATCATATTGGAGCTGATGTTTACAATCCAGCTTGCCTCACCAACCTACCTCAAACAAAAGAGAATTGGCTGATTCTGAAAGCATCATTGTCGAAAAAGTTAAGGGCCATTTCACAGAGCTGAATTGCATTTGCCTGCTCCTTAGAAAAATTCAACTTGTTGTTGCGAAACTCCTCGCAGGTGTTCAACGAACTCATGGCCCCACTGATTCTAGTTTTTGCATTACCAATATATACATCTGATGGCTTGTTGATAATTTGATTGTCGGCATCAGATAGCCAATCAATTGCTGAAGAATACTGATGTTCGCACCAACTCAGGCCATCCTTGAGATCAGCATATGTGATTATGTTGCTGTCACATTTTTAATTGCAAGGTTTATACTCATGTGAACAAGATTCGTTATATTTCTAGCTAAGGCGCTCTTTGGATTGGCTTGAGGATGTCCAATAGAAATCACGATTTATGAATCCCTGGCTGCTATTCTACTACATGCAAAGGATAAAAAGAATCATTGCTGAAATGTGGAAAGTAACAAACGATACAAGAAGCAAGATAACGACTGAAGGAGAACGACAATTCACGTTTGATGCAAAAAAATTCTGAAAGGTTTGTCGTTGGATATGAATAAGTTCACGATGTTAGTAATTTCTTGGGTTTTTATATACAGAAATATGTTTGTTTAATGATTACCTTCTCCTTTCCATTATTGGTAGTTTTTCATTAACAATAACGAGAAGTTGTTGGATATGCCAGAGAACAACCTGCATTCTACAGAACAACAATAGAGCTCCAATAGGATATTCGTGGATAGAGGAGGTTATCCAAAACAACACTTGAGATTCAATAAAGTAAGAAGGAGATTGGTGAAAGGAGAAGGATAGCACGAACATCCACCGAGATCCAACACAGTTTGAAAAAGAGAAAGAACAACAATAGAGATCCAACATAGTAAGAAGAAGAATCATAAAAGGATCTAGTTGTCTTTCAACTTCATCTAGTTATATTCCATCTTGTACTAGTTGTCTTACAAGTTTTAATATTTTTCTTTCATCTTCTTCTAGTTGTCTTTCATCTTCTACTAGTTGTAATTAATGTTTTATTGGTTATCAATCATGTTATTTTGGTTGTCTTTCATCTACTGCTTCTCTTTCATTTTGTACTAGTTGTCATTCATATGCTATAAGTTGTCTTTCATCTACTACTAGTTGTATTTCATCTACTACTAGTTGTATTTCATCTACTACTAGTTATATTTCATATTCTTCTAATTGTCTTTCATATTGTATTGTTTGTCTTCCATTGCTACTGCTTGTCTTTCATCTTGTACTAGTTGACATTCATGTTCTACTAATTTGTCTATCATTTTCTATTGGTTGTCTTTCATGTTCTACAATTTCTCTTTCATCTTTTTCTAGTTGTATTTAATCTTCTTCTAGTTGTCTTTCATCTTCTTCTAGTTTTTTTTCATCTTGTATTGTTTGTCTATCATATTCTACCGGTTGTCTTTCATATTGTACTTGTTGTCTTTCATGTTCTACTGGTTGTCTTTCATCTACTAGTGGTACTCTTCAATCTACTAGTTGTCTTTCACCTTCTAATAGTTATTTTTCATATTCTTCTAGTTGTCTTTCATCTTCTACTGGTTGTCTTTCATCTTCTACTAGTTATCTTTCATCTACTACTGGTTGTCTTTCATCTTTCTCTAGTTGTCTTTCATCTTTCTCTAGTTGTCTTTCACATTTTACTAGTTGTATTTCGTCTTCTTCTAGTTGTATTTCATCTTATACTGGTTGTCTTTCATGTTCTACTGGTTGTTTTTCATGTTCTACAAGTTGTATTTCATATTCTTCTAGTTTTATCTCATCTTCTTCTAGTTGTCTTTCATCCTGTAATTTTTGTCTATCATGTTATATTGATTGTCTTTCATACGATACTGGTTGTCTTTCATGCTGTACTAGTTGTCTTTCATCTAGTACTGGTTGTCTTCCATCTTCTCCTAATTGTCTTTCATCTTCTACTAGTTGTATTATTCTTCTAGTTGTACAACTTGTCTTTCATTTTCTTCTAGTTGTCTTTCATCTTGTAATGGTTGTTTTTCATGTTCTACTAGTTGTCTTTCATGTTCTACTGGTTGTCTTTCATGTTCTACAACTTGTATTTCATATTCTTCTAGTTTTCTTTAATCTTGTACTGTTTCTCAATCATGTTGTACTGGTTGTCGTTCATCTTGTACTGGTTGTCTTTCATGTTTTATATAATATCTTTCATGTTCTACTTGTTGTCTTTATCAACTACGGGTTGTCTTTCATATACTACGGGTTGTATTTCATCATCAACTAGTTGTATTCTTCTTCTAGTTGTACAAGTTGTCTTTCAATTTGTACTGGTTGTCTTTCAAGTTTTAATGCTTGTCTTTCATCTTCTTATAGTTATCTTTCATCTTCTACTAGTTGTATTTCATGTTCTATTGGTTGTCTATCATGTTATACTGGTTGTCTTTCATCTTGTACTAGTCGTCTTTCATCTACTACTTGTCTTTCATCTTGTACTAGTTGTCATTCATGTTCTATTGGTTGTCTTTCATGTTCTACTAGTTGTCTTTCATCTACTACTAGTTTTCTTTCATCTACTACGGGTTGTATTTAACCTTTTTCTTATTTTTTTATCTTCTTCTAGTTGTATTTCATCTAGTACTTGTTATATTTTATGTTCTACTGGTTGTCATTCATGTTCTACTGGTTGTCTTTCATATTCTACAAGTTGTCTTTGATCTTCTTCTAGTTGTCTTTGATCTTCTTCTAGTTGTCTTTCATCATCTTCTAGTTGTCATTCATCTTTTGTACAATTAGTCCTTCATCTACTATGGGTTGCTATGTTGCATTGATACGGGTACGGGTACGTATCGAAGACGATACGGATACGGCAATTTTCAAAAATCAAGGATACGATACGTCTATTATATATATTATTTTTTATTATAATAATTAATATTATTAATTCAATACTTAAATTAAATATCAAAAATTCAGGGCAGTCCAAGTATATATTAAATATGTTAGCTATAAGCTTCTAACACAAGAACAAATTGGCGCAGTGGTTAAGGAGTATGTTGTTGTTGCCATAGGACGTGGGTTCGATTCTCGCTGACGCTAATTATTTTGACATGGTCTTTGCGCGGTGCATGGTGCACAACTCTGGACCGGTGCATGCACATGGTTCACATCTAGAAAATTGTTCTGATTCAGCAGAATCTGCGTATCCTGACCGTATCAGAGACGTATCGCTGCGAGTCAAACCGTATCTGATACCGTATCAAAGAGGGTATGATACGCCACGTACTCTAATACGCCAGCTGGCATATCGGAGCCGTATCGGGTGCGTATCGGGTGCGTATCCGTATCCGATACGCACCCGATACGGGTACGGGTCCCATAGAGACATATCCGAGTAACATAGATGGGTTGTATTTCATCTTCTTCGAGTTGTATTTCATCTTCTTCTACTGGTTGTCTTTCATCTACTATTGGTTATCTTTCATGTTCTACTGGTTGTCTTTCATCTACTATTGGTTATCTTTCATCTACTACGGATTGTATTTCATCTTCTTATAGTTCTATTTCATCTGCTTTTAGTTGTATTTCATCTTCTTCTACTTTTTGTATTTTGCATTGTACTGGTTGTATTTTATGTTCTAAATGTTGTCTTTCATGTTCTATCGGTTATGTTTCATCTTCTACGGATTGTAGTTTATCTTCTTCTAGTCGTCAATCATCTTATACTAGTTGTATTTTTCTTCTATTGTACAAGTTGTCTTTCATCTTCCTCCAGTTGTTTTTAATATTCTATTAATTGTATTTCATCTGCTTCAAGTTGTATTTAATCTCGTACTGGTTGTCTTTCATCTTGTACTGGTTGTCTTTAATGTTCTACGGGTTGTCTTTCATATACTACGGGTTATATTTCATCTTCTTCGAGTTGTCTTCCATCTTGTACTAGTTGTATTCTTCTTCTAGTTGTACAAGTTGTCTTTCATCTTCTTCTAGTTGTTTTTCATATTATTCTAGTTGTCTTTCATATTGCATTGGTTGTCTTTTATGTTCTATTAGTTGTCTTTCATATTCAACAAGTGGTCTTTCATCTTCTTCCAATTGTTTTTCATATTTTTCTAGTTTTCTTTAATCTTGTATTGTTTGTCATTCATGTTGTACTGGTTGTCTTTCATCTTGTACTGGTTGTCTTTCATATTCTTCAGAATGTCTTTCATGTTCACTTGTTGTCTTTCATCTACTACAGGTTGTATTTCATCTTCTACTAGTTGTATTCTTCTTCTAGCTATACAAGTTGTCTTTCATCTTCTTCTAGTTGTTTTTAATATTCTTGTAGTTGTATTTCATCTTCATGTAGTTGTATTTCAACTTGTATTGGTTATTTTTTAAGTTTTAATGCTTGTCTCTCATCTTCTTCTAATTGTATTTCCATCTTCTACTAGTTGTATTTCATGTTCTATTAGTTGTCTATCATGTTATACCGATTGTCTTTCATCAACTGTTTGTCATTCATCTTGTACTGGTTGTCCTTCATCTACTGCTTGTCTTTCATCTTGTACTAGTTGCCATTCATGTTCTACAAGCTGTCTTTCATCTACTACGGGTTGTATTTCATCTTGTTCTAGCTATCTTTCACCTTCTACTAGTTGTATTTCATATTGTTCTAGTTGTGTTTCATGTATTACTGTTTGTCGTTGTATTCTTCTTCTAGTTGTACAAGTTGTCTTTAATCTTCTTCTAGTTGTTTTTAATATTCTTCTATTTGTATTTCATCTTCATCTAGTTGTATTTCAACTTGTATTGGTTGTCTTTCATGTTTTAATGCTTATCTTTCATTTTTTTTCTAATCGTCTTTCATCCTGTACTGGTTGTCATTCATGTTCTATTGGTTGTCTTTCATGTTCTACTGGTTGTCTTTCATCTACTACGGATTGTATTTCATTTTCTTCTAGTTTTCTTTCATATGCTTTTAGTTGAATTTCAACTTCTTCTACTGGTTGTATTTTGCCTTGTACTGGTTGTATTTCATGTTCTAAAGGTTGTCTTTCATGTTCTATCGATTATCTTTCATTTACTACGGGTTGTAGTTTATCTTCTTCTAGTCGTTTAACATCTTATACTAGTTGTATTCTTCTTCTAGTTGTACAACTTGTTTTTCAACTTCCTCTAGTTGTTTTGAATATTCTACAAATTATATTTCATCTTTTTCAAGTTGTATTTAATCTTGTACATGTTATCTTTCATATTGTAGTGGTTGTCCTTCATCTTATCATGGTTGTCTTTCATGTTCTACTGGTTATCTTTCATGTATTATGGGTTGTATTTCATCTTCTTCTAATTGTCTTTCATCTTCTACTAGTTGTATTCTTCCTCTAGTTGTCTTTCATCTTGCATTGGTTGTCTTTTATGTTCTATAAGTTTTCTTTCATCTTGTATTGTTTGTCATTCATGTTGTACTGGTTGTCTTTCATGTTCTTCAGGAATTCTTACACGTTCTACTTGTTGTCTTTCATTTACTGCAGGTTGTCTTTCATCAACTACGGGTGGTATTTCATTTTCTACTAGTTGCATTATTCTTCTAGTTGTACAAGTTGTCTTTCATCTTCTTATAGTTGTTTGTAATATTCTTCAAGATGTATTTCATTTTCATCTAGTTGTATTTCAACTTGTACTGGTTGTCTTTCATGTTTTAATGCTTGTCTTTCATCTTCTTGTTGTTGTCTTTCATCTTCTACTAGTTTTATTTGATGTTCTATTGGTTGTCTATCATGTTATACTGGTTGGCTTTCATCAACTCTTTTTCTTTCATCTTGTACTGGTTGTCATATATCTACTACTGGTTGTTTTTCATCTACTACTGGTTGTATTTCATCTTCTTCTAGCTGCCTTTCACATTATAATAGTTGTTTTTCATATTCTTCTAGTTTTCTTTCATATTTCATATTTTTTCACATTCTAATACTTGTCTTCAATGTTCTATTGGTTGTCTTTAATCTACTATTGGTGGTTTTTCATCTACTACGGATTGTATTTCATCTTTTTCTAGTTGTCTTTCATCTTTTAAGTTTTTTATTTTCTTCTAGTTGTTTTTCATCTTGTAATAGTTGTTTTTCATGTTATACTAGTTGTCTTTCATGTTCTATTGGTTGTCTTTCATGTTCTACTAGTTGTCTTTCACATTCTTCTAGTTATCTTTCATCATGTATTGTTTGTCAATCATATTGTACTGGTTGTCTTTCATGTTCTACAAGATGTCTTTCATGTTCTATATCTATTACGGGTAGTCTTTCATATACTATTGGTTGTATTTCATCATCTACTAGTTGTATTCTGATCAGAGTCAAAATAATGATGATTTACGTAGGGTTTTGGCTTAGGTTTTGCATATTTTCTCGCACTTATGTTTAATTAATTAGAGAAAAAGGCTACTGTCACCCTTCTTTATGTTTTATTGCAGAAAACAGGTTTTGGGACTATTTTACATCAAATGGAGCTAGAATCAGGTCAATCGGATCAGCGACGCTCATCGACTGTCTTTTGTTACGGCCCGTATTGCCTAATACGGACCAGGCCTAGCACAGACCAGAAGATAGCGCTGGAGGCATTAAACTCTAACCGTCAAGGTCCTAATACGGACTGTATCACCCAATACGGTTCGTATCCGAAGACGTCTCTTGGAGAATAACTGCCGACAGCTGTTTTCAGATCAGTTTCTTAGCCCCTACTCAACTTCTACACGTCCCTACACTCCTATATAAGGCCCTTGGGCAGAAGGATTAGTTATTTTTGTAATCAGGGTTAGATTTGATTAAAGTGAGAAGAGAGGAGTACTTGTAACCATGCCGTTCCGCGACTAAGTTCATTTTCTTATGGCTAGGCAGTAAACCTTGTTACTTTGATGTTTTGATATATATATTTCTGTTGATTATGATTTCTTGTTGTTGAAACAAAATGCTTTTGTGATTTACTATCTCTTCATCTAATTTCAATGATATAGTTTGAGTCCGTTAGGGTAGTGACAGTACTTTAACGGTAAGAGAAACTATTTGTATGAATTAGCCTCGTTGAGATTTATTAGGTTTATGTGAAGAAAATCTTAGCGGGAAAACCATAAACCAGACCAACAAAACGCGTACCAAATTCCATCACTTGCGTAAAGTAAATCGCAGTGATCTGTGTAGTAATTTGGGGTATTTGAGAGATCAGACATTTGCGTAAGGTAAATTGCAGTGTCCTATGTAGAATCTCGGTGAAAGATCTGTCATTCTTGCGTAACATAAATCGTAGTGACCTATGTGGTGTCTTTCATTAAACAACAACAGGAAATCAGACGCAGCAGGAATATATTGTCAAGGCGGATTGAGTGGCAATGGTGTGCCGAAGCCCTAGGAATTCTCATCTCTATCTTTATTTTAATTACTTTTAATTGCTTCCTAATTTACATTGATCAAAACAACATCTCTCAATTTTCAGATTTCGTCTAGCCTTTCGAAAGATTGTGATTCGATCGCTCAAAGCATTGAACCAATATTCCCTGTGGATCGACCTCGAATATACTACTCGATAGGATTGTGCGCTTGCAGTCCGAACCGATAGCATTTCCGAGTTTATAAATATTAAAAGAAACATTGCTATCTTTTGAGTGATCAAGCTTTTTGGCGCCGTTGCCGGGGAAAGACGGTTCACTGTGCAAGACCTCGCAAGACGTCCTTTCTTTGACCATTGAATCCAATTAATTAGAAACGCCTAGATTTCTTTTTATTTTCTGCATTTTTATTTTTCTTTTATTTTCAATTTCGTTTTTATTTTTATTTTCTTTTTATTTTCAGTTTTTTTTTTTAGTTTAATTTTCAGATTTTCTTTTCTTTTTAGGAAACCGCACGCTGGCCGAATCATCCGTACGAAGATCCGAGAGGATTGCTAGTAGGAGAGGACAATTCGCTTCCACATCACCGATAAGAACCGATCATAGTTTTTCATCAAGTAATTCTAAAAGCGAAGAAGACTCAGATTCGATCAACATGAATATCCCACCGAACGTACCGATCAACAATGGAAGACAAAACAATGGTGATAATGAAGTTCACGATGCAGCAAGACCCAAACTTCTACGAGACTATTGCGTACCGCGCGCGAATGATCCTAATTCTAGTATAAACCCGCCAACTGTTACGAACCGTAATTTTGAGATCAAACCTGCTCTCATAAATATGGTTTCGCAACAGCAATTTGGAGGATTTTCACATGAAGATCCACATCTTCATTTGTCAATTTTCCTAGGGATATGCGAGACGATAAAGATCAACGGAGTTACCGATGAAGCAATCAGGCTAAGGCTATTTCAATTCTCATTAAAAGATAAAGCAAGAGCATGGTTGTTTTCCTTACCGGCCAATTCCATTCAGACTTGGGACCAATTGTTTAATGTGTTTATTGCAAAATATTTTTCACCATCCAAAACTTCGAGGTTTAGAAATGCAATTACTAATTTTGAACAAAGGGATGGTGAAACATTGTGTGAGGCATGGGATAGATATAAGGATATGCTAAGGTGTTGTCCACATCATGGTCTAGAAAGATGGCTGATTGTCCAAACTTTTTATAATGGTCTAAACCCTACCGATAGGTTGTCTATTGATGCTTCCGCAGGAGGAGCAATCATGAACAAGGAACCTGACGAGGCTTACAACCTAATTGAAGATATTGCAATCAACCAACACTACTGGATCCCTGAGCGAAAGAAGCCAACTCCAACACCTGGCATGCACCGAGTAGATGATATATCCATGCTGAGCGCAAAGATTGATGCTTTGCAAATGGCACTCAACAAGCAAACCAAGCAGCGAACGGTAGCAGCAGTCAATGCCACACAGCATGTGGCTATTGTGGGGGAGCGCATGAGATGACTGAATGTATGAATGTAACGCAAACTGAGGAAGATATGGAGCAAGCAAACGCAATCGACAACACATACCATCCGAACAACCGAAACCATCCAAATCTCTCATACGCAAATAATCCAAAACCTGCTGCACCCCAACAGAACTATCAACCACAGCCCAATTATCAACCGAGATACAACAATCCTCAACAAAACTATCAACCAAGGCAATACAATCAACCATAGCAACCTGACATCACATCTTTAATGGAGAGATTCCTAGAGAAGCAAGATAAGGCCAACGCCGAAATCGCGCAAAAGATCGAATCCTTAACAAACCGCAACAAAGACTTAGAAGACAATGTCTCTAAGATGGCAAAAGAACTCTCGAGTATTACACGCGGAAAAGGCAAAATTTCTGGGCCAATCGGAAGAAAACCCGAGAGAGACTTGCAAATGCATAACATTAAGGAGCGGTACAACTTACAAGGGACCTTCCATGCCCGATCAAACTTCCGATGAGATGCATGCAGATCCATCACATTCCGAAGAATACGAACCGCTGCAACCGGAGCCGCCCGTACTCGAAACGCAGGCAGACCCTATCGAGGAGCAGAATGACACCGTAGGTGGAGACGAGCGACAACCCGAACCTGAATATATTGCACCACCACCCTACAAACCACCTCTGCCATTCCCTCCAAGGCCTGCCAAGCACAAGATAGAGCCGCAATTCGCGAGATTCATGGAGACACTCAAGCAATTACAAGTCACAATTCCCTTCACTGAAGCAATTGCAAGCATACCTTCGTATGCTAAATTTCTGAAGGAGATTCTCTCAAACCGAAGTAAACTCCAAGAACTCTCAACAATTCCGCTCAATCTGGAGTGTAGTGCGCTCGTGCAAAGAAAATTACCGACAAAGTTGAAAGATCCGGTAAGCTTTTCGATACCATGCACAATCGGTACAACAGATTTCAAGAAAGCTTTATGTGATCTGGGGGCAAGTGTAAGTTTGATGCCAAAGGCGGTATTTGATAAATTGAATTGTGGAGATCTATCACCAACTCAAATGGCATTACAACTGGCTGATCGGTCAATTCGGTATCCTGAGGGAGTATTGCTAGTGTACCGATCAAAGTTGGAGACTTTTGGATACCTGGAGATTTTGTTGTAGTTGACATGGAAGAAGATGAACACATTCTAATCATCCTTGGAAGACCATTCCTCGCCACATGTGGAGCAATGATTGATGTCAAGAATGGGAAAATTTCACTGAATGTCGGGAAGGACAAGGTTACTTACGACATAAACAGAGCTTTAAAATATCCTTCTGACATTGATCGTGTCTTCAATTTGGGCATCAATGACGAATTTGAAGAGGAAGAATATCCATTTGATGAATTTGAAGAGTTCATGGGTATAGAGGATCTGGATAGCCTTCTTGGAAGGGAAGATGACGAAGTACAACCTGAACAAGATATCATCATTGAACCTGACGAGGTTTATAATCAAACTTGCGCAAGTTGCACTACTGTCACAGAAAAAGGAGAAGAAATTCCCGCGTCCAAAGTCCTACAACCCGTATTCCCTAATATAGTTAGTAGCGAAGAGAAGAGAAGGAAAAGGCAACCTCTCCCCCACAACTCGAGCTTAAACCTCTTCCACCCAACCTACAATACGAATTTCTAGGTCCAAACCGAACCTATCCGGTAATTGTCGGCTCTCAGCTTGACAAGACCCAAATCAGCAAACTCGTCAATATACTCAGGAAGCACAAGAAAGCCATTGGCTATACGATCGACGACATCAAAGGCCTCAGTCCTACCATCTGCATGCACCGAATTCTGCTAGAGGAAGATCACAAACCTTCACGAGAACCGCAAAGAAGGCTCAATCCAAACTTGAAGGAAGTGGTCAAGAAAGAAGTTCTGAAGTTGCTAGATGCAGGCATCATTTACCCCATCTCTGATAGCAACTGGATGAGTCCCGTCTAGGTCGTTCCGAAGAAGGGAGGCACCACAGTTGTGAAAGGAGAAACGACAAAATGCTCCAAACAAGAGTTGTTACAGGGTGGCGAATGTGCATTGATTATCGGCGGCTAAATGTGGCGACAAGAAAGGACCACTACCCCCTTCTGTTCATCGATCAACTGTTGGAGCGACTAGCAAATCATTCATACTTCTGTTACCTTGATGGATACTCCGGCTTCTTCCAAATTCCAATTCATCCTCAAGATCAAGAAAAGACCACATTCACATGCCCCTACGGAACTTTCGCATACCGACGCATGCCCTTCGGGTTGTGCAACGCCCCAGCGACCTTCCAAAGAGCCATGGTGTCTATCTTTTCAGATTTTGTTGAGGAAATAATGGAAGTATTTATGGATGATTTTTCAGTTTATGGGGATACCTTCGACTCATGTTTGAAGAACTTGTCTAAAGTTCTAAAAAGATGTGAAGAAGTAAACCTCGTATTAAATTGGGAAAAATGTCATTTTATGGTACAGGAGGGAGTTGTGCTTGGTCACACCATTTCCTCTAAAGGATTGGAGGTTGACAAAGCAAAAGTCGAGGTAATTAAAAAATTAACTCAACCAACATGTGTTCGTGACATTCGCAGTTTTCTTGGTCATGCAGGTTTTTATCGAAGATTTATCAAGGACTTCTCAAAAATCGCGAAGCCACTCTCAAACTTGACCATGAAGGATGCCGAGTTCATCTTCGATGGGAAATGTATCGAAGCATTCAACATACTCAGGAATGCTCTGATTTCAGCACCAATTCTCCAACCGCCTGACTGGGACCTTCCTTTTGAGATCATGTGCGATGCAAGTGATTACGCAGTAGGAGCAGTCCTGGGACAGCGAAAGGATAAGAAGCCCTATGCAATCTATTACGCGAGCAAAGTTCTAAATGAAGCCCAATGCAATTACACAACAACTGAGAAAGAACTACTCGCAGTGATCTTTGCAATTAACAAATTTCGATCTTACCTTGTAGGTTCAAATGTCATCATCTATACAGACCATGCAGCAATCAAGTACCTCATCAACAAGAAGGACGCAAAACCTAGACTCATCCGATGGGTACTTCTACTACAAGAGTTCGACATCGAAATTAGGGATAATTAAGAAGGACACAGAGAATTCGGTAGCCGACCACCTGTCAAGACTGAGACAACCAAGCGAGAATGATCAACCGATCGACGATTATTTTGCTGACGAACCCTCTACTCTGTGGAGATAAGCAAACGGCCGTGGTACGCAGACCTGGCCAATTACATTACATGCGGGGCCATCCCACCCGACATGACATTTCAGCAAAAGAAGAGATTCTTGGCAAATGCTAAACATTTCTACTGGGATGATCCTTACCTCTTCCGCCTTTGTGTAGACGGAATACACAGGAGATGTGTCACACACAAAGAATCGAAAAGCATCATCCATGACTGTCACTCCTCGCCATATGGTGGCCATGCGTCATTCCAAAAGACAGCATTGAAAATTCTTCAAGCAGGTTTTTATTGGCCTGACATCTTCAGAGACGTTAAGGATTATGTCTCCCGCTGTGACGCATGTCAACGGACGAGAAACATATCTAAACGTGATGAGATGCCACAAAATTCGATCCTAGAAGTAGAGATTTTCGATGTTTGGGGAATTGATTTCATGGGACCATTCCCAAGCTCAGGTAAATACAAGTATATCCTCGTAGCAGTCGACTATGTCTCAAAATGGGTGGAAGCAATTCCAGCACCCTCAGCAGATGCAAATGTAGTCAAGCGACTGTTCCAGAAGATCATATTTCCAAGGTTTGGCATCCCGCGAGTAGTGATAAGCAATGGAGGATCGCATTTCATCAACAATCAATTCAACAATCTTCTGAAGAAATATGTGTCTCACACAAGGTGGCAACTCCTTACCATCCACAAACCAGTGGGCAAGTAGAAATTTCAAACAGAGAAATCAAGAACATCTTGCAAAAGACAGTGTCTTGGTCCAGGAAAAATTGGGCACTCAAACTAGACGAGGCTCTTTGGGCCTACAGAACCTCGTTCAAAACTCCAATCGGAATGACACCCTATAAGCTGATCTACGGAAAAGCTTGTCATCTGCCGGTGGAATTAGAACACAAGGCATATTGGGCAATCAAAACGTTCAATTATGACCTTAGGGATGCTGGCAAAAAGAGGTTACTAGATTTGAATGCACTAGATGAACTGAGACTCCATGCATACGATGTTACACCAAAAAGGTATAGTACAAAATTTCAGTACATCAAGCTGTACCTTTTAACCTTAGATACACTTTTGGTTCAGACTGCAAGTATACAATCCTACCACGTAGTATATTATCGGGTATCGATCACAAGGACGGTTCAGGTCTTAACCGGACTTTACTTAAGTTAATTAAAAACTAGAAGTTGGAAAAGGTTGATTTTGGTTGTTTATAATTCCTACAGATTCAATAACAGAAATAAAGTGCAAGAAAGTAGATTAAACTGGTTTTAATCAATAATAAAAAGCGTTCCCAGGGTTATGACTTCATCTCAGTTTTGCCTCAAGCTGTCCTGTCCGGGCCGTGTCATTTCCTACACGGGCCGTATCAGTTTACACGGGCCGTGTCATTTCCTACACGGTCCGTGTCAGTCTCGAGTAAATGCAGCAACTACTGTTTCTTTGTGTTGTTCCTTTGTGTAGGGTTCTACTGACCAGACCTAATGTTTCTAAACCTCAACTGTCGTTTGTTTGTTCATAAACTTGGTATGGAATTGCAATATCTGCCCTCGTCGGGTTCTAGACCTCAACTTTCGTATGTTGGTCCGAATTACCTAGTTGCTTGATTGGTATACTAAAGGTCACTCATATCTGTCGATAGGGAGTAATTTTCGTCTTTCGGTTACTACTTGGTTTCCCCTTTCGGATCACAAATCCTACCTCATGTACTTAGTTTGGTTGAGAGACTTTTAAGGGCTAAAATACCTTCTAGATGTGGTCATTCATCTAGTGGTAAACCAATATAAATCAAACAATTCAATCTAAGCAATTAAAATACTACTCAATCAATCAAACACAAATTTCAATACAAAGAGTCAATAACTAGCATGCAAGACAAAACATTCGATTACATCAAAACCCTAGAAACTAAGAAATCTACTCAATCATAGTTCTAAAACAGATAAAAGAGATGATAAAGATAGTGCTCATGGCAAAGTTCGAAGTAGTGAGAAGATCCGTCGCAAATCTCTCGATTTTCGCCTCTCTTCCTCTTCTCCAAGCCAAGCCGTCAAGCCCCAACCCTAGGTCTCCACTCTTAGATCCAGAATGAGCCCTCTGTTGGACAGAGAGGCCCCCTTTAATGCCAATTCGTGACCTTCCTTCATTAGCCTTGTTTCCAGATTTCTGGATCTGTTTCCGGAAATGCTTGACACGGGCCGTGTAAGATCTGTCCGGCCCGTGTAACCTGTGTCCTTAGCTCAAATTGTAGATCTTCTCGCAAGCTTTCCGAAAAGTGGTCATACACTCAAAACGGAGTTACGAGTCAAAAGTTATGACTGTTTTAAGTTCGGGTGCTGAAATTTCAGGGTCTGACGCGACCCGCGTGGGATCTTACGCCGCCCGCGTGTAGGGTTCCACAACTCACAATCTTCCCTGATTTCGCTCGTTTTCTGTAAAGTAAGAATGAAAACGCAGCAGTACCACATTCTATAGATATTCAATGTAAAAGACACGATTTGGTGGTTTAAAACACAGATTTTAGTATAGAAATTGGTCGGATTTATAGGTCAAATAATGAGACATCATACGACAATGCAAAGATGTATAAAGAACGGGTGAAATTCTACCACGATAAAAAGATCAGAAAAAGGGAGTTCAGGGAAGGAGACACGGTGCTTCTCTTCAATTCACGGCTCAAACTATTCCCCGGAAAATTGAGATCCAGATGGACAGGACCATACAAGGTCACTTATGTGTATCCTTATGGAGCAGTACAAATATGGAGTCAAGAAACCGGGCATTTCAAAGTGAATGGCCAGAGGCTGAAGCATTACATCGCAGGAACGAATGATGAGCATAAAGAGACATATTCCTTCAGGAATCAGCCAAACGATGGATGAAATTGAAAAGTCGAGCTAATGACTTTAAACAAGCGCTTCTTGGGAGGCAACCCAAGGTCACTTTCGTTTTCTTTTTCATATAAAAATTAAAATAAATAAATAAATAAATAAATAAATAAATAAATCAAAAAAAATATTCCATCTAATCCTAAACTATTACACTGATCTCAGGGTTGCTAATTTTATCTACAGGAGGAGATGCCGGAAGAATTTGGTCAAAAAATTCGAAGCTCATCACGAAGATTTACTCTCTGTTACGGATTGTATCAGTCCAATACGGGCCCATCTCAGACTTGGCACAGAAAAAGCAGATTCTAATCCACAACCGCACAATGGTTACGGACCGTATCAATTGATACGGACCGTATTCAATGTGCAGGAATAACCGACTTTCTAATTCTGGCGCTCCAAGAAACAAAATTGAAATTTTGGCCAAAATTAACTTCCCACTACTATCACCTCCTGCACATTCATCACACCCTTTCACTACCATATAAACCTTTCATCCACTTTCCTTTTTTCCTGCACCATTTTATAGAATTTCATATCAAAATTCGCATCATGTCCACAGAAATCCTCAAACTCAGGCCCGTATCAACCCCGTATCGAGTGAATACGGCCCGTAACAGAGACCGAAACCAGAGAAAAATGGCGCACAACAGCCCTCGTTCCTCCAACTCTCAATCCGACGATGGAAGCATCTACGCAACAGCCATGGGAATCAAATTCCGCGACAAACAAGAATTTGACCGTGCCCAAACATTGCTTGATCGAACCATCGTGAATAACAAAGCAATGTGCATCAATACTATGAAAGTCCTCGGATGTTATGATTATGTGCGCGAATCCCTTAATAATATCAATTTATGGGATTTGGCGGACCGCCTACGAGCCACAAGAGTCTATTTGAGACCCTCCATCGAATTTTTATCGACACTACAATGGGATGGCGACATGATCAAGTACCGACTAATCAACCGCCCATTTTCCATAACAATGGAGGAATTTTGGAAGGCGCTGTCCATCCCCACAAATGGCGAAACCGATTTATGCGCAAGGGAGAAACGCATGAAGTATTGGGAAATGATCGCAATCGATGAGCGCAAAATATACTGCAAGGACTCACACCTCATCTCTTAGATAGAATTAAGGTATATTCATATTATTTTGACTAATTCTATATTTCCGACAGGAGAGGACACAACGGAAGTGCGAGAGAGGGACATCTACATGATACGTTGCATGAAAAGCCAAAAACATCAACCGCACATTGGACACCACATCGTGCACCACCTCACATCTGTGGCCGCCGACACAAAGAATAATCACGTGGTTTTTGTGGGTTGTTACGCAACCCTCCCTGCACATCACCACAACATAAAACTCGACGGCTACAATGAAGTATTCGGCAACAACCGCCTTAACATGAACTACCTGGTGAACAACAATCACGTGCAAGCGGTATTCAATGCACACACAGGTGACATAAGGTACACATTGAAAATAGGCAAGGGAATGACCCTCCATATCGGAACGGATAAGGGGTCATTTCAGTTTGGATACGAATCTGAACATGGAGATGATGCACAAAGCGAAGAGGAGGAACCAATAGAGGAAGAACCAATCGAGGAAGAACCAACCGAAGAGCCCATGGAGGAATCACATAGCGCATCACACCACTCACCCATCCACCATCATGACATGGCTTTCGTACGCCACCTCATTCCGCCGCGCGAAAGCACCAACGAAGCAAACTCCGTGCCCGCACCTACCGGATGGGATCAGGAGCCAGCCATATCTCAGCCTCGCGAACCCGGTCCAACCGCGCGTTACGCCAACAACACACTCGATAATTTGAAAAAACGCACACGCTACTTGGAGGAATACTTGGATAAGGTAAACAAAGCCCACGAAAACTTCTATGAATACTGCCTTTCCAAGGGAATACCATTCACACCACCGATTCCATTCACCCCACCACCACCCATTCGCGACGAGTAATTTGTGAGATCTTTTTTATCCCTCTCTTTTTGTTTATTTTCTTGCATTGAGGACAATACAAAATTTAAGCATGGGGGTAGGGGTAAGAAATTAGTTTAGGAAATGCATTGTATATAGGATCATGGCATGTAGGACCCTTATTTTTCTATCTAGGATCATGGCATGTAGGACCCTTATTTTTCATTTTTTTTCGCTAGCAGTTTTACTCAATCGGGACCACTTCTCAAGGCTTAACCAAGATAAGTTGGGAGGAACGATTGAGGTTTTTATCTAGCGCGCATATAGGCATTTGCATTGATAGGAGCATGTAATTTAGGAGTAATTTGCATGTAGGATAATCAAATAGGAATTGTTTTAAATTGAATTAGACTAAGGTTTAGACAATTGGCCATGATACCAAAAATTCAGAATTTTAAAAATAATTAGTGATCTCAAAGTGAATAATTAATTGCTAACCATGAATGTTGACCAAATATCGCAAACCCTAGAATTTTTATTGTTGAGTAATTTATTTTTGCAAAGTTTTTTAAACTTGATAGTGTTTTTGAATACCCATTTATTATAGATAGACCCCTAGCGAAACTATGCAATAATTTCTCGTATGAATGAATACTTGGAATTGTGTGTAATCATGGTGCTTGTGACACAAAAATATTTTATTTTTCAAAAAAAAAAATACAAAAAAAAATCAGAAATGAGAAAAATCCAAAAAAATAGAAAAAATCAGAAAAAGAAAAAAATAGAATAAAAGATGGAGGATAAAAAGAGTACGGGTGCCTACGCAAGACTGGTTACCAATAGGCTCGAGAAAACCTCCCAAATTTAAATTCTTGTATATATTTAATTTTTCAAAAATAGTCACAAGTACCAACACACTTAGTTGTCATACTTTGCTCCAATCAATTGGGAAGGAAAATCAAAATTTATATTATTAGAATTCTTATTGGTTGGAAGGGATCTATTTATAATCGAAGGGGAAATTAATACTCTCAATTTTAAGGATATTTGTGAAGTAGATTGTTCGATGATAATTTTCTAGGATAAGCATAATGAGGTCAATCATGGGGTGAATAAATTGTTCAAGGGAGAGGTCATAAATATTTTTAAGTTCTAAATTTTTATTGTCATGCCAATTGTACCTAACCTAAGTCCTAATTTAATTTTTAAACAAGACCTTGATATTGTATGGTTTAACCTAGACCGAATCTTTGACCAGCTGGGATGTCGTTGCTTGAGGACAAGCAACAATTCAAGTTGGGAGGCGTGATCAGAGTCAAAATAATGATGATTTACGTAGGGTTTTGGCTTAGGTTTTGTATATTTTCTCGCACTTATGTTTAATTAATTAGAGAAAAAGGCTACTGTCACCCTTCTTTATGTTTTATTGCAGAAAACAGGTTTTGGGACTATTTTACATCAAATGGAGCTAGAATCAGGTCAATCGGATCAGCGACGCTCATCAACTGTCTTTTGTTACAGCCCATATTGCCTAATACGGACCAGGCCTAGCACAGACCAGAAGATAGCGCTGGAGGCATTAAACCCTAACCGTCAAGGTCCTAATACGGACCGTATCACCCAATACGGTCCGTATCCGAAGACGTCTCTTGGAGAATAACTGCCGACAGCTGTTTCCAGATCAGTTTCTTAGCCCCTACTCAACTTCTACACGTCCCTACACTCCTATATAAGGCCCTTGGGCAGAAGGATTAGTTATCTTTGTAATCAGGGTTAGATTTGATTAAAGTGAGAAGAGAGGAGTGCTTGTAACCATGCCGTTCCGCGGCTAAGTTCCTTTTCTTAGGGCTAGGCAGTAAACCTTGTTACTTTGATGTTTTGATATATATATTTTTGTTGATTATGATTTCTTGTTGTTGAAAAAAAATGCTTTTGTGATTTATTATCTCTTCATCTAATTTCAATGATATAGTTTGAGTCCGTTAGGGTAGTGACAGTACTTTAACGGTAAGAGAAACTATTTGTATGAATTAGCCTCGTTGAGATTTATTAGGTTTATGTGAAGAAAATCTTAGCGGGGAAACCATAAACCAGACCAACAAAACGCGTACCAAATTCCATCACTTGCGTAAAGTAAATCGCAGTGATCTGTGTAGTAATTTGGGGTATTTGAGAGATCAGACATTTGCGTAAGGTAAATCGCAGTGTCCTATGTAGAATCTCGGTGAAAGATCTGTCATTCTTGCGTAACATAAATCGCAGTGACCTATGTGGTGTCTTTCATTAAACAACAACAGGAAATCAGACGCAGCAGGAATATATTGTCAAGGCGGATTGAGTGGCAATGGTGTGCCGAAACCCTAGGAATTCTCATCTCTATCTTTATTTTAATTACTTTTAATTGCTTCCTAATTTACATTAATCAAAACAACATCTCTCAATTTTCAGATTTCGTCTAGCCTTTCGAAAGATTGTGATTCGATCGCTCAAAGCATTGAACCAATATTCTCTGTGGATCGACCTCGAATATACTACTCGATAGGATTGTGCGCTTGCAGTCCGAACCGATAGCATTTCCGAGTTTATAAATATTAAAAGAAACATTGCTCTCTTTTGAGTGATCATATTCTTCTTCTAATTGTACAAGTTGTCTTTCAACTTGTACTACAACTTGTACTGGTTGTTTTTCATGTTTTAATGCTTGTCTTTCAACTTCTTATCGTTGTCTTTCGTCTTCTACTAGTTGTATTTCTCGTTCCATTGGTTATCTATCATGTTATACTGGTTGTCTTCCATCAACTGCTTGTTTTTTCAGCTTGTACTGATTGTCTTTCATCTACTGTTTGTCTTTCATCTTGTACTAGTTGTCATTGATATTCTATTGGTTGTCTTTCATGTTCTACTAGTTGTATTTCATCTACTACTAGTTGTCTTTCATCTACTACGGGTTGTATCATCTTCTTCTACTTGTATTTCATCTAGTACTTGTTGTCTTTTATGTTCTGTTGGTTGTCATTCATGTTCTACAAGTTGTCTTTGATCTTCTTCTAGTTGTCTTTCATCTTTTGTACAATTTGTACTCCATCTACTATAGGTTGTATTTCATTTTCTTCAAGTTGTCTTTTATCTTCTTCTACAGCTTGTCTTTCATGTTCTACTGGTTGTCTTCCATATGCTTTTAGTTGTATTTCATCTTCTTCTACTGGTTGTATTTTGCCTTGTACTGGTTGTATTTCATGTTCTAAATGTTGTCTTTCATGTTCTATCGGTTATCTTTCATCTACTACGGATTGTAGTTTATCTTTTTCTAGTCGTCTATCATCTTATACCAGTTGTATTCTTCTTCTAGTTGTACAAGTTGTCTTTGATATTCCTCTTGTTGTTTTAAATATTCTACTAGTTGTATTTCATCTTCTTCAAATTGTCATTCATCTTGTAATGGTTGTGTTTCATGTTCTACTACTTGTCTTTCATGTTCCACTGGTTGTCTTTCATGTTCTACAAGTTGTCTTTCATATTCTTCAAGTTTTCTTTCATCTTGTAATGTTTGTCATTCATGTTGTACTGGTTGTCTTTCATCTTGTACTGGTTGTCTTTCAAGTCTTAATGCTTGTCTTTCATCTTCTTCTAGTTGTCTTTAATCTTCTACTAGTTGTATTTCATATTCATCTAGTTGTGTTTCATGTATTACTGTTTGTCTTTCAAGTTCTACCGCTTATCTTTCATCTTGTATTGGTTGTCTTTCATGTTCTTCTGAATGTCTTTCATGTTTTACAAGTTGTCTTTCATCTTCTTCTAGTTGTCTCTCATCATGTAATGTTTGTCTATCAAGTTATATTTAGTGTCTTTCATATGGTACTGGTTGTCTTTCATGTTGTACAGGTTGTCTTTAATCTAGTACTTGTTGTCTTCCATCTTCGCCTAATTGTCTTTGATCTTCTACTAGTTGTATTATTCTTTTAGTTGTACAAGTTGATTTTCATTTTCTTCTAGTTGTCTTTCATCTTGTAATGGTTGTCTTTCATGTTCTATTAGTTGTCTTTCATGTTCTACTGGTTGCCTTTCATGTTCTACAAGTTGTATTTCATATTCTTCTAGTTTTCTTTAATCTTGTATTGTTTGTCAATCATGTTGTACTGGTTGTCTTTCATCTTGTACTGGTTGTCTTTCATGTTCTATAGGATGTCTTTCATATTCTACTTGTTGTCTTTATCAACTACGGGTTGTCTTTCATATACTACGGGTTGTATTTCATCATCGACTAGTTGTATTCTTCTTTTCATTGTACCAGTTGTCTTTCAACTTGTACTGGTTGACTTTCATGTTTTCATGCTTGTCTTTCATCTTCTTATAGTTATCTTTCATCTTCTACAAGTTGTATTTCTTGTTATATTGGTTGTCTATCATGTTATACTGGTTGCCTTTCATCAACTGGTTGTCTTTCATCATGTACTGGTAGTCTTTCTTCTACTACTGGTTGTCATCCATCTACTACTGGTTGTTTTTCATCTACTACTGGTTGTCTTCCATCAACTGCAGTCTGTATTTTATCTTCTTCTAGTTGTTTTTCACCTTCCAATAGTTGTTTTTCATATTCTTGTAGTTATCTTTCATCTTGTATTGGTTGTCTTTCATGTCCTACTGGTTGTCTTTCATCTTCTACTAGTTGTATTTCGTCTTCTTCTAGTTGTATTTCATCTTATACTGGTTGTCTTTTATGTTCTCCTGATTGTCTTTCATGTTCTACAAGTTGTCTTTTATATTTTTCTAGTTGTATTTCATCTTCTTCTAGTTGTCTTTCATCATGTAATGCTTGTCTATAATGTTATATTGATTGTCTTTCATATGGTACTAGTTGTCTTTAATCTTGTACTGGTTGTCTTTCATCTAGTACTGGTTGTCTTCCGTCTTTTCGTAATTGTCTTTCATCTTCTACTAGTTGTACTATTCTTCTACTAATTGTCTTTTCGTAATTTTCTTTAATCTTTATTGTTTGTCAATCATCTTGTACAGGTTGTCTAGCATCTTGTACAGGTTGTCTTTCAAGTTCTACAAGATGTCTTTCAAGTTCTACTTGTTTTCATTATCTACTACAGGTTGTCTTTCATATACTACGAGTTGTATTTCATCATTTACTAGTTGTATTCTTCTTCTAGTCGTACAAGTTCTCTCCCAACTTGTACTGGTTGCCTTTCATGTTTTAATGTTTGTATTTCATCTTCTTATAGTTACCTTTTAGCTTCTACTCGTTGTATTTCATGCTCTATTGGTTGTCTATCATGTTATACCGGTTGTCGTTCATCAACTGCTAGTTTTTCATCTTATACTGCCTGTCTTTCATCTACTACTTGTCCTTCATCATGTACTAGTTGTCATTCATGTTCTATTGGTTGTCTTTCATGTTCTACTAGTTGTCTTTCATGTTCTACAAGTGGTATATCATCTTTTTCTAGTTGTTTTTCATATTTTTCAAGTTTTCTTTCATCTTTTATTGTTTGTCGTTCATGTTATACTTCCTGATTTTCATCTTGTACTGGTTGTCTTTGAAGTTCTTCAGGATGTCTTCATCTAATTGTATTTCAACTTGTATTGGTTGTCTTTCATGTTTTAATGCTTGTCTTTCATCTTCTTCTAGTTGTCTTTCATCTTCTACTAGTTGTATTTCATGTTCTATTAGTTGTTTATCATGTTATACCGGTTGTCTTTCATGAACAGTTTGTCTTTCATCATGTACTAGTTGTCATTCATGTTCTACAAGTTGTCTTTCAACTACTACTGGTTGTATTTCATCTTCTTCTAGCTGTCTTTCACCTTCTACTAGTTGTATTTCATATTCTTCTAGTGGTGTTCATCTATTACAAACGTCTTACATGTTCTATTGCTTGTCTTACATCTTGTACTGGTTGTAATTCATGTTCTATTAAATGTCATTCATGTTTTACAAGTTATCTTCATCTTCTTCTAGTTGTCTTTTATCTTTTTCTAGTTGTCATTCATCTTGTCCTGTTTGTCTATCATGTTCTACTGGTTGTCATTCATATTGTACTGGTTGTCTTAAATCTACTACTTGTTGTCTTTCATGTTCTACTGGTTGTCTTAAATATACTACTGGTTGTATTTCATCTACTACTGGTTGTCTTCCATCTACTACGGGTTGTATTTTATCATTTTCTAGTTGTCTTTCACCTTCAAATAGTTGTTTTTCATATTCTTCTAGTTGTCTTTCATCTGTACTGATTGTCTTTAATGTTCGACAGAATGTCTTTCATGTTCTACTTGTTTTCCTTATCTACTACGGGTTGTCTTTCATATACTACGGGTTGTATTTCACCATCTACTAGTTGTATTTTCTTCTAGTTGTATAGGTTATCTTTCAACTTGTACTGATTGTCTTTCATGTTATAATGCTTGTCTTTCATCTTCTTATATTTATCTTACATCTTCTACTCGTTGTATTTCATGCTCTATTGGTTGTCTATCATGTTATACCGGTTGTCTTTCATCAACTGCTTGTTTTTCATCTTGTACTGCCTGTCTTTCATCTACTACTGGTTGTCATCCATCTACTATGGGTTGTCTTTCATCTACTACTGGTTGTCTTCCATCTACTACAGGGTGTATTAGTTGTCTTTCATGTTCTACAAGTAGTATTTCATCTTCTTCTAGTTGTTTTTCATATTATTCAAGTTTTCTTTCATCTTGTATTGTTTGTCATTCATGTTGTACTTGCTGTTTTTCATTTTGTAGTGGTTCTCCTTGAAGTTCTTCAGGATGTCTTCATCTAATTGTATTTCAACTTGTATTGGTTGTCTTTCATGTTTTAATGCTTGTCTTTAATCTTCTTCAAGTTGTCTTTAATCTTCTACTAGTTGTATTTCATGTTCTATTAGTTGTCTATCATGTTATACCGGCTGTCTTTCGTCAAATGTTTGTCTTTCATCTTCTACTGGTTGTCCTTCATCTACTCCTTGTCTTTCTTGTTGTACTAGTTGTCATTCATGCTCTGCAAGTTCTCTTTCAACTACTACTGGTTGTATTTCATCTTCTTCTTGCTGTCTTTCACCATCTACTAGTTGTATTTCATATTATTCTAGTAGTGTTCATCTATTACTTTTTGTCTAACATGTTCTGCTGCTTGTCTTACATCTTGTACTGGATGTCATTCATATTCTATTGAATGTCTTTCATGTTTTACAAGTTGTCTTTTATTTTTTTCTAGCTGTCTTTCATCTTGCATCTACTACTGGTTGTATTTCATCTACTACTGGTTGTCTTCCATCTACTACGGGTTGTTTTTTATATTTTTCTAGTTGTCTTTCACCTTCAAACAGTTGTTTTTCATGTTCTTCTAGTTGTCTTTCACCTTAAAATAATTGTTTTTCATATTCTTTCATGTTACTGATTGTCTTTAATGTTCTACATGATGTATTTCATGTTCTACTTGTTGTCTCTCATCTACTACGGGTTGTCTTTCATCTAATTCGGGTAGTATTTCATCTTCTACTATTTGTATTATTCTTCTAGTTGTACAAGTTATCTTTCATCTTCTTCGAGTTGTATGTAAATATTCTTCTAGTTGTGTTTCATCTTTATCTAGTTGTATTTCAACTTGTATTGGTTGTCTTTTTAATGCTTGTGCTTCATCTTCTTCTGGTTGTTTTTCATCTTCTACTAGTTGTATTTCATGTTTTATTGGTTGTTTATCATGTCATACTAGTTGGATTTCATCAACTGCTTGTATTTCATCTTGCACTAGTTGTCTTTCATCAACTACTGGTTGCCATCCATCTACTACTGGTTGTTTTTCATCTACTACTGGTTCCCTTCCATCTACTACAGGTTATATTTCATCTTCTTCTAGTTGTCTTTCACCTTCTAGTAGTTGATTTTCATATTCTTCTAGTTGTTTTTCATCTTGTACTGGTTGTCTTTCATGTTCTACTGGTTGTCTTTTATGTTCTACTAGTTGTCTTTCATTTCAACTGGTTGTCTTTCATCTACTACGGGTTGTATTTCATCTTCTCCTAGTTGTCTATCATTTTCTTCTAGTTGTCTTTCATCTTGTAATGGTTGTCTTTCATGTTCTACTAGCTGTCTTTCATGTTCTACTGGTTGTCTTTCATGTTCTACAAGTTGTCTTTCATATTCTTCTAGTTTTCTTTCATCTTGTATTATTTGTCAATCATGTTGTACTGGTTGTCTTTCACCTTGTACAGGTTGTCTTTCATGTCCTACAGGATGTCTTTCATGTTCTACTTGTTTTCTTTATCTACTACAGGTTGTCTTTCATGCACTATGGGTTGTATTTCATCATCTACTAGTTGTATTCTTCTTCAAGTTGTACAAGTTCTCTCTCAACTTGTACTGGTTGTCTTTCATGTTTTAATGCTTGTATTTCATCTTCTTATAGTTACCTTTCAGCTTCTACTCGTTGTATTTGATGCTCTATTGGTTGTCTATCATGTTATACTGGTTGTCTTTCATCAACTGCTTGTCGTTCATCTTGTACAGGTTGTCTTTCATCTACTACTTGTATTTCATCATGTACTAGTTGTCATTCATGTTCTATTGGTTGTCTTTAATGTTCTACTAGTTGTCTTTAATGTTCTACAAGTGGTATTTCATCTTCTTCTAGTTGTTTTTCATATTTTTCAAGTTTTCTTTCATCTTGTATTGTTTGTCGTTCATGTTGTACTTGCTGTTTTTCATCTTGTACTGGTTGTCTTTGAAGTTCTTCAGGATGTCTCCATCTAGTTGTATTTCAACTTGTATTGGTTGTCTTTCATGTTTTAATGCTTGTCTTTCATCATTTTTTCTAGTTGTATTTCATCTTCTACTAGTTGTATTTCATGTTCTACTAGTTGTTTATCATGTTTCACCATCTACTAGTTGTATTCTTCTTCTAGTTGTACTGGTTGTCTTTCAAGTTTTAATGCTTGTCTTTCATCTCCTTATAGTTATCTTACATCTTCTAGTCGTTGTATTTCATGCTCTATTGGTTGTCTATCATGTTATACTGGTTGTCTTTCATCAACTGCTTGTCTTTCATCTTGTACATGTTGTCTTTCATCAACTACTACTTGTCTTTCATCTTGTACTAGTTGTCTTTCATCTAGTACTAGTTGTCACTCATGTTCTATTACTTGTCTTTCATCAACTACTACTTGTCTTTCATCTTGTACATGTTTTCATTCATGTTCTACTAGTTGTCTATCATCTACTACTAGTTGTCTTTCATCTACTACGGGTGGTATTTCATCTTCTTCTAGTTATATTTTATGTTATTCTAGTTGTATTTCATCTAGTACTTGTTGTATTTCATGTTCTAAAGGTTGTCTTTCATCTACAATGGGCTGTAGTTTATATTCTTCTAGTCGTCTATAATCTTATACTAGTTGTATTCTTCATCTAGTTTTACAAGTTGTCTTTCATCTTCCTCTAGATGTGTTTAATGTTATACTTGCTGTATTTCATCATCTTCAAGTTGTCTTTCATCTTGTACTGGTTGTCTTTTATCTTGTACGGGTTATATTTCATATTCTTCTACTTGTCTTTCATCTTCTACTAGTTGTACAAGTTGTCTTTCATCTTCTTCTAGTTGGTTTTCATAATATTCTAATTGTCTTTCATATTGCATTAGCTGTCTTTCATGTTCTACAAGTGGTATTTCATCTTCTTCTTGTTGTTTTTCATATTTTTCAAGTTGTACAAGTTGTCTTGCTACTACTACTGGTTGTATTTCATCTTCTTCTAGCGGTCTCTCACCTTCTACTAGTTGTATTTCATTCTTCTAGTGGTGTTCATCAATTACTATGTGTCTTACATGTTCTACTGCTTGTCTTACATCTTGTACTGGTTGTCATTCATGTTCTATTGAATGTCCTTTATGTTTTACAAGTTGTCTTCATCTTCTTCTAGTTGTCTTTTATCTTTTTCTAGTTGTCTTTCATCTTGTACTGTTTGTTTATAATGTTCTACTGGTTGTCATTCATATTGTACTTGTAGTCTTTCATATTCTACTGGTTGTCTTTCATCTAGTACTGGTTGTATTTCATCTACTACTCGTTGTCTTCCATCTACTACGGGTTGTATTTTATCTTTTTCTAGTAGTCTTTCACCTTCAAATAGTTGTTTTTCATATTCTTCTAGTTGTCTTTCATCTGTACTGATTGTCTTTAATGTTCTACAGGATGTCTTTCAGGTTCTACTTGTTTTCATTATCTACTACGGGTTGTCTTTCATATACTACGGGTTGTATTTCACCATCTACTAGTTGTATTCTTCTTCTAGTTGTACTGGTTGTCTTTCATGTTTTAATTCTTGTCTTTCATCTTCTTATAGTTATCTTACATCTTCTAGTCGTTGTATTTCATGCTCTATTGGTTGTCTATCATGTTATACTGGTTGTCTTTCATCAACTGCTTGTCTTTCATCATGTATTAGTTGTCTTTCATGTTCTACTAGTTGTCTTTCATGTTCTACAAGTGGTATTTCATCTTCTTCTAGTTGTCTTTCATGTTCTACTAGTTGTCTTTCATGTTCTACAAGTGGTATTTCATCTTCTTTTAGTTGTTTTTATATTTTTCAAGTTGTCTTTCATCTTCTATTGTTTGTCATTCATGTTGTACTTGTTGTTTTTCATTTTGTACTGGTTGTCCTTGAAGTTCTTCGTGATGTCTTCAACTAGGTGTATTTCAACTTGTATTGGTTGTCTTTCATGTTTTAATGCTTGTCTTTAATTTTCTTCAAGTTGTCTCTAGTTGTATTTCATGTTCTATTTGTCTATCATGGTATACCGGTTGTCTTTCATCAACTGTTTGTCTTTCATCTTGTACTAGTTGTCCTTCATCTACAGCTTGTCTTTCATCTACAGCTTGTCTTTCATCTTGTACTAGTTGTCAGTCATGTTCTACAAGTTGTCTTGCAACTACTACTGGTTGTATTTCATCTTCTTCTAGCTGTCTTTCACCTTCTACTAGTTGTATTTCATTCTTCTAGTGGTGTTCATCAATTACTGTGTGTCTTACATGTTCTACTGCTTGTCTTACATCTTGTACTGGTTGTCATTCATGTTCTATGGATTGTCCTTCATGTTTTACTCGTTGTCTTCATCTTCTTCTAGTTGTCTTTTATCTTTTTCTAGTTGTGTTTTATCTTCTACTGTTTGTCTATCATGTTCTACTGGTTGTCATTCATATTGTACTTGTCGTCTTTCATATTCTACTGGTTGTCTTTCATCTAGTACTGGTTGTATTTCATCTACTACTTGTTGTCTTCCATCTACTACGGGTTGTATTTTATCTTTTTCTAGTTGTCTTTCACCTTCAAATAGTTGTTTTTCATATTCTTCTAGTTGTCTTTCATTTGTACTGATTGTCTTTAATGTTCTACAGGATGTCTTTCATGTTCTACTTGTTTTGTTTATCTACTACAGGTTGTCTTTCATATACTACGGGTTGTATTTCACCATCTACTACTTGCCTTTCATCATGTACTAGTTGTCATTCATGTTCTATTGGTTGTCTTTCATGTTCTACTAGTAGTCTTTCATGTTCTACAAGTCGTATTTCATCTTCTTCTAGTTGTTTTTCATATTTTTCAAGTTTTCTTTCTTTCATCTTGTGTTGTTTGTCATTCTTGTTGTACTTGCTGTTTTTCATCTTGTACTGGTTGTCTTTGAAGTTCTTCAAGATGTCTTCATCTAGTTGTATTTCAACTTATATTGGTTGTCTTTCATGTTTTAATGCTTGTCTTTCATCTTTTTTCTAGTTGTCTTTCATCTTCTACTAATTGTATTTCATGTTCTATTAGTTGTTTATCAAGTTATACCGGTTGTCTTTTATCAAGTGTTTGTCTTTCATCTTGTACTAGTTGTCATTCATGTTCTAGAAGTTGTCTTTCAACTACTACTGGTTGTATTTCATCTTCTTCTAGCTGTCTTTCACCTCCTACTAGTTGTATTTTATTCATCTAGTGGTGTTCATCTATTACTGTGTGTCTTACATGTTCTACTGCTTGTCTTACATCTTTTACTGGTTGTCATTCATGTTCTATTGAATGTCCTTCATGTTTTACAAGTTGTCTTAATCTTCTTCTCGTTGTCTTTTATCTTTTTCTTATTGTCTTTCATCTTGTACTGTTTGTCTATCATGTTCTACTGGTTGTCATTCATATTGTACTTGTCGTCTTTCATGTTCTACTGGTTGTCTTTCATCTAGTACTAGTTGTATTTCATCTACTACTCGTTGTCTTCCATCTACTAAGGGTTGCATTTTATCTTTTTCTAGTTGTCTTTCATTTGTACTGATTGTCCTTAATGTTCTACAGGATGTCTTTCATGTTCTACTTGTTTTCTTTATCTACTACGGGTAGTCTTTCATATACTACGGGTTGTATTTCACCATCTACTAGTTGTATTCTTCATCTAGTTGTACTGGTTGTCTTTCATGTTTTAATTCTTGTCTTTCATCTTCTTATAGTTATCTTACATCTTCTAGTCGTTGTATTTCATGCTCTATTGGTTGTCTATCATGTTATACTGGTTGTCTTTCATCAACTGCTTGTCTTTCATCTTGTACATGTTGTCTTTCATCAACTACTACTTGTCTTTCATCTTGTACTAGTTGTCACAAATGTTCTATTACTTGTCTTTCATCAACTACTACTTGTCTTTCATCTTGTACATGTTGTTTTTCATGTTCTCCTAATTGTCTTTCATCTACTACTAGTTGTCTTTCATCTACTACGGGTTGCATTTCATCTTCTTCTAGTTATATTTTATCTTATTCAAGTTGTATTTCATCTAGTACTTGTTGTATTTCATGTTCTAAAGGTTGTCTTTCATGCTCTATCGGTTCTCTTTCATCTACTATGGGCTGTAGTTTATCTTCTTCTAGTCGTCTATAATCTTATACTAGTTGTATTCTTCATCTAGTTTTACAAGTTGTCTTTCATCTACTACTTGCCTTTCATCATGTATTAGTTGTCATTCAGGTTCTATTGGTTGTCATTCATGTTCTATTGGTTGTCTTTCATGTTCTACTAGTTGTCTTTCATGATCTACAAGTGGTATTTCATCTTCTTCTAGTTCTTTTTATATTTTTCAAGTTGTCTTTCATCTTGTATTGTTTGTCATTCATGTTGTACTTGCTGTTTTTCATCTTGTACTGGTTGTCCTTGAAATTCTTCAGGATGTCTTCATCTAGTTGTATTTCAACTTGTATTGGTTGTCTTTCATGTTTTAATGCTTGTCTTTAATTTTCTCCAAGTTGTCTTTCATCTTCTACTAGTTGTATTTCATGTTCTATTAGTTGTCTATCATGTTATACCGGTTGTCTTTCATCAACTGTTTGTCTTTCATCTTGTACTAGTTGTCATTCATGTTCTACAAGTTGTCTTTCAACTACTACTGGTTGTATTTCATCTTCTTCTAGCTGTCTTTCACCTTCTACTAGTTGTATTTAATTCTTCTAGTGGTGTTCATCTATTACTGTGTGTCTTACATGTTCTACTGCTTGTCTTACATCTTGTACTGGTTGTCATTCATGTTCTATTGAATGTCCTTCATGTTTTACAAGTTGTCTTCATCTTCTTCTAGTTGTCTTTTATCTTTTTCTAGTTGTCTTTCATCTTGTACTGTTTGTCTATCATGTTCTACTGGTTGTCATTAATATTGTACTTGTCGTCTTTCATATTGTACTGGTTGCCTTTCATCTTGTACTGGTTGTATTTCATCTACTACTCGTTGTCTTCCATCTATTACGGGTTGTATTTTATCATTTTCTAGTTGTCTTTCACCTTCAAATAGTTGTTTTTCATATTCTTCTAGTTGTTTTTCATCTTGTACTGATTGTCTTTAATGTTCTACAGGATGTCTTTCATGTTCTACTTGTTTTCTTTATCTACTACGGGTTGTCTTTCATCTACTACTCGTTGTCTTCCATCTACTACGGGTTGTATTTTATCTTTTCTAGTTGTCTTTCACCTTCAAATAGTTGTTTTTCTAATTCTTCTAGTTGCCTTTCATTTGTACTGATTGTCTTTAATGTTCTACAGGATGTCTTTCATGTTCTACTTGTTTTCTTTATCTACTACGGGTTGTCTTTCATCTACTACTCGTTGTCTTCCATCTACTACGGGTTGTATTTTATCTTTTCTAGTTGTCTTTCACCTTCAAATAGTTGTTTTTCTAATTCTTCTAGTTGCCTTTCATTTGTACTGATTGTCTTTAATGTTCTACAGGATGTCTTTCATGTTCTACTTGTTTTCTTTATCTACTACGGGTTGTCTTTCATATACTACGGGTTGTATTTCACCATCTACTAGTTGTATTCTTCTTCTAGTTGTACAGGTTGTCTTTCAACTTCTACTGGTTGTCTTTCATGTTTTAATGCTTGTCTTTCATCTTCTTATAGTTATCTTCCATCTTCTACTCGTTGTATTTCATGCTCTATTAGTTGTCTTTCATGTTCTACAAGTGGTATTTCATCTTCTTCTAGTTGTTTTTCATATTTTTAAAGTTTTCTTTCATCTTGTATTGTTTGTTATTCATGTTGTACTTGCTGTTTTTCATCTTGTACTGGTTGTCTTTGAAGTTCTTCAGGATGTCTTCATCTAATTGTATTTCAACTTGTATTGGTTGTCTTTCATGTTTTAATGCTTGTCTTTAATCTTCTTCAAGTTGTTTTTCATCTTCTACTAGTTGTATTTCATGTTCTATTTGTTGTCTATCATGTTATACCGGTTGTCTTTCATCAACTGTTTGTCTTTCATCTTCTACTGGTTGTCCTTCATCTACAGCTTGTCTTTCATCTTGTACTAGTTGTCATTCATGTTCTGCAAGTTGTCTTGCAACTACTACTGGTTGTATTTCATCTTCTTCTTGTTGTCTTTCACCTTCCACTAGTTGTATTTCATATTATTCTAATTGTGTTCATCTATTACTTTTTGTCTTACATGTTCTACTGCTTGTCTTACATCTTGTACTGGTTGTCATTCATGTTTTACAAGTAGTCTTTTATCTTTTTCTAGTTGTCTTTCATCTTGTACTGTTTGTCTATCATGTTCAACTTGTTGTCTTTCATCTACTACTGGTTGTATTTCATCTACTACAGGTTGTCTTCCATCAACTACGGGTTGTAGTTTATCTTTTTCTAGTTGTCTTTCACCTTCAAATAATTGTTATTCATATTATTCTAGTTGTCTTTCACCATAAAATAATTGTTTTTCATATTCTACATCTTACTGATCATCTTTAATGTTCTACATGATGTCTTTCATGTTCTACTTGTTGTCTTTCATCTGATACGGGTTGTCTTTCATCTACTTCGGGTTGTATTTCATCTTCTACTATTTGTATTACTCTTCTAGTTGTACAAGTTATCTTTGATCTTCTTCTAGTTGTAAGTAATATTCTTCTAGTTGTGTTTCATCTTTATCTAGTTGTATTTCAACTTGTAGTGGTTGTCTTTCATGTTAATGCTTGTCATTTAGCTGTATTTCATCTTCTACTAGTTGTATTTCATGTTTTATTGGTTGTTTATCATGTTATACTGGTTGGATTTCATCAACTGCTTGTATTTCATCTTACACTGATCGTCTTTCATCAACTACTGGTTGCAATCCATCTACTACTGGTTGTTTTTCATCTACTACTGGTTGTCTTCCATCTATTACAGGTTGTATTTCATCTTCTTCTAGTTGTCTTTCACCTTATAATAGTTGATTTTCATATTCTTCTAGTTGTCTTTCATCTTGTACTGGATGTCTTTCATGTTCTACTGGTTGTCTTTCATGTTCTACTGGTTGTTTTTAATGTTCTACTGGTTGTCTTTCATCTACTACAGTTGTATTTCATCTTCTTCTAGTTGGCTTTCATTTTCTTCTAGTTGTCTTTCATCTTGTAATGGTTGTCTTTCATGTTCTACTAGTTGTCTGTCATGTTCTACTGGTTGTTTTTCGTGTTCGACAAGTTGTCTTTCATATTCTTCTAGTTTTCTTTCATCTCGTATTGTTTGTCAATCATGTTGTACTGGTGGTCTATCATTTTGTACAGGTTGGCTTTCATCTTGTACAAGTTGTCTTTCATGTTCTACAGGATGTCTTTCATGTTCTACTAGTTTTCTTTATCTACTACAGGTTGTCTATCATACACTACGGGGTGTATTTCATCATCTACTAGTTGTATTCTTCTTCTAGTTGTACAAGTTCTCTCTTAACTTGTACTGGATGTCTTTCATGTTTTAATGCTTGTATTTCATCTTCTTATAGTTACCTTTCAGCTTCTACTCGTTTTATTTCATGCTCTATTGGTTGTCTATGATGTTATACTGGTTGTCTTTCATCAACTGCTTCTCTTTCATCTTGTACTGGTTGTCTTTCATCTACTACTTGCCTTTCATCATGTACTTGTTGTCATTCATGTTCTATTGGTTGTCTTTCATGTTCTACTAGTTGTCTTTCATGTTCTACAAGTGGTATTTCATCTTCTTCAAGTTGTTTTTCATATTTTTCAAGTTTTCTTTCATCTTGTAATGTTTGTCGTTCATGTTGTACTTGCTGTTTTTCATCTTGTACTGGTTGTCTTTGAAGTTCTTCAGGATGTCTTCATCTAGTTGTATTTCAACTTGTATTGGTTGTCTTTCATGTTTTAATGCTTGTTTTTCATCTTTTTTATCGTTGTCTTTCATCTTCTACTAGATGTATTTCATGTTCTATTAGTCGTTTATAATGTTATACCGGTTGTCTTTCATCAACTGTTTTTCTTTCATCTTGTACTAGTGGTCATTCATGTTCTACAAGTTGATTTTCAACTACTACTGGTTGTATTTCATCTTCTTCTAGCTGTCTTTCATCTTCTACTAGTTGTATTTCATTCTTCTAGTGGCTTGTCTAACATCTTGTACTGGTTGTCATTCATGTTCTATTGAATGTCCTTCATGTTTTACAAGTTGTCTTCATCTTCTTCTAGTTGTCTTTTATCTTTTTCTAGTTGTCTTTCATCTTGTACTGTTTGTCTATCATATTCTACTGGTTGTCATTCATATTGTACTTGTCGTCTTTCATGTTCTACTGGTTGTCTTTCATCTAGTACTGGTTGTATTTCATCTACTACTCGTTGTCTTCCATCTACTACGGGTTGCATTTTATCTTTTTTCTAGTTGTCTTTCACCTTCAAATAGTTGTTTTTCATATTCTTCTAGTTGTTTTTCATATTCTTTAATGTTCTACAGGATGTCTTTCATGTTCTACTTGTTTTCTTTATCTACTACGGGTTGTCTTTCATATACTACGGGTTGTATTTCACCATCTACTAGTTGTATTCTTCTTCTAGTTGTACAGGTTGACTTTCAACTTCTACTGGTTGTCTTTCATGTTTTAATGCTTGTCTTTCATCTTCTTATAGTTATCTTTCATCTTCTACTCGTTGTATTTCATGCTCTATTAGTTGTCTTTCATGTTCTACAAGTGGTACAAGTTCTCCATCTTTCATGCTCTATTAGTTGTACAAGTTGTCTTTCATCTTTCTCAAGTTGTTTTTAATGTTATACTTGTTGTATTTCATCTTCTTCAAGTTGTATTTAATCTTGTACTGGTTGTCTTTCATCTTTGTATTGGTTGTCATTCATCTTGTACGGGTTGTATTTCATCTTTTCTAGTTGTCTTTCATCTAGTACTGGTTGTATTTCATCTATTACTCGTTGTCTTCCACCTACTACGGGTTGCATTTTATCTTTTTCTAGTTGTCTTTCACCATCAAATAGTTGTTTTTCATATTCTTTTAGTTGTGTTTCATCTGTACTGATTGTCTTTAATGTTCTACAGGATGTCTTTCATGTTCTACTTGTTTTCTTTATCTGCTACGGGTTGTCTTTCATATACTACTGATCAGAGTCAAAATAATGATGATTTACGTAGGGTTTTGGCTTAGGTTTTGCATATTTTCTCACACTTATGTTTAATTTATTAGAGAAAAAGGCTACGGTCACCCTTCTTTATGTTTTATTGCAGAAAACAGGTTTTGGGACTATTTTACACCAAATGGAGCTAGAATTGGGTCAATCGGATCAGCGACGCTCATCGACTAAGTCTCTGTTACGGTCCGTATTGCCTAATACGGACCAAGCCTAGCACAGACCAGAAGATAGCGCTGGGAGCATTAAACCCTAACCGTCAAGGTCCTAATACAGACCGTATTGCCAAATACGGTCCGTATCCGAAGGCGTCTCTTGGGGAATAACTGCCGACAGCTATTTCCAGATCAGTTTCTTAGCCCCTACTCAATCTCCAGACGTCCCTCCACTCCTATATAAGGCCCCTGGGCAGAAGGAATAGTTATCTTTGTAATTAGGGTTAGATTTGATTAAAGTGAAGAGAGGAGTGCTTGTAACAATGCCGTTTCGCGGCTAAGTTCCTTTTCTTAGGGCTAGGCAGTAAACCTTGTTACTCTTGATGTTTTGATATATATATTTCTGTTGATTATGATTTCTTGTTGTTGAAACAAAATGCTTTTGTGATTTACTATCTCTTCATCTAACTTCAATGATCTAGTTTGAGTCCGTTAGGGTAGTGACAGTACTTTAATGTAAGAGAAACTATTTGTATGAATTAGCCTCGTTGAGATCTATTAGGTTTATGTGAAGAAAACCTTAGCGAGGAAACCATAAACCAGACCAACAAAACGCGTACCAAATTCCATCACTTGCGTAAAGTAAATCGCAGTGATCTGTGTAGTAATTTGGAGTATTTGAGAGATCAGACATTTGCGTAAGGTAAATTGCAGTGTCCTATGTAGAATCTCGGTGAAAGATCTGTCATTCTCGCGTAACATAAATCACAGTGACCTATGTGGTGTCTTTCATTAAACAACAACAGGAAATCAGACGCAGCAGGAATATATTGTCCAGGCGGATTGAGTGGCTATGGTGTGCCGAAACCCTAGGAATTCTCATCTCTATCTTTATTTTAATTACTTCCTAATTTACATTGATCAAAAAACATCTCTCAATTTTCAGATTTCATCTAGCCTTTCGAAAGATTGCGATTCGATCGCTCAAAGCATTGAACCAATATTCCCTGTGGATCGACCTCGAATATACTACTCGATAGGATTGTGCACTTGCAGTCCGAACCGATAGCATTTCTGAGTTTATAAATATTAAAAGAAATATTGCTCTCTTTTGAGTGATCAACTACGGGTTGTATTTCACCATCTACTAGTTGTATTCTTCTTCTAGTTCTACAGGTTGTCTTTCAACTTCTACTGGTTGTCTATCATGTTTTAATGCCTGTCTTTCATCTTCTTATAGTTATCTTCCATCTTCTACTCGTTGTTTTTCATGCTCTATTGGTTGTCTATCATCTTATACTGGTTGTCTTTCATCAACTGCTTGTCTTTCATCTTGTACATGTTGTCTTTCATCAACTACTACTTGTTTTTCATCATGTACTAGTTGTCACTCATGTTCTATTGGTTGTCTTTCATGTTCTACTAGTTGTCTTTCATGTTCTACTAGTTGTCTTTGATCTACTACTAGTTGTCTTTCATCTAGTACGGGTTGTATTTCATCTTCTTCTAGTTATATTTTATCTTCTTCTAGTTGTATTTCATCTAGTACTGGTTGTATTTCATGTTCTAAAGGTTGTCTTTCGTGTTCTATCGGTTCTCTTTCATCTACTATGGGTTGTAGTTTATCTTCCTCTAGTCGTCTATCATCTTATCCTAATATTCTTCTTCTATTTGTACAAGTTGTCTTTCATCTTACTCTAGTTGTTTTTAATGTTATACATGTTGTATTTCATCTTCTTCAAGTTGTATTTAATATAGTAATGGTTGTCGTTCATCTTGTACTGGTTGTCTTTCATCGTGTACGGGTTGTATTTCATCTTTTTGTAGTTGTCTTTCATCTTCTACTAGTTGTACAAGTTGTCTTTCATTTTCTTCTAGTTGTTTTTCATCTTGCATTGGTTGTCTTTCATGTTCTACTAGTTGTCTTTCATGTTCTACAAATGGAATTTCATCTTCTTCTAGTTGTTTTTCATATTTTTCAAGTTTTCTTTCATCTTGTATTGTTTGTCGTTCATGTTGTACTTCCTGATTTTCATCTTGTACTGGTTGTCTTTGAAGTTCTTCAGGATGTCTTCATCTAGTTGTATTTCAACTTGTATTGGATGTCTTTTATGTTTTAATGCTTGACTTTCAACTTCTTCTAGTTGTCTGTCATCTTCTACTAGTTGTATTTCATGTTCTATTAGTTGTGTATCATGTTATACCGGTTGTCTTTCATCAAGTGTTTGTCTTTCATCTTGTACTAGTTGTCATTCATGTTCTAGAAGTTGTCTTTCAACTACTACTGGTTGTATTTCATCTTCTTCTAGCTGTCTTTCACCTCCTACTAGTTGTATTTTATTCATCTAGTGGTGTTCATCTATTACTGTGTGTCTTACATGTTCTACTGCTTGTCTTACATCTTTTACTGGTTGTCATTCATGTTCTATTGAATGTCCTTCATGTTTTACAAGTTGTCTTAATCTTCTTCTCGTTGTCTTTTATCTTTTTCTTATTGTCTTTCATCTTGTACTGTTTGTCTATCATGTTCTACTGGTTGTCATTCATATTGTACTTGTCGTCTTTCATGTTCTACTGGTTGTCTTTCATCTAGTACTAGTTGTATTTCATCTACTACTCGTTGTCTTCCATCTACTAAGGGTTGCATTTTATCTTTTCTAGTTGTCTTTCGCCTTCAAACAGTTGTTTTTCATATTCTTCTAGTTGTCTTTCATCTGTACTTATTGTCTTTAATGTTTTACAGGATGTCTTTCATGTTCTACTTGTTTTCTTTATCTACTACGAGTTGTCTTTCATATACTACGGGTTGTATTTCACCATCTACTAGTTGTGTTCTTCTTCTAGTTGTACAGGTTGTCTTTCAACTTGTACTGGTTGTCTTTCATGTTTTAATGCTTGTCTTTCATCTTCTTATAGTTATCTTCCATCTTCTACTCGTTGTATTTCATGATCTATTGGTTGTCTGTCATCTTAACTGGTTGTCTTTCATCTTGTACATGTTGTCTTTCATCAACTACTACTTGTCTTTTATCTTGTAATAGTTGTGACTCATGTTCTGTTGGTTGTCTTTCATGTTCTACTAGTTGTCTTTCATCTACTACTAGTAGTCCTTCATCTACTACGGGTTGTATTTCATCTTCTTCTAGTTATGTTTTATCTTCTTCTAGTTGTATTTCATCTAGTACTTGTTGTATTTCATGTTCTAAAGGTTGTCTTTCATGTCTATCGGTTCTCTTTCATCTACTATGGGTTGTAGTTTATCTTCTTCTAGTCGTCTATCATCTTATACTAGTTGTATCTTCATCTAGTTGTACAAGTTATCTTTCATTTTACTCTAGTTGTTTTTAATGTTATACTTGTTGTATTTTATCTTCTTCAAATTGTATTCAATCTTGTACTAGTTGTCTTTCATCTTGTACGGGTTGTATTTCATCTTCTTCTTGTTGTCTTTCGTCTTCTACTAATTGTACATGTTGTCTTTCCTTTTTCTTCTAGTTATTTTTCATATTCTTTTAGTTGCCTTTCATCTTGCATTGGTTATCTTTCATGTTCTACTAGTTGTCTTTCATGTTCTACAAGTGGTATTTCATCTTCTTCTAGTTGTTTTTCATATTTTTCAAGTTTTCTTTCATCTTGTATTATTTGTCATGCATGTTGTACTTGCTGTTTTTCATCTTGTACTGGTTGTCTTTGAAGTTCTTCACGATGTCTTCATCTAGTTTTATTTCAACTTGTATTGGTTGTCTTTCATCTTCTTCAAGTTGTCTTTCATCTTCTTCTAATTGTATTTCATGTTCTATTAGTTGTCTATCATGTTATACCGGTTGTCTTTGATCAACTGTTTGTCTTTCATCTTCTACTGGTTGTCCTTCATCTACTGCTTGTCTTTCATCTTGTACTAGTTGTCATTCATGTTCTACAAGTTGGTCTTTCATCTACTACTCGTTGTATTTCATCATCTTCTTTGTCTTTCACCTTCTACTAGTTGTATTTCATACTCTTCTAGTTGTGTTTTATGTATTACTATTTGTCTTTCATCTTCTTGTAGTTGTCTTTCATCTTGTACTGTTTGTCTATCATGTTCAACTGGTTATCATTCATATTGTACTTGTTGTCTTTCATCTACTATTTGTTGTATTTCATCATCTTCTTGTAGTTGTCTTTCATATTGTACTTGTTGTCTTTCATCTTTCATGATGTACCGATTGTCCTTAATGTTCTACATGACATCTTTCATGTCGTACTTATTGTCGTTCATCTACTACGGGTTGTCTTTCATCTACAACGGGTTGTATTTCATCTTCTACTTGTATTATTCTTCTAATTGTATAAGTTGTCTTTCATCATCTTCTAGTTGTTTGTAATATTCTTCTTGTTGTATTTCATCTTGTACTGGTTGTCTTTCATGTTTTAATGCTTGTCTTTCATCTTTTCTAGTTGTCTTTCATTTTCTAATAGTTGTATTTGATGTTCTTTTGGTTGTCGATAATGTTATACTAGTTGGCTTTCATCAACTACTTGTCTTTCATCTTGTACTGGTTGTCTTTCATCTAATACTGGTTGTCATCCATCTACTACGGGTTGTATTTAATCTTCTTCTAGTTGTCTTCCATCTTCTTCTTGTTGTCTTCCATCTTCTAAAGGTTATCTTTCGTGTTCTATCGGTTATCTTTCATCTACTACGGGTTGTAGTTTATCTTCTTCTAGTTGTCTATTATCTTATACTAGTTGTATTCTTCTTCGAGTTGTACAAGTTGTCTTTCATCTTTCTCTAGTTGTTTTTAATATTATTATAGTTGTATTTCATCTTTCTCTAGTTGTTTTTAATCCTGTACTGGTTGTCTTTCATCTTGTACTGTTTGTCTTTCTTCATATCCTGTACTGGTTGTATTATTCTTCTAGTTGTACAAGTTGTCTTTCATCTTCTTCTAGTTGTATTTAATGTTGTATTGTTTGTCTATCAAGTTCTACTGGTTGTCATTCATATTGTACTGGTTGTCTTTCATGTTCTACTCGTTGTCTTTCATCTACTACGGGTTGTCTTTCATCTTTTACTAGTTGTATTCTTCTGCAAGTTGTACATGTTGTCTTTCATCTTCTTCTAGTTTTTTTAATATTATTCTAGTTGTATTTCATCTTCATCTGGTTGTCTTTCATGTTTTAATACTTGTCTTTCATCTTCTTCTAGTTGACTTTCATATTCTTCTGTTGTCTTTTATCTTGTATTGGTTATCTTTCATGTTCTATTAGTTCTCTTTCATGTTCTACAAGTGGTCTTTCATCATCTTCTAGTTGTTTTTCATATTTTTCTAGTTTTCTTTCATCCTGTGTTGTTTGTCATTCATGTTGTACTGGTTGTCTTTCATGTTCTACATGATGTATTTCTTATTCTTCTTGTTGTCTTTCATCCACTACGGGTTGTATTTCATCTGCTACGGATTGTATTTCATCTGCTACGGGTTGTATTTCATCTTCTTTTAGTTGTCTTTCACATTATAATAGTTGTTTTTCTTATTCTTCTAGTTATCTTTCATCTTGTACTGGTTGTCTTTTATGTTCTACTGGTTGTCTTTCAAGTTCAACTCATTGTCTTTCATGTACTTTGGGTTGTCTTTCATCTACAACGGATTGTATTTCATCTTCAACTAGTTGTATTCTTCTTCTAATTGTACAAGTTGTCTTTCATCTTCTTCTAGTTGTTTTTAATATTTTTCTAGTTGTATTTTATCTTCATCTAGTTGTATTTTATTTTTATCTAGTTGTATTTCATCTTGTACTTGTTGTCTTTCATATTTTAATACTTGCCTTTCATTTTCTTCTAGTTGTCTTTCATATTTTAGTAGTTGTCTTTCTTCTACTTGTCTTTCATCTTGTACAAGTTGTCTTTCTTGTACTACTTGTCTTTCATCTTGTACTAGTTGTCATTCATGTTCTACGAGTTGTGTTTAATCAATTACTGGTTGTATTTTATTTTCTTCTAGTTTTCTTTCATCTTCTTCTAGTTGTTTTTAATATTCTTCTAGTTGTATTTCTTCTTCATCTAGTTGTATTTCAACTTGTACTTGTTGTCTTTCATGTTTTAATACTTGTTTTTCATCTTCTTCTAGTTATTTTTCATCTTCTACTAGTTATATTTCATGTTCTATTGGTTGTCTATCATGTTATACTGGTTGTCTTTGATCAACTGTTTGTCTTTCAAATTGAACCGGTTGTCTTTCATCTACAGCTTGTCTTTCATCATGTACTAGTTGTCATTCATGTTCTACAACTAGTCTTTCATCTACTACGGGTTCTATTTCATCATCTTCTAGTTATCTTTCACCTTCTACTAGTTGTCTTTCATGTATTACTATTTGTCTTTCATGTTCTACTGCTTGTCTTTCATCTTGTACTGGTTGTCATTAATGTTCTACTGAATGTCTTTCATATTTTACAAGTTGTCTTTCATCTTCTTATAGTTGTTTTTTATCTTCTTCAAGCTGTATTTCACCTTCTTCTAATTGTCTTTCATCTAGTACTATTTGTCTATCATGTTCTACTGGTTGTTTTTCATATTGTACTTGTTGTCTTTCATGTTCTACGGGTTGTCTTTCATCTATTATTATTTGTCTTTCATCTACTACGGGTTGTATTTCATCTTCTTCTAGTTGTCAAACCTTATAATAGTTGTTTTTCAAAATTTTCTAGTTGTTTTTCATCCTGTATTGGTTGTCTTTCATGTTATATTTGTTTTCTTTCATTTACTACTGGTTGTCTTTCATCTACTACGGGTTGTATTTCATCTTCTTCTAGTTGTCTTTCATCTTCTACTAGTTGTAATTTGTCTTCTTCTAGTGGTACTTCATCTTGTACTGTTTGTCTTTCATGTTCTACTGGTTGTTTTTCATGTTCTACTGGTTGTCTTTTATATTCTTCTAGATGTATTTTATCTTCTTCTAGTTGTCTTTCATCTTCTTCTAATTGTCTTTCATCTTGTATTGTTTGTTTATCATGTTATACTGATTGTCTTTCATGTTATATTGATTGTCTTTCATGTTGTACTGGTTGTCCTCCCTCTTGTACTGGTTGTTTTTAATCTTCTTGTAGTTGTCTTTCATTTTCTACTAGTTGTATTCTTCTTCTAGTTGTACAAGTTGTTATTCATTTTCGTCTAGTTGTCTTTCATGTTCTACTAGTGGTCTTTTATCTTATTTTTGTTGTTTTTCATTTTCTTCTAGTTTTATTTCATCTTGTGTTGTTTGTCATTTATGTTGTACTGGTTGTTTTTCATATTGTACTGGTTGTCTTTCGTGTTCTACAAGATATCTTTCATGTTCTACTAGATATTTTTCATCTACTATAGGTTGTCTTTCATCTACTACGGGTTGTATTTCATCTTCTAATAGATGAAAATCTTCTTCTAGTTGTATTTAATCTTCATCTAGTTGTATTTCATCTTGTACATGTTGTCTTTCATTATTTAATGCTTGTTTTTTTATCTTCTTCTAGTTTTTTTTTCATCTTCTTCTAGTTTTTTTTCATCTTCTACTAGTTGTAATCTTCTTCTAAAAGTACAAGTTGTCTTTCATATTCTTATAGTTGTTTTTCATATTCTAATAGTTGTCTTTGATCTTGTATTGGTTGCCTTTCATCTTTTTCTAGTTGTTTTTCATATTTTCTAGTTTTCTTTCATCTTGTATTGTTTGTCATTCATGTGGTACTGGTTGTTTTTCATCTTGTACTGGTTGTATTTCATGTTCTACAGGTTGTCTTTCATGTTCTACAGGTTATCTTTCATGTTCTACAGGTTGTCTTTCATCTACTACTGGTTGTTTTTCATCTAGTACGGGTTGTATTTCATCTTCTTCTAGTTGTCTTTCCTCTTCTACTAATTGTATTTCGTCTTTTTCTAGTTGTATTTCATCTTGTACCGGTTGTCTTTCATGTTTTACTATCTAGTTATCTTTAATGTTTACTTGTTGTCTTTCATCTACTATGGGTTGTATTTTATCTTTTTCTAGTTGTCTTTAATCTTCTACTAGTTGTATTCTTCTTCTAATTGTACAAGTTGTCTTTCATCCTTTTCTAGTTATTTTTTCATATTCTTCTAGTTGTATTTTATCTTATTCAAGTTGTCTTTCATTGTGTATTGGTTATCTTTCATGTTCTAAAAGTTGTATTTCATATTTTTTTCTATTGAAACTCTAGTGTTGTTCTGAATCACTTATACCATCAACGAGAAGTTCTTGTTTAATATCATCAACATGAATTGTCTGGCATTGCTTTTTATGAAAATTGAACAAAGAGATGCATGTTCAATTCTCGTAAAAAACAATATCCAAACAGACAAATAAGTTCGCATGAGAATTGAACAGAGAGATGCACGTTCAATTCTCATAAAAAACAATGTCCAAACAGACAAATAAGATCGCATGCAAATCCATTTTCCCATGCTGTATATTCGGTATAAAATAGCCGGTAACATTTTTATGTTAAATTTAGATTAAAATTATGAAAGTCTAAGGTTAAAATTGTGCTTCCATCCAACATTTTATTTTGGAACCCGACAGAAAATATTGAGTCAAGAGAGACGCAACAGTTGATATATATCAAATTGATTCTTACGAGGAATTAAAAGCTACCTCCAAATCATGTATAATATTAAACGAACAATTCTAATTATAAATTGAATGCGGCAAGGAGGCCTGGTCCTTAATGAACCACCCTAAAATTCCTATTCCTTATTCCATCATCTCATATTCTATTAGAAATTAAAGAAGTCATTATCCTAGTTAGGTTGCTCCTCAAATGTGCTTGGAGATCAAATTTTACATTTTCTTTGAATTTTTTATTATTTATTAAGTATTTTACAAAATTGTTGTTTTTAAATAATTTTGGACCACTAGAAAACAATAATTTTGTAAAATAATTAATAAATAGTAAAAAAAATTCATAAAAATGTAAAATTTGATCTCCAAACACATTTTATGGGAGTTTAGGGTTTAGAATTTTGCAAAAATAGCAGTTTAGGATTTATAATTTTGCATGTAATCACATCGCTCATGCCATCCCGATCTTGTTCATGGTATGCGTAATTGGGGTTGTAATCTTCAACTGCGGTCACAAACCGAAGAAACCACTGCCTCAACCAGCAAGTAAAGTCACATATTTTGGGAGCGCCGGTGGCAGTTCTAATTATCCCAGCAAAAGCAAAGTTGGGGTAGGAAAGAAAGGTGGTGCTGCACTGGGACTAGCAGCAAGAGTTGGTGTTGGCCTCGCTGCTGGCTTGGCCGTCAGACATTGGTGGTCTATGGTAGTGGTGGTAGTGGTGGCAGTGGCGGTGCCAGTTGTTGTGGTGGTTGTGGCAGCGGGTAGGATTTGCCAATGGGAAATTTGCACAACTCAATTTAATTAATATTTGCTTCAATAAATGATTACTTTGTGTTTGGTAAAGTTGAATTATGTCAATCTTTTCCTTTTTCTCTTAATATTTTTTGTTATTGTAGAGTGAGCAAGTCAGTTTGATTTTGTGAATGAATGCTTATTAATTTGGGAGGAAGCCTAAGGGCCGGTATTTTTTATTAATACTCTAAAAAAAACAAATTATCAAATCTGCTCTCACTCCAAAATTATTTTTAAAACTACTCTAACCGCCCAGCCACTGGGCGGTCCACTTCCCATAGTAGACCGCCCCATAGCTGGGCGGTCCACTATGCATAGCTGACCGCCCAGACAGGGGGCGGTCCACTATTATTATTTTTTTTTTTAGAGACAATATGAATATCAAGATGCTGAATTTTTAACGCTAAAAATTCGGATTTTTTTTTAATATTAGTTAGATTCTTTTAAGCATATTTATACTAAAATACGCTAAATTACTTGGTATTATGTTAAATTACGTTGAATTACACTAAATTACTTTAAATTACGCTAAATAATAATAACTTTGCTAATTATGCTGAAATACGGTAAATTATGCTAAACTACGCAAAATTACGCTAAAGTAGACCGATTCTGTGCCATCTTTCTCAATCATAAAAAATAGTAAAAAAATTCCAAAAATAGTAAAAATTGGTATTCTCAAGTTCATTATGTAACTAATTTACTGAGCTACTTGGATTGAATAATAGAAATGAAAATCTTAATCGGAAACTTCAATTCAAGTTTTGAGGCTCTTCCCTTTGTTTTTGGCGATTCTGAATTTTAAAATCCAGCATCGCAGGCACAAACGCATGAGCATTTTCACAAGCTTTCCAAAAAATTGTTATTTGCTAAAATCAGACACTCGAGCGCCGTTTTATGACCGTTTAAAGTTTCATCGTCGTTTTTCTCTTTTTCAGTGAAAATATCGTCCCTATTCATATGTAAATACAAATTTTTATATACACTACATAGATGATATAAACACATCTCACGGTTTTAATTTGTTGATTCAAGCACAAATTAATAAAACAAGGTTGACATTATTCGTCACCAGTGATCTGTAGTATTTCTCTCAAAAAAACATAATTTCAAATTAACAGGCACAAACAAGCAAGAAGAAAAATGGCAAGGACTCTTTACACATTGTTTGGAAATTATTTTAGTGTTGGGTAAAGTTGAATTATATCAATCTTGTTCACTTGTCATTAATCATATTGTCATCAAATTATTATATAGTTTTCATAAGCTAACAGTTTCATATATATATATTTTAGGATTTGTTGGGTGACGGGATATCATTTCCAATTCAACGGTATCAACGGGAAAGACAGTAAAAACAAGCCTATTCCTTGTGACAAATAAACCCCATGTAGCAAACAAAATAAAACTTAACAATAATAACAGCATTCCTTCTGTAAAGTGACTAATTGTTATCTCTTTGTTCAAGCTTCTACCATAGGTTCAGGTCCTGACGAGTCTGACATGCACTGATGATACCGGTTCGAGTTGAATAAGATGTCCTTTATCACCTATATTCATTTAACATAATGCATAACGATTTATAATAATAATAACAATATAAATTTAATACAAATCAACAAATATGTAAACCAACCTGTGACATGAGGCCATGAACCTGCTCGGCTGTAATTTTTGAACTGTCACGAGTTATCTTAGTTAGCTGTGATTCCTCAGGCTACAAAATGAAACAAATAATCATGAAAAAATATATAAATAAATATAGAATGTCAATATATATATATATATATATATATATATAAATATATCAGTGCTCAATTTGAATTAACCTCTTTTTTGCGCTGAGAGGAACTCATGTAAGATCCATAGCGTGACGAGGCCATCTGATTCTCTGCTTGTTCCAGCTTATCAGCTGCACCAAAACAAGTTAGATAACATGATATTTATATGGGGAGGGTTAAAATGCACCATGATTTTGTGCTCCAATATACTTCACATCCTTTATCTCCATTTTCAAAGTCCGAACAGTCAATCCAAACTGCTCAACATGATCTTCATAACAAAATATGCTTGGAGACCAAATTTTATATTTTTTAGAATTTTTTTACTATTTTTTTTAAATAGGTACAAAATCACTTTTTTAAGGAGATTCTGGACCATCCGAAAAAGTAATATTTCACCTATGTAAAAAAATAGTAAAAATATTCTAAAAAATAAAATTTGGTCTCCAAGAATATTTTATTATAAAGATCATGTTGAGCGGTTCGGATCGACTGTTCGGACTTTGAAAACGGAGATAAAGAATGTGGAGCATATTGGAGCACAAAATCATGATGCATTTGAACCCTTATACATAACAAGGTAACTTCTCGACAACATGGTACCTCAATATCTACATAACAAGGTAACTTATACTTAAAAAAAGTGTCAAAAAAGAAGGAAAAATGCCAGCAAAAATTATGTGTTTCTTTGATTGGATTTTTATTCTCACAAATTGCATATGGTAATTTGTCCATTAATTAAAAAAAAACAAAGCAGACAATCAAATTTTCACAGAATAAAACATAATATGTGAGAAAACACTTTGCTTTTTAGAATAGAATTCCAGAAAACAGTAACTTTGCTTTATAGTAATTTTGATGTTTCACAGGGTAGGAATGTAAATTACAAAATCTTAATTACCTAAATCAAAGATCTGGCCAGCAACATAGTCACGACTAGCGAGAATAGGAGAAGAAGAGAGAGTGTTGACCCAATACTTATTCCACAAAAGATCCAGCAAGTGTGAATCCAATGCCGATTTGAAGTATGTTATATCCAGTGCATAATACTACAAAAAATAAAATAAAAATTAAAGCAAGCATTATAATTTATTTTCTCAAATGACACCTGATATTTACCATTAATTTTGACTGTTGACATGATGAGTATGTATTTTACTTAGTTTCTCACTCTTTTACTGGTACAAGGCTGCTGTACCAGTTTTTGTACTCTGGATGTTTACTGGTACAAAGCTGTTTAGTTTATTCAAATGTGTACCAGTTTTCGTACTCTGGAATCAACACCTACAGGTTCAGATGCCAAAAAAAAAAAAAAAAAATGACTGTTGACAAATAGCATCCCAACCATTTAAAAAATAAGGGCGAATTTCATGTATACCCTTCAAAAATTTTGAAATTGCATATTTCACCCTCTTAAATTAATAGTATCATATTTACCCTTCTAAATTTGAAAAACTTACAAAATTACCCAATTTATTGCCTATTCTATTATACTCTGTGAAACATGAAATTATGAATTATTTTTCATTGTACTAAGACTTTGTGAAACACAAATTTATCCTGTGAAACATGTATAAAATGAATTATTTTTCATGTTTCACAGGGTAAATATGATATAATGAATTTTAGAGGGGAAAATAGACAATTTCAAAGTTTTTGAAGCGTATACATGAAATTTCCCCAAAAATAAAGCCAACTGATACAATGGTGAATTAATTAAAGCACAAATTTGTCAAATGTACCTGAAAACCCTAAACAATATGATACATGAAATTCCTCCAAACAATAAAAGCCCACTGAGACAATGATGAATAAATCAAAGCACAACTTTGTCATGTTGATTTTGTACCTATCTAAAAAAATAGTAAAATATTTCCAAAAAATAAAAAATTTGGTCTCCAAACACATTTTACCGATGTGGGGCATGAAAAAAAATGGTGCATTTTAACCCTACTCAATGTGAAATTATGAATTTTAGAGGGCAAATACATAATTTCAAAGTTTTTGAAGGGTATACATGAATTTCAAAGCCAAGTGATGCAATGATGAATTAATTAAAGCACAAATTTGTCAAATGTACCTGAAAACCCTAAATCCTAATCACAAAACATACCTGCTTGCAGTGTACACCAAAATCCTCAATCTTGTTTAGAGGGATAGTTTGATATTCTGATACCGGCTCGTCAGGGGGCTTGTACCCCGCAGGATAGGTACGGAAGGCACCAATCTCAACCTTACCGGCCGAAACGGTACGGGTCGGGTCTATAACGACTGCCAAAAAGGGTTCCTGGAATTGCTGATTCAGCATCTGAGTTGACACGTCAATACCAGATAGCCAACAGCCGTAGCCTGGGTGAGAGTGGTACCAACCCACCACATTCTCTAACCGACCCACCTGTTAATAAAAAATAAAAATGAACAGCATAACACCCTGTTTTGTTAGCCTGAAACGTTTGAAGTTACATCCCAAAAAAAGATAAAATGTATTATTACTATGAAGTAAAGAATGTAAACTGTTAAGGAGTTCTCAAACCCTTTTTTGGCACATATTCAACACAAGACCTCATTAATACCGATATAGTACATAAAATGTATTCTTTCAGACTGGCTGGAAATAAAAATACATTAATGGCTTTTTTATATTAATAAAATCTACATAGTAGGAACTTAGCCTACTAGAAAAAAAAAAAAAATACAGCTCTGCAGAACACTGCTTTTATTGGATTGGTAAATGATAATTGTATATACTATATAGAGTGAGGCTATGATACTATTCATAGCAAGGATTGGTCCATACTATGGATATATATCTTCGTTTTTAAAGTACAAATAGTCGATCTAAACCTTTCAACATGATCTATATATGCAAATGTACTTGCAGACTAAATTTTACATTATTTAGATTTTTGTTATTATTTTTTAAAATCAGTACCAAATCACTACTTTTGAATGGCCTAGAATTTTTAGATCAAGCGATTTTCTATCTAAAAAGAAATACCAATCTCTCACTTGAATGCAGAGAACCTCACATTCAATAAAAAAAATATCAAAGAACTACAAGGACCTGCAGGTGTGCAATTAAAATAGTTTTTAGTGGCATTAATGCAAAAAAAAAAAAAAATTTAGGGTTTAATAATACCTGCTTGTTGATAGTAGAATACTCTACCATGTACTCATATGCATCGGCCTGAGCATTAACCCTAGTCTCAGTACCTTCAACTGGAAGGGCAAAAGCGTCCATTACTATGATAGTGTCACCATCTGTTTTCCCTTGCATCAAACCCATCACCTCTATTGTACCGCCCGACCTTGAATGTACCACCATTTTTAAAAGTGCCAATGCCGATATCTGTTACAATTAATTGTGATTATTTTTGAACGAGTGATTTAGTAATAATAATAATAGTGAAAATAATATTCACACAACCACTCTCTCTCTCTCTCTCTCTTGAAAGATTGACAGCAGCTGCCAAAAATTGTATTAGAAGTAAAATGAAAATAGTACAAACATCCTAGTTCATCACTACTGTTACACCTAACAGCACTGTTCGCAACCCCTAGTATCATACCAGTACCGCTGACAACGTCCGGTACCCAGTACTGTACCACTCAGTACCATACCAGAATCCAACCTTTGGCCCTAAAACCTACCAGTATGACCGGCACAGCCCCCTATCAGCAAAGATACGCTGACACAGCATTCTAACATCACACACAAATTATAATTAAAAACAAAAAACAAAAAAACAACAACAAACCAAACATAAAATTGGTCCTGAGCATTCCATTCATCCCTTCATCCTCTCTCTCTCTCTCTCTCTCTCATGCCCAAATCTGGAAGAGGTAATAGTAATTCCATGAAATTTTCATGATTTTCCATGAAAATCTCACAAATATCACCTAAACTTCTATGGTGTTAGAAATATAAATTATCCTAATATAAAGACAGAATAATATACCTTGACTTTCTTGAAGTAATGAGGATCGGTGGTCCATGCCTTCTCCTGCTGCGTTCTGGCGTTGGCTGCTTCGTCGTAACAGTAGATCTGATCAGGCGCGTTGGCCGCCGACGAGGCGGCGATGGGATCGTCGGTGGTGACGATTTCGTTCTCCAGTTCCCATCGCTGCCGCGCCATTGTCGACGATGAGGAGGTGGCTTCCATGGCCAAAACCCTAACCCTAGCCTCCTAGCTCAAAGAGAGAGAAAGAGAGAGAGATAGGGTTTTACGCCTTTACTGCTTTGTGTGAAGCGTTGCGAGTCGAGGCTTGGGACAGAGAAGAGAGAAATAATCACCGGAGGTAACAGAAATTTTTATCTTTGATCCGGACCATTCAATCTGGTATTGCACGATTGTTAAAGGATATTTTGTGGTCCGGATTATGATCGAACGATTCATATATAAAATCAAATATTATGGTACCTCAGAGGATTCGGACTCTTAAAAAATAAGACGATAACTTTAGGTTTTGGAATTGGATGTCCAAAATTAATTGAGTTGTTGGGCTTTTTTTCTGGGTTTGCTAACTAGGCCTGAACTAATTATGGGCTTTTTGGCACATTCATAGCACTTCTGAAGAATAGATAAACAAATTCATGGGCTTGTGGTTTCACTTCTGAAGTAGATCTTTTGTGACGCTAATGACAGTAACCAAGTGTAGTGGATGTCCTTGTATAATAGTAACAAGCATAGTGACAAATTAGTGATTTGGGAAAGGTAGTGTTCTGACAACGGTCCGGGACGGTCCAAACCTGTCCGGTCCACGCTCCCGGTCCACGGTTCCGGCGGTTCGGACGGGTCCACGGTCCCGGTTCGGACGGGTCCGGTTTTCAGAGGTCAACCCCGGCCCTTGGTTGAACCACAGGTCCGGCGGTCCCACGGTTCGGGACGGTCCGGTCCACGGGTCCCGGAAGTAACGGTCCGGTCCGGCGGTTTTTTTTTCTGTTTTTTTTTCTGTTTTTTTTCTGTCTTTTTTTTTGTTTTATTTGCTGTTTTTTTTTCTGTTTTTTTTCTGTTTTTTTTTCTGTTTTATTTGCTGTTTTTTTTCTGTTTTTTTTTTGCTTGATTTTAAAAACAAAATTACTTGATCTTAAAAACGAATTACTTGATCTTAATAACCGAATTATTCTAAAACAATAGATTTAAAAACAAAAGTTACCCTCCTCCTTTATTCCGGGCTTGGGACCGGCTATGTAAAATAACATAGGCGGAGTTCTAACTTTTTTTTTTGTTAGTAATTTTTTAATAATGAATAATTTAAAAAAGTAATTGAAATGTTTAAAATTTTAATTTTAGAGAAATAATAATAAAGATTGAAAAGAGTTTAGAAAATTATACCGACACTACCTATATATTAGTTGTGGTGCATATACCATAGATCGCTCTCCTGCTCACCGTCTGAATCCTCGTTCAGCTCGTCGGTTGGAGGAGTTTCGACACCGGATGCTTCTTCTGCTCCAGCATGTTGATTGCGTTCTTCCGCATCAAATCCAATCTTTCAAGCACACAAGTCGCTCGAAAACATGTGCACCCAACTTACTTCGTTTGTCGGTGAGGATCCGGTTCGCCGAACTAAAACATGATTCGGAAGGGACGGTTGACATGGGCACGGCAAATACGTCGCGGGCCATCATCGCCAGTGTCGGATAGGCACTTGCATTATTCTTCCACCACTGTAGGACGTCAACGGACTCATGTTCGGTCCTCGCCAAACAATAGCTTATTAATTCATTGGTGCTACTGTGGGACAACTGCGGGTCTTCATCATCCTGCAAATCCATTAGCAATCCACTACTGCTGCTGGGTCTGTCATTATGAAAAAATAGTGGTCAAATAACATTTAATTTATAAATAATAGAGATTAAAAGCATATGTATATTTATATTCATACCTAGAACCGCGACGGGTCGTAGACGGTCGATCGACATTTCTTCTTGCATTGTATATGTTGAACATCTCATCCAATGCCTTGGTCACGCGTGTGTCCTCTTGTGATGTGTCTAGTTTAAGATTGCACTTGTACCTTTCAAGCATTTTTACCGTTAACATCTTCTTGAACGCCGGATGGAGGCAATTTGCGATAATGGTCAGGAGGGGTACTTCTTCCCAATATTTCAGGAACTCTTCTTTCATGGCAAGTACGATCGGTTCGAGGGCTTCATCCATGTTTGGTACTTGTTGTTCAAACTGAGTATATACCTTGGAAATATAGTAGAGATGATGAAGCAACTCATGTGCCGTAGGTGTGTACGAGCATGATAGTTTTACGGTTGCAGTGAAAAATACTCCAAGGAATGTTTTTAGGTTTGATATTTGTTGCCAGTCGGTCTCGGTAAGTATCAATTCATCGTTATCGGTTGAGTTCCTCAAGGACTCGTTTATAGCCTCCTTGTACGGAAGGCATCGGGCGAGCATCCTATAGGTAGAGTTCCAACGGGTATCTACATCCCAAGGTACTCTCAAGTGACCCAGTCCCAACCTTTGACACAATTCGGCAAAACGTTGTTTTCGTACCCCGTTTGAGAAAATAAAGGCAACGGCTTGCTTAAATTTAATAATTAATTATTGTATCGCATCTGTTTTTAAGCCCGCCTTTACAGTAAGGTTTAGTACATGACAAGCACATTTTTGGTGAAACATTTCACCATTCATGATCGGGGTTAGTGACCGGGTGAAATAATCAATGGATTTGATGTTGTTGCTGGCATTATCGAAAGAAATAGAAAAAATCTTGTTCTCCAAATCCCTTTTTAAGTTGTACTCGTGCAAAACATCAATAATTGATTGGTAAATGATTTGTGCGGTATGCGGAGACTCTAACACCCGAAAACTTAAGACCCATTTTTGTAATGCCCAAGTTTCATCAATATAATGCGCGGTAATACATGAGTACCCAAGTCCATGTTTACCGGCCGTCCAAATATCGCTTGTAATTGAGATCTTATAGTTTGCAACCGCAAATATGGCTAGTAGGTCATTTTTATACCCGAAATACTGGCTTTTCAACTCTTTTACCATTTTTCTATGGTGGAACCTCTTGTATAATGGTTCACCACACCCATGAATAATTAACCGGGCAAAACTCAAACAATTACCCATACTAATTGGTTGTTCTTTATGGGCAATGTACCGGGCAAATTCCTTAAGCATCTGCTTTTCATCATATTTATGGTGTGTTCTAGTACCGTCCGGGTTCATAAGAGTTTGGACCATCCCCGGTGTAGGATTTTCTTGTAGTTCCTCATGGTTTTTCATGTGGCCTTCGGCGTGTTTTTTAAATGCGGACATGCCATTGGACTTGACATAAATGAAAGTTTTTCTGCATATTCTAACCTTACATCTTGCGGAGACGAGGACACCATTGGCATCTTTGGTCATGTCATAAAATATCCACCAACTAGCCGAGTAATTGGGTGCTTGCTTCCTCTTCCTCTTTTCTATGATCGGTTCTGCATCAGTTGGTGGTGCCGGCGGGACGCTTGTGGAAGGAGATGCTGTGGAAGGAGTTTGTGACGGCGGGACGCTTGTGATCTCAGGATGCGGTGCTAGCGGCGGTAGAGAAGGAGTATAATGAGAGGGTGCCCCGGTCCACTGACTCGATGGGTTGGAAGAAGAAGTTCCCGGTCCACTATAGCAGATGTTAGGATTTTGCGGAGGATAAAACTGTGGAGGATGATTTTGCGGATAATAATTTTGAGGATTAGGATAATACGGTTGAGGATTTTGCGGATACGGTGGTTGATTTTGTTGATACGGTGGAGGAGGATTTTGCGGATAATAATTAAGGTCTTGAGTTTGATACGGTAGTATCGGTTGATTTGGATTAGTTGGTGGCGGTCCAAATATATCTTCGCCAAAAGACTCAATTACTTGCTCAACCGATTGACAAGGAGGAGAAGAGGTCATTTTCTTCATAAAAGTAGAACAAAAATTAGAACCGAATTAAATATACATTAAATCTACATGTAAGTTAAATCTAAATTAAAGAAAAAAATAATAATCTAATTAGAACCGAATTCAATATAACCTAACATATATAACAAATAAAATAATAATCTAATTCAAATTTCATTTATGTCAGATAGAATAGTGAGATTTTATTTCGGCAGATGCCTATTATTTTATTTCATGTGAGATTTTATTTTCATGTGACCTAACATTTGTAAGTAAGTTACATATATGATATATCACAGAGGCCGAATTCAAAAAAATAATCTAATTCAAATTTAACAACCTATTCATACATAACCTATTTAATATAACCTATTCATATATAATAACCTATTTAAAAGTGAAAACCAAAATTAAATAATAAATCAAACTTATTTATAACCAATTGATAATTAAAAACCTATTAGAAACCTATTTTAGAATTCAAAACCGAAAATAATTAAAAACCTATTAAATCTAAATTAAATATACATTAAATTATATCAAAAATTCTAAATCTAAATTAAAGTAAAAAAAAAAAAACAAGATACAAAATTCCGAACCATTGAGCACCAAGCTTAAATCCCTGTGTCTCTGACTCTCTGTGACAGAGGGATCCAAAATTCCGAACCCGAAAAAAAAAAAAATATAACTCTTAAAAGTCTCTGATTCTCTGTGACAGAGGGATCCCATTTGAATAAAAACCAAAAGTCCAAAACCGCTGCATATTCTCATTTGAATAAAAACCGCTGCAGCTGCTGGCTGCCTGGCTCCCTCTCTGTCACAGAGGATCCGAAATTCCGAACCCAAAAAAAAAAAAAAAAAAATCTAACTCTAATAGTCTAATTTGAACAAAAAATTTATAACTCTAATTTAAAAAAATCAATTTTAAGAAAATATAACTCTAATTCAAATTTAAATCTAAATTAAATCTAAATTATCTAACATATTCAAATCCAACATATTCAAAGTTTCAAACCCAATATAACCTACTCAAAACCGAATTAATATAACCTATTCATATATAATAACCTATTTAAAATTTAAAACCGAAATTAAATAATAAATCAAACCTATTGAAAACCAATTTATAAAAATAAAATATAACATATTCAAAAAAAAAATCTAACCTATTCAAAAAATTAAATCTAACCTATTAAATTTAGATCCGAAATTAAAAAATCAAATATAACCTATTTGAAAAATCTAACATACTAAAAAATTCCAACCTATTTATAAATAAACCTAACATATTTCAAAAATTAATCTAACCTATTCAAAAATAAATCTAACATATTTTAAAATAAATCTAACCTATTCTAAAAATACATAGAACTTCTTTAAATCTAACTTACTTACAAATAAAAACCGAATTAAAAATTAAATCTTAACCTATTTAAGCTATTTTGAAAATAAATCTAAGCTATTTATAAATAAATATAACCTATTTCAAAAATAAATCTAACCTATTCAAAAGTAAATCTAATATATTTTGAAATAAATCAAACCAATTCTACAAAATTAACAATAAATCTAACATATTTAAGCTACTTTAAAAATTAGTCTAACCTATTTATAATAAAACTAACAATAAATCTAACATATTTAAGCTACTTTAAAAATTAATCTAACCTATTTATAATAAAACTAACAAAAAATCTAACATGTTTAAGCTATTTAAAAATTAATCTAACCTATTTATCATAAAATTAACAATAAATCTAACTTATTTAATCTATTTTCAAAATTAATCTAACCTTTGCGAGATGAAAACTTGCGCCTTTGCGGGATGAAATAATCTTGCTCAACCGTATCTCGCGCTTTTGCGGAATAAAATAAATTTCCAACTATATTTTTTTTCTAATAATTAAATTAATTTCGGAAAAATAAAAAATAATGAGAGAGAGTATGAGTGAGAGAGAGACAGAGAGTATGTGAGTGAAAATCAGAAAATTAGTGAGTGAGGGAGAGTGAGAAATTGAGCCGTAATTTTTATTTTTAACATTTTAAAGAATTAAATTAATAAAATAACCACCGTTTCTGGTCAATTCCATATTTAACACGGCCGCAGAACACCGAAGCGGACCCATTTGGGGGCCGCCGCAGAATGCCGGAGCGGACCCCCATATGGGTCCGCAGAATGCCGGAGCGGACCCTTTTTTTTTTTTTTTTTCTGATGAAGTTGATTATGATTTTGTTTTGGAAATTTTTATCAAAAATGTAAAGTTTGTACTGGAAGTTGCGTGTAATTACTTATGCTTGAAATATCGTTTAATCTGAAATTGTTGTTCGTCGTTTGTTTGATCAAAAGAAACATTACAATAGAACAATGAGCCACGACACATGGAGCGCATGGAGCGCACAATGGCATGTCTATGGAAATCAGTCGGAATGGCCTCAATACGATGGCCCGGTCCTTGTTCCAGAGAAAAGAAATATTGCTGTGGGCAAAAGACAGCACGACAGAATTCCGATGTGGATTGACGTTCTACATAATAGGAGAAGAGGACACCAAGCTGGCCGAGATACACAAGAAAGACAAAACAGAGCTGCTCGAGCTGCACGAGATTGAGAGTTAATGTTGTTTTTTTTATTGTACTCGTAAAAATATTGTTTATTTTCGGTTAATTAGACGTATTTGTAATTTCCGATAACATTAACATTGTTCTATTGTATGCTTCTTTATATGGCTCATTGTTCTATTGTAATGTTTCTTTTGATCAAACAAACGACGAACAACAATTTCAGATTAAACGATATTTCAAGCATAAGTAATTACACACAACTTCCAGTACAAACTTTACATTTTTGATAAAAATTTCCAAAACAAAATCATAATCAACTTCATCAGAAAAAAAAAAAAAAAAAGGGTCCGCTCCGGCATAGTGCGGACCCTGCGGACCCATATGGGGGTCCGCTCCGGCATTCTGCGGCGGCCCCCAAATGGGTCCGCTCCGGTGTTCTGCGGCCGTGTTAAATATGGAATTGACCAGAAACGGTGGTTATTTTATTAATTTAATTCTTTAAAATGTTAAAAATAAAAATTTCGGGAAATTGAGTGAGTGAGAGAGAGATTTGGGTCATTGGGTGTAAATTTATAAAATAAATTCGGAACTGTGGGGCAGTGGGGGCCTGGCGCCTGGGGCTGGGGGAAATTCGGTCCACTGTGCTACAGTGCTACAGTAATTTGCGCCGTTGGATTCAAAAATTTTCGAATTGCTACAGTGATCTGTCAAATCGGACGGTCCGGGCGGGTCCAGGCGCAGGTCCGACGGGTCCGGATCGGGGTTCGGCGGGTAAAGTAGAGGGTTGGACAGGTACGGGTCCGGGTAATGCGGGTTAGGCGGGTCCGGATCCGGGTAGGGCGGGTTAGGCGGGTCTAGGTCCGGTCCGGGACGGGTTTAGTCCGGTCCGGGGCGGTTCGGTCCAGCGGGTCAAAGCTAGGGGGTCCTGTCCGGTCCAGTGGATAGAAAACCAAACCGACCCGTCTCAGAACCGGACCGTCTCTAACCCCGGTCCGGGACGGGTCCTGTGCACGGGACGGGCCGGTCCAGGTCCGGTCCACGGGTCCAACGGTCCGGTCCTGGACCGGCCGGTTTTTTTCAAAACTCTAGGGAAAGGTTCACAGGGATAAAGTTCGTGATTCGAGAATAGTTTATTATACATTGAGAGAAAAAAATTTCGAAAAGAATGCAAAAAAAAATTCTCAAATATTTCGCGAATAATTCGTAAAATTCGAGAAAATTTGTAAAATTCACCAATTATTCGTGAATAATTTAAAAAAAATTTGGAAAACCAAATAATATGGGGATTGATTCGCCAACAGCTCAAATCTGAATTATTCGCAAATCTTGTTACTATGGTAACAAGGTTCTCAATATTATATTTGTATTATCTAATCATTTTACTATTTACTTCTAATTTTTCGAATTATACGGGCATCCCACTATTTCTTCAATATTAATTAACTAAATTTAATTTACAAATATTTTTTTATTCATTTTGAATATTTGGATATATAATTTGATTATAAAGAACAAATTAAACATTTTCGGAATTAAATTATTATTATTATATTCAATTATTCAAACAACAATTTTAGAGCTTACAAAATTATTTTTGAATTACAAAAATAAATAGAAAAAGTGTTGTAATAATAATTAATATTTTAGTGGATTGCATAATTAAGGCCCCAGATACACCTGCCAAGCATGTGCTTGCTCCCTAGCCCTAGGTAAGGTGCCAACCCTATTATTACTAATTAATTTCTCATCATATTTTTCTTTTGGTAGTTTGGACTTTGGACCATGCATGATATTATTAAATTATGAAACTGCATATTCTCATCACAAGTTCCAAAATACCATATCTAATTATTTTCTGTTCTCACATAATATTAAAATGGAGACTCTAGAGTCTGCTAACAGCATCTGTGTGTGTGTGTATATATCAACTAACATTTATTATGAAACTATTAATTTTGTTAAAACTATAGAGCTACTAGGTTTAAAATGAGTAGAGGCTATATAATTCTTGTGTGGAGAAAAAATATTTAAAATTTATATTCTGCCAAAATTGACTCAAATATAAATTTAAATTTAACACAGACTAATTTAATCATACTATACACTCTCCTTGATAGCCATACAAAAGATCCCTAATTCTAACTTACTACTTACCTAATAATTAAGAAACAACTAAAAATTAATGTTGCATTACATGTAATTAATAACTAATTAATCAATGTGAAAGATACTTTCCAATGCTTCTACTTGAAGAAGATGATGAAGACGGCGAATCTAAATCATCGTCTAAATCGTCAAAATCCCAGAACTCTTCTTCCTCTTCCTCCGCTTCCGGCATTTGCCATCGATTTACGGATATCTCGCCGGTGCCTTCTAACAGCTCCAAAACCTACAATGTTATCCAAATTAATATCCATTAATTAGTTGTACTCTATTAATTAAAACAAATCATGTTTAAACTAATGATAGTGTGTAGACCACTGTTCCTGTTCCTGTTTATTTTATTGATTCAACTTGCAAATATCTCTATGTTTGTGTAACCATGAGTATATATGATTAACTTAGGCATAGTGTGCACTATTATTACTAATAATAGATGCAAGTTGGGGTGTCATGTTTTGTCCTTTCAGAACCTAAAATTGCACAAAATTTCTTGAAACTGAGAGGTGTCAGTGTAACTTCAAATTTCCCGTGAAAGATAGAGCATGAAATTTAATAGTAGAATCCCTGGCTTATAGTCAGAGAATCCTATGCTGCTCTTACAAAGAGCATTTCTCAAAAAAAGGAAAAAAAGAAAAAGAAAGAAGAAGTACAATTTGCTCAATATAAATTGCTAAGCAATCATATGAAATTAATTATATATACACTAATAAATTAACTAATACTAATAATATATTGAAAAATGATGCAGGTAAACCCTGACAAAAAGTAACGTAATGCCAATGAGAGGAAATACTCTGAACATCAAAAGAAAGTTTTGTAATTTTTTTTTTAATTTAATTTCTATATATCACTTTATTAGGAACCAAACTAGCTAAAAGTATAAGGTTTAAGCCAAAATTTTTATTAATAACATTAAAATAAATCAAATTAAAGAAAATGACACCAGTTTCTAAAAAATTCCAGAAACAACATTCTGTTGGATAATCCAAGGGAAATCCAGATCAATTCCGTTGGATTATCCAGCATAATTGAATTGGAGAAGTTGAATCCAATTTCAAAGTTAAAACAATTTCCTACCTATAAAAACAAAGCTTACACATCAACTGGTAAAGAAAACTTACATGATTAATTTTTGGTGTATAATTAAATTATATGTTAACATGGGTATATAAAATAAAGAGCCAACTACCTTCATGCTAATCTTTTCCTACCAAATTAACTGCTATTATCAAGGACATGTCATGTAATTAATTAATTAATTAATTATTTGCATAATCAATCAAAGAAACACAACCATTATTTGAAGTTATTTGGACTACTTAAAGCAGTTGAGAAAAGTGCTCTCTCTAAGACAACACCCCCTCAACCAACAAGGCAATTGTACACACCAAAATTTAACTACAAGCAATTATGTGTAACAAAAAAACAAGCATGTTTATTATAATCAAATATGCAAACTCAAGTTGTATAATTAAACTACAAAAAAAAAAAATATATTACCTCAGTCATGGTAGGTCTCCATGAGGCAGATGCTCTAATACATAGAGATGCTACAAAGGTGAGCCTTTTAAGTTGATCTAAATCATAATCATCTCCAATTCTTGGATCCACCATTGCTTGTATTGATCCATCATTTAAATATGGTTTTGCCTATTTATCGAAAACAAATATTTTGCTTGTTAAAAAAATGAGAATTCAAAAAGAGAAAATATTAATTGAGATCTAAATAAAGAGTATGGCTAGTATGATATCAGTGTCATTTCAGCCTATATAATACCAATTTTAAAACCTATCAAATCGATATTAAACGATGAATCCAAACCGTTCAAACCGGTCTACTTCATTAGTTGTGCGTTTACATGAAAAATTTATATTTTTTTAATTTATTTAGTATCAATTTAAGTGGTCGAATATGGGAGTAATTTTTAAGTTAATTTGAATGCATTTATTTTCAACATTTTTTACTGCTTTATTTAATACTAAAATAGTTCGAAAAATTAAAAAATTTGCATGTAAACGCATCACTCATTAAGTAAATCGGTGTGAACGGTTTGCATTAGTCGTTCGAAGTCTACCCAATAAGTTTTGGAGTTCGTGTCATATGACACTGATGTCATACTAGCCGTATTCATAAATATATGTAGAGAAGTACCCAGCTGAGGAGGCTCTTGTGGGACCTATCAACAGGTTTTTTACCAGATGTAACTTCCAATAAAAACACACCAAATGCAAATACATCTGTTTTCTCATCCACAATTCCATGGGTGTAATATTCAGGTGCCAAGCATCTAATACCAACAAAAAAAAAAATATACAAAAAAACAAGAGGTTATTGTCACAATTAATTGTTTTCATTGCAGTACTATTGAAGGTTATACAGTCAATTCATGTAATGTCAAGTAACCAACAATAAGAGAATATTTGCAGTTAGAGACAAAAATTTATTTGAATTTTTGTGCATACCCGAAAGTGCCTTCTATTGGAGCTATTGCATGGTGGGACCACTCCGAGGGAAGCCATCTAGCAAGCCCAAAATCCGATATCTGTAAATATATATTAATTGATATATGATTAATTTAGTTTGGGTTTGGAAGAACTAAATTAATATATGATGTGTATTATTTTCTTTTCCATTTTTTTGTAATTTTACTTCTGAATCCACCAAAAGCTAAAAACTCACAAAGCTATCCATTTATTATCTTTTCTATTATAATTCATTTTAAATTTATAAAATATCCATTTTACCCTTATTACAAATAGAAATATATATATATACTTTAGAAAAATTTCAGTCTTCTAATTGATCGGTTTTCAATGCAAAAGGGTAATTTTTCTACTTCTGACGCTCACACAATCAAATACCTAAATATCACTAAGTGTCAATAATAGAGAAATTACGCATTTGTTCTTAAAAACCGACCAATTAGAAGACTGAGATGTTTCTGAAACATGCTACATAATTTTTCTTTTGTTAATAAAGAGTAGAATTGATATTTTATAAATTTAAAATGAGTTTTAATATAAAAGACAATAAAATGCGTAAATTTTTGAGTTTTTAAAATTTAGAAGGATAAATATCATAATAAATAATAAATAACAAATGTCCATTTTAGGGTACAATTATGCACACAACACTTTCATATATATATATATATATATATATATATATATATATATATATATATAATTAGGAACATGATTTAGTTTATATATATATGATGAAATAATGACCTGAGGTTCAAAATGATCAGTGAGGAGCACATTAGAGGCCTTGATGTCTCGATGTATAATTCTTCTCTGGCATCCTTTGTGCAAATATTGCAACCCTCTTGCCGTGCCAACAGCTATGTTAAACCTTTGCTTCCATGTCATTATAGCTTTACTCTCATCTGAAACCATATATATATATAACCATTAACCAACACAAAATATTGTCAGCCTTATTAATCAGTTTTAAACCGAACCGAGAGAGTTCGGTTTAAATGGTACGGTTTTTCCAGTTAAATACATTAGTTCGGTTCATTTTTTTTAAAACCATTTTAATAGTTCGGTTCAGTGTAGAAACTTTAAAAACAGTTTTAAATCTATCTTAAAAAAATTCAAAAAATTTATAAAAAATGTTTATTTTTATGATTAATATTCTTATTTCGGTTTAACCAAACAAACCGAAATTTAGTTCGGTTTGCTCGGTACGGTTTTAATTCGGTTGATAAGTTTACTTCAGCCAGTTTCGGTTGTATTTTTGAAAACCGAATAAAAAGTATTGTTTGTCTATTTTTTATTTCTGTTTTAAAGTTTTAACCGAATCGAACCGATGAACAACCATGCATGTTTGCATCAAAATTTCATAACTCTTTAATTTGTGTTGAATTATAAAAATTAAAATTAAAAAAAAAGGGTACCATGAAGATTGGAAGAAACAGAGCCCGTAGAGGAGAGTTCAAAGATCAAATGCAAACCATTCTCTACACAGCAACCCAATAGGCGAGATACATTTGGATGGCTAACATGGCTGACCGTTCCTAACTCGGTCAGAAATTCTTTCTCTCTTTTGCCATCTGTCAATGCTGCTGGATTCAACCTTTTCACTGCTATGGCCCGCCTGTCAGCCACTAATATTCCTTTGTACACCTCTGCATAACCTCCTCTTCCCACCAAATTGTCTACACATATATGTAACTCAAAAATGGTACTTGTATATATTTCAAAAGTATGAAAAACTAGAAAGGTTTTAACTTTAATGAGCAAATTTGGAATTTTTTTTTAAAGGATTCTACAATAGACTGAACCAATCGAAATTTTTAAATCAATTTTCCGTCCGAATCAAATATTTAAAAAAATTCAAAAATTATGACATAATGTATATTGTTTGGTTCGGTTGAAAACCGGTTAAACCGAAACAAATAATTTTTTTAAATCCATCCTAAACAAATAAAAAAATTAACAATTTTTTTTATTTTTATAATTAATCTTTTTATTTCAGTTCAAACAAACTAAAATTTAGTTCAGTTTGAATTCGATTGATAAGTTTATTTCGGTCGGTTCGGTTATATTTTTGAAAACCAAATAAAATTTTAATTTGCCTATTTTATTTCAGTTTTAACCGAACCAAACCGATGAACACCCCAATTTGAAATATTTAAAAATACCAATTTGAAATATTTAAAAATAATTTCACCTTGATTGAAGTCGCCCGTTGCCTGACTGATCTCTCGGTAGGAGAAGCAACGCCACGCCAGCTTGCGTTGCAGTGACACGTCACCGGTAGGTTTCGGGTGCTCTTCTTCGGTTTTTTTGCCAATGGAGAGAAGTCTCTTGAGGCTTCTGCTCCTGAGAAGCAAGTGACCCATTATTGCATAATACTTTTGTTTCTTGAGGTTGAAAATGAAATTGAGAATTTGGCGCCCTTAATTTGCTGAAAAGGAGAGGGAAGAATTAGAGAAGGTGAGTGAGAGAGAGAGAGAGAGAGAGAGAGAGAGAGAGAGAGAGAGCGAGGAGATGTTAAAGGCAGAGTGAGGGCTTTAAAAGCAGCAGTTTCTTTGGATGCAAATACAAGCAACATTTATTATTTGAACTATTATTGCTGTATGGACCCGGTCCAAATTTCAACTCTCCTATTTGGAAGCACTTCAGAGTAGGGCATCGGACCTACTCTGGTTCAATGGGTTTAATCACCGTCGATTAGCATTAAAATTTGTGCGGAATGCTTTAAACTTCGTGCGTGTCTGTTTCAATTTTCGTGCGCACAAATTTTAAATTAGATCGGACGGTCATCTTGCTCGTTGAATCTAAAAGTAGGTCCAATGGACATCGGACCTACTCCGTTCTCATTTGGAAGGAATTCATATCACCTGAGGTAGAATAATATTTTGTTTAGATCCTGACCGTCTAATCAGAATGCGCACGAGTATTAAAGAGAACCATACATTCCACCTCGAGTTAGTTTGACCCAGATTCTGATCAGACGAACAGGATCTAAATAGAAATATTTTGTTACCTCATAGGATATATATGGATTCATTTGCAAGAACAAAATGCAAAATATGCCTTATGAAACAATTAAAATTCAAAAAATAAGTGTCAAAATGAGAAAAAGCTAATATCAAATGCAATTTTTGTAAATTCTAGTTTATATCGAGATTAATTACGATCATAAAAATTAGAATTTGGATGAAAAAAATATAATCCAAAAAAGCTAACACTTTTATGTTTGTCAGTTTAAATGTTTGAATTATTCAATTTGGCGGCCGATTTAACAGTTTCAAACTGGAAATTTATTTATTTTCCTTTGGAGGAGGCTATTTAATGATATTCCCAACGCGTTGTTCAATTTGTGACCTCTAATTAAAATATAAAGATTTTTTTATCAAAGGAAAAACAAATAATAAAGAACATTATGTCAACCAATATATAATGTCATTTATTGTTACAACTTTAGTGCTTTTTTGTTTCTCTTTTGTCTTGTGTGTATATTATAATAAAAAAAATCAGATGACAACTTTGAAGTAAATGCACTATAAATATATATGTGAACTCTAACATTCCTTGAGCTGGATGTCATATATATACTTATATTATAATTTTTTCCTTTGTGTGATTAAATGTAATGTCAATCGTGCCTATATATTGTACAACTTCATGCTAAGTGAGAGTCAACTTTTAGTTTAGTGGCAAAGACAATGCTCTTTGGGTGAGAGATTGTGTGTTCAAAATTTAAATAGACAATTTTTTATGAATATTAAATAGTTCAGCTCCAACTTTTGTCTGAAAAAAAAAATTAATGACATGTAGCTATATAAGAAAAGGTCAACTTATAATTTATTTGCAAGTGACCTTATTTTGCACAAATTTTTTTAATAGTGAACATTGAGTTGACAGCTATGGCATTCTTGTAAATAAATTTTATTATATCAATATATTGTTGTCAACAATTTGTCGCTAACCTTCAAAGAAAAAGACAGCTATGATATTAGGTCACATAGAAAATAATAATTGTTGAAACATTTTTTTGTAAATAGTGAGCTATATATATATGCCACCAATTTCATTGAATTTATTGTTTTAAAAAACAGATGCCACACCCCAATATAATTACACTAAGCATTCTTAACTAATTAATTACACATTTACACTAAGCATGACCCATCTGTGTACCAACCAGTAATAAGGTTTTAGCACATTTTGTATCATTAATTGGCTTTGCATAAAAAAAAATACCCAAATTGGTACACCAACACATCCTACTTATAGCTAATATATATTTATTTTCACACAAGATTATTACATCTCTCAATGTATATGTAGAGCATAACAACAGTATTTAGTACAAATTACAAGTGCACATGCATCGTCTCAGAATAATTATCATATTCCAGCCTAATGTTGGTACCACTGGTATATATATATATATAGCTACATTTTGGCCTATACAGTACTGAATAGGGATGGCATTCAAATAATTAAGATGGCATCTACTTGTGCAGATTTGATGTAATTTGTTACCTCATTAAAATGGTCTGGCCAATAATTTACCATGACACAAATTAGTAAAATCATATGTATATTTATTTTCAAATTTATGCAGGAAAAAAACATATCTCATTTCTCATTTTTAAAAGCACACAAACAAATTGCACCAACTATAATAAGAAATGCTTCTTCTGAATTTTTTTGTTTTTTTTTAAGAAGAATCAGTGCATACTTCATTAAAAAGACCTCCACTATTGGAAGCAATGAGTTGGCAATTTTGTTTTGGCAAAATTGACAGGAATTTTGGCAGATATCATGCCTGCTTAATGTTTATTCAAAAAAAAAAAATACATGAAAAATAATATCCCCAAAAATTAATTTAAAACCCATGATAGGTTGGACTTTAATATATTTACTGTTTCTTGGTTGTGAGCTTGTGGGGGGCCTGGGGGCATTTCATGAATAATATGAAATATAGGCCCATTAATTAATCTCTTCAATTATTATAACTCTGATAGTAAAGAGGGCCCCTGATGAACAGTTCCCCTAACTGATTAACTAATTAATTAGGATCATACTTTATGACCTACTCCTGTTTCTCTATTTAATTTAATTAATTGTCCTACTTATTCTTGAGTCCGGTTAGTATGACATCAATTTCAAAATTTAGTGGATAGACTTCAAACGACGAATTCAAAACGTTAAAACCGATTTACTCCATGAGTGATGTGTTTACATGCAAAATTTCTATTTTTTTCAAGTTATTTAGTACCAAGTCAAGCAGTCAAAAATACTGAAAAATGAATGCATTAAAACTAACTTAAACTCCCACATTCGACTGTTTGACTTGATACTAAATAAGTTCGAATAATTATAAATTTTATATGTAAATGCACAACTAACGAAGTAGACAATCTGGATTCATCGTTTGAAGTCGATTCGATAAGTTTTGGAGTTGGTATTATATAAACTGAAATGACACTGATATCATACTAGCCAGACTGTTTATTCTTGCTTTTAATTATATCATCTCAACCGTCCATTTTTTGGGAGTGAAGATTTTGACATAGCAGTTTTAAATTCATGCAGTGCATACATAGACAGTAGAGTCAAAATAGCACTGCATATGACACATAAGATGCATGAATTAGAAATTGCTCTATCAAGGTATAATTTTAGATTGATGGGGTTATATTTTAATTAGATCATCTGTCTCTATCTCTCTCTTGGAATTAAACTACATATAATTTTAGATTGATGGGGATATATTTTAATTAGATTCTCTCTCTATCCTTCTCTTGGAAATTGGAATTAAACTACACATAATTTTAGATTGATGGGGATATATTTGTATATGTTTGGTGAGGAGGGTTCAAATGCCTCCATTTTTCATGCCTCCACTTTTAAAAAATTTAATAACTCAAAATTTAAAACTTAAAAGTCAAAATAAAACCGTTGGATATGATCTACATTATTTTATCAATGTGCTCATAAAAAATTATCACATTTTGATTTTGTTTTTATGTGAATCAATAAGTTGAAAAATCAACGTCTAGAAATTATCCACATTAGTGCGTTTTTTACAAGCTCTTGATGACAACCAAAACAAAATTGAAATGCCATAAATTTTTACACGTGCATAGATAAAATGATTTAGATCATATCCAACGGTTTTATTTTGATTTTTAAGTTTTAAATTTTGAGTTATTAAAGTTTTCAAAAACGGAGGCATGGTGGAGGCATGAAAAATGGAGGCATTTGAACCCTCCTCATGTTTGGTTAGACATTTTTGGACTGATCCTAGCGAGTTTAATGGATCAGTTGTTGCATCTTAAATTATATCAATCTAACTATCAAATTATGAATTCTGTTACTATTCTTTAATTTGTATTCAAATTCATTGTTCACATCATTGTTTATTTTATGCATTTTTTATTTGTTGCTAGCTGGGCTGTTCTTCAATTATTACATTTAGGTATCTGTTACTTATCTTGAATTTTGTTCTATTATCATATAAGACGATTAATTTAAAGCCTAAATTATATGTGCATATGTCGCTTATATTATTGAACGGAACAGATATATATATATATTGACAATGATTTTTTATTTAAAAAGTGTGACAATTAGTATCAAAATTTACAAAGATATATCACAAACAAATTTAGTGCAATAAAAAGAATTAGCTTTAATTTGTTCCAGAGATAATTGAAACTTTTCTTATGGGAGATCATGGATAGAGTGGGAAAACATTCTAAACAATCTATCTTACTTCTGTGCAATTTATGGCAAAATTCAGATGAACTGCCACAAATTTGTTATGGTACTCTGCTGAATTTCTGATCGACAATGCTCCGATAAGTTGAATATTATGACCTACTGCATGAACTCCAACAAGTTATTTAGCAAAAGATGAACTCTAACATGTCCAAAGCTTGACTAGCTATGTGAATTTGATCAGAGTTTTTTTTCTCTGTGTGAATTTTAGATTTCGATCATACGAAGAATGTCTTTTGATTTTTGAATTTAGTTAAGAGTTAAACATATATAATCTTCTTACACTCAAGCCAAACTCGGGAGATTAAAAGAATCACCATTTTCATCACAGAAGATCCTGATCAATTGTTCTAATTTCTTTCTCTGCCTCTCAGTGCCCTAGCTTGTCTGCTAATACCATTAATTAACTATTTATGGATGTCAGTGGAAGTTCAGTTATATATGACTTATGACATTAGTGGAATTTGACGATTGATGCCAGAAATAATTAAACGACAATATAGACGACTTGTTCTTTGATTTCATAGTGGATTTGCTTGAGATAGATCGAGCAATTAAATGTTATGGGCATGACCCTTATTTTTCCTCAAATAAAAAGAGATAGAACAAATGCAAGGTTGAAAATTTGTTAAGAGTTTAAAAATGAACTATTTGAGCTTAGAGCTAAATTAAGAAAAGGTAGGAAGTCAAGAGATTGACAGAGTGTTCTTCATTGACAAAGGAGTGCCGTTAATTAGCAAGACCATAATACATACTTTGGCTTGATTGAATTTTACTTGCAGCTGTTCTTAACACCTATTTAAACCAGAAATATGCAATTAGTGAGTGATGTATATCCGTCCGTCTTATGATTTCAATTTTGCATTTGAGTAAAAAGTACTTAGAGAGCGAACTGCATGTGTTGCTCAGCCGCGCAACATCTCAGCCGCGCAACATGTTGTAGTCTGCTCTGTAATATAATGCATGTGTTGCTCAGCTCAGGTTCACATAGCAACATGTTCATGTTCATGTTCATGTTCACATTAAATGTTACAGTTCTTTAAACATTCAAGTAAAATCAATTCCATCCAACTTTGCAATATAGTGGTTGGGGTTGCTCTTATCTCTTTTAACATGTGATAGCTTTAACAGATGAGGGGCTCCTTTTTTTTTTGTATTTGTTTTTCTTTGCCATGTCTGTATGGTATGAACTTTGAACTATGAAGAGAGAAGGGGAAATGAGAGCCTGGTCTGGGCCCAATAAGGAATAAGGCCTTACACACATGACACACCATATAGGCCCATAATTTGTAAAGAATTTCGACCGAATTTTTCTTTTCTTACCACCTGTTCACTCCGGACAAAGATGTCTTTTAGAGAGCGCAGGCGTTCCTTCCTATTCAAAATTCGGATCTCCTAAAGTAACTCAATTTTTGTGTTTAGATCTGAACTGTCAGATTCGAATCAGACCGTTAGATTAAAGTGGCATGTGTGTTCCACCTCGGCCAGATTGATCCGGATTTAAATTGGATGGTCCTGATCTAAACTAAAAAGTTTAGTTACTTTAGGGAATCCAGACCTGGTAAATTTTTTTTTTTTTCTGAAAAATATGTCAATTATGTTTATTTTTTTGAAAAGATGGTAAAACAGAAAATTCTGGAATTTCGATACTTTATTATATGGAGGTCAAATTTTGGCATCTGTGGTGTTTGTATTTACTAGATAATTAATTTCAGTCAATCGTTAGCAGCCTCTATATATATATATATATATATATATATATAGAGAGAGAGAGAGAGATAGGCTATGGTGAGTTGTGAAGTAAAACGTCACGTCATATTTTCATTTTGAAAATTCAAACAACCGATTCGAACGCTCAATATTTTCTAAATATTGAAATGTGCTTGGAGACTAAATTTTATATTTTTTGAAATTTTTTTACTATTTATTAAGTCATTTTGAAATCGCTGATCCACTATGAACAGTAAAAAACAGTAAAAATTTCTGGACCACCGGATCAGCGATTTTCAAAGAGGCTTAATAAATAGTAAAAAAATTCCAAAAAATGTAAAATTTGGTCTCCAAGCACATTTCAATATAGAGAACATGTTGAGCGGTTCGGATCGGTTGTTTGAATTTTCAAAATGAAAATATGAGCGTGAAGTAAAAATAACCTCTTACTTCACAACTCACCATAGCCAAGCTCTATATATATATATATATATATATATATATATATATATATATATATATATATATGATTAGATCGCATCGAACAGAATCAATCTCAGTTGCAGTACCTCTGATTAGTGATTAAAACATGCATCTAGAAAAGGTACAAGGGAATTTAATATTAAAAGAGGAGGGTTGAAATAAAATTTGAATGCACGTGACTGTTTATTTGGTTTTGACTGTTTGATTTTCTCAGCTGCCTCCTCCTAATTAGTCCAAGTCTCCTAATGGTAGCTATTGACCAAATTGTTTGCCTTCACCAAATATTTCTTCAAAAAATCAAGTATTAATTAGTCTCCCAATTTTTATTTTTTTTCAAAAGCAACTTCTAGTTACAGATGTCATGCATTCATGTTATTCATTTGGTGAACTATATGTAGAGACAGAACTAGAAAATTTTAATAGAGGTGGCTGAAAATAAGTATGCCAATTATGGTGAGTAGGGTTTGAACTCAATACCTCTCAATCAGAAGATAAAACTTTAACCACTAGGCTACAACTAAACATTTGTTATTTATGGAGAGTGGTTGAATTATATAAAAAGTTTAAAAACAATAAAATTCAATTAAATTTCTATATACATAATTAAAAATTTGAAATTATAGGGGCGACTTAGCCACATGAGCGGAATTAGAAAATTGAGATTAGGGGGCTAGAAAATAAAGTGTAGTGTAATTTTATTTTATAGAGGGGGTTAAAAGTACTAATACATATAAAAATTATAAAATTTAATGGACAAAATTACATATTTTCAATGCATAGGGGTGGCTTAGCCTCCTTTCGATTCTATTTCCTTCCGCCCCTGCTTAGCTACCTTTGGTTAAGCCTTAGATCCGTCCCTGATTATATTATATTTTCTTTAATTTCTTCTTTATTTGTTCTTTTTTTTCCATCTATTTTCTTAACAACAAAAGGAATAAAAAAAAATTGGAAAAGCCTTAAAATTTTCAAAGTACAAAAATGCACCAAGTCAGTAATTAGAATCCTTCAAATCGTCTACCTATAAAAACAGGGGCGGAAGAATGGATTTTTTTTTTAAATAGTATTCCTTTAAATTATTTCAACGAAACAAGTCTTGGTGGGGCGGAAGTTAGAAAACTAGCCTCCACCGATCCTACGGACCGGTGTAGCAAAAAAAACACAATCCACACTGATCCTAGAGATCGGTGGAGCCCGTTTTGCACCAGCTACACCATACTACACGGAAGACCACACCAAATACCCCTGCACTGATTCCGGGATCGGTGGAGCTTCAAAAATGCCTCCACCGGTCCTGTGGATCGGTGTAGGTTTAGGATTTATCACACAGACAGCCGCACCATTCTTCTCCTCTCTTCTTCTCTTCCCAACCTCCATACTACACGGAAGACCACACCAAATACCCCTGCACTGATCCCGGGATCGGTGGAGCTTCAAAAATGCCTCCACCGGTCCTGTGGATCGGTGTAGGTTTAGGATTTATCACACAGACAGCCGCACCATTCTTCTCCTCTCTTCTTCTCTTCCCAACCTCCATACTACACGGAAGACCACACCAAATACCCCTGCACTGATCCCGGGATCGGTGGAGCTTCAAAAATGCCTCCACCGGTCCTGTGGATCGGTGTAGGTTTAGGGTTTATCACACAGACAACCGCACCATTCTTCTCCTCTCTTCTTCTCTTCCCAACCTCCATTCTTCTTTCTTCTTTCTTCTTTCTTCTTTCTTTCATTATTTCATTTTTTTCAAATTCAATAGAGGAGTTGCCATATAAACAGATCGCCACCACCATTGAGAGGATAAAAGGAAAAAAAAAAAAACTGAGTTCGGAAGAGGAAAAACGATGAAGGAGAGGAAAGGGAGAGACAGAGATGGAGCCGTCGGGCTTCAAATTTGGAAATCAAGGCTCCACCGGTCCTAGGGATCGGTGGAGGTATAGATGAGGGATTTTCTGTGGCGAGGGTATCGGCTGGTGCAAAACAGATTCCACCGGTCCCTAGGATCGGTGTAGATTGGGTTTTTTTGCTCCACCGATTCTAGGGATCGGTGGAGGCTAGTTTTCGAAAATCAACTCAACAAAGGCTTGTTCCGTTGAAATAATTTAAAGTAATTCTATTTAAATAAAAAAAATCGGAAGAATGTATAGGAAAAAAATGCTAAGCACCTTCTATAAATTAAAATTTTGTACCTAAAAAAAGTTATATGACACTTACTTATCCAGCCCTTGCAAATTTAATTTTCTATTTCCATTCTTCCTTAAAAGTGTTATGTAAGATTTTTTTTAATTATGAACATCATCACCTAATATATATACAAAAAATATATAAGCTATATATATACAGGTTAAATCCAATTGAATCTAGCATTAGTATTTGAGAAAATGGTGAAGAGATCCAAAAATGCTGATGCACGTGCGACTAATGACATCCGCCTTTAGAAAATCACAATCATACCAAACCCACCTAATTAGTACTCTTTAATATCCTCAATTTGTACCAAACACTTTATCCTTTTTTTAAGTGTACAATTGATACAGAATTTTACCAATGCCGCTTGATTCTAGATAACTAAATGTTTTTGTATACCTTAAGAAAACTGCACGGTAGGGCCTTATGGCGAGAACGGAACATGAGGGTCTTTTCCGGCAAGCATAAAGTCGTCTATCACTTGATCAACGATACAACACTTGAGATATATCAGTGGATGAGCTCCTTCTTGGACAACGGAGTTAATTTCTAGAGTTTGTAAATTATTTTGTAAATTATTTTATAAATTAGGACATGTGTAAATAATTTTTTAATCAATATATTTGTTGGCGTTCTCGCCAACCATAAAAAAAAAAAAAAACTGCACGATAAATATTAGTATGCCAATACTAATTTAAGGGACTATTTAGTAAATTTAGTGATTGCATGTTTTTGTTTAAATAAAAATAAATAAGAGTAACCTTGAGAGAGTTAGGGGTGGGAAAATAAATCTGCTGTGATTCTCGGAGAATCACAGGACCTGCGTGCATAAAAGTTTGAGATGTGTGCATAAAACTTTACTTTTCCAAGAACGTTTCCGAGATCCGCAAACAGAAAAGTTTGAACCGTTGATCTCGAATTTCAGAATCCTGCGACCCCTTTCGGAATCGCAGCAAATTCGGACTCTAGGGGTGGAGAGGGAGGGAAAGATAATTTAGAGCTCAAAAGGATATTTTGTTAAGAAATTTGAAGTCGATTTTTTTTACCATGTTTAAAAAATAAACTATTTAGCCATTTTTTTTTTTTTTTTTTGGAAATCTCAGTTTTTATTAAAGTTTTTCTACATAAAATTTAATTTTTACCAGGTCCGCAATTATAACCTACGTGACCAAAATGGTTTTGGCTATAAAAAAAGCAGGGAGGTTGCCCCATAAAATCCCAATTTTTTTTTATGGCGCAACAGGCTTTGGTTTCTCCGCTCAACAACAATGAGACAAGAACCAATCAGATGATGCCACCTGGAATATTCTAATTGGATATTTTTCCAAGCCACAAATACTCTCCAAGTCTGTTATCTGATGTAATATCTTAGCCGTTGATGTTGTTCAAATGATTGAGATTGAAGTGTGTTTTCTGATATAGCATCTCAGCCGTTGATGCTGTTCTGATGTAATTTTGATTTTTTTAAGGCGCAAGCCGCGCAACATGTTGTAGTTTTCATGTTCTTCAACACCGACATGAGAACCAATTAGAGGATGCCACATAGAATCCTGATTGCATATTTTACAAAGCCACGTATCATCTCAAGTGTGTTTTCTGATGTAATATCTCTGTTGTTAAAACAGTTGGAAGTCACATATTCAGAATCTAAATGAAATATCTCTTGTGAATATATATAGTTGGCTGACTTAATTTTCAATCTTTAAAAATATTATTAATTAAGTATCAAATTTAGTAGAATTTTTTTTTCTTCTCTTACAGCCCGTAGGCCAAAAAATATTTTGTAAAGTGTATCTAGAAGATAAAATGTGCATCACAAAAACAATAGAGTAGAGTGGGAAAATGGTACCGGGAGCCGGTTCCGTCACGGAACAGCACGGCATGCATGTCAGTTACGTGCCGTGACTATTCACGTGCCGTGTTCATCTTTTGAAACTTTGGCACGGCACGGCACGACACGTTAAAGATTTAGTCACGGCACAGCACGGCACGTAGTCAAGTGAGTCACGTGTAATTAGGACCATTAAATATTAATTTAATAATGAATCTTGAATAAACTAATCTAAATTATGATTAAATTGTCACGCGAGTCACGCGAGTCACGTATGGTCACAACACATTTAGGCATGACGTGACTTGCGTGGCATGACCAAATCTTTAACGTGTCCAGTTTTGAATAAACCATCTCCAACTTTTAAACTTTAAACTTTAAACTTTAAACTTTAAAAACAATGTCAATATTTATTTTATTTTTGTAAATAATACATCCACAATTTTATGTATTTAATTAATTAATTAATTATTTTATGCTATGTAAAAAATTTGTTGGTCACGGTGACTCGGTGAGAATAAAAGCGGTAATAATAGTATTTTTATTATAATTTTTTTACAGGGTCTTTGAAGCACTTTGTAACTTATTTATATTTACCAAAATTGACCAATTAATTTGACAGCTCTGACCAGATCGACCTGGAAATACGGAGAACATTTACTTCCATACACATGCACCATGTGCATGTACAATCAAATCTAGATTCTCTAAAATATCAATTTCCCTGGATCAAACTAACTGTAGACGTGTAGCATAGTGACAAATAAATTATTCGGATTTGATTCGGCTGAATAAAAAATTCGTGATTTGAAAATAATTCAAGTATAATTTGGAAATGATTCGAAATTATTCGGACTGGAGATTTCAGTTCCACAAAGGAGGAAAAAAAACAAAAAAAAAAGTTTATGAATTATTTGCGGATTATTCGTAAAATTTGAAAAAAGTTTGTAAAATTTACGAATAATTCGGTCAAAATTCGGTCAACTAAATAATTTGTCATTCGGTTCGCCATCACCGAAAAAATGAATTATTTGCAAATAATTTGCAAAATCTTGTTACTATACAGGTAGAGTAGTAGGTAGACAAGCAACACATGAATTAGATTGGGTACATGAAGAGATACATAAGAGAAGGCTGAGGAGATCAGAGTTTGAATTTAATGAGAGAAAGAGAGAGAAGGGGGGTTGGTTTGTCTCTCTCTCGTCTCGTTTTGTGAAGTAGCCCACCACACATCTTCTTTTCCTATCTACCAGTCTCTCTTGTTTAAATCTCTCAACGAAGTGATGCATGTACTCTACCTACCCTTCTCACCTCTTACTCCTATTTATTCTCTCTCTTCCCTCATTTCCCACGCGGTCCTTCTTTCCACCTTTCATTTGCCTTGTCAATTTTCTGACCCACACCAGATTTGCTCGAGGTATATATAAATAATTAACTAAATCTTAGTTTTTCTTTGTTTTGTTACTCAACTATAGGCAACTACCTACCACTCTCTGCTCTTTCTTCTCTTCTTTTATTGCTTTTTTCTTTCCGTTACTATATTGTTAAATATTTATAATAATATATAATATTTATATAGGAGGCCAGTGGTTGGTTGGAAGAGTGAGATACATTTGAACCAAATTCACCGCAACTCATCCTATAATAATAACACACGTAGAGTCACCGCCTTTGCTCTTTCATCCCCTTCTCAGATCTCCCTCTCCTACTTCTTTGGAAAAAGAAAGTAACTTGCATCTCCATTCTCCAACCATGATCACCATTGAATCACCTAAACCTAACACACAAATCCACCAACCCATTTCAACCTCGCCTCAACCCACCACCATTTTCAGGTCAAAACTTCCTGATATACCCCTACCTAACCATCTCCCTCTTCACACTTACTGCTTCGAACACTTGCCGGAATGTGGCGACTCGCCATGCCTCATCATGTCAAACTCTAACAAGACCTACACTTTCGCCGAAACTCACCTCTTCAGCAAGAAAGCGGCATGTGGGTTGTCGAAACTTGGGATTACAAAAGGCGATTGCATAATGGTGTTGTTACACAACTCGGCCGAGTACGTGTTTTCGTTCATGGGTGCATCCATGTTGGGTGCAGTCACGACCGCGGCAAATCCTCTTATGACAGCGGCAGAGATTTTGAAACAGTTTAAATCATCTGGTGCTAAGGTGATCGTCACTCAGGCCGCATGCGTGGACAAAATTAGAGATTTCGAGGGGTTAACCACAATTGTCACTGTCGATGAGGTGCCGGAGGGGTGTTTGGGGTTTTCAAGTATTTTAGAGAATGATGGAGAATTTGAAGAGGTGGAGATCGATTCAGAGGATCCAGTTGCAATGCCTTACTCATCAGGAACAACAGGTGAATTAAGCAATTCAATCTTTATACCACCTACTTTTGTTTTAGTCAAGTTATATATAATATATATTAATTTGAGAAAACCACAATAGAGATAAGTATAGATAATTAAAGCAATTAATTTGAGATTATCTCAAACTCAAACTCTGGTGTAAATTATCTTGTTTCATTAAATACTTCCTATATATATATATATATATAATAGATTCCGTAAAATTTGAAATTGATCCTAATTATAATCGGACGGTCCAGATTCCAAATTAAAATTTTACGTTACCGTAGAGTGCAGAGAAGGAAGCAAATTTTGAAGGTGCTCCCTTAAAATTGAGTATTTTCCAATACAAGTTGGCCCTTAATTAATTAATTAGTTTTCATATAACCGTTAGTAGTCAGTGTCAGTAATTTTGGAGGGGCATTTTATTTAAAAAATGGCTAGATAAAATGTGATAAGGACTAATTAATGATACTAAATGAGATGCCTAATGAGGATATAATTTCAATCTCTTACACGGTGTCTATTTATAAACTACATAATTTAAAGGACCATTCAAACATTTTCTTATTACAAAGATGTACTATATCTGCTAATTAATACTAATTGATCTCTAATTGCTTTTTTTTTTTTTTTTTTATCTTCAACAGGTTTGCCGAAAGGCGTGGTGTTGACCCACAAGAGCCTGATCTCTAACGTGGCGCAACAAGTCGACGGAGAGAACCCGAATCTGTACCTGAAGCGTGATGACGTGGTCCTCTGTGTGCTGCCTCTTTTTCACATCTTCTCTCTCAACAGCGTTCTGTTGTGCGCTCTCCGTGCCGGAGCTGCCGTTTACATCATGCCCAAGTTCGAAATCAACTCCATGTTGGAGGGAATTGAGAAGCACCGTGTCACCATGGCAGCTGTCGTGCCTCCGCTCGTGTTGGCCATGGCCAAGAGTCCCGCTGTAGACAAGTACGATCTCTCATCGATTCGGATCGTTCTTTCTGGTGCGGCACCACTCGGGAAGGAGTTGCAAGAGGCGTTGAGAAACCGGTTGCCTCAGGCCGTCTTCGGACAGGTCTGTGTTATATATATTGATTCATTCTCATTTCTCTAACTCATCAAATAGGAAATAATTAAGTAAAAAGTTTAGGACCCATATGATGGGTTTGTTAGTTTAACATGTTAATTTAAAATCTAATTCTCTTAATAGAAATAAATGTGTTTAATTGATGCAAGCACCCATACATAGTGGTCTGGTTTTTAGATATTATGACCACTAATTTTGTTTTTTCTTAGTGTCAACACCTAAGAGGTAGGGGACCTTAATTATACTATATATTGCTGTTATCAACGCTTTCAATTTGAGGAGCTGCTGTTCAAATCCAGTCCATCCATTTATGAATGGAACATATTTAATCATATATAAATTAATAATTCATAAAAGAACCTTTTTTTTTATCTGGATTGTTTATAAATGATGAAGCCCATCAAGTCCATATATAAATATGCAATTTGCATTCAGGTGCGCCATACTGAGAACAATACTGAAAGTTTTTAAGACAAGAGCACAAAAATAAACAGAAAATTTACAAAATATTTAAACACAGCAAAATTCTTCAAACAACTTTTCTAACTTGTTGCATCTATTATTGAAAATATTTCTATATATATAATTATCCATTTTTGTTATGCAGGGATATGGTATGACAGAGGCAGGACCGGTTCTATCAATGTGCCCGGCCTTTGCAAAGAACCCGACACCTGCCAAGTCGGGCTCATGCGGTACTGTTGTGAGAAATGCGGAGCTTAAAATTGTTGACCCGGATACCGGTTTCTCACTCGGTCGCACTCAACCTGGTGAGATCTGCATCCGTGGGCCCCAAATCATGAAAGGTACTTATTCTTCTTTCAAAATCATGAAAGGTACTTATTCTCCTTTCAAAATCATGAAAGGTTTTATATATAGTCAGTGATCCATTCATTAGTTGATATCAAATCATTAAATCATCATTTTCATCAATTAGTCCTTGAAAAATTCTGTGATCATCTATATATGCAGGATATTTGAATGATCCAGAAGCCACAGCAACAACAATAGACATAGAGGGATGGCTACACACCGGCGATATCGGGTTTGTAGATGATGATGACGAAGTCTTCATAGTTGATCGTGTCAAGGAGCTCATCAAGTTCAAGGGTTTCCAAGTAATTTCCATTTATATTTTTACTTAATTGTCATCTATTATATACTATATATATATATATATATATATATATATATCGAATTTAAAGAAGATTTCCTACATCGATGCTAATATATAGAATATGTGCTTATGCAGGTGCCACCAGCAGAGCTTGAATCACTACTTATCAACCATCCTTCTATCGCTGATGCTGCTGTTGTCCCGTAAGTCCAAAATTTCTTAAATTAGTTATTTTCCCTTTTTTTTTGTTATTATTCTTAATCAGAAAACCTATATTAATTACTTTTTATCCTTTTGTGGATATAATAGGCAAATAGATGAAGTTGCCGGTGAAGTTCCCGTTGCATTTGTCGTCCGAACCAATGATTCTGGCATCACTGAAGAGGCTATAAAAGAGTACATATCTAAGCAGGTACGAGGAGTAAAAAGTTCTAGCAGAATAACTAAATGAATTAATAAGATAGTGAATTAATTTGTGATGTTATTTAATTATAAATTATGAAATTAAACTAAAATTATATAATCTTTCAGGTGGTTTTCTACAAGAGATTGCACAAGGTTTACTTCATCCATGCAATCCCCAAATCTCCCACTGGAAAAATTCTAAGGAAAGATTTGAGAGCCAAACTGGCTGCTGCTTCAGCTTGAAATCATTTTTTGTTCCTCTTTGCTTGAATGTAATTTTTTCCCCCTCAAATGCCTTATTGGGCAATTCTATTGGGTTGGTTTCTAGATACCAGTATCCAATTTAAAGTTCTGATTTATATGCTATTATTATGTGGTTGTTGCTTCTTATAAATTTTCGCCTTATGGTAATAAATCCCATAATTTTTTGGAGCACTTAATTTCAACAAATTAATATATAAAATTGCATATTTCTTTCTTTTTCACTTTGGGGCTGAATACTTGATCAAATTTAATTAAACAAACTAGAAACAGTGAATTACATGGATAAAATAAAAAAAAAAAAAAACAGAGGTCAGCAGAAAATTGCAAGGAACAAAACGGCTAAAAGAAATAAAACAAGAAATGTGTGTTCATTGTTCAAAGCCTAGTTAAAGCCTTAAAAAAATGCTCCTCTAAACAATTCATGAAAAAATGTACATCCACTAAAAGGGAATTATTAGACCGACCAGTCATGTACATGTATCAATGAATCTAATAAACGTAATACAGGCTACAGTTATTTCACAAAATTTTAGCCCATTAGAAAGAAGGCCGATTAAGTTAAATTCGGCCCTGATTAGTTGTCTCCCAATGATGTTTATGCATGTACTTCAACACAGCATGTGGAAACGCGAGAAATTTTGTACATCATTTTTCTTTTACAAGAAACAGTATAGCAAGTAAGCACAAGTTGGGTTTTATTGGGCTTGGTTCTTGTGAAATCACAGGCCTTAAAATTTAACTGAAGTATGAAAGTTTTTTTTTTTTTTTTTCTTTTTTCTTTTTCTTTTGTAAAATTAGGATGAAGTTGGTATTTTCTATTCGGGTTTCAAATCTGTAATCTCATATATAGATAGTATTATCTTTGCCACTAACTAAATAAGAAGTTGATTTTCAATTTTGAAGTATAAAAGTTGTTTCTTAAAGATAAAATTAAGAAATCAGATAAGAGCCTCGAAAGCAAAATCCATAACAGATATGCTCCAGGTAATATAAAAATATAAATAAATAACTAAATCTTTAGCTCGAACAGATTTTGCTGTCCTTCTTTACTCCTCTAATTTGAATGTGGTCACTTTCTAAATCCATATATAACATATATTCAATCCCAAAAACACTGTAATGAACCGAAATGGGAGGAAAATGTAATGATGTACAAAATATAAAAAAGATGTAGATAATAAAAAAAAAAACAGACTATTTGATTGGAGAACCGATATTTAATTTGAAATTTTATCTTTTAATCACAGTTGTTATAGAATCAGAACATCTATATGCTTATGCTTAACATAAAAGAAGATATTTTGCCTTTCCAAATGCTGGAGAATTTTATTATGACATGGCATATGTTGTACCATATTAGGTACAAGCTTGTGATTGTGGCAAAGAAGAAGATCAATAATCTTTTCGGAATTCATCTTTAACAACCTTTTTCACATCACATTTAGTCTTACAACCAAATTGAATTAAATAACTACATCTTTGTTTCTTTGTTTTGTACCCAACTAGGCAAGGGCAACTACCACTCTTAGGGGTGGTGTCAATAGCATTCTTTTAGTTGTTTAATTATCTGATACAGAAGCTTATTGGATATGAGTATGGATAAGAATCTTTTTCATTAGCTAAACAGGTAAGGGTATGGATAAATGTCATTTCGTACCTGTTACAATATATAATAATTATACAAAAATTATATATAGATGTATATTTAATTATGGATCATATAAAACATTAAACGTGGAATCAAAGGAGCATAATAAATTCGATTCGTTTTACCTTTTTAGTTTCCGATATCGTATAATTTTTTCTTTCCGATTCATTTTAAACATGTTACTTTTATTTGTATGTCTTATTTTTTAGTTAAAGAATTAAAAAAGAGATATTCATTTTTTTGAATTTACTTGTTTTGATAAAAATAACAATTTAGTTAGAATTCATCTTTAACAAACCTCAATTAAAATTGAATTTCACAGCTCTTCTTTTAACTTTGTTTTCTGAATTTCTGTAGATGCACTATGTGGGATTTCACGACTCTTATAAAATTTGATTAATTTGCTTTTTTTTGTGGTGAACTAGAGATGCTCAGTGAGATTTCTTTCTTTCAATCATTCAATGACATTTCTTTTTTTTTATTTTCTTTATACGTTGAACTTTCCAAATTCTACAACAAGAAGTTTCCTATATATTTTTTTTTAATATTGATGGTGCAGAAATCGAGGAGTGAAGAATGCAAATGGAAATAAAAAAGCGGTCAAAAGTTTCAAGTTTGCTCCTCAATATTTATTCTTAAGACTATAAATTTGTAATATTACAAGGGGAGCTACTATCTACAAAAAAATAAAATTTACTTGAACTTCTATATACTTGATTAAAAAATAAATAAATGAAAGGGTGGCTTAGCACCCTAGGGTACACTATGTTACGCCACTGTATTGGAGGTATCGGAGGTGGTTGGTAGGAAGAAAAAGATACACTGGTTCTAACCAAATCCAACCAAAACTTATCTCATCCTATAATGTATAAATACACACGTGAACTCCCTACTTCTGGTAACTCATCCTCTCTTTCTCCTGCTTAATTCCTCTGTGAAAACACACGTAAACTTACTGCCTACTGCAGCCATGATGATCACCATGCAATCACCTAAACCCGACACACAAATCCACCAACCCATCTCTGCTCCGACTCAACCCGCCACCATTTTCAGGTCCAAACTTCCCGACATACCCCTACCTAATCATCTCTCCCTTCACACTTACTGCTTTGAACACTTGCCGGAATGCCACAACTCGCCATGCCTCATCATGTCTAACTCCGGCAAGACCTACACTTATGCCGAGACTCACCTCCTATGCAGGAAAGCGGCATGCGGGTTGTCAAAACTCGGGATTACAAAAGGAGATCGTGTAATGGTGTTGTTACACAACTCGGCTGAATATGTGTTTTCGTTCATGGGTGCATCCATGTTGGGTGCTGTCACAACCGCTGCCAATCCTCTTATGACTGCAGCTGAGATTTTAAAGCAGTTCAAATCATCTGGAGCCAAAGTGATCGTCACTCATGCCACATGTGTGGAGAAAGTTAGAGACTTCGAGGGCATATCAGCAATTGTCACCATTGATGAGGCACTGGAGGGGTGTTTGAGCTTCTCGCATATTTTGGAGAATGACGGGGAATTGGAGGAGGTGGATATCGATTCAGAGGATCCAGTTGCATTGCCTTACTCGTCAGGAACAACAGGTGAAACAATAGATAAAGGTTTTGACAGAGCATGTTTTATTTCATACAGCGCACGAATCATATGTAGTACTATATTAAATTTATTGTAAGTACGCTACATGAATAATAATTAATACTCTATCAAAATTTTCAACTGAAACAATTCAATGGTTAGTCAAGTCAAGTCATACATATAGTTGTTATTTGACTTAATTTTTTATATGATATTGTAGTATTTCTGTTGAGGTTATATTTCGAAAAACATCCATTGTTAATTTCTTTCTTACATATTATGGCCATAAATAAATAAATATATATTTGAAATGAGTTTCTAGTGTTTTTTTTATTGAATTATGATTTTATACCAAGTTTATTTCAGTTAATAATAGAGTTTCTAGTGTCTTTTTATTGAATTATGATATTATATTTTGAATATACTTCATATTTTTTTTCCCCTGAAATTCTACAATATAAAATTTGTACAGACCACCTAATGCATAATCAGTAAAAGTAATAAATAAATAAATAAAATGACATATGATGTATTCAATATTACAAATCCGACTAAATTGAGTAAAGTCACTAAAAAGTAAGCTTGTTTCTCTCTATTTTTTTTTTCTGCAAGACATGACTGCTTAGTAAATTCTTATAGCTACTTTTCAAATTTTGAAAAATTCAAGGATTTGACTAGAAGTTTTAGTTATTATGATTGTCTCGTAAATTCTTATAGCTATACTTTACAAACTTTGAGAAAATGAAATATTTTCAATAAGTCTTTGAAGATTTTACTAGAAGCTTTAGTTATGGAAATGAAATAAATAATCAATGACCATTACTATAAAGAAAGTGCATCCTAAAAAAGATGTAGCATCTAGAGAGAATTTTAGCAAGGATAAATTTGTACATACAAGTAAAAAATTTGAAGTTGTTGTGTTAATAAAAATATTGATGTGTTAATCATATTCTTACCAATTATGGCATAAACTAAAAGATTTTCTTTAAAAAAAAAAATCTCATGAAACATGATTTTGTATGAACAGGTTTGCCGAAAGGGGTGGTGCTGACACATAAGAGCCTGATCTCCTGCTTGGCTCAGCAAGTTGATGGAGAGAACCCCAACATCTACCTCAAGCGTGATGACGTGATCCTCTGTGTGCTGCCGCTCTTCCACATCTTCTCTATCAACAGCGTGCTGTTGTGTGGCCTCCGCACCGGAGCTGCCATTTACATCATGCCCAAGTTCGACATCAATGCCATGTTGGAGGGAATCGAGAAGCACCGTGTCACCTTTGCAGTTGTCGTTCCCCCGCTTGTATTGGCCATGGCCAAGAGTCCTGCAGTAGACAAGTACGATCTCAGATCGATACGGATCATACTATCTGGTGCGGCACCACTCGGGAAGGATTTGCAAGAGGCGTTGAGAAACCGGTTGCCACAGGCTGTGTTCGGACAGGTCTGTGTTATATATATTGATTTATTCTCATCTAATTGATTGTATTTTTCTTTCTCTTGTATTCATTTGTAGGATCAATGGTCTTTTATACTTCTCTCCCTGATCAAATAGGAAATAAGCAAAATTTGTAGAACCCATATATGATGGGTTTGTTGGTTTGACATTTTTAAATCTAATATTTGTTATGCAGGGATACGGGATGACAGAGGCAGGACCAGTTCTATCAATGTGCCTGGCCTTTGCAAAGAACCCAACACCTACCAAGTCTGGCTCATGTGGTACTGTTATCAGAAATGCCGAGCTCAAAGTTGTTGATCCCGAAACCGGCTTCTCACTCAGTCACAATCAACCTGGTGAGATCTGCATCCGTGGGCCCCAAATCATGAAAGGTATTAATTCCTCTTTCAATTTCAATGTCTATTATTGCTAGTGATTCAATATTCATAAGTTAATATCAAACCAATAAATCATCATTTCCATCAAACTCTCTGTGATAATTTATGCAGGATATTTGCATGATCCAGTAGCCACGGCAACAACAATAGACATAGAAGGGTGGCTACACACCGGCGATATCGGGTATGTAGACGATGATGATGAAGTCTTCATAGTTGATCGTATCAAGGAGATCATCAAATTCAAGGGCTTCCAAGTAATTTTCATTTAGTTATAATCTATGATATTCTATATATCGATCCATGTAAAAATGTTTTCGCAATGAATTATTGCAAGTGCCTGTCTTCTTCCTAAACTTTTTTCTCCCAAAAAAATGTTTCAAAGATAATTTTGGTTTATATATATAGGATTTTCAAGTGATCTTTAGTTTTCCTACATTTGCTAATATATAGAATATGTGCTTATGCAGGTGCCACCAGCAGAGCTTGAATCTCTCATTATCAACCATCCTTCTATCACTGATGCTGCTGTTGTCGCGTATGTGAAAAAAGCTCTCAAATTAATTATTTTCCTTCTTAATCTGAAAAACCTATGATTACATTTATTCTTAATTTTGTGGATATAATATATATATATAGGCAAATGCATGAAGTTGCCGGCGAAGTTCCAGTTGCATTCGTCGTCCGAACCAATGATTCTGACATCACTGAAGAGGCTATAAAAGAGTACATATCTAAGCAGGTATACAAGTTCATATCTAGTCTCTGGAGTACACTCAAGTGTACCAGCTAGTAACAAACAGTTACAATCTATCTGATGATTAATGAAATCTATTGATGAGTTGTTTTGTGAATCTAGAAGAATAACTAAACAAGATGCTGAACTAGTGTTGTTATTAATTAATTATTATTTATGTAATTGAACTAGAATTATATATTCTTTCAGGTGGTTTTCTACAAGAGGTTGCACAAGGTTTATTTCATCCATGCAATCCCAAAATCTCCCTCTGGAAAAATTCTTAGGAAAAATTTGAGTGCAAAACTGGCTGTTGCCGAGGCCTCCTGTTGAAAATATAGAAGAATCAAGGGTTTGATCTCAGATGTATTCATCACAGATCAAGTGGCTAGAATTTTATCAAGTGATCAAAGTATTTGTACTTTTCACTTTACCAGAAATAGGAAAGAAATAAATAGTACACTGATGTTATGTTATGATCCATTGGACCCAATAAGTTATGTATCTTGCTTATATATATTATGTAATTTAAACTCTTGATTAGTTGGAAAATTAAAAAAATCAGTTTAATCCAAATTGTTTCTCTCCTCTCATCTTCTCTTCGCATCAAACACTAACAACTGATACACATGTTACGAAAACATTCAAAATTAGCAATTAGGTCCAACAGCTCTCTAACGGCTCTTTGAGTATTTTAACTTATAAATAAATCTTAGAATTATTGTAAATTTATCATTGCAAACAATCAATAAAAAACATAGGATCCGACTCTGCTGTTTTTCTCTAAGAAAAGCAGGGTCTTGCTTTTCAGATCCCAACCATTCAAAATTTTCCATTCGCGTATCTCGATAAAGAAACTTTTTCATGCACAAATCTCAACGAATTTAAATGGTTGGAATCGGAAAACAAATTCTATCTCCTGAGACTTAAATTTCAACACCGGATAAAACAGATTCTTGTAGTGACCGCCTTCAAACTGAAATCATTTTTGTTTCTCTTTGCTTGAATGTTCCTTTTTCCTCCTCAAATGCCATATTGGGCAATTCTGTTAGTTTGGTTTTCTACCAGTATCCAATTTCAAGTTCTCATATATGTGCTATTATATAATGTTGTTGTGTTTTCTATTTTTTTGCCTTTTTCTTTTCCGATCGCGACTTGCGGTTAATAATTAAATTCCATACTTTTCAACATCTTAAACAAACAATTAATGACTAATCCGTAAAATACTGTGATTAAAAGATGAAATTTCAGATTGAATATCAAACAATCTATCTTTTTTTTCAATCCCATCTTTTCAACATCATAAATAATTAAATCCATACTTTTCAACATCTTAAGCAAACAATTAATGACTAATCCGCAAAAGACTGTGATTAAAAGATGAAATTTCATATTGAATATCAAACAATCTATCTTTTTTTTCAATCCCATACTTTTCAACAAAAGATGAAATTTCATATTGAATAGTAAAAGATGAAATTTCATATTGAATATCAAACAATCTGAAATTTCAAATAATTAAATCTCATACTTTTCAACATCTTAAACAAACAATTGATGACTAATCCGCAAAAGACTGTGATTAAAAGATGAAATTTCAGATTCAATCAAACAATCTGTCTTTTTTTTTTTATTCTATACATATTTTGTATGTTTTTCTATACAATCAGATCCATAGTAATCACTCAATTCTTGATTTCGTTATATGTCATTTAAGGATACATATCCACACATAATAGTAATAAGAATTACAAATCCACATTAATAGCAATAAGGATATATATCTACATGTAATAGCAATAAGAATTACACATCCACATTAATAACAGAAACTATACAAATTTTCATGCAATAAGACTATATATATTGGTAAAATAGTAAAAGAACAAATTACAGTATTTTATTGTAATAGAAAATACCACACAAAATCAAACTGCGTATAAATTAAAAGTTCTCCAACTTAATTTTTATGAAACACTGAATTTTGAACATATTTGCTCTCTTATAACAACACTATTCATGGAAATATTGTTGAACAATTATTATTTTCATTGATCTATCGGACACGATACTAGCTAGTATCTGATTATAAATTGAGATTGTTAGTTAATTCATATATGATAAATGTTAATTAGTAAATGTGAATTATGGAAACTAAATTTCCTAATAGCTAGATAAAAGACATGCAAATTAAATATCTAATTGAACGATTTTGTTTTTTTCCATTCCGAATTATTGGTCAAAGAATCCCGTGCCATGCATGCACGATGTATCTTGGACAAAATGGCAAGAAGATATAGAAACATCAATTTTGAACACGTGGGAGCTTCTCATTTGCCAGAATCCTGGAAATGTGGCAACTAAAGGTCACGGGCCCCAAACGTAATACAATAAGAGTCCGTAGATATATTTTTCAAAGCAGAGAACAGTCCGTAGAATTGGAAAGAAGAGCTTGAACGTGCCAATTGATTCAAACATAATTGATTTTAATAAAACTGGAAAGTGGAAAATACAATAGATAACTAACACTAATAAAATATCTCTATCAAAATCAAACTAAAAACATAATATATATATTTTTAGACCTATGATTTTCTAAAAAAATCAAATTTAGTCATAAGATTTTTCTGACTGGAACTTTTTTCCTCCTAATATTCACCTTTCATGCATTCCAAATTCCAATCCTTTTTTTTTTCAATCACGTTCTTTCCAAATTCCAAACACCCTTTTTCAATCAAATTTAAACATGGAATTTTCTGATAATTTTATTAATACCCTAAAAAAAAAACAAATTATCAAATCTGCCCTCACCTCAAAATTATTTTTAAAACTACCCTAACCGCCTAGCCACTGGGCGGTCCACTTTGGTCACCTGACCGCCCCACGGCTGGGCGGTCCACTACGCATACCAGACCGCCCAGTGGCTGGGCGGTTCGCTATAAAACCCCTATAAAAGGGGTTTTTCTCTCTCCTGACCTGAACAGTATCATTCTAACAACCCCAGAAATTCAGAGAAAGAAAGAGAGGCAATTTTGAGATGATTTTGAGGCTAGTAGAGGTATGGACAGTAACAATCGAGGTAAGAAAGAGAGCAACCGAGATCGACGTAAAAAAGAGGAAAAGAAGAACAACTGTCAAGTATGCCGTAATTTCGGTAACTGTTATGTATGTACGATGAAGGAATGGATTAAACGGCCTATTCAGTATGAAATTTCAGACGATGACTTTGTGGAAAACCCCTACGGCTTTGGTTTGAAAAAGAAGAAAGTTGATCCAGAGCCTCCAGCATCGGACGATAAGTTTGTTCCGTGTACTGGTAAGGCTACCACTTCGTCTGCTGTGATTGATCCAGATCAGGCAAACTCTGATGATGACTTTGTTCCATGCACTTTCAAGGCTCGTTGTAAGAAGTAGACTTTTTAGGAATTTATGTTGTAGACTTTATTTCATCAATTTTGTGTTTGTTTATATTTTATGTTGTTAGTTTCTGTATATGTAATTAAGTATTAAAAATAACAAAAATGAAGCATATAAAATAATCGAGGCAAATAAAAAATTACATAGTTCACAAACTACCAATTGGAATAGTTCACAATATACATCTAAAATAGTTCATAACATAAATTAACAAAATTTGGTAATCAGCGACGACGGCCGAACAAACTCAAAATACGACGTCTGGGTCTGGGTGCAGCTGGTTGTGCAACACTACCGGATGCGGGCATGATTCTATCACAAACATAGGTCGACCACTGATACTGGTTGGGATAAAGATGGAAAGATGCACCCCGAGTACTCGCAAGGTAATCGGTATGGTACATGTGTGCGACATAATCATCCTCAGAGAAGTTTCTCTCTCGGCACACCGCCATAACATGAGAACAAGGTAGGTGGGCCAATTGGATTCCTTGGCAAGTACATGTTACAGTATTGTCAGGTCCAAAAATAACAACATACTTGAACATCCTTTTCACAAACTCCATAGTCCCATCCGGTCTATGGCCGGTTGGAGCAAACTCATTTGGACAGTGCACTTCGAATTCCAATTGGTTTTTCCCGTACGGGACAACTTGCATAACTGCACCTTTCTCCTTATGTTTCCTGAGTTTTCCCTCCACCCTTGTTGAAAACATTTGATTCTTGGACAATAATTTGAGGGCTTTAACACGCCGTGCAACAAACTTTGCATTTAACTTGTAGAAGGTGTCCTCTACAATTGCTGGCACGGGCAACATCTGGCTCTTCTTGAAAACAACATTCAAAGACTCCGACCTATTTGTGGTCATAATTTTCCATCGGAAACCTCCATCACGGGTTTACAATATCTTGTCATATGCGGGTGGCTCAGCAAGATCGGTGGGATTATTTTTTTCTACCTTGAGTAAGTACGCATTTGCCTTTGGACAGTACTGCAAAAAAAAAACAATTTTAGATGAGAAAATTTAAGTAAATAATTCAGAAAATATAAGTCAACAAATAAAAATATACATACCTTGGCAAAATCTCTGAACATCTCTTCCACCCTTCTCGGCTTCTTCCTCTTGCAACCAATTTTGAATGTATCTGCAACCCATTTTTCAGATCCGCAGTTCTTGTGTAGGTTGTCTGTAACATGTTGCATACACAGCCTGTGCACACAATCACCGTTCGCTGTCGACCATCCGAAATCTAGGCGATCAAAAACATATTTGATTCCTTTGTGCTGGTCTGATATGACACAAAAGAACCGGTCGCCAACCACTTGTCTTCGTAAGAAACGCATGAAAAATCCCCAGTTTTCTCCGTCCTCCTTCTCAACAATTGCAAAGGCCAAAGGCAACAATTGATTTTCAGCATCATATGCAAATGCAATCAGCAGTCTCCTATCGTAACGGCCAGACAGGAAGCATGCATCTACACTGATGACCGGTCTAATGTATGGTACAGCTTGAATACATGGACTTAACGCCCATGCTATGGTCTTGAATTGCAACGCGTTGTCGACATCCTCTACACTCAGATTCCAACATTCATATCTAGTGCCGAGATTTGTACTTGCTATGGCCTGGAGCAATGGTGCAAGCATGTTGTATGAACCATGCCAGCTATCGAACATTCGGTAGATCGCAAGTTCACACCCTCTCCACAACCTGTTGTATTTTAGGATGACATGCTTGTAAACGCGTCTGACATGTCTAGTGACCTCCTTAAGGCTCATCGATGGGTCCTCCTTAACGTCACACTCAATTACATCAGCAATAAGTAAAGCCGTAAGCTGTGCATGGTCTGTCCTTGATGATGCAGACTTGCAGGTGTGAGGTGGTTCACACTTCTTAATAATCCATGCCTCGCCCTTACCCACAGGGGTTGCATAAAGACGGAAGTGGCAATGCGCTTCGTCTTTACAAACAATTACTAACCTTCTTCGGTCCCTTTTTTCAGTTTTGCACTCCCAGTTGCCGTGAACATGGACCTCATTTATTTTCTTCACAAGTTCATCTAAGTTGGTGTAAATCTGCTGCGGAGGAAGCTCTTGATTGTACCTGACACGTGGCCCAAAAAATGAGATGTCTGCCTCTTCAAAAGTAGTGGTATCGTTGAATGTGGGGGCACGGATGCCTATCTGTCCGACCTCTAATCGGAAATCGGCCTTCCCTAGGTAAATAATCTCCATTACCTTCTGACAGGTGATCAGAATCCCAATCCCATTCCCATTCGTCACCCGTTTTCATATTTCTTTGTGGTATGGCATCGATCTCAGCATCAAGGTCAAGGTCTCTCTGGGTAACAACGGGTGCCACTATAGGTATTGATGGTGGTACAGATGGAAATCTGGGTTGGATTGGGGTTTCAGGAGGAGGTGGTGGTGGTGGTAGATCGGTGGTAAAATCAGGTACATAATTCTCATAAACGGGTGATACGTGCGGTTCATAACTCGAGTGGCGGGGGTTGTCACACCTCGAGGGGTGGGGGTTGTCATAACTCGAGTGGTGGGGGTTGTCATACCTCGAGGGGTGGGGGTTGTCATAACTCGAGTGACGGGGGTTGTCATACCCCGAGTGTTCATGACCCGAGTTGTCATAACCCGAGTGATCATAACTCGAGCTGTCATAACTCGAGTGACGCGGGTTGTCATAACCCGAGTGATCATAACCTCTATTTTTTCTAGATGTTCTAACCCCGGATTCACGCGGAACTCTCTTGGAATATAAGTCCATTACCATTACCCTCTGTGATTCAAAAGTGTTGTAAACACTCCTCCATAATGACTCATATGTTATTGGATACCTGGTATAGTAAGGTCTACCACCACTTACTGTGTTAATCTGAGTAGCTAAATCTATATCACACTGGTTGGGGTTCACACCGATCTTTTCATACACTATTCCCTTCAATTCAACAAATGAGGTATTTTCATTTACCTCTTTCTTAGTGTACTGTGCTCCCTCTGCACCCCGTGTAAACTTTCCGCCCACATACAGTATAACCAACATATTTTTGTTTGATAACTACTTTTCAAAATTGCCTCAAAGTCGCCTCTCTTTCTCTCTTTCGGTTCTGGAAAATTATTAGAATGAATACTGTGCTGCTCAGGAGAGAGAAAAATCTCTTTTATAGGAGTTTTATAGCGGACCGCCCAGCCACTGGGCGGTCTGGTATGTGGTGGATCGCCCAGCCATGGGGCGGTCAGGTGTCCAGAGTGGACCGCCCACTGGCTGGGCGGTTAGTGTAGTTTTAAAAATAAATTTGGAGTGATGGCAGATTTGATAATTTGTTTTTTTTAGGGTATTAATAAAAATATCGGTGGAATTTTGGCTGGGAAGTTTCTGTTATACTTTTAAATATTCTCCTATTATCTTCTAATTTGGAAACTGAATCACATTTTGGAGACTGAAGCACAATTTAAGCTTTCCAAATTTCAAATTAAGAATTGCATGCTGTTCTTTTTCTCCACACAGTCAAAGCTACTCATTTGAATTTCCCAATTTCAAAGATTACTTTTGTTTTTTTCACATAGTCAAAGTTATTGATTTGGAAACTAAAGGATACTTTTATAAAACATGACAGTATGCTGTCCCATTCTTGTAGTGATGAGGGTTCCCATTTTCCATTATTTTGGTTGTCTTTTTAATCTTATTTTGAGCAAAAGTATGAGATAAGTGTCATTTCTCCAAAGTTAAATAGTATATGGTTTCCATTTTTTTTCTTTCTAAATTCAAGCTTATGCCCAATAATTGGCCTACCTGTCCCTAACACTTTAATAATAGGTCTTGGTTTTGTTAGTAGGATAAGTACATGTTATTAGTTTTTAGTTTAGAAATAATTCAATCTACCACTAATATGTTTCTTCTTTTTTGTGTTTTGAGAATAATTTGAGTCAAATTAAGTTCACAAATCAAATGAGATATAATACAGGCTGCAGTTATTACATAATTTTTAGCCCACTAAAATGAAGGCCCGTTAAGTTAAATTTGGCCCATAAATACGAGTCATATCTGGTTTATTTAGTCCTCTCCCATTTTATGATGTTTATGTACTCCAAAACAGCAAAAATAGTAAAAGACCCAAAAATTAATTTGGGAAACATTGGTTTAGATTTATTGGGCTTGATTCTTGTGAAATAGTAGGCCTTAGAAATTGGATTTGTTTCAAATTTTAGTCCCACTTTCAATACTTCATCTCGTTCTTAATGTCAAGGTATATAGGGGTGGGTGTTGATTGGATCCGGTTTATTTAGTTTTGAATCTAATCGACAAATTTGTGATTAAATGGTTTGATTTTTCAGTTGACATGGTTTGGTTGTTGAATTTTTAAATTACTTTGTATTTTTAATTTTTAATTATGTTTAATCTCTTTTATTTCAATTCAACAAAATAAGCTAAAATTACTTGATAATTACTTGAATTACTTCAGTTTATTATATTTGATTCGGTTTAATCTTTCATAATTTGGTTCGACTAATATATATATATTAATATTTATTTTATGATTATTAAATGTGTTTGTGTATATATTAAGTTTTGATCTTTTGAAAAAAATATTATTCAGTTCAATCAAATAAATCCAAATTTACTTTGGTTTTTTTAATTCAATGTTATTCGGTTGACAATTTTAATTCGATTGGTTCGATTAGAATTTTTAAAATGAAATAACATTTTAATTTGATTATTTTAGTTTAATTTTAATCCAACCGATCATTTGAAAACCCGTATGTGAAAGTTGTTTGTCCTCATGAATAAAGAAATACAATATTAAGAAATCAGATAAGAGCTTTGAAAGCAACACTAACCTACTATGTCAACTCTGAGATCTCTTTTTGACGCTATTTGGTGCACTGCTGTGGTTCTTCTGTGGTACCAAATTGTGTGGACTTGCTGTGCTTAGTTTCATCTATACACTATTTGAGCTAATTTGAAGTTTTAATTACAAAATGTCAATTAAAAAAAAAGTTAGTCTAAGTTTATGGGACCATTAAGCCCATGACAGAGACATCCATAAAAAAATTTAATTCAAGGACCTACAGTACATAATTAGCAATTGAGCTAGCATGAAAAAATAAAGACTGGTACACTGACACAAACAGTGTTTTAATTGAGCCACAAAAGAACCAAGAACAGTATATTTCTTTCTTTGATTATACAAAATACAAAAGAAAGAATTATTGTAATGCAACAAGGGTAGTGGATTTGGTGAGGTCCCATGGATTCTCTACCTAAACTCTGCCTAAATTACAGCCAGACTCACATGCTCTCTCTCTCTCTCTCTCTCTCTCTTCTCTTCTCTCTCTTTCTCAAATCACTAAAACAAATCAAATTAAGCATCCCAATTTCCTCAGTCAAACAATTAGTCAAACTTATCATCTTCTGATTTCATTCATAAGTCATAACCACCAAATTTATCAAATCAACCCATACATATTTTCTTCATCACACATGGCCTCTATCAAATCAACCTTATGTTTCATTCTCTTTGCCTTTTCTCTCTTCTCCTTCTTTTCCTTTATCTATTGGCCATTCCATTGCAACTCCACCTCTTGCAACTCCATTTCGTGCATCCCCACCTCCTTCTCTCTGATCTCTGCACAACCAAATCACAACCCTCTTGACCTCCTCTCTTTTTCTTCTTCATGGAATCATCTCTCTTTTCCTTCAAATCCACCACCCAAAACCCTCAAAATCGCATTATTTGTCAAACGCTGGCCCAAACGCAACCTGGCAGGCGGTCTCGAGAGGCACGCACTAACCCTACATGTAGCCCTAGCTAAGAGAGGCCACCAAATCCATATATTCACCACAAACTATCCTAATGAGACACTAGATAACATGTTCTTTCATGTGACGCCACCGACTAAAGCCGGGTATATAAACCAACCGTTAGCATGGGAGCAATTCAGGGTTTTCAACTCGGATAACCCGTTTGATGTGATCCATACCGAAAGTGTTGCGCTATACCATGCACGTGCACGTAACTTTTCGAATTTGGTGGTTTCATGGCATGGTATAGCTTACGAGACCATACATTCAGATATTATACAAGACATGTTAAGTGGGCCCGATGAGCAAAGACAAAACGCGATTACTGAAAGAATTGGTAAGGTAATAGATGAGGTTAAATTTTTTCAAGATTATGCACACCATGTTGCCACTAGCGATCATGTCGGTGATGTACTAAGAAGGGTTTACATGCTCCGTGAAGAACGGGTGCATGTAATTGTCAATGGAGTTGACGAGAGTGTGTACAAATTGGATATACCAAGAGGAAAGGAGTATAGGGAAAGGATAGGGATACCCCAAAATGCATCGCTTGTGTTCGGGTTGGCCGGAAGGCTAGTGAAGGATAAGGGACATCCCTTAATGTTTGAAGCAATCAAACAATTATTTGAAGAGAGTGATAGCTTTAAAGAGAACGTATTCTTCTTGGTGGCCGGCGATGGGCCGTGGGCTAGTCGGTATAGCGAATTGGGGCCCAATGTGGTCGCGTTGGGCCCACTGGAACAGTCTGAGCTAGCCAGTTTTTACAACTCAATTGACGTGTTTATAAACCCGACACTTCGGGCTCAGGGTTTAGATCACACGACTATTGAGGCAATGATGTCTGGCGTCACAGTGGCTGTCACGAGATTTGCCAGTATAACCGGGTCACTGATCACGGGGCCTGAGGCAGGATACACATTTTTACCAACGGTCGATTCACTGAAGAGGTGCTTGTACCAAATTTGGGAGGATGGCAAGGTGACGACTAAGAAGAAAGCAGAGTTTGCTAGGAACAGAGCTGTTAGGCTTTTCACGGCAAGTAAAATGGCACTGGCTTATGAGAGGTTGTTTCTCTGTGTTGCTTCAAAAAATGAAAATAAGGGTGAAAATGATTATTGCAAATATCAAAGCATGAGGTGAAATTATTAACTGACAGATTATAATGTGAAGAGCTGCTAATTTTGTTCCGGGAAATGTTGAATGTGTTGTGGGGGCCCACAATGCAGAAAAGCTAACCTGAACCAGAGCAACGAAGTGCAAACAATGAGAAAAAAATTCAATTTGATACAATATGAAGAGATAGTTTTCATAATTTTTTTGTTTTGCTTGAAAAAAAATGTAGGGATAGTTTTATAGGGGGCAAAGATGAATGTGATTGAATTGAGTTTATAGGGGGGTTAAAGATGAAAAGATAATTTGTAGTGTTTAGAGATTTAATTTGTAGTGTTTAGAAAGATAATTTGTAGTGCTTGAAAGAAAATTCAACTGTATCTTCTCATCTAATTTTGTTAGATTTTGATCAACAATCATGGAGCCTGAAAAAACTAGAAAATAAATCTGCTGCATGTTATTCAAATGGAATAAGAGGTTCTGTTATTCAGATTCCAACTATTCAAAAAAATTTCATGCGCGGAACTTAATAAAAATACTTTTTCATGCACGAATCTCAACAAATTTGAATGGTTAGAATCGGAATAACAGGAACCTCTTATTCTACTGTAATTAAGAATTACAAAGTCAAAATACACTTGACTCTCAACTGAATATTATGATCATAAGTTCCTTCTCAATTAAAAATCGAACATCCACCCATCAATACTTTCCTATTTGAATACATATATGTCCAAATTTTAAAATTAAATATATTTTATGGAGGAGGGTTCAAATGCACTATTATTTTTGTGCTCCAATATGCTCCACATCCTTCATCTTCATTTTCAAAGTCCGAACAGTCGATCTGAACCGCTCAACATGATCTTCATAATAAAATATGTTTGGAGACCAAATTTTATATTTTTTAGAATTTTTTTACTATTTTTTTAGATAGGTACAAAATCATTTTTTTAAGGAGATTCTGGACCATCCGATAAAGTGATATTGCACCTATCTAAAGAAATAGTAAAAAAAATTGAAAAAATATAAAATTTGGTCTCCAAACATATTTTATTATGAAGATCATGTTGAACGGTTTGAATTGACTGTTCGGATTTTGAAAATAGAGATAAAGGATGTGGAGCATATTGGAGCACAAAAATTATGTGCATTTGAACCCTCCTCTATTTTATGATCAGATATATTTATTAATCTTTATTGTCATATTTTTAGAAAAAAATGTATATTCTTTTTATTTAAATACATATCTCGCCCTGTTTCTTCTATTCTTTATTCTTGGGCCCAGCCTACTCAAAGAAATTTGGTTTGCTCTTTTTTTCAAGCTCAAAACCAAGAGCAGTGCTCTCCATTCCCAAGCTGATTGGAATTTTCCAGTTCTATCCTTTTTCTTTTTCCTTTACTATTCTTTCTTCGCCATTTCCTTCGCTAATGGCCACCTCCATTTTTCTGGGTTTTTTTTGTCTTGTTCTTTCTTTCTCCCATATTTTTATGGGTCAACACTTCTCCGATACATTATGAACAAGGAATCTACGGTACGATAAGTTTTTTAAATATTTATTTATTATATTATATATATGCATAGAAAACATATAATTTTTAAGTTTAACAAATTTCATGATTTGTTCTTCTAAATGTTAAGAATATATAAGTTAAAAAAAATATATATATATACACATATATTAATTTTGTAAACACCGCTAAAGCTACCCTATATTAATCATGTTCAAATAATTTATTTTTTATATTAATCATGGTAATTTCTCTAGTGACGAATTCAAATTTATCTCAGGAATAAAGTGTCAATGTAGCCGATCTAATCCAAGACACATAATTTCTGCCATTGAACAATGTATTGGTTATTTTTGAGGAATGTATGGTAGCCTCGTATAAGTGTTGCCCCTCTGTTGCCTTGCTTGATTCGTGCAGATTTTCTTGTTTTCGGGTTGTTTGTGTTGCTTGAGGCTTTGTATCAGATTACTAGTATATATTATAGGAAATTATCGGTTTATTAGTATTTTGGCTCTGATACTATGTTATTTTTATAAGATCTAAGGAGAAAAACTCTTTCATTCAATCTTATTGTCTTTCTATACAAATTTTGTTCCTATTTATGCTAAGAGGCTTACTAGCCTTTACGGTACCGTCGGTACTATTCCTAATTCTTATTTTATACAGTAGCTGTGTACAGCTGTATATATCTACTTTCTACTTTATTGCTTTACATATAGTACTAGAACAATTAATGCTATGCTTGATCTTGGCTGCTTGATATGATGTACGACTGAGATCAATTATTCTCAACAAATACTTATCGTACATTCAATTTGTATTAAACTTTAAACTCCGCTATATAAAACTTGATATGCGTTTATATATGGCATGATAATAGTTTAATAGGACAATGAATCAATGAGGAACAATATAACATATTTGAATAATTATTATAGAACACGTCCGAGAAATCACATGATAGACAGTACAGTACAACACATGTGAACTAATTAACAAGCTTTTAAAAATCATAAATTACAATACATCTAAACGATTCTAACCAAACCAAACAAGATTGTCAAGTTCTTCAATAAATTAGGGCCAACCCAAAGATAAGACCGTACAGAAAAATATGCGATAACAATTCGCAGAAGATGAGGTCAGAGAACTTGCGCCTGATCGAAGGTCCTACAGTATTGCGCATCGAAGTCCAAGGACCAAGGTTTTTTTCAAGCAATCCTCTCCAACCGATCCGCTTCACTATCGGTCGTGCAAGTGACAGCATGTTTTCCCAGTAAACCGGTTTGCTAAACGCAAGTATACCGAATGAAGCAACACAAACCAGTATGCTTATTACCAAATTTACTTGATATAGCAATGTATATATTGCTAAAGCAAAAGCACAGATAGTGGCTCTGGCAGCAAATACCACCAACTTTACTGAATATATGAGCCATACTTGACGAAGCTCAATATCTACAAAAACTAACCCGGCGTAAATAAACCATGTTGTGACAAAAATAGATGTAAAAAACGCTAATGAATCTGCAACAATAAAAGCCTTGAAGGCATATTTCCGGGAAAGAATAGGTGTGCCTCTGTTCATGTGGTCATCAGCAATATATCCACCTGGCATGGTGAACATAGCGGCAAAAGTCACCGTTGCAATTAGTACTGAGATAATTGCCAAGTTACGGCTAACACTGTCGACTTTCTCTCTCTCTCTCTTTTCGTCTTTCCTGGGAATTTCCAAATCATCAATGAGATGATCAGCCCGACGAGGACTAGGAAGTGCACCAGTCCACATCAGGCAACGAAGTATATTGAACCTTGTGCCCTGAATAAAGAGAAATTATAGGTCAAAACAAATAAAATTTCTGCGGGTAGAATACTCATTCATTAAATAATAAAATTTCCTTCTATTCTCTTAGATAGGTTCTGAGGCCACTACAGCGAATATATATATATATATATATATATATATATATATATATATATATATATATATATATATATAGAGTATGGCTAAATTGTTGCCGGCAGCATTCTGGCCAGCTGCTGCCGGGGGCAATTCGGTCATTTCCGGTGTTCAAACAACAAATTTGAACCGTTCAACGTGTTCTAAATATTAAAATCTACTTGGAGACCAAATTTTACATTTTTTAGAATATTTTTACTATTTATTAAGCCACATTGAAAATTCCAGATCACATGGTCCAGAATTTTGGTGCACTGTTCACCCGGATCAGCCAATTTCAAAGTGGCCTAATAAATAGCTAAAAAATTCCAAAAAATGTAAAATTTGGTCTCCAAGTAGATTTTAATATTTAGAACATATCTGTATAAAAACATTTGTTGTTTGAACACCGGAAATGACCGAATTGCCCCCGGCAGCAGCTGGCCAGAATGCTGCCGGTAGCAATTTAGCCATACTCTATATATATATATATATATATATATATATATGTAGAGAGAGAGGTTGGCTAAGATCAAAATGGTAGTTCGTGAGCCATCGTCATACCAATTCGGTTTTGCAATTTTCAAAGTCCAAACAGTCTATCCAAACCGTTCAACATGATATCTATATTAAAATGTGATTGAAGACCAAATTTTACATTTTTTTGGAATTTGTTTACTATTTATTAAGATGGTTTGAAATTATTGTTTTCAATGGTCCAAATGTTTTTTACTATTTATTAAAATCAGCAATTTTCAAACCATCTTAATAATTAGTTGAAAAAAATAAAAAAAATATAAAATTTGGTCTACAAACACATTTTAATACAGAGATCACATCTAATGACTTGGACCGACTGTTTGGACTTTAAAATTTTTAAAACCAATTGGTAACACCAAGGTTGAGGAACTACTACTTTGATCTTCGCGATCTTCACCAATCTCTCTCTCTATATATATACACACACACACGAAAAATCATGAGACAGAGAAGCTCAATAGACAAGAGTAACTTGTAGAAGGGAAATCACAAGGAAAACGAATGTAGCGAAAAAGAGGAATAAAAATAAGTTTATGTTCCTTACCAGTGTGAATTTCAATCCATGATCCAGCTGCTTTAAAGCAAGATCAACTGGTGTTAGGCCATTCCTGTTCATGATGCTCGAGTACACCGTCTTCATTGATAACAGAAACCTCACAATGTGGTAATGTCCTTTTTCACTAGCTAAATGAAGTGGTGTATTTCCTTGATAATCCCTGGCATTGAGCATTCTCATAAAGGTGTGATTACCACGCATATGAACAATTATGTTTCTTTTTCCATTTTCAATGGCAAGGTGAAGAAAGTTTCTTCCTTGGGTATCAAGTAATTCATCCGAGTCGGGAAATTGCTTTATCAGCTCCTTAATTATTAATGCTTCACCACACTTTGCAGCTGTGTGTATGGGAAATAACCCGTTCTTGTCTGCCATGTAAGCTGCTTTTTTTATTTCATCATCTCCCAATAAGAGCTGTACAGTCTGAAGATGTCCAACTGATGCTGCATAGTGAAGGGGAGTGCTTTCCATGTCGTCTACCTTAGTTGCAAGTGATTTGTTCCATTCCAAAAGTGCACGCGTAATTCCTGTCATAAAGGTTATTACATAACAATCAAGAAAATGTGTTAGAATCTATAATTGAATCCCAGATAAATTGGATCTTGTTCGCATCAAATGTTACATGATTAATTCTTGGATAAATGACCGACTAATTTGGGTCAGATCTGTTAGTTTGGGTTGGATTCGGCGGGACATGATTCTTACGAGAGAATTCATCTGAGAAATTTTTCTGCATTAATCAATCCAGTCAGTTACTTCATCCTCAATACTTCCCATTGCTTCCAGCATTGGCGTAATGGAACACAACTGAACCGATTTTTGTGCAAGAAGAGTAATAAAAGGGGCGAAATTCTTTAGTTTAAAATAATGTTCAGTTTTTGACAATTTCTAGAAGAAAGGTCGACACAGTGTGGGGTATAATTTTTTTTTTCCTGAAGGCTAGTAGGCAGAGATGGGTATCAATTTAGTAGTCTATGTCTTCTATTAAGTTTCCTTTTTCTGATCAAAACTGTCTGATTTACAAAAAAAAAAAAATGTCAGATTAAGCTGTGGTGTCATCTACATGGGTTATTGATGATGTCAGTAAAGAAATCTGATGCATTTTCTCTAGATCGAAAGATCCCGACAAAAAAAGCAGGGTCCTCTGATTTGGATCAGGAAGAGAAGAGTGAAAAACAAAGGCATCCATCTAGGAAGGAAACAAGATGAATTCTTTGTAGAAACATATATGTTCGGTTAATACTTAATACTAATTAATGAATATTTTTAATGCATTTAAAATATTAAACAATTAAAAACTTTTAAGGTTTTGGTCTAAAAAACATACTAAAATCATGACAGAAAACAATACTTACCAGTATATTCTAGCACAGCAACGTGTAGTGCAGTTTGTCCTTCTGGTCCCACACAGGACACCCTGGATGGCTCTCCTTTTGTGAAGATTTCGACTATGTGAAGCGCATTCATCATAGTTGCCAGGTACAGAGGAGATACCCCACCCACATCAACAATACCAGTTATGCTAGGTTCAGAAAGTATAAGCTTGTCAACTATATTCCCGTGACCAACTCGCACCGCCTCATGCAGTGCGGTCTCACCGTGTATATTTCTTGCTGTTAGAAGGGTCTGCTTTACAGCCTGATCCTCTTCTTCAGCAAAAGATATCAAGCGGGAAACCATTCTATAGTTCCCGGCCTTTGCAGCACAGTGGAGAGGTGTTTCTTTTAACCTATTGCATGCCATCAGCAAGGATTTGTTTCTCTGGTAGACTTCTCTTGCGAAGTCTACATTATCTATTGTGCACTGCCATGTGAGGTCCTGGTTTGAACTAGCAGCAATATGTAATACTGTGTTATCTCCAATTGTTAGTCCATCCAATAGAAGCAAATCTAGCACAATCAAATTTCTTATTAAGATATATCTAATTTATTAAGTAAATGAATTTTGATTTTTGAGTAATCCCAAGAAGTTTCTATGTTGGTCAAATCAAAAGACTCTCGAGCATTATTTTGACTCAAACACAGTTTAAAACATATAATTATATGCTAAATTTGCTAACAAGAAGCCAGGGATTAAGTCTATATAAATTTGTTGAATTTCACCTTGAGATTGTAGAAAATCATCCAGCACGTCGACATTTCCTTCCACTACAGCATCGTACAGCTTGGGATCTATTGGGATTCGTGGCGGCCGGCTCCCTTGTGGGGCATCCCCCGAACTAGAGCTTTGGGCATCTGCCACTGCACCTTCTGTTCCCTCTAATGGAGGTACAGTTGGTACTTGAGACCCAACTGCAGTTAATCCATTACTTGAGGCAATGTATTGTGCAACATCTCGTGAACGTTGTACCAAAGGTTCAGATGTGGTATGGGGATCAGTCTCAACCGAACTAGAGACTGATGTGGTATGGGGCCGCCTTTCTCCTGGGCCATCCCCCGAACCCGAACTAGAGCTTTGGGCCTCTACCACTGCATCGTTCTGCATGGGATTAATCATTACCACCATGTCATCAACAGCTGATGAATTTCTGATGAATAGTGGCAGAGTCTGATGACTGTTAATATTTGAATCAGTTATTGACACGGGGGAAGTCATTTCAGAGCTTGCTGTGGACAGAAGAAATTGGTAATGATGTTCTAAAGAAATAGAATATATTGTATGACTTTAGGTTTTGTTCTAACAATCCTTTTTTGTTTTGTTTTTCTCTCTCTTTTTTTTTTTTTGGGGGGGGGGGGGGGGGGGGGGGGGGGGGGGGTTTAACTAGCAAGGGTTGTTGTGTAGAGAGAACCAGAAAAAAATACTAACAATTTGTAGTGGAATGGTGGATGAGAGTTGAATTGAGAGATTGAGATTCCAAGAGAAAAAGATGGTCTTATAAAGCAACTCAATTTACAAAAGACATATTTTATGCGCAAAAGGTTAAGATCCGAGAAACGGAGTGAAAGACAGACAAAAAAAGAGCGAACCAGCAACAAGTTGATCGAGTTAAAATAACAATATTGGCCACCATAATCTCTGTGGCATGCAAAGAGTAAACATTATGGATAGAAAATCATTAATTAGCTTATCCACCTTAGAAAAACTAAAGTATAGTGTCAGTGACCTGTTACACGGTAAATTACTGTTTTGGTCAATAAGTCATTTTCAGGTCAAACGTATGGATTCTAGGGTTGTGCTCTAGAAGTAGTGGCGTAGAGGAAGGGGAAGAAAAGGGGAGGAAGGTGATGAGGATGTTCCTTCTTCTCCGAACAGTGAACTTACACTCTGATTTGGGGTGAAGGATTTCGCCAAAAAATTAATACGGCGCTTGCGTTCACTCCCCTTCGCACAGTAACACGTAACATCGCTCCCTCTCCGATTTACCTCCCTCCGCGTACTACCATCTAGAGCACATCTTAAGAGTAACTAGGGTTGTTCTGGTCATCAAAGAGTTTGGTGAACATAACTCCAAAATCTATCGGATTGACTTTAAATGAGATGAATCCAAACCGTTGAAATTGATCTACTTTACGAGTGAAGCATGTACATGCAAAATTTTGAAATTTTCGAATTTATTTAGTATAAAGTCAAACGGTAAAAAAAATAACTTTGTACATGAAAAGAAATGAAAATTTATAAATTATTTTAATGTATTCATTTTTCATTAATTTTTGACAGCTTAACTTTGTACTAAATGAATTCAAAAATTTCAAAATTTTGTATGTACTTGCATCACTTGTAAAATAAATTGGTTTCAACAATTTCGATTCGTCTGAAGTCAATCCGATAAATTTTTTAGCATAACCGTTTTTGGTGAGCAAAACACGTTTGCTCTACAAATTGTTCTTTTCTCGAAGCACTGTGTATATTAAATAAAAATGGGCTTTTGTCTCCGTTGGAGGCTGTAGCCAACTCTAGAATGACTTGAAGCAATCAGTCAAGCATTGAAATCTTATTTTATTTGACTAAATACTTGGTTGGTTGGTCAATATTCTTAGTCATCCTGGTGGGACCTATTATTTTTAGGAGAAGTATTTAAATTAGAGAATGACTAAGAATGACTAAGAATGGGTCCCACCAGCAATTAAAGAATGAACCGGTTGGTTGGTTGTATTATTGAGTCATTCTCTACTTTGGATCTGTCAATTAAAATAGAGATGTTCCATTGTTGGTTGTAATAAAAATGAGTAGAACTTGGGTGTTCTTAAGCTCATCAAGTTTCTCTGTGAACTTAACTTAAAAAATCTATTAGATTAGCTTCGAACAATATATTCAAATCGGTGAAACCGTTCTATTTCACGAGTGATGCATTTACATGTCAAATTTATAATTTTCGAATTAGTTTAGTATAAAGTCAAGCAGTAAAAAAATGATGAAAATTGAACTCATTAAATTGAACTTATAAATCGTCTTCTTTTGACCTCTTGAATTCATACTAAATTTGTTTAAAAATTTGACATGTAAGCACATCATTCATGAAGTAGATCGATTTTAACGGTTTGGATGCGTCGTTTGAAATCAATCCAATAGATTTTTGAGTTAAACTCACAAAAAGACTTGGTGAGCTTAAGAACACCTTAGTCTTCTCAATAAAAATACAAGATAATTTGAGTGGTGCCCACCAGAAATTAAAGCAAACAGAATTATTGACGGTAAGAATTGAGTGGGTCCACAGAACTCATGTGACCCAAAGTATTCGGTTAAAAAAAAAGTTTAATGTCATGCGCAACTCAATTCAGATTTGCGCATGACAAGTAGTGCGCAGCTCAAAGCTGCCCATGTTGTATGTTTTTAAATTTATAAAGATGAGAATGGTAAAATCAGAATTTTGAAATATTAAGATGGTAACTAAAAAAATTTGGTTTTTTAAATTTCAAGATAAATAATTCAGTGAGTACAGCAGGGTTGGATGGTAATAGATTCAAGAGAAAATTTCTAGTGTGTCCATCAAAACTTCAAAAGTAGCCAATATTCTCATCAAAACATCTTAATATCCAATATACCCATAAAAATTTAACATTTCATCTTCTATCTCCTTTTATTCATTAAATATGTTATTTAGATATGAGTGAGTCTATGGTACTATGATCAACAATCATGGATCCGCCTCTGCTCCTTTTCTTAGAGAAAAGGAGGGCCCTCCTTTTCCGATCCGAACCATTCAAATTCGGTGAGATTTGTGTATGAAAAAGTTGTTTTATCGAGATCCGTGAATGCAAATTTTTGAATGGTTCAGATCGGAAAAGAAGAGCCCTCCTTTTCTCTAAGAAAAGGAGCAGAGGCGGATCCAACAATCATGTATCCTGACAAAATTATGATCAAGAAATTGCAGCATCATGTCATGTGCAACAACTTAGCTGTCATAACTGGGCATTCATTACCAGTACCACACACACACAGGCTCCTTTTCTTTAATGGTCAGGCCATTTTATCAACCTTAACTGAAACAGGCTTATACTTTAAATGTAACATACCCGTTTCATCACTTGATTACAAGTGTTCAATTTAATACAATTTTTCTTAGCCCAGTCCTGAATTGGCCCAATTATTAATGGATCCAATTTAACTACTTCTCTAAGTCCAGTGCCTTGCCACTCTGTGAATGTTGTTAAGTGCATCCTGTGCTGGTATTATTATTACTTCTTACTATTGTTGGCATTTTATTTGCTTCCATCTGACAGTAAAAAAATTGGCAGGTTACAGTTTGTTAAGTTGGAAATTAACCTTCTAAGCTTTATATTCAGTTACTTTCCAAATTGGAGTGTAAAAGAAGGAAACAAAACCAATCAAACAAGAAAATAGAAAATATAATAATCTTCCTTTCCGGTCTTTTTCATCCACTTTTCCCTGCACCTCATGAAACTACCTATTTGCCCTCAAGAAAATTGTTGAGACTAAAAGTAACTTGTAATTTTTTTTTTTTCGAATATGAGATGGAGATCAAAAATTTCAAAATCACCTTGGGTGACAAGAACTGGATACAAATCAAAATTTTCAAATCACCTCATAATTTCACAAATGATTTTATGGGATAATTTTCTATATATCCTTCGTAACTTTTGCAGTTACTTATTTACACCTAGAAACTTCAATTTACCTTAATTACCTCTCAAACATTTACAGCTTTTTCTTATTTACCCTTCAAGTAATTAATCTCATGTTAACTCTAATTAAATTATTAAAATATCATAGTTTATTAATTAAGAATTACGTACAAAGTCAAAATACTCTTTGACTCTCAATTGAATATTATGATCATCAGTTTCTTCTCGACTAAAAATGAAACATGCACCCATCAATACTTTCTTATATGAAAACATATCTGTCTAAATTTTAAAATTAAATGTATTTTATGACCTGATATATTTATTAATCTTTATCGTTCATATTTTAAGCAAAAATGTATAATCTTTTTATTTAAATAAATATGTCGCACTGTTTCTTCTATTCTTTATTCTTGGGCCCAACCTACTCAAGAAATTTGGTTTGCTCTTTTTTTCCAGATCAAAACCAAGAGCAGTACTCTCCATTCCAAAGCTGATTGGAACTGTGCAGTTCCATCCTTTAACCTTCTCCTTTTCTCTTCTTTCTTCGCCATTTCCTTCACTATTGGCCACCTCCATTTTGTTGGGGTTTTTTGGTCCTGCTCTTTCTTTCTCCCATTTTTTTATGGGTCAACACTTCTCCGATGCGACATGAACTAGAAATCTACGGTACGATAAGTCTTTTAAATATTTATTTTATTATATTATATATATGCATAAAAAACATATAATTTTTAAGTCTAACAAATTTCATGATTTGTTCTTCTAAATGTTAAGAATATATAAGTTAAAAAAATATACATACACATATATTAATATTTTATTTTGTAAACACCGCTGAAGCTACCCTATATATATTAATCATGTTGAAATATTTTATTTTTTATATTAATCAAGGTAATTTCTCCAGTGACGAATTCGAATTTATCTCGGGAATAAAGTGTCAATGTAACCGATCTAGTCCAAGACACATAATTTCTGCCATTGAGCAATGTATTGGTTATTTTTTAGGAATGTATGGTAGTCTCGTATGAGTATTGCCCCTCTGTTGCCATGCTTGATTCGTGCAGATTTTCTTGTTTTCGGGTTATTTGTGTTGCTTGAGGCTTTGTATCATATTACAGGTATTATTGGAAATTATCGGTTTATTGGTATTTTGGCTCTGATACCATGTTATTTTTATAAGATATATGGAGAAAAACTCTTTCATTCAATCTTATTGTCTTTCTTTACAAATCTTGTTCCTATTTACACTAAGAGGCTTACTAGCCGTTACGATACCGTCGGTACTATTCCTAATTCCTATGTTATACAGTAGCTGAGCTGTATATATCTACTTTCTACTTTATTGTTTTACATATAGTACTAGAACAATTAATGCTATGTTTGATCTTGGCCGCTTGAACGAGGATGTACGAGTGAGATCAATTATTCTCAACAAATACTTACCGTACATTCAATTTGTATTGAACTTTAAACTCCGCTATATTGAATAAAAAAAAAGGTCCGATATAAACTTGATATGCATTTATATATGGCATCATAATAGTTTAATAGGACAATTAATCAATGAGGAACAAAATAACATATTTGAATAATTATTATAGAACACGTCTGAGAAATCACATGATAGACAGTACAGTACAACACATCTGAACTAACAAGGTTTTAAAAATCATAAATTACAATACATTTAAACGATTCTAACACCAAACCAAACTAGATTGTCAAGTTCTTCATTAAATTAGTGCCAACCCAAAGATAAGACCGTACAGAAAAATATACCAAAACAATTCGCAGAAGATGAGGCCAGAGAACTTGAGCCCGATCCAAGGTCCTTGAGTATTGCGCATCAAAGTCCAAGGACCAAGGTGGGACTTATACAATCCTCTCCACCCGATCCGCTTCACTATCGGTGGTGCAAGTGACAGAAATCCCCTGTAAGCTGGATTGCTAAACGGAAGTAAACCGAATGAAGCAACACAAACCAGTATGCTTATTCCCAAATTTACTTGATATAGCATTGTATATACTGCTAAAGCAAAAGCACAGATAGTGGCTCTGGCAGCAATTGCCACCATCCCCATTGAAGATTCAAGGCATACTTTACGAAGCTGAATATCTACATTACCTGACCCTGCATAAATAATCCATGCTGTGGCAGAAATAGATAATAAAAACGCCAATGAATCTGCAACAATAAAGGCCTTGAAGGCATATCTCCGGGAAAGAATAGGTGTGCCTCTGGTCATGGGGTCATCAGCAATATATCCACCTGGCATGGTGAATATAGCGGCAAAAGTCACTGTTGCAATTAGTACTGAGATAATTGCCAAGCTACGGGTAGTACTCTTGACTTTCTCTATCTCTCTCTTTTCGTCTTTGCTCGGGATTTCCAAATCATCAATGAGATGATCAGCCCGATGAGGACTAGGAAGTGCACCAGTCCACATCATGCAACAAAGTATATTGTACTTTGTGCCCTGAATAAAGAGAAATTATAGGCCAATATCAAATAAAATTTCTGCGGGTAGAATCCTCATTCATTAAATAATAAAATTTCCTTCTATTCTCTTGGTTCGGAGGCCACTACAGGGAATATATATATAGGAGAGAGATTAGTAGGGGAGATAAAGGTCAGAGGAGAATAAAAAAATGAGGCAGATCTGATAATGTCAGAGGAGAATGGGGCAGCAGGTTCAAGGAGTCAAACGATAATGAGGCACGGATAATATTTATGTTATTCTATATCAAAGCGAAAAGAGGAAGAACAGAGACCAACAAAGCGAGACCAACAAAGCGAGACCATCAAAGGGAAAAGAGGAAGAACAGAGACCAACAATTTAAAATGAATTTACAATTTAATTCGCCACTCCATTATATGATAGGCTAAAAAATATTAATAAAATAATTTTTAAGTTGAGAAAAAGTTACAGGAATACAGGTGCTGAGTTAGGCGCGTAGGTTATTTTGGTATTTCATAGGGGTACCATCCACAAAAGTAGAGTGGCAGTCCTTCAAGTTCAAACAACTGTAAAGACTAACCGAATTCTTTATCAAACAATCAATAAAAAAGTTAGATCCAAATGAAAGTTCATGACAAATTGGGTTTTCATTTGGAATAGTTGAAAGACTATACCTAAAAAAAAAAAAATTGCCTGCTTGTGGAAAGATATATTTGAATTATTGGTCATAAGTGTATCAATTTGTCATTGTAAGGTTTTGATATTAAAAATAAAGTAATTATATTAAGCTGCTGAGTGTCTATGCTATGTATTTGTAACATGCTAGAACAGCTGAAAGATACTAGGGTTTTAAATTATCTTTTTCCGGCTGCCTTTTCTTTTTTCTTTTTTTTTCTTTGTTTAAAATGTTGGTAGAAGCTTCCGGCTGCCTTTTCAAACACAAAATTTAGCATGTTATTCAATGAGAAAAGTAAAATAGTTCCTTAGAAATAGACAAGAGTTAACTTGGAGAAGGGAAATCACAAGAAAACTATCATTAATTAGGAATTTAGAATAAGAAGGAAAATGAATGTAGCCAAAAAGAGGAATAAAAATGAGTTTATGGTCCTTACCAAGAAGAATCCAAATTCTTGATCCAGCTGCTTTAAAGCAAGATCAACTGGTGTTAGGCCATTTCTGTTCATGATGCTTGAGTACACCATCTTCATTGATATCAGATACCTCACAACGTGGTATTGTCCACTTTCACCAGCTAAATGAAGTGGTGTATTTCCTTGATAATCCCTGGCATTGAGCATTCTAAAAAAGGTGTGATTACGCATTGGCCAGTTCACTCTCAAAAAAAAAAAAAAGGTGCGACTACCCCCCATACTATCAATTATGTTTCCTTTCCCGCTTTGAATGGCAAGGTGAAGAATGTTTCTTCCTTGGGTATCAAGTAATTCATCCGAGTCGGGAAATTCCTCTAGCAGCTCCTTAGTTATTAATGCTTCACCACACTTTGCGGCTGTGTGTATGGGAAAAAACCCGTTCTTGTCAGCCATGTAAGCTGCTTTTCTTATTTCATGATATCTCAATAAGAGCTGTACAGTCTGAAGATTTCCAACTGATGCTGCATAGTGAAGGGGAGTGCTTTCCATGTCGTCTACCTTAGTTGCAAGTGATTCGTTCCATTCCAAAAGTGCACGCGTAATTCCTGTCATAAAGGTTATTACATAACAATCAAGAAAAGGTGTTAGAATCTATAATTGAATCCAGGATAAATTGGATCTTGTTCGAATCAAATGTTACATGATTAAAGCTTGGATAAATGACCGACTAATTTGGGTCAGATCTGTTAGTTTGGGTTGGATTCGGCGGGACATTATTCTTACGAGAGAATTCATCTGAGAAATTTTTCTGCATTAATCAATCCAGTCAGTTACTTCATCCTCAATACTTCCCATTGCTTCCAGCATTGGCGTAATGGAACACAACTGCACCGATTTTTGTGCAAGAAGAGTAATAAAAGAGGCGAAATTCTTTAGTTTAAAATAATGTTCAGTTTTTGACAATTTCTAGAAGAAAGGTCGACACAGTGTGGGGTATAATTTTTTTTTTCCTGAAGGCTAGTAGGCAGAGATGGGTATCAATTTAGTAGTCTATGTCTTCTATTAAATTTCCCTTTTCTGATCAAAACTGTCTGATTTACAAAAAAAAAAAATGTCAGATTAAGCTGTGGAGTCATCTACATGGGTTATTGATGATGTCAGTAAAGAAATCTGATGCATTTTCTCTAGATCGAAAGATCCCGACAAAAAAAGCAGGGTCCTCTGATTTGGATCAGGAAGAGAAGAGTGAAAAACAAAGGCATCCATCTAGGAAGGAAACAAGATGAATTCTTTGTAGAAACATATATGTTCGGTTAATACTAATTAATGAATATTTTTAATGCATTTAAAATATTAAACAATTAAAAACTTTTAAGGTTTTGGTCTAAAAAACATAATAAAATCATGACAGTAAACAATACATACCGGTATATTCTACAAAGCAACGTGTAGTGCAGTTTGTCCTTCTGGTCCCGCACAGGATACCCTGGATGGCTGTTCTTTTGTGAAGATTTCGACTATGTGAAGCGCATTCATCATAGTTGCCAGGTACAGAGGAGATACGCCATCCATGTCAACAATACCAGTTATGCTAGGTTCAGAAAGTATAAGCTTCTCCACTATATTCCTGTGACCAACTCGCACCGCCTCATGCAGTGCGGTCTCACCGTGTATATTTCTTGCTGTTAGAAGGGTCTGCTTTACCATCCAATAGAAGCAAATCTAGCACAATCAAATTTCTTATTAAGATATATCTAATTTATTAAGTAAATGAAATTTGATTTTTGAGTAATCCCAAGAAGCAAATCTAGCACAATCAAAAGACTCTCTAGCACTATTTTGACTCAAACACAGTTTAAAACATATAATTATATGCTAAATTTGCTAACAAGAAGCCAGGGATTGAGTCTATATAAACAGGTATGGTCAATGATGCAAGAGTTGAGGTTAGAACTGTTAGCTTTTGGTTGTAGTTAGTATTTGGGCAGTTCAGTCTATGAAGCAAGAGCTGAGGTTCTAATCCCTTGCACAGTTTTGGGTTTTATTCTGGGTGATAGGGATTGAATTAGGATTTAATTGTCGTAAATACTAATTATATGGTAATACAATGAGCTATCATCTCATAACTAAAACAAAAAAAGAAGTTGCTAACAAACAAAAGAAAAATAAGATCTCCATTGAACGACCAGAGAGGACAATAACATAAATACATCATCCTCTTTACAAATAAGATGTTTCAAGAGCTCAATTTACTTCATAGTCTATAATATTACGCAGTACTAATTCAGGAAAAGGGACATCTTACCGACTTCCCCTTTGTTGTTGGAGACACTATAGATGGGGATACTTGGCAATCTTACCAATCATTGTTATCAAACCTGGACTGGACCGGCCGGTCCCATCAGAATAAACTGGAACCGGATTGGTTTCCGGTTTGGGTCATTATTAAGATCGGATATGTATATCAACCGGAAAAATCAAATTAACCCGGCCATTTTTTTTCTTCGAAAAATCCGGACCCAATGAATTAAAAACCCACGGTTAATCAATTAATAGCATAGCTTTCCTATTGAGCAACGTAATTATAGCAAATGTAAAGAAACAATATTAAGGAATTAGTGCACAAAATCTGCTAATTTAGATCTTTTTCTTCCTATATAGACTCCATGGATTTGAAAGACAAAAGAAAAAACAGAAATAATCTGTCAATCAACATCTAATTTATATTTTATTCTTTCATTTATTTAAAAAAAAAATCTGAGTTTCCGATCCGATTCACTAAATTTCAATAAATTCTATGATCAACTTATTGATTGTGCTTCCAATTCTGATTTCCAGAACCATTCTATTGTTGTGAGAAAATTAAAGATCCAATCGTAATGATTTGTTTGGAAGGATTAGATGATCAGTCAGGTAATTGCAACACCGATATGTGTGTTGGTTATGCATACACTCAAAAGAAAAAAAAGAAACAATTATGAAAAAAAACAATTTAATTATCTTATCAAAATTGTGTTGTTGAATTTCACCTTGAGATTGTAGAAAATCATCCAGCACCTCGACATTTCCTTCCACTACAGCATCGTACAGCATGGGACCTATTGGGATTCGTGGCGGCCGGCTCCCTTGTGGGGTATCTCCCGAACTAGAGCTTTGGGCATCTGCCACTGCACCTTCTATTCCCTCTAATGGAGGTACAGTTGGTACTTGAGACCCAACTGCAGTTAATCCATTACTTGAGGCAATGTTTTGTGCAACATCTCGTGAACCTTGTACCAAAGGTTCAGATGTGGTATGGGGATCAGTCCCAACCGAACTAGAGACTGATGTGGTATGGGGCCGCCTTTCTTCTGGGCCATCTCCCGAACCCGAACTAGAGCTTTGGGCTTCTACCACTGCATCGTTCTGCATGGGATTAATCATTACCACCATGTCATCAACAGCTGATGAATTTCTGATGAATAGTGGCAGAGTCTGATGACTGTTAATATTTGAATCAGTTATTGACACGGGGGAAGTCATTTCAGAGCTTGCTGTGGACAGAAGAAATTGGTAATGATGTTCTAAAGAAATAGAATAGATTGTATGACTTTAGGTTTTGTTCTAACAATCCTTTTTTGTTTTGTTTTTCTCTCTGTTTTTTTTTTTTTGGGTTTTTAACTAGCAAGGGTTTGGATATTAATAAAAATGTCGGGTTGTTGTGTAGAGAGAACCAGAAAAAAATACTAACAATTTGTAGTGGAATGGTGGATGAGAGTTGAATTGAGAGATTGAGATTCCGAGAGAAAAAGATGGGCTTATAAAGCAACTCAATTTACAAAAGACATATTTTATGCGCAAAAGGTTAAGATCCGAGAAACGGAGTGAAAGAAAGACAAAAAAAAGAGTGAACATTATGGATAGAAAATCATTAAAAAAAGAGTGAAAGAAAGACAAACGGAGTTGATCGAGTTAAAATAACAAACGAGAGTAAACATTATGGATAGAAAAACATTAATTAGCCTATCCACCTTAAGAAAAACTAAAGTATAGTGTCAGTGACCCGTTACACGGTAAATTACTTTTTTGGTCAATAAATCATTTTCAGGTCAAATGTATGGATTCTAGGGCTGTGCTCTAGAAGTAGTGACGTAGAAGAAGGGGAAGGAAAGCGGAGGAAGGTGATGAGGATGTTCACTCTCTTTCGAATAGTGAACTTACACTCTGATTTGGAGGTGAAGGATTTCACCAAAAATTAATATGGCGCTTGTGTTTACTCCCCTTCGCACAATAACGCGTAACCTCGCTCCCTCTCCGATTTCTCTCTTCTGGAGTAGGTGACATCGCCCGGTCAGGTGTGGTATGGCGAGCTCACAGTGAACTTGCCCTTCCCCTCCCTCCGCGTACTACCGTCTGGAGCACATCTTAAGAGTAACGTGATATACAAATTGGAGCAAAGCTAGGGTTGTTATGCTTATCAAAGGGTTTGGTGAACATAACTCCAAATCTATCGGATTGACTTCAAACGAGATGAATCCAAACCGTTGAAACTGATCTACTATATGAGTGATGCGTGTGCATGCAAAATTTTGAAATTTTTGAATTTATTTAGTATAAAGTCAAATGTTAAAAAAAATAACTTTGTACATGCAAAGAAATGAAATTCTATAAATTATTTTAATGTATTCATTTTTCATTAATTTTTGACCGCTTGACTTTGTACTAAATGAATTCAAAAATTTCAAAATTTTGTATGTACTTGCATCACTTGTAAAATAAATCGGTTTCAACAATTTCGATTCGTTTCGTTTAAAGTCAATCTGATAAAATTTTTAGCATAACCGTTTGGTGAGCACAACACACGTTTGCTCTACAAATTGTTCTTTTCTCGAAGCACTGTGTATATTAAATAAAAATGGGCTTTTGTCCGTTGGAGGCTGTAGCCAACTCTAGAATGACTTGAAGCAATCAGTCAAGGATTTAAATCTTATTTTATTTGACTAAACATGACTGGAATTATTTGTAGAAATCAATATGAATGACTGGTGGGACCCATTATTTTTAAATACTTGGTTGGTTGGTCAATATTCTTAGTCATCCTGGTGGGACCTATTATTTTTAGGAGAAGTATTTAAATTAGAGAATGACTAAGAACGACTAAGAATGGGTCCCACCAGCAATTAAAGAATGAACTGGTTGGTTTGTTGTATTGTTGAGTCATTCTCTACTTTGGATCTGTCAATTAAAATAGAGATGTTCCATTGTTGGTTGTAATAAAAATGAGTAGAACTAGGGTGTACTTAAGTTCATCAAGCTTCTTTCTGAGCTTAACTTAAAAATCTATTAGATTGGCTTCAAACAATACATCCAAATCGTTGAAACCATTCTATTTCACAAGTGATGCATTTACATGTCAAATTTATAAATTTTCGAATTAGTTTAGTATAAAATCAAGCGGTAAAAAAATGATGAAAATTGAACACAAATATCTCTTCAGACAAATTCAATTATTTAACTAAATAACAAGACATGCAAATCAAAATAATGTTCAACATTTTTCTTATAACAAAAAAAATACACTGAATAACAAAAGTACATCACTAATTATTGCTCAAATATTATCATATGAAATGTCACACAAATAAATTTTATCATCATTAATTATTGCTCAATTACTATCACATAATTTTATTTATATAATTACCCTATAGAGTAATCGGTACAAAATAGTCTTTAACCGTACCTTTACCTTACCCGTTTAGTTAACGAAAAAAAACTTTACCCACACCCATACCTGATAAGCTAACAAAAAAAATTTCTTATTCATACCCGCCTTATCGAAAACGGTACGGATCAGATAAGCGGTTAAAAGGGTACCATTGACACCCCAATGCAAAATGCACCGGTACTGCACACCACATAATAACAGAATAATTAGACAATTACCATGAGGTATAACTGTACAAAACTGTAAATTTCTTCGATCACATATAGAAAGTAGACGTATGCTTCTCGACCCTCCCATTATATTTTCCTAAAAATGTTCAAATTATTTAAAGACTTAGAAGTTATCTAAAGACTTTTGAAGGACAAGTTGACCGTTAAGTTTAAATCCTGGTGAGGCAATGATGTCTGGTGTCACAGTGGCTGTCACGAGATTTGCCAGTATAACTGGTTCACTGATCATGGGGCCCGAGGCAGGGTACACGCTTTTACCGACAGTCGATTCACTGAAGAGGTGCTTGTACCAAATTTGGGAGGATGGCAAGCTGACGAGTAAGAAGAAAGCAGAGTTCATTAGGAACAGAGCAGTTCGGCTTTTTACAGCAAGTAAAATGGCACTGGCTTATGAGAGGTTGTTTCTCTGTATTGCTGCAAAAAATGAAAATAAGGGTGCAAATGATTATTGCAAATATCAAAGTATGAGGTGAAATTATTAACTGACTAATTATAATGTGAAGAGCTGATAATTTTGTTCTTTGAATGTGTTGTGGGGCCCACAATGCAGAAAAGCTAACCTGAACTAGAGCACCGAAGTGCAAACAATGAGAAAAAAAATTCAATTTGATACAATATGAAGAGATAGTGTTCATATTTTTATTTTTGTTTGAAAGAAAATTAAGGGATAGTTTAATAGGGGGCAAAGATGAATGTGATTGAATTGAGTTTATAGGGGGGCAAAGATGAAGAGATAGTTTATAGTGTTTAGAAAAATAATTAAAGGTCTTTCTGTTACTGCACGCATGCAGTAGTATATATATGTTCTCATCTAATCTTGTTTAGATTTTGATCAACAATCATGGATCCTGACAAAATTATGATCAAGAAATTGCAGCATCATGTCATATGCATCAACTTCGCTGTCATAACTGGGCATTCATTACCAGTACCACACACACACAGAGGCTCCTTTTCTTTAATGGTCAGGCCATTTTTATCAACCTTTATTGAAACAGGCTTATACTTTATTAGCCCAAGTGTTAAATTTAATCCAATTTTTCCTAGCCCAGTCCTGAATTAATTGGCCCAATTACATGAATGGATCCAATTTAACTACTACTGTGAATGTTGTTAAGTGCATCATGTGCTTCTTTTGGGCTGTAAAAAACATCCTTATTATTTTTTTTAAGTTCGAAATTTAACATGAAGATAAAATTAATAACAATATTTCTTGTAAGTTCTTATAATTAACCTTCTAAGCTTTATATTCAGTTACTTTCCAAATTGGAGTGTAAAAGAAGGAAACAAAACCAATCAAACAAGAAAATAGAAAATATAATAATCTTCCTTTCCGTTCTTTTTCATCGACTTTTCCCTTCACCTGAAGAAAATTGTTGAGACTAAAAGTAACTTGTAATTTTTTTTTTCGAATATGAGATGGAGATCAAAAATTTCAAAATCACCTTGGCTGACAAGAACTGGATACAAATCAAAATTTTCAAATCACCTCATAATTTCACAAATGATTTTATGGGATAATTTCTATATATCCTTCGTAACTTTTGCAGTTACTTATTTACTCCTAGAAACTTAAATTTACCTTAATTACCTCTCAAACTTTTACAACTTTTTCTTATTTACCCTTCAAGTAATTAATCTCATGTTAACTCTAATTCAATTATTAAAAGATCATAGTTTATTAATTAAGAATTACAAAGTCAAAATACTCTTTGACTCTCAATTGAATATTATGATCATCAGTTTCTTCTCGACTAAAAATGAAACATGCACCCATCAATACTTTCTTATTTGAATACATATATATCTGTCTAAATTTTAAAATTAAATATATTTTATGACCTGATATATTTATTAATCTTTATCGTTCATATTTTAAGCAAAAATGTATAATCTTTTTATTTAAATAAATTTCTCGTCCTGTTTCTTCTATTCTTTATTCTTCCGCCCAGCCTACTCAAAGAAACTTGATTTGCTATTTTTTTCCAGCTAAAAACCAAGAGCTGCTCTCCATTCCAAAGCTGATTGTAACTGTCCAGTTCCATCCTTTTTCTTTCTCCTTTACTATTATTTCTTCGCCATTTCCTTGGCTAATGGCCACCTCCATTTTGCTGGGTTTTTTTGTCTTGTTGTTTCTTTCTCCCATTTAGTTATGGGTCAACACTTCTCGGATGCAACATGAACAAAGAATCTACGGTACGATAAGTCTTTTAAATATTTATTTTATGATATTATATATATGCATAAAAAACATATAATTTTTAAGTCTAACAAATTTCATGATTTGTTCTTCTAAATGTTAAGAATATATAAGTTAAAAAAATATATATACACATATATTAATATTTTATTTTGTAAACACCGCTAAAGCTACCCTATATTAATCATGTTCAAATATTTTATTTTTTATATTAAATTATTAATAATGGTAATTTCTCCAGTGACGAATTCGAATTTACCTCGGAAATAAAGTGTCAATGTAGCTTGTATGAGGAATGTATGGTAGTCTTGTATGAGTGTTGTATGAGTGTTGTATGAGTGTATGTACATCTGTTGCCATGCTTGATTCGTGTAGATTTTATTGTTTTTAGGTTGTTTGTGCTGCTTGAGGTTTTGTATCAGATTACTGGTATTATTGGAAATTATAGGTTTATTGGTATTTTGGCTCTGATACCATGTTATTTTTATAAGATCTAAGGAGAAAAACTCTTTCATTCAATCTTATTGTATTTCTTTACAAATCTTGCTCCTATTTATGCTAAGAGGCTTACTAGCCTTTACGGTACCGTCGGTACTATTCCTAATTCTTATTTTATACAGTAGCTGTGTACAGCTGTATATATCTACTTTCTACTTTATTGCTTTACATATAGTACTAGAACAATTAATGCTATGCTTGATCTTGGCTGCTTGATATGATGTACGACTGAGATCAATTATTCTCAACAAATACTTATCGTACATTCAATTTGTATTAAACTTTAAACTCCGCTATATAAAACTTGATATGCGTTTATATATGGCATGATAATAGTTTAATAGGACAATGAATCAATGAGGAACTATTAGGATCGGGTTTTATGGTTAACCGATCCTAATTTATGAACTATTAGGATCGGTTTTTATTAGAACCGATCCTGATACTATCAGGATCGGTTTTTACAAACAACCGATCCTAATGGAACACATATTAGGATCAGTTGTTTGTAAAAACCGATCCTGATAGTATCAGGACCGCTTCTAACAAACAACCGATTCTAATTTCTTTTTTTTAATGTTGGCTCTGGAAAACAACATTAAAAAAAAAAAAGTATCAGAATCGGTTTTTTCAAAACAACCGATCCTGATTCTTTTTTTTTCAGAACCAACATTAAAAAAAAAAAAAAAAAGGTATCAGGATCGGTTCTTTCAAAACAATCGATCCTGATTTTTTTTTTCAGAACCAACATTAAAAAAAAAAGGTATCAGGATCGGTTGTTTTGAAATAACCGATCCTAATGCTAATTTGACGCTAGGGTTTAATTCTGTTTCGCGCCTTTGTACTTACAAAAATTTTAGGACTCAATACTAATAGGATCGGTTCAATAAATAACCGATCCTAAAAACAATCAGGATCGGTTATTTCGAAATAACCGATTCTAAAAACAATCAAGATCGGCTATTTCGAAATAACCAATCCTGATAACTCCTGCTTAGTTTTTATTTTCATTTCGCGCCTCTCATTTTCAACTTAGCGTCTTTCTCTCTCTCTGTGTCTCCGTCTCTCCCTCTCAAATCCTCAGACCTCCGTGTCTCTCCTCTCTCTGTCTCCGTCTCTCCCTCTCCTCCGTGTCTCTCTCTCTCTGTGTCCGTCTCTCCCTCTCAAAGCCGAGCCTCTCGAACCTCCGGCTCAATTGTGTCAATTTTTAATTTTTTTTATTGTTTCAAAAATTAATTAATGGTGTTTGTATATTGTTTTTCAGTCTTGAGGACATCTCGCTCAAGTTACTTAATCATCCGGCCGATCAACTATCATGGTATTAGCTTTATCTAATTTTCTCATTATTATACTTTTAAAACACATTTTTTTTTTTGTATTTTCAATTTATTTATTTATCTTTTTTCATTTGAGCAAGGCTTTTTGAGATTATTCCATCGGCGGTGAAAAGGTACACTTTGAGGTATGCTAGCTAGGTTTTCCTTGTCTTTCAATTTAAATAATACATGTATCGAAGATGCACAAGCAAGCAATTAATGATATAAATATTTGTTCAGATTTTGAAGTTTGTACTGGTGGAGACGATAAAAGAGGGAGTGCCATACATGTGGCTGAATTTTATTTTGCTATTGCACCAAATTTCTTCAACTATTGTACTTCTTTTTGTATTTCATGAATTTTATTTTGTGTTCTTAATTGGTTTTGAGCTCCAATAAATCAATGGTAAATAAAAAAAAAAAATTTATGCTGGCCAGCAAATATATATGGAAGCTGGCCAAATAAAAAAAAATATTTTTTTTAGATCCAATATAACATCAGGATCGGTTGTTTCAAAAAAACTGATCCTGATTCTTTTTCTTTTTTTTCAAAACCAACATTAAAAAAAAAAAAAAAAAAGGTATCAGGATCGGTTATTTCAAAACAACATTAAAAAAAAAAAAAAAGGTATCAGGATCGGTTTGTTTCAAACAACCGATCCTGATAGTAATTATCAGGATCGGTTATTTAACCGATCCAGATTATTATAGTATCAGTATCGCCTTCATCAGAATCGGTTGTATTCCGATACTAATATGCATATATAACCGATCCTGATTCCATATTTTCCACTAGTGGATAGATAGTACAGTACAACACATCTGAACTAACAAGCTTTTAAAAATCATAAATTACAATACATCTAAACGATTCTAACCAAACCAAACAAGATTGTCAAGTTCTTCATTAAATTAGTGCCAACCCAAAGATAAGACCGTACAGAAAAGTATGCGATAACAAATGGAAGAAGATGAGGTCAGAGAACTTGAGCCTGATCCAAGCTCCTGGATGATTGCGCATCGAAGTCCAAGGACCAAGGCGGGACTTACACAATCCTCTCCACCCGATCCGCTTCACTATCGGTGGTGCAAGTGACAGAAATCCCCTGTAAGCCGGATTGCTAAATGGAAGTAAACCAAATGAAGCAACACAAACCAGTATGCTTATTCCCAAATTTACTTGATATAGCAATGTATATATTGCTAAAGCAAAAGCACAGATAATGGCTCTGCCAGCAATTTCCACCATCACCATAGAATATGTAAGGCATACCAAACGAAGTTGAATATCTACACCTGACGTCCCTGCATAAACAATCCATGCTGTGGCAACAATAGATGACAAAAACGCCGATGAATCTGAAACAATAAAAGCCTTGAAGGCATATCTCCGGGAAAGAATAGGTGTGCCTCTGTTCGTGTGGTCATCAGCAATGTATCCACCTGGCATGGTGAACATAGCGGCAAAAGTCACCGTTGCAATTAGTACTGAGATAATTCCCAAGTTACAGGTAACACTGTCGACTTTCTTTATCATTCTCTCTTTGTCTCTCGTGGGGAGCTGTAAATCATCAAGGATATGATCAGCCCGACGAGGACTAGGAAGTGCACCAGTCCACATCATGCAACGAAATATATTGTACGTTGTGCCCTGAATAAAGAGAAATTATAGGCCAACATCACATAAAATTTCTGCAGGTAGAATCCTCATTCATTAAAAAATAAAATTTCCATATATTCTCTTAGTTAGGTTCTGAGGCCACTATTTATAAATAGTAAAAAACAACAGTTTTTTAAAATTTTCTTAAAATTTCCTTATTTTTGGACAATTCTGGATCACTGAAAAACAGTAGTTTTTAAAATACTTAATAAGTAGTAAAAAAATTCAAAAAAATGTAAAATTTGATCTCCAAACACATATTAATATAGATATCATGTTGAATGGTTTGAATCGACTGTTTGGACTTTGAAAATTACAAAATAAAAAATATTAGAAGGGGAGATAAAGGTCAGTGTTAATAAAAATAAAAAAAATGAGGCAATCTGATAATGTCAGAGGAGAATGGGAACAGAGGGTCAACGGTGCTTCTTTGGTCACAAGGTTTAAATCCAATTGAAAGTTCATGACAAATTTGGTTTTCATTTGGAATAGTTGAAAGACTATACCTGATAAAAAATAAATTCCTGCTTGTGGAAAGAGATATTTGAATTATTGGTCATAAGTGTATCAATTTGTCATTCTAAGGTTTTGCTATTAAGTATAAGTAATTATATTAAGCTGCTGAGTGTCTATGTTATGTTTTAACTTTTAAATTATCTTTTTCCGGTTGCCTTCTCAAACACAAAATTTAGCATGTTATTCAATGAGAAAAGAAAAACATTTCCTTAGAAAAAGGACGAGAAATCATGAGACAGAGAAGCTCAATAGCCAAGAGTTAACTTGGAGAAGGGAAATCACAAGAAAACTATCATTAGGATAACAAGGAAAATGAATGTAGCGAAAAAGAGGAATAAAAATGAGCTTATGGTCCTCACCAAGAAGAATCCAAATTCTCGATCCAGCTGCTTTAAAGCAAGATCAACTGGTGTTAGGCCACTCCTGTTCATGATGCTCGAGTACACCATCTTCATTGATATCAAATACCTCACAACCTGGTATTGTCCACTTTCACTAGCTGAATGAAGTAGTGTATTTCCTTGATAATCCCTGGCATTGAGGATTCTCAAAAAGGTGTCTTTATTACCGAAATAAAATATGTAATCTTTGCCGTCTTGAATGGCAAGGTGAACATAGTTTCTTCCATGGGTATCAAGTAATTCATGCGAGTCGGGAAATTGCTTTAGCAGCTCCTTAATTATTAATGATCTGCCACACGTTGCGGCTGTGTGTATGGGAAATAACCCGTTCTTGTCTGCCATGTAAGCTGCTTTTTTTATTTCATCATTTTTCAATAAGAGTTGTACAGTCTCAAGGTTTCCAACTGATGCTGCATAGTGAAGGGGAGTGCTTTCCAAGTCGTCTACCTTAGTTGCAAGTGATTCGTTCCATTCCAAAAGTATGCGCGTAATTCCTGTTGTTAAGGATTTTACATAACAATCAAGGAAAGGTGTTAGAATCTATAAATGAATCCAGAATAAATCGTATGGTTTGGAAACTCGGCCGAGTCAACTCGGTATCGACCGTGTTTGGTCCGAGTTTCACCCGAGTCTTGTGCCCATGCGATTTTTTCAGCAAAACTCGGTTGAACAGTGTTTGATTCGGTCGAGTCATCCGATTTTCAGGCCGAATCAACCCAAGTATTTTTTTCAATTATTTTTAAATGCTTACTCAATAAAATGTGAATAAATGTCCAATAGATAATGAGCGTGAAACCAAAAACCACCAGCAAATTACTATACGTTCCAAATTCTGGTGGTTGATAAGTGCATTGCATGTAAATAGTTTAATATTACTAAGTGTTAATTTGTAGGACTAATGAGATTTAAATATTTTTTTATCAATGAAAATTTGTAAGATGGCAATTGCCTTCTTACCCTAAAAAAAAAGATAAGTGCATTGCAAAAACACGACTGAAAGGAAAGAAAATGATGGAGCTATTCGCCAATAGATAATTCATTGTATCTACTTATAATCATGAATTGAGTGCATTGACAAACAAAAAAAATGCATAAACAATGAAATATTATATAATTGATAACAAAGTTAATATGTTCAAATACACGTAACTATGTTTAAATATTTCCTTTTCTTTTTACTATTATTTTTTGTAACTCTGTAGGGCCCTTTTCATTAATAGACAACGCCTACAGCAAGACTCTTTTATTTGATTTGTGGCAATAAAAAGTGTGTTATATTTGTAATGTTTGTATTACATTATATAATTAGTGGATTATTTGAGTGCAATATTTTGTCTTAACATAGTTCTTCTACAAATTATTTTTTTACCAATTATTTTTTACTTTTTGGCTACAAAACAAGCTTCGCCAAAATAATCCGAGTTTCCGAGTCAACTTGGCCGATTCCGGCCGATTCATCCGATTCTGATTCCACGGTCAAGAACCCGATTCCAATTCCGAGTTTCAGAACCATGTAAATCAGATCTAGTTCGAATCAAATGTTACATGCTTAAGGCTTGGATAATTGATCGACTAATTTGGGTCAGATCTGTTAGTTTGGGTTGGAATCGGCGGGACAAGAGCTGATTTTTACCAGAGTATTCATCTGAGAAATTTTTCAGCATTAATCAATCCAGTCAGTTGCTTAATCATCAATACTTTCCACTGTTTCCAGCATTGGCATAATGGGACACAACTGCATCGATTTTTGTGCAAGAAGAGTAATAAAAGAGGCAAAATTCTTTAGTTTAAAAAAATGTTCCGTTTTTGACAATTTCTAGAAGAAAGGTGGACACAGTGTGTGGTATAATTTTTTTTTTTTTTTTTCTCGAAGGCTAGTAGGCAGAGAATGGTATCAATTTAGCAGTCTATGTCTCCTATTACTTCTGATTTACATTGTAAAATTTCCTTTTTCTGACCAAAACTATTTGATTTACAAAAAAAAAAAAAATGTCAGATTAAGCTGTGGTGTCATCTACAGGTGTTATTGATGATGTCAGTACAGAAATCTGATGCATTTTCACTAGATCGAACGATCCTGACAAAAAAAGCGTCCTCTGATTTGGACCAGGAAGAGAAGAATGAAAAACAAAGGCATACATCTAGGAAGAAAACAGGATGAATTCTTTGTAGAAACATATATATTCGGTTAATACTAATTTTAGTTTATTTTTAATGCATTTAAAATATTAAGCAATTAAAAACATTTAAGGTTTTGGTCTAGAAACATAATAAAATTATGACAGAAAACAATACATACCGGTATATTCTAGCACAGCAACGTGTAGTGCACTTTGTCCTTTTGGTCCCGCACAGGACACCCTGGATGGCTCTTCTTTTGTGAAGATTTCGACTATGTTAACCGCGTTCATCATAGTTGCCAGGTACAGAGGAGAGACACCCTCCATGTCAACAATACCAGTTATGCTGGGTTCAGAAAGTATAAGATTCTCCACTCTAATCCCGTGACCAACTCGCACCGCCTCATGCAGTGCGGTCTCACCATGCAAATTTCTTGCTGTTAGAAGGGTCTGCTTTACAGCCTGATCCTCTTCGTCAGCAAAAGATATCAAGCTATTAACCATTATATAGTTCCCGGCCTTTGCAGCACAGTGGAGAGGTGTCTCTTTTAACCTATTGCATGCCGTCAGCAAGGATCTGTTTCTCTGGTAGACTTCTCTTGCGAAGTCTGCATTATCTATTGTGCGCTTCCATGAGAGTTTCCGCTTTGAACTAGCAGCAATATGTAATACTGTGTTATCTCCAATTGTTACTCCATCCAATAGAAGCAAATCTAGCACAATCAAATTGCTTATTAAGATATATCTAATTTATTAAGTAAATAAATTAGGATTTTTGAGTAATCCAAAGAAGTTTCTATGTTGGTCAAAGCAAAAGACTCTCGAGCATTATTTTTCTAATTTATTAAGTAAAAAGGTAGGGTCAATGATGCAAAAAGTGAGGGGCTGAGGCTAGAACTGTTAGGTTTTGGCTCCTGTACCAGTCTCTGGTACCAGTTGAGTCTATGAAGGAAGAGTTGAGTTGCTGATACCTTACACACTGTTTTGGGGTTTTATTCTGGGCAATAGGGGTTGAATTAGGATTTATTTTTCATAAGAGTGAGCCTATGGTAATATGCATAGTACAGATTAGTCCGTATTACAGAGTCATATTTTTATTTTGAAAATTTTAATGGTTGATCCGAACCGTTCAACGTGATTTCCACATGAATATGTACTTGCAGACCAAATTTTATATTTTTTTCAAACTTTTTTACTATATTTTAAGATAGGTAGAAAATTACTTGATCTGAAAATTCTGGACCATCCAAAAGCAATGATTTTATACCTATCTAAAAAAATAGTAAAAAAATTATAAGAAAAAGAAAATTTAGCATGGAAATTATGTTGAATGGTTCGGATCGGCCGTTAGAATTTTGAAAACGAAAATATTGATATGTAGTACAGATCAATCCGTGCTATGCATAGTACCATAGACTCACTCTTTTTCATAAATACTAGTTATATGGTAATACAATGAGCTATCATCCCATGTTCTCAAAAAAAAAAAAAAAAAAAAAGATCTCCATTGAACAACCAGAGAGAACAATAACATAAATACGTCATCCTCTTTACAAATAAGATGTTTCAAGTGCTCAATTTATAATATTACGTAGTACTACGTCATTAAGAAAATCATCACTATAACTAACTTATTCACTTATCATTTATCAGTAATGACAACATTGGAGGTTAATTAAGGGAAAGGACATCTTACCAACTTCCCGTCTGTTGTTGGAGACACTATAGTTGGGGATACTTAGCAATCTTACCAATCATTGTTATCAAAACAGGACCGGACCGGCCGGTCCCGCTGGAATAAACTGGAACCGTTTTGGTTTCCGGTTTGGTTCATTATTAAGATCGGATATGTATATCAACTAGAAAAATCTAATTAACCCGACTGTTTTTTTTTTCAATAAACCGGACCTAGTGAATCAAAAACCCATGGTTAATTATGATTATGTATAATTAACAGTGTTATCAGAACTGAACCAGACTGCCGGTTAAACCAAAAAAATGGGACCCGAAAACCTGACCGGTTTGGTTCTTCTATAGGACCGTTAGGGGGCGTTTGGTTTGCGTATTCAGAAAACAATTCCCAGGCATCTCAAAGCTAGACAGTAATCACACGCAGCGCTATTTTTTTATTTTTCCGGGGAAACTCTTTCCCTCTGTCTCTCTTCTTCTCCGTGGGAGAACCACCTCTTCTTCTCCACTCCATCTCATGAGATGGAAATCGTCTAGTCACCCTCTCTCCGCTCTGTCTCTGGCTTCTCTCTTCTCCGTCTAAAACCGGTATAATTGAATGGTTTTTTCAAGAAAAACCTGCTGACCCATTCAAGTAAAAAATGGTTTTCTACGCGTTGGGTTCTTTTTTTCGTTTTTCTCTCCCCATCTCTGCTGTAATCCGCACACCGAGAGAAAGGAAATCGAGCAAATCCATGGAGAAAATCACAGACTAGTTTTGACCTTTTTAGTTCGACCAATTTCACACAGACCTCTATGTAAGAACTCGCCTCCCTCGCTCAGTTTTCTTCCGCTTGCTTTGCTCAATTTTTTTAGTAGAACTCTTTCTCTCTCTCCAATGAGAAAGGGAGCAGCAAGTGGTTTAGGTCATGTTCTTGAGAACTCAGATACTGCCATTCAAGGCTATTTTTGGGGCTAATTGCGAGTTAGTTGTTTACCCATAAATAGTTTTATTTATATAATTTTACAGAAGTTATATTTTTCCTGCATTATTTATTTTAGTTTCTATTATGTTCTAAATGGTTTTATAAAGTGGTATATGCACTGGTATTCTGGTATTGGGACAGACCATGGAACATTTGTGTATGAGGAAATATTAGATGCCTCAAGGTGCTTGATGAAATGTTTAAACTAAAATATGAAATCTAACAATAGCATTGTTAAACTCAAAAAATCTTTTGTTTTGCATAATGAGCAGTTTTGTACAATAGTATGGGAAAATATTATGATTTCCATATATTGATGCGGCTGACCTCAGTTTTGATATTACTTAAACATGAATTCGAACTCCTCTGTTAAGTTTCATGTTATTGAATTATGTGTGCACATTGAGCGATTTTATAGAGATAGTTGGTGTAGGTTAGAAATGGAACCCAATCATAATTGAACTTAGTTCATGATACTAAACTATATTTTGTAGAAAACAACATAGAAAATAACCCTGCAACTTCCTCATATATCATTCTAAATATGTAAAAGATATGAATATTTTATATACCGCCCTCATATTTTATAAATATATTAGTACTTAAAAAACCAGCGATTAAAGTGGTTGACCCACCGATTCAACCGGTAAACCATTGACCCGAAACTTTACTGAGTCGATGTCCGGTCCGGTTTTGATAACATTGATAATTAATAGCATAGCTTTCCTATTGAGCAACGTAATTATAGCAAATGTAAAGAAACAAATAAGGAAGTGCACAAAATCTGCCAATATGTTCTAATTTAGATCTCTTTCTTCCTATATAGACTCCTTGAATTTGAAAGACAAAAAAATAATAATAATCTGTCAATCAACATCAAATTTATAATTTATTTCCTTCATTTATTACCAAAAAGATTAATTTCAATTCATCTTATTGATTGTGCTTCCAATTCCAATCGTGATGATTTGTTTGGAAGGATTAGATGAGTTGAAGTAATTGGAACACCGACATGTGTGTTGGTTTTGCATACACTCAAAAGAAAAAAAAATCAATTATGAAAAAAAAATTTAATTATCTTATCAAAATTTGGTGATGAATTTCACCTTGAGATTGTAGAAAATCATCCAGCACCTTGACATTTCCTTTCACTATAGCATCGTACAGCATGGGATCTATTGGGATTCGTGGCGGCCGGCTCCCTTGTGGTGCATCTCCCGAACTAGAGCTTTGGGCCTCCGCCACTGCACCTTCTATACCCTCTAATGGAGGTACAGTTGGTACTTGAGACCCAACTGCAGTTGATCCATTACCGTCGGCATTATTAGAAGCCATTGAGGCAATGTGTTGTGCAACATCTCGTGAAGCTTGTACCAAAGGTTCAGATGTGGTATGGGGATCAGTCTCAACCGAACTAGAGACTGATGTGGTATGGGGCCGCCTTTCTTCTGGGCCATCTCCCGAACCCGAACTAGAGCTTTGGACCTCCACCACTGCATCGTACAGCATGGGATCAATCTTTACCACCATGTCATCAACAGCTGATGAATTTCTGATGAATAGTGGCAGAGTCTGATGACTGTCATTATTTAAATTAGTTATTGACACGGGGGAAGTCATTTCAGAGCTTGCTGTGGACAGAAGAAATTGGTAATGATGTTCTAAAGAAATAGAATAAATGGTATGACTTTAGGTTTTGTTCTAACAATCCTTTTTTCTTTTGTTTTTCTCTCTGTTTTTTTTTTTGGGTTTTTTAACTAGCAAGGGTTGTTGTGTAGAGAGAACCAGAAAAAAATACTAACAATTTGTAGTGGAATGGTGGATGAGAGTTGAATTGAGAGATTGAGATTTCAAGAGAAAAAGATGGGCTATAAAGCAACTCTTTTGAGATTCCAAGAGAAAAATATGGGCTACAAAGCAACTCAATTTACAAAAGACATATTTTATGCGCAAAAGGTTAAGATCCGAGAAACGGAGTGAAAGACAGAGACAAAAAAAGAGTGAACCAGCAACAAGTTGATCGAGTTAAAATAACAATATTGGCCACCATAATCTCTGTGGCATGCAAAGAGTAGACATTATGGATAGAAACTCATTAATTAGCTATCCACCTTAAGAAAAACTAAAGTATAGTGTCAGTGACCCGTTACTCGGTAAATTACTGTTTTGGTCAATAAATCATTTTCAGGTCAAACGTATGGAATTTAGGGCCATGCTCTAGAAGTAGTGGCGTAGAGGAAGGGGAAGGAAAGGGGAGGAAGGTGATGAGGATGTTCGTTCTCCTCCGAACAGTGAACTTACATTCTGATTTGGGGTGAAGGATTTCGCCAAAAAATTAATACGACGCTTGAGTTCACTCCCCTTCGCACAGTAAAGCATAACCTCACTCCCTCTCCAATTTCCCTCTTCTGGAGTAGGTGACATCTCCCAGTCAGGTGTGGTATGGCGAGCTCCCACCTCTGCACAGTGAACTTGCCCTTCCCCTACTTCCGCGTACTACCGTCTGGAGCGCATCTTAAGAGTAACGTGATATACAAATTGGAGCAAAGCTAGGGTTGTTCTACTTATCAAAGGGTTTGGTGAACATAACTCCAAAATCTATCTGATTGACTTCAAACGAGATGAATCCAAACTGTTGAAACTGATCAACTATATGAGTGATGTGTGTACATGCAAAATTTTGAAATTTTCGAATTTATTTAGTATAAAGTCAAACGGTAAAGAAAATAACTTTGTATATGCAAAGAAATGAAATTTTATAAATTATTTTAATGTATTCATTTTTCTTCAATTTTTGACCGCTTGACTTTGTACCAAATGAATTTCAAAATTTTGTATGTACTTGCATCACTTGTTGGTTGTAATAAAAATGAGTAGAACTAGGGTGTTCTTAAGCTCACTAATTTTCTTTATGGGGTTAACTCAAAAATATATTAGATTGGCTTTAAACAATACATCCAAATTGTTGAAACCATTCTACTTCACGAGTGATGCATTTGCATGTCAAATTTATAATTTTTCGAACTAATTTAGTATAAAGTCAAGTGGTCAAAAAATGATGAATAGATCATTGAAGTTAGATGAAGAGATAGTAAATTGCAAAAGCATTTCGATTCAACAACAAGAAATCATAATCAACAGAAAATATATATATATCAAAGCATCAAGAGTAACAAGATTTACTGCCTAGCCCTAAGAAAAGGAACTTAGCAGCGGAACGGCATAGTTACAAGCACTCCTCTCTTCTCACTTTAATCAAATCTAACCCTAATTACAAAGATAAGTTATTCTTCTGCCAAGGGGCTTTATATAGGAGTGGAGGGACGTCTGGAGGTTGAGTAGGGGCTAAGAAACTGATCTGGATACAGCTGTCGGCAGTTATTCCCCAAGAGTTGCCTTCGGTTACGGATCGTATCAGGTGATACGGTCCGTATCAGGACCTTGTCGATTAGGGTTTTATTGCTTCCAGCGCTATATTCTGGTCTGTGCTAGGCTTGGTCCGTATTAGCCAATACGGGCCGTAACAGAGACTTCGTCGATAAGCGTCGCTGATCCGATTGACCTGATTCTTGCTCCTTTTGATGTAAAATAGTCCCAAAACCTATTTTCTGCAATAAAACATAAAGAAGGGTGACAGTAGCCTTTTTCTCTAATTAAATAAACATAAGTATGAGAAAATATGCAAAACCTAAGCCAAAACTCTACGTAAATCATCATTATTTTGACTCTGATCACGCCTTCCAACTTGAATTGTTGCTTGTCCTCAAGCAACGACATCCCAGCTGGTCAAAGGTCTGGTCTAGGTTAAACCATACAATCTCAAGGATTTGTTAAAAATTAAATTAGAACTTGGGTTTGGTACAATTGGCATGACAATAAAAATTTAGAACTCTAAAATATTCATGACCTCTCCCTTGAACAATTTATTCACCCCATGATTGACCTCATGATGCATACCCTAGAAAAATTATTACCGAGCAATTTTATTTCACAAATATCCTTAAAATTGAGAGTATTAATTTCTCCTTCGATTATAAATAAATCCCTTCCAATCAATAGGAATTATAATGATATAAATTTTGATTTTCCTTCCCAATTGATTGGAGCAAAGTATGACAACTAAGTGTGTTGGTATTTGTGACTATTTTTTGAAAAATTAAATATGTACAAAAATTAAAATTTGGAAGGTTTTACCGAGCCTATTGGTAACTAGTCTTGCGTAGGCACCCGTACTCTTTTTATCCTCCATCTTTTATTCTATTTTTTTTCTTTTTCTAAATTTTTCTATTTTTCTGAATTTTTCTCATTTCTGATTTTTTTTGTATTTTTCTATTTTTCTGAACAATAAAATATTTTTGTGTCACAAGCACCATGATTACACACAATTTCAAATATTCATTCATACAATGAATTATTGCATATTTTTGCTAGGGGTCTATCTATAATAAATTGGTATTTTAAAACACTATCAAACTTAAAAGACTTTGCAAAAATAAATTACTTAAAAAATTCTAGGGTTTGCGATTTTGGTCAATACTCATGGTTAGTAATTAATTATTCACTTTGAGATCACTAATTATTTTAAAAATTCTGAATTTTTGGTACCATGGTCAATTGTCTAAACCCTAGCCTAACTCAATTTGAAACAATTCCTATTTGATTAACCTACTCCTAAAATAAAAATAAAAATGCAAGCTAGCTAAAAAGCTCAATCTAATCATCCTAGGATTTTCGGTAAAGCCTCCAACCCTAGTCAAAAATTGAGTAAGGGGAATCTAGGAATGTCCTCTAGAAGTAGTGGCATAGAGGAAGGGGAAGAAAAGGGGAGGACGGTGATGAGGATGTTCGTTCTTCTCCGAACAGTGAACTTACACTCTGATTTGGGGTGAAGGATTTCGCCAAAAAAATAATACGGCGCTTGCGTTCACTCCCCTTCGCACAGTAACACGTAACATCGCTCCCTCTCCGATTTCCCTCCCTCCGCGTACTACCGTCTAGAGCACATCTTAAGAGTAACTAGGGTTGTTCTGGTCATCAAAGGGTTTGGTGAACATAACTCCAAAATCTATCGGATTGACTTCAAATGAGATGAATCCAAACCGTTGAAACTGATCTACTTTACGAGTGATGCGTGTACATGCAAAATTTTAAAATTTTTGAATTTATTTAGTATAAAGTCAAACGGTAAAAAAAATAACTTTGTACATGAAAAGAAATGAAATTTTATAAATTATTTTAATGTATTTATTTTTCATCAATTGTTGACCGCTTGACTTTGTACTAAATGAATTCGAAAATTTCAAAATTTTGTATGTACTTGCATCACTTGTAAAACAAATCGGTTTCAACAATTTCAATTCGTTTCGTTTGAAGTCAATCCGATAAATTTTTAGCATAACCGTTTGGTGAGCACAACACAGCTCTACAAATTGTTCTTTTCTCGAAGCACTGTGTATATTAAATAGAAATGGGCTTTTGTCCGTTGGAGGCTGTAGCCAACTCTAGAATGACTTGAAGCAATCTGTCAAGCATTGAAATCTTATTTTATTTGACTAAACATGACTAGAATTATTTGTAGAAATGAATATGAATGACTGGTGGGACCCATTATTTTTAAATACTTGGTTGGTTGGTCATTCAATTCTTAGTCATCCTGGTGGGACCTATTTTTTTTAGGATAAGTATTTAAATTAGAGAATGACTAAGATTGACTAAGAATGGGTCCCACCAGCAATTAAAGAATGAACCGGTTGGTTTGTTGTATTGTTGAGTCATTCTCTACTTTGGATCTGTCAATTAAAATAGAGATGTTCCATTGTTGGTTGTAGTAAAAATGAGTAGAACTAAGGTGTTCTTAAGCTCATCAAGTTTCTCTGTGCGCTTAACTTAAAAATCTATTAGATTGGCTTCGAACAATATATTCAAATCGTTGAAACCGTTCTTATTCACGAGTGATGCATTTACATGTCAAATTTATAATTTTTCGAGCTAGTTTAGTATAAAGTCAAGCGGTAAAAAAATGATGAAAAATGAACTTATAAATCGTCTTCTTTGACCGCTTGAATTCATACTAAATTAGTTCAGAAATTTAAAATTTTGACATGTAAGCACATCATTCATGAAATAGATCAATTTCAACGGTTTGAATACATCGTTTGAAATCAATCCGATAAGTTTTTGAGTTAAACTCACAAAAAAACTTTGTGAGCTTAAGAACACCATAGTTCTTCTCAATAATAATACAAGATAATTTGAGTGGGTCCCACCAGAAATTAAAGCAAACAGAATTATTGACGGTAAGAATTGAGTGGGTCCACAGAACTCAGGTGACCCAAAGTATTCGGTTAAAAAAAAAAACAGTTTAATGTCATGCGCAACTCAATTAGATTTGCGCATCACTAGTAGTGCGCAGCTCAAGGCTACGCATGTTGTATGTATTTAAATTTATAAAGATGAATGGTAAAGTCACAATTTTGAAATATTAAGATGGTAATTAAAAAAAATTGGTTTTTTAAATTTCAAGATAAATAATTCAGTGAGTACAGCAGGGTTGGATGGTAATAGATTCAAGAGAAAATTTCTAGTGTGTCCATCAAAACTTCCAAAGTAGCCAATATTCTCATCAAAACATCTTAATATCCAATATACCCATAAAAATTTAACATTTCATCTTCTATCTCCTTTTATTCATTAAATATGTTATTTAGATATGAGTGAGTCTATGGTATCCTGACAAAATTATGATCAAGAAATTGCAGCATCATGTCATGTGCAACAACTTACCTGTCATAACTGGGCATTCATTACCAGTACCACACACACACAGAGGCTCCTTTTCTTTAATGGTCAGGCCATTTTTATCAACCTTAATTGAAACAGGCTTATACTTTAAATGTGACATACCCGTTTCATCACTTGATTACAAGTGTTCATCCATTTAATCCAATTTTTCTTAGCCCAGTCCTGAATTAATTGGCCCAATTACATGAATGGATCCATGTTAACTACTACTGTAACTCCAGTGCCCTGCCACTCTGTGAATGTTGTTAAGTGCATCCTATTCTGGTATTATTATTACTTCTTACTATTGTTGGCATTTTATTTGCTTCCATCTGACACTAAAAAAAATTGTCAGGTTACAGTTTGCTCCTTTGGGCTGTAATAAACATCCTTATTATTTTTGTTATGTTGGAAATTTAACATGAAGATAAAATTAATAACAATATTTCTTGTAAGTTCTTATAATTAACCTTCTAAGCTTTATATTCAGTTACTTTCCAAATTGGAGTGTAAAAGAAGGAAACAAAACCAATCAAACAAGAAAATAGAAAATATAATAATCTTCCATCCACCTTTCCCTTCACCTCATGAAACTTCCTATTTGCCCTGAAGAAAATTGTTGAGACTAAAAGTAACTTGTAATTTTCTTTTTTCGAATATGAGATGGAGATAAAAAATTTCAAGGGTGACAAGAACTGGATACAAATCACCTCATAATTTCACAAATGATTTTATGGGATAATTTTCTATATATCCTTCGTAACTTTTGCAGTTACTTATTTACTCCTAGAAACTTAAAATTACCTGAATTACCTCTCAAACTTTTACAACTTTTTCTTATTTACCCTTCAAGTAATTAATCTCATGTTAACTCTAATTAAATTATTAAAAGATCATAGTTTATTAATTAAGAATTACAAAGTCAAAATACTCTTTGACTCTCAATTGAATATTATGATCATCAGTTTCTTCTCCACTGAAAATGAAACATGCACCCATCAATACTTTCTTATATGAATACATATCTGTCTAAATTTTAAAATTAATTATATTTTATGACCTGATATATGTATTAATCTTTATCGTTCATATTTTAAGCAAAAATTTATAATCTTTTTATTTAAATAAATATCTCGTCCTGTTTCTTCTATTCTTTATTCTTCGGCCCAGGCGCCCAGCCTACTCAAAGAAATTTGGTTTGCTCTTTTTTCCCAGCTCAAAACCAAGAGCAGTGCTCTCCATTCCAAAGCTGATTGGAATAGTGCAGTTCCATCCTTTTTCTTTCTCCTTTACTATTATTTCTTCGCCATTTCCTTGGCTAATGGCCACCTCCATTTTGCTGGGTTTTTTTGTCTTGTTGTTTCTTTCTCCCATTTAGTTATGGGTCAACACTTCTCAGATGCAACATGAACAAAGAATCTACGGTACGATAAGTCTTTTAAATATTTATTTTATTATATTATATATATGCATAAAAAACATATAATTTTTAAGTCTAACAAATTTCATGATTTGTTCTTCTAAATGTTAAGAATATATAAGTTAAAAAAATATATATACACATATATTAATATTTTATTTTGTAAACACCGCTAAAGCTACCCTATATTAATCATGTTCAAATATTTTATTTTTTATATTAAATTATTAATAATGGTAATTTCTCCAGTGACGAATTCGAATTTACCTCGGAAATAAAGTGTCAATGTAGCCGATCTAGTCCTTCTGTTTGAAAGAATTCAATTTGATACAATATGAAGAAAACAATGGTTTGCACAAACAATGAGAAAAAGAATTCAATTTGATACAATATGAAGAGATAGTGTTCATATTTTTTTTTTGTTTGAAAGAAAATTAAGGGATAGTTTAATAGGGGGAAAAGATGAATGTGATTGAATTGAGTTTATAGGGGGGCAAAGATGAAGAGATAATTTGTAGTGTTTAGAAATATAATTAAAGGTCTTTCTGTTACTGCACGCATGCAGTAGTATGTTCTCATCTAATATTGTTTAGATTTTTTATCAACAATCATGGATCCTGACAAAATTATGATCAAGAAATTGCAGCATCATGTCATGTGCAACAACTTACCTGTCATAACTGGGCATTCATTACCAGTACCACACACACAGAGGCTCCTTTTCTTTAATGGTCAGGCCATTTTATCAACCTTAACTGAAACAGGCTTATACTTTAAATGTAACATACCCTTTTCATCACTTGATTACAAGTGTTCAATTTAATCGAAATTTTGTTAGCCCAGTCCTGAATTAGCCCAATTATGAATGGATCCAATTTAACTACTTCTCTAAGTCCAGTGCCTTGCCACTCTGTCAATGTTGTTAAGTGCATCATGCGCTCCTTTGGGCTCTAAAAAACATCCTTATTATTTTTTTTAAGTTGAAAATTTAACATGAAGATAAAATTAATAACAATTATTCTTGTAAGTTCTTATAATTAACCTATTAAGCTTTATATTCAGTTACTTTCCAAATTGGAGTGTAGAAGAAGGAGACAAAACCAATCAAACAAGAAAATAGAAAATATAATAATCTTCCATTCCATTCTTTTTCATCCACTTTTCCCTTCAAACTACCTATTTGCCCTGAAGAAAATTGCTGAGACTAAAAGTAACTTGTAATTTTTGTTGTCTAATATGAGATGGAGATCAAAATTTTCAAAATCACCTTGGGTGACAAAGTACTGGATACAAATCAAAATTTTCAAATCACCTCCTATTTTCACAAATGATTTTATAAAAAGTAAACTCTTTTACAACATAATATATGAACATGTGATATATATTTCCATGAATCTTCTCTGATAATACAGATCTAGGTCGAAAATTCAATTAATATTCTAGGTTGTGCTGCACTATAACCTTACATAATATAGTATGCAGAATAAACAATGAATTATTGAATCAACTATTAATGTGTACATTATTTTTATTTTTTATTTTTTATTTTTTGCATTTCACATCCATTCTATGGGGATACTTTTTTATGTACGCTCCGTAACTTTTGTAGTTACTTATTTACTCCTAGAAACTTAACTTTACCTACTTACCTCTCAAATTTTTACAACTTTTTCTTATTTATCCTTCATGTAATTCATCTCATGTTAAGAATTACAAAGTTAAAATACTATTGACTCTCAACTGAATATTATGATTATCAGTTCTTTCTCGACTAAAAATCGAGCATGTACCCATCAATACTTTCTTATTTTAATACATATATGTCTAAATTTTAAAATTAAATATATTTTATGACTTGATATATTTATTAATCGTTATCATTCATATTTTAAGAAAAAATGTATATTATTTTTATTTAAATTCATATCTCGCCCAGTATCTTCTATTCTTTTTTCTTCGGCCTCATTTTTCTCTCTTATTTTCCAGCTCAAAACCGAGAGCAGTGCTCTCCATTCCAAAGCTGATTGGAACTGTCTAGTTCCATCCTTTTTCTTTCTCCTTTACTAGTCTTTCTTCGCCATTTCCTTCGCTAATGGCCACCTCCATTTTATTGGGTTTTTTTGTCTTGTTCTTTCTTTCTCCCATTTATTTATGGGTGAACACTTCTCCGATACGACATGAACAAGGAATCTACGGCACGATAAGTCTTTTAAATATTTATTTTATTATATTATATATATGCATAAAAAACATATAATTTTTAAGTCCAACAAATTTCATGATTTGTTCTTCTAAATGTTAAGAATATATAAGTTAAAAAAAATATATATACACATATATTAATATATTTTATTTTGTAAACACCGCTAAAGCTACCCTATATTAATCATGTTCAAATATTTTATTGTTTATATTAATCATGGTAATTTCTCCAGTGACGAATTCGAATTTATCTCGGAAATAAAGTGTCAATGTAGCCGATTTAGTCCAAGACACATAATTTTTGCCATTGAGCAATGTATTGGTTATGTTTGAGGAATGTATGGTAGCCTCGTATGAGTGTTGTCCATCTGTTGCCATGCTTGATTCGTGTAGATTTTATTGTTTTTAGGTTGTTTCTCTTGCTTGAGGCTTTGTATCAGATTACTAGTATTATTGGTATTTTGACTCTGATACTAAGTTATTTTTATAAGATCTAAGGAGAAAAACTCTTTCATTCAATCTTATTCTTTTTTTACAAATCTTGTTCCTATTTATACTAAGAGACTTACTAGCCGTTACAATACCGTCGGTACTATTCTTAATTCCTAATTCCTATTTTATACAGTAGCTGTGTACAGCTGTATATATCTATTTTCTACATTATTGCTTTACATAAAGTACTAGAACAATTAATGCTATGTTTGATCTTGGCCACTTGATTGATGATGTATGACTGAGATCAATTATTTCTCAACAAATACTTATCGTACATTCAATTTGTATTAAACTTTAAACTCCGCTATATTGAATAAAAAAAAAGCTCCGATATAAAACTTGATATGCGTTTATATATAGATGGCATGATAATAGTTTAATAGGACAATGAATCAATGAGGAACAAAATAACATATTTGAATCATTATTATAGAACACGTCCGAGAAATCACATGATAGACAGTACATGCAGTACAACACATCTGAAGTTCTGAACTAACAAGCTTTTAAAAATCATAAATTACAATACATCTAAACGATTCGAACCAAACCAAACTAGATTGTCAAGTTCTTCATTAAATTAGTGCCAACCCAAAGATAAGACCGTACAGAAAAATATACCAAAACAATTCAACCCAGATGAGCTCAGAGAAACTGTACCTCATCCAAGATCCTAGAAAAATGCGTATCGAAGTCCAAGGACCAAGGTCAGTCTTATACAATCCTCTCCACCCGACCCGCAGCACTGTCGGTGGTGCAAGTGACAAAATTCCCGGTGAAGCCGGATTGCTAAACGGAAGTAAACCGAATGAAGCAACACAAACCAGTATGCTTATTCCCAAATTGACTTGATATAGCAATGTATATATTGCTAAAGCAAAAGCACAGATAGTGGCTTTGGCAGCAATTGTCACCAACCCTACTGAACATGAGAGGCATACATAACGAAGCTGAATATCTACATTACCTGACCCTGCATAAATAATCCATGCTGTGGCAAAAATAGATAATAAAAACGCCAATGAATCTGCAACAATAAAAGCCTTGAAGGCATATTTCCGGGAAAGAATAGGTGTGCCTCTGTTCATGTGGTCATCAGCAATATATCCACCTGGCATGGTGAAAATAGCGGCAAATGTCACCGTTGCAAGTAGTACTGAGATAATTGCCAAGTTACGGGTAATACTATCGACTTTTTCTATCTCTCTCTTTTCGTCTTTCCTGGGAATTTCCAAATCATCAATGAGATGATCAGCCCGACGAGGACTAGGAAGTGCACCAGTCCACATCATGCAACGAAGTATATTGTACTTTGTGCCCTGAATAAAGAGAAATTATAGGCCAATATCAAATAAAATTTCTGCGGGTAGAATACTCATTCATTAAATAATAAAATTCCCTTCTATTCTCTTAGTTAGGTTCTGAATAAAGAGAATTTTTGCAAATGGCTGTTTTTTATGGTCCAGAATTTTCTGAAAAACAGAAATTTTAAAAAAATCTAAAAAAATAGTCAAAAATATTCAAAAAATGTAAAATTTAGTCTCCATTTGAACATTACAAACAAAGATATGAGCGTAAAGTAAAACACATCATTTACTTCATGAAGCACAATAACGCAACTCTATATATAGGAGAGAGATTAGTAGGGGAGATAAAGGTCAGTGTTAATCAAAATTAAAAAAATGAGGCAGATCTGATAATGTCAGAGGAGAATGGGATCAGCAGGTTAAATGGTGCTTTTTCGGTCACAAGGAGTCAAATGATAATATTTATGTTATTTTATATCAAACAAAATGATAAACGAAACAGAGAGTGGTAAAACAGAAACCATCAAAACGAAAAGTGGAAGCACAGAGACCAACAATTTCAAATGAATTTACAATTTAATATACAGAGGAGGGATCTACTTACAACATTTGAAAGTTACAACATCTTACAACAATTTGATTTTGCGATTTTCAAAGTCCAAATAGTCGATCCAAACCATTCAACATGATATCTATATTAAAGTGTGCTTGGAGATCAAATTTTAGATTTTTTAAATTTTTTTTTACTATTTATTAAGTATTTTACAAAACTGTTATTTTTAGATAATTTTGGACCACTGAAAAAAGCAGTTTTGTTAAATACTTAATAAATAGTAAAAAAATTCAAAAAAATATAAAATTTGATCTCCAAACACATTAATATAGATAGCATGTTGAACGGTTTGGATCGACTGATTGGACTTTGAAATTTACAAAATCAAATTGTTGTAAGATGTTGTAACCTTCAAATGTTATAAGTGGATCCCTCCTCAATAGACAAGAGTTAACTTGGAGAAGGGAAATCACAAGAAAACTATCATTAAGAATTTAGGATAACAAGGAAAATGAATGTAGCGAAAAAGAGGAATAAAAATGAGTTTATGGTCCTTACCAATAAGAATCCAAATCCTCGATCCAGCTGCTTTAAAGCAAGATCAACTGGTGTTAGGCCATTCCTGTTCATGATGCTCGAGTACACCATCTTCATTGATATCAGAAACCTCACATAGTAGGATTGTCCACTTTCACCAGCTAAATGAAGTGGTGTATTTCCTTGATAATCCCTGGCATTGACCATTCTCAAAAAGGTGTGATTATGAAGCATACCAAAAAATGTGTATCTCTTTCCGCTGAGAATGGCAAGGTGAAGAATGTTTCTTCCTTGGGTATCAAGTAATTCATCCGAGTCGGGAAATTTCTTTATCAGCTCCTTAATTATTAATGCATTGCCACACTTTGCGGCTGTGTGTATGGGAAATAACCCGTTCTTGTCTGCCATGTAAGCTGCTTTTTTTCTTTCATCATTTTCCAATAAGAGCTTTACAGTCTCAAGATTTCCAACTGATGCTGCATAGTGAAGGGGAGTGCTTTCCATGTCGTCTACCTTAGTTGCAAGTGATTTGTTCCATTCCAAAAGTGCGCGCGTAATTCCTGTTGTTAAGGTTTTTACATAACAATCAAGGAAAGGTGTTAGAATCTATAAATGAATCCAGAATAAATCGGATCTAGTTCGAATCAAACGTTACATGATTAAGGCTTGGATACATAATCAACTAATTTGGGTCAGATCTGTTAGTTTGGGTTGGAATCGGCGGGACAAGAGCTGATTTTAACCAGAGAATTCATCTGAGAAAATTTTCTGCATTAATCAATCAAGTCAGTTGCTTCATCCTCAATACTTTCCACTGTTTCCAGCATTGGCGTAACGGTACACAACTGCATCGATTTGTGCAAGAAGAGTAATAAAAGAGGCGAAATTCTTTAGTTTTAAGAAATGCTCAGTTTTCAATCAAATATGGGCATGACCCCTATTTTTCCTCAAAAAAAGAAATGCTCAGTTTTTGACAATTTCGAGAAGAAAGGTAGAAACAGTGTGGGGTATAACTGGTTTTTGTTCTCAAAGGCAAGTAGGCAGAGATGGTTATCAATTTAGCAGTCTATGTCTCCTATTACTTCTGATTTACATTGTAAAACTAAAATTTCCTTTTTCTGAGAAAACTGTCTGATTTCAAAAAACATGTTAGATTAAGCTGTGGTGTCATCTACAGGGGTTATTGATGATGTCAGTACAGAAATCTGATGCATTTTCTCTAGATCGAACGATCCTGACAAAAAAAGCATCCTCTGATCTGGACCAGGAAGAGAAGAATGAAAAACAAAGGCATACATCTAGGAAGGAAACAGGATGAATTCTTTGTAGAAACATATATATTCGGTTCATACTAATTTTAGTTTATTTTTTAATGCATTTAAAATATTAAGCAATTAAAAACATTTAAGGTTTTGGTCTAAAAACATAATAAAATTATGACAGAAAACATTACATACCGGTATATTCTAGCACAGCAACGTGTAGTGCAGTTTGTCCTTTTGGACCCGTACAGGACACCCTGGATGGCTCTTCTTTTGTGAAGATTTCGACTATGTGAAGCGCATTCATCATAGTTGCCAGGTACAGTGGAGATACCCCATCCATGTCAACAATATCAGTTATGCTGGGTTCAGAAAGTATAAGCTTCTCCACTATATTCCTGTGACCAACTCGCACCGCCTCATGCAGTGCGGTCTCACCATGTATATTTCTTGCTGTTAGAAGGGTCTTCTTTACAGCCTGATCCTCTTCTTTAGCAAAAGATATCAAGCGGTCAACCATTGTATAGTTCCCGGCCTTTGCAGCACAGTGGAGAGGTGTCTCTTTTAACCTATTGCATGCCGTCAGCAAGGATCTGTTTCTGAGGTAGACTTCTCTTGCGAAGTCTACATTATCTGCTGTGCGCTGCCATGTGAGGTCCCGGTTTGAACTAGCAGCAATATGTAATACTGTGTTATCTCCAATTGTTACTCCATCCAATGGAAGCAAATCTAGCACAATCAAATTGCTTATTAAGATATATCTAATTTATTAAGTAAATGAATTTTGATTTTTGAGTAATCCGAAGAAGTTTATATGTTGCTCAAATCAAAAGACTCTCGAGCATTATTTTGACTCAAACACAGTTTAAAACTTAGAATTATATGCTAAATTTGCTAACAAGAAGCCAGGGATTGAGTCTATATAAACAGGTAGGGTCAATGATGCAAAAAGTGCGGGGCTGAGGCTAGAACTGCTAGTTTTTGGTTGTAGTTAGTATTTGGACAGTTCAGTCTATGAAGCAAGAGTTGAGATTCTGATCCCTTACACAGTTTTGGGTTTTATTCTGGGTGATAGGGGTTGAAATACGATTTAATTGTCGTAAATACTAATTATATGTTAATACAATGAGCTATCATCCCATAACTAAAACAAAAAAAGTTGTTAACAAGCAAAAGAAAAATAATGATCTCCATTGAACAACCAGAGAGAACAATAACATAAGTACATCATCCTCTTTACAAATAAGATGTTTCAAGAGCTCAATTTACTTCATAATTTATTATTAGTCTATAATTAATATTACGCAGTACTAGGTCAATTTTCAGTAATGGCGACATTGGAGGTTAAGGAAAAGGGACATCTTACCAACTTCCCCCCAACGATCCATGATCTGTTTGCATAAATCACAATAATAATGTAATTATATTTTTGGTTTGGATAATGAAAACATGCTGGGGGTATTTAATTTTATGCTCACATTCTCTACTCTCTTGGGAGGCGTGTGCTTTTTAAATTTTACATTCTGATTCTATGAAGTTTGATTCATAGTTTGCAAAATCGGAATCGGAATCGAGATCGGTTACTTGACCATAGAATCAGAATCGGCTGAATTGGATCGGAAACTCGTTTTTTTTTTTTTTTTTACAGAAACTTGTATTGCACTAAAAAACAGAAATAGTTAGTAAAAAATAAAATGTTTTTTCAAATATATATATCATTTGACGTAATTAAATCTTTTTATTCTTGGTTATTAAAAAATAAGTTGACGTAATTTAATACTTGCAGACTATGGTTCGGTCTGATTCCGTTCCGAAAGCCAATTTGGCAGACTATGGTTTGGTTCCAATTTAGGTATAGACATTAAAGGGGACCTTTTATATTTGTTGAATGGAATATATTTACGATATCTCAACCTCTTTTTTATCGCATCAATTTTGAAACGAAGCCAATTCAGATGAGGTTGCTAAGTTTAGTTTGAGTCCTATTCAATTGTTAGGATCCGAGAATTGGCCGATTTGGAGTTGACTCAGTCGAGTCGGATCGGAATCGACTGGTGATGATCACAGTTTTGTTTGATTCACACGGTCGGACGATGTTTGTGACAAAATTTAGTGTAATAGGTTTGACTTGGCTGATTGAAGCGTGTTTTATTCTGAGTTGGACCGATTCCCTCCAAGATTGGCCGAGTCGGACAGGAATCGACCGGTGATGAGTCGATTTTTATCCAATTTACTTGTCTCTTTGTAATTTTGCGCTGAAAACTAAATTCAGACCGAGTCGGAGGCTAGCTTATCTGATAATGCTTAGAGGATGCATAGTGAAATAATTATACTCTTTTGCTTCTCAATTTCGAATCAATCAATCGAATTAGTTTTGAGAAGCAAAAGAAATGCTGGGTTGGAGGAGAAATTGGGAAGAAAAAGAAAGGAGACGACTTAAAAGGAAACTCTAGATCTCTAATTAAACTTCTGGACTTGGTTTATAGGCAGTGTACACTTCCTTTCGTTTAGAACTTTAGATATTGTCCCCGACTTTTTTTAGCTGTAGTTGTGTTTTGGTGTCCGTGTATATATTTTGAGCGGTTGGGTGTAAAGTCTCTTCTTAAGGCTCTCCAAGCCACGTCCTACAGATGCTATACTTGGTACAAGTTGGCACCGACGTCATGAGGTAAGAATTCACACCCTTTCCGGTACCGTAATAGGAACTCTTTTACAATTACTGGATCTGGACTGTTCTTTTTAACTTGACATGAATCTCAAAGCCCAATAATACTGCCCCCTGTGCTAGCCCGAATCTCAAGATGGCTGAGAGTTAATCTCAAACCATAAAATGAAGGGAATCTTTTACAGTAATGGAGAGGATACTAGTCCATGAGGTAAGGGGAAGGGCATCAGTGACGTAGATGAGCTAGGTCTTTGAAGAAGTAGAAAGAGGTATGGGGTGTTCATTGTGTCCGTTTTAATTAGTTTTAAACCGAATCGAGAGAGTTCGGATTAAACGGTTCAGTTTTTCGATAAAATGGATCGATGATGTTCATTTTTAAAATCAATTTAATTTTTTGGTTCGGTTCGGTTTATAATTTTTTAAAACGAGTTAGATCCAACCGACCGAAAATGAGGAGTATAATACTTTTGAGCCTACAAAAATTAATTATGAATGTTTTCTTTCTCCTTGAGTATGAAAATTACTAAACCCTAATTCAATTTTTTGTATTGAAATAAATATATAATTGATGAAACCGAAATTTAGTTCAGTTGTTTGGTTTGGTTTTAATTCAGTTGATAAGTTTATTTTGAGCGGTTCAATTGTATTTTTGAAAACCGAATAAAATTTTGATTTATCTGTTTTATTTCGGTTTTACTCCAACCGAACTGATGAACTGATAAGAATAAAGTTCGGCAAAACAAGCTTTTGTTTCAAAAAAAATTTGAGTTTCCAATCCGATTCACCTGATTTCAATTATATGATCAACTTATTGGTTTTGCTTTCAATTCTGATTTCCAGAACCATTTTATTGTTGTGACAAAATTATAAGATCCAATAGTGATGATTTGTTTGGAAGAATTAGATCAGTTGACGTAATTGAAACACCGATATATGTGTTGGTTATGAGTACACACTCAAAAGAAAAAGAATTAAAACAATCTTGAAAAAAGGACAATTTATCTTATTAAAATTGTGTTGAATTTCACCTTGAGATTGTAAAAAATCATCGAGCACCTCGACATTTCCTTTCACTACAGCATTGTACAGCATGGGATCTATTGGGATTCGTAGCGGCCGGCTCCCTTCTGGGGCATCTCCAGGACTAGAGCTTTGGGCCTCCACCACTGCACCTTCTATACCCTCCAATGGAGGTACACGTACAGTTGGTACTTGAGACCCAACTGCAGTTAATTCATTGCCGTCGGCAGCACAATCAGAAGCCATTGAGGCAATTTATATGTTGTGCAATATCTCGTGGAGCATTTTGCATGGTTTATATATATAGTAATTAATGACACGAGGGCATTTAGGGGATAAAGGCACAGATGGACTGGGAGATACGAGGCGCACCTATGGGACAATAGCTGCCGAATGTGACTTGGCATGTTGTCAGGTTACAGATTTTTTATTTTTTTTATAAGAGTGGGGGTGTCCCACCGATTTCATTAGAAATCCCTGAGTTTATTCACAGATGCTGGTACCTAAACAGTACCAATCATCCATGAATAATATTACAACTACAGTGTTTACAAAGCAAATCAACCAACATACAGAGCAACATCAAGCAGAAATACCCTACTACATTAAGGGACTACTTCAAAAGCTGAACTCACAAAATAGCACAAAATACGAGTCAGCAACTTGAGAAATAGCAGTTCAATCTACTCTAAACTGATCTTGCCCATGTGTAAGGGGATGAGGTGTGTCTTTAGAATTTGCATCTAAAAATCATTAACATCAGGTGGTAATACTAAAGAAAGTTTTAAGTATGAATTATCTAAGTTTGACTTGCACCAAAAGCTAGCTAAAGAAATAATTTTAGAAGCAACAACTTTTGTAGATTTGCCCTCCTTATTTTTAAAACATAAATCATTTCTTTCAAGCCATACAGACCACAAAACAACACCTCTAATTAATTCAATAAGCAATATGTCTTTTAAATGAATGGAGGCATCTATATACCATAAATCATCTATATTATCACAATTAAAACTAAAATTGTTATACTTAGCAATCCAGTTCAATATTTGTGATATAAAAGGACAAAAAACAAATAATTGATATGTAGACGAAGAATTGCTATTTACTCGGCAATAAATGGGCTGGCGAGTGGACCCATCAGACATTGCCCATTTGCATTCATTCGTGCTTTTGACTGTTCTTTTAACATGATACAAATTTCAAAACAGACTTCTATATCTTCTCTAGATATCGGATTGAGTTTAATCCGACTAGAATTAATCTGACCGTCCATTTTATATGGTAGGAGTCGGACAAAGATAAAAGTAAAATTGCAAAGCTACCCGAAATAAACCCAAAATGTCATTCTTGGTCTCAGAATCACATCTAGCTTCACAAACCAGGTACTGAACATCCTGACAGAAGCAAAGTGCAGTATCAAAGTTTCAGCTTTTATTTTGAACCTCATAGACCAGACACAAACGTAAGAACCCTACTAGAGAACAAGAATAAACCAAAAAACAGCAACAAGGCACTATGTGCCAGTATAGCAAATAAAAGCAAGGCACTAACAATTTGTGCCAGAACAATCAACTTTGCACAAGAACACATGCTTATTACAGAAACAAAAGCAAGCCGTGAGTATTAAAATAGCAGCAGCTAGCCATGATGTTAATTGGCAATCAACATTAGTACCACCAGCCACATCGATGACATAAATCCTTTTCAATACTCCAAAATCACTAATTGTGAGACCATAAGGCTGATTTTAGCCCACAAGAGTGCAAGCTCATGTACAGTATGTTTATTGATTGTGCGATGACAAGTAGACAGGGGCATATGCAGGATTTCTGTCAGGAGGGATAGGAATCGGATTAAAATAGCTTATCAGGTTCAAACCCATGAACTAATTGGGTATTAGATAAAACACAATCAACATAATAAGAAACAATAAAAATAGTATAGTCTTACATAATAAAAAACAATAAAATTATATCATTTTATATATTAAAAAACAACAAAGTTAGTCTGAATCTATAAATTTGTAAAAAATTTCTATAAAAACAATAAAGTTTCTCATTAACAGTGGTATTGGGCTAGTCTGGCGGGCTTTCCAGTTCCAGAGAGGGGCAAAACAATTTTCAGGGAGAGGCAAAGTGGTATCGGATCTGTATTTTTCCACTGAATTTCAAAATTCAGGGAGGGGCAGCTGCCCCTCTCTAGTTGTGTGTGGGTCCGCCCCTGCAATTAGATGTGTCAATGGCACCCTTTTATCTGTTTATCTGACCTGTACCATATTCGATAAGTCGGATACGAGTAAGATTTTTTTTTTTGCAAACTTATCGAGTACGGGTAAAGATTTTATTTTGTTATTTAAACAGGTAAGGGTGCTGATAAACCCTTTTCCGTATCCGTTACCCGATAAGGTAATTATAAAAAATTTATATATCATATATATTATTGAGTAATGAATATCCATTCTACAACTACTCTTGGTAGTTGTTTTACATTTAAACCATTAAAACACATAAATAAATTTCAGCAAATTTCAATGAAATTTAGACCTTTAAAACATGTATATATGTGTGAAATGAATGTGTAAGGTTTTATTTTGTAAATAATAAAAAAATATTATATTAGCACTACCCGTTATTTATCTGGTACCGTTTCATTATATGACAACTATAACGGGTAAAGGTAGGGTACAGGTAAGGTAATTCGTAGCTGTAACATCCTAGTTTTTGAATACTAGGAAATATTAATTGACATGAGGTAAAAATACATAATTGATGAAATTATTATTACATTGGTATTGTAACATCTCAATTTTGAACATTTGAAAATTTTATTAGATACAAAGTAAAACATGTCATTGAATAAATTTTTTATAAGGTCCTAATATATTTAGACTCACATTGAACTTCTAATAAATAAAAATAACTATTTAGTCCTTAATTGATCATAAAGTCACGTGAGTAATATATAGGTTTGTAGTTAAGTTGGAATATCTTAATATTTCCTAAACAATTTGTAATTAGAATCTTAATATTTAAATGACAATGTTTTATTATCAAAGATATAAGGGGCTTATTGCAAAACTTACTAATTATTAGATAAGAATAAAAATTAGTGATTCGTTTTTATAAAATAACTTGCATGAAAAGGACACATGTAGCTACCTTAACAACTCACTTTTCTTACCTAACACCATTTATTATTATTCAATAAATTTTCTCTCCAAGCTTTAAAAAAAAAAAATATTGATTTAGGGATTTTTTATTAAAAAGTATTTAGCCATTTAAAAGCCAAGTCTTATATTTAAAGTAATAGGGGGCTTAGCGCAAATCATCATCAATAAATAAGTAGAATTAATAGTAACATTAATTCCTTTTTGTATCAAAGCGACACCTGTTAACCACATGGACATTTCATTTTGTAACACCTAATCCCAGTAATTTTTCCAAGCACATTAATGGCTCTTCTAGGCCGCTCTTCAGAGATTCTATGTTTATTTTACCTTGGGAATCCGCTCCTTAACATTTCAATTCCTCCTAATCTTTCTTTCTTGAAATTACTCTCACCGTAACACCTCTTTGACCACCTCTCATCCCCATCTATTCCCTAGAAAGTTAACCTAAAAAGTAGTCCATGGAGAAACAAATGTCGGAGTTTCCTTGCCGGTGTGTACTTTACTCGAGGCAAGCAACAGGCAAAGTGCCAGGCATGGTGAGTCAGAGTTGGTGCTCCTTTGCTGGTTGCGCATAACCTAATGGAGACAGCGGGAACAAGCAAGATTTTTTTTCAAGCGTCGACATCACATGCATCACGGCAACGCTCTAACCACATCGTGCCCAACATTGCCAAGGTGTGGATTTCGAGTTATTCCTGGCTCCTTCTAACTTCCTTAATTGTTGTTGTATGCTTGTGGGTTTGTTTGCTTGCTTTTGGTTGCATGTTGATTGCTTGATGATTGTGATTTCATTGCGGGATTATTTGATTAGCATTGTCGATTTGGTTGCTTTTTTTTTTTTGAGTAAAAATGAGGGTCATGCCCACATTTATATATTAAAAAAAGGTTCCGTTACACAAGAGTGGTAACCACCAAAATAAACACAATGTAGCTCAAAACAGTTGAGCTGAAAGTAAATGAAAACGAAATGTGTAAATTGCAAAATAAAAGCCTAAGTAAAATTTGAGAGAAAATTTGTGAATTGGCTGTACTGTTGCCAATACCCTCAATCTTGTGGCAATTTGCTAGTAGTTCATCTCTTTGGGCAATTAAGCATGTTAGTCCTTTATTTTCCCGAAATTGTGTATCTCAGTCATATCCGAATTGCAGCTGCACTAAGACCTCATCCGTTAGTTCTTCGACCTCCTTGCTGCCTTCTCGAAAGGTGCGTGAGCATCGTTCTCTCCAAATGATGAACTGCGTGATTAGAATGGTAGCTTTGTGGGCTTTCGGAATCCGTGGGCTTAGTATTGCTTCCGTGTAGTGTGTTGAGTTGTCTAACAATGCCATCCTGTCCGGTCTTCGTAGCACTACCGCATTGTATACGGCTAGTGAGAATGGACAGACGTCCATGATGTGGTTGACGGATTCGAGTGCCGTTTTGCAAAGTGTTCATCTATTGACCAACGACCAACCTCTCTTGTTTAGATTGTCGATGGTAAGTAATCTATTAAGCGACATCAGCCACCCAAACACTTTCATGCGTGGTGGAATGTTGAGTTTCCAGACTCTATGTGCGTGGTTGGTTGGCTGCGGGATGGTTTTCATTATACGATATGCACTCTTGACTGTAAAGAGTCCCGACTCCGTCCAAATCCACTTGATGTCATCTAATGCGTTTGATCGGACGTCGGTTTGCGTCAGTAGCTGATGTAGTGCCGCGAGTTCCGTAAGGGCCAAGTCGGATGAGATTAGGTTGAAAAAACTTGTGAGTGAAGGTGAGGCCTTGATTTCCTGAATGGTGACATTCGGGTCTATTGCGTGCGAGTACAGATTCGGTAGTGTATGGAGTAGGAGGGTTCCTGCCCATTTATGGTTCCAGAGTTGTATTTTTGCACCATTGCCAATCGTGTGTGTGAAGGACATTTGACAAAACTGGCTCTGATTTTTTATGGCTGAAGTGAATAGGGGTGAAACCGGTAGACCATCATGGCCTATGCTGACTTGCATTATTGGCTTCCATAAGGTGTTGTGAGGCCGAGCCCATTGCCAGTACCACTTGAGGAGCAAGGCTTGATTGAAAACCGTTAAGTCCATAACCCCGAGGCCTCCGAAAGCCTTAGGTGTGCACACTAAGTTCCAGTTTACCAAGTTTAGCTTTTTTTGGTTCGGCGCCACTCCGTGCCATAGGAAGGATCGGCGGATCTTGTCTATGTTTTTAATGACCCATTTGGGCAACCGCAAGCATGACATGAAGTATGTCGGTAGCGATGACAGCACCGAATTTACCAGTACTATTCTTCCTGCGATGGAAAGATGTTTTGCTGCCCAACCTCCCAGTCTCTTATTCATTCTGTGGATGAGTGGTAAATAAGCTGATTTTGGGAGTGTTTTGTTCGATAGGGGAAGTCCGAGATATGTGAAGGGCATAGTGGCCAAACTGCATCCTAGTACAGCGACGAGTTCCTGTTTTCGGGGCTGTGTTGCTTCAGTTATAAGGAGTTCCGACTTGGAGAGATTCACTGATAGGCCCGATACTTGCTTAAACACCGTTAGTACTATCTGTAATACTTGTAGCTGTTGTATTTCAGGTTTGATGAAGAACATTGCATCGTCCGCATATAACAAACACGGAGTCATATCCGTGAAAGGTAGTCTCAAAGCCCCCGTGTCTGCTAGGTTTTGAGTATACCTTGCCAGGAAGTCAATTGCTATTATGAATAGTAGCGGGGAGAGAGGGTCTCCCTGTCGCACTCCACGTCGCAGAGTTATTTTCCTACCTAGCAGTCCATTGATCATAATCTGAGATGTTCCAGCTAAGATGCAGTGTTGAATCCAGGATAGCCACTTCGTCGGCATTCCTTGCGCGCGTATGACTTGAACGATGAATTCCCAACTAACCGTGTCGAAGGCTTTGGTGAAATCTGCTTTGAACAATGCTATCGGGAGTTTCCTCGTTCGTGCTACATGAAGCGTCTGCTGTGCATAGATGAAGCTTTCGCAGATGTGTCTGTTTTTCATGAAACCTGTCTGAGCCTTGTGTAGCAGTTGAGGCAACTTGTCCTGAAGCCTGTTTGCTAATATTTTGGACAGGATCTTCTGTACTCCATGAAGTAAGCTTATTGGCCGATAATCCTGCACTGTCGTCGGTGCTTCTTTCTTGGGTAGGAGCACTATATATGATGAATTTAGTGGCGCTAGGGATATGTTCCGTGTTGTAATGTGCTGAAAAACCATACAAAGGTCGGGAGCGATGAGGTCGACGAAATGATTGTAGAATTCTCCTGAAAAGCCATCGGGTCCAGGGCTTTTATTCTTTGGCCATTGTCTGATAGTGTCGTGTATCTCTTTTATTGTGAAGGGTTCTATTAGGGAGGGAAATTCCAGAGATTCTGTTGGGTTGGGATATAGATTTGGCCAATGGAGGTGAGGTACTGCTGCGGATTGCGTGCCTATCAATTCGGTGTAGAATTGGAAGAAAGCCTTAGCTTTGTCTCGTTGATTTGTGCAGGTAGAGCCTTGATGTTCAATCTCCAAGATTGTGTTGGATTTCTTTGATGCGGATGCTATGTTATGAAAGTATCTGGTTCCCCTGTCCCCTTGCAATTCCCATTTTGTGCGTGCTCGTTGACGCCACACGTCTTCCTCGAGTACGGACAAGTCCGTAAATCGCTTCTTAATTAGCGCCGCAATAAATTTCTCTAGTTCATTTATTTGTCTTCTTTCTTTAACTTGGTCAAGCCAACCAAGATAGTCTCGGCATGTGTCTATTTGTGCCTTCATAGTGGATATTCTTTGTTTGGCCCAGTCTTTTGTTTTATGTTGGATCGCGGTTAGTTTGTTGTGTAATTGGTCCGGTGTGTGCGCTAAACCCAGTTGTTGCCATGTCTGTTGGACCAACTCACTATATTGGCGGAATCGCAACCAACAATTCTCGAATCTAAAAAATCTACATTTTTTGTACCTTGTTGATGCTGTGAGTGAAATCGGGCAGTGGTCTGATGACGTGTTGGGGAGAGCTTTCTGCGAGGAGTTGGGATATGCCTGATTCCATTCATCGGAAACCAGGAAACGATCTAGCCGTGCCATGTGCGGTTGTTGTCTTTCATTTGACCAGGTGAAGCGTCTTCCGTGCAAAGGAATGTTTATCAAACCTAGTGTTGAGATAAGGTTCGCAAACTGAAGTGTTGTTCGCCATTCTGCTTGATTGTTACTGTTTATGTCCTCCAAAGCGAGTGTGATGTTTAGATCTCCTCCCACGACCCACGGCGTGTCATCAGTAGGTTTTATTGAGAGTAACTCTTCTTTGAAGGTCGGTCTACCGGTTACCGTTGATGGACCATATATGCCGGAGAACCAAAATTTGGTGCCATCTAAGTTATCTTTGAGAAGCACATTTACACTGTATGCTCTGATTGATGATTGCACTAAGGTGTATCTTATCGGGGTCCAAGCCACAATAATGCCACCCCTTGTGCCTTGTGCCAAGAGGGTCTCATGCATTGTCAGTCTGTTACCACATATTTCTCTGAGGGTTCGATTATCTAGTGTTGCAAGTTTTGTTTCCTGGAGGCATATCAAATCCGGTTTCTCAAGTAATAGGGTTTGCCGTATCGCTAGTCTCTTATTTCTCTCGTTTAGACCACGAACGTTCCAAGATAAAAATTTGATGCTAATTTTGCGATTCATTAATCAATAGAACTCCAACTTTTTCACTAACAGGATACAAGAAACAACCCTTGCTCAAGGCCGAAATAAGCCTATTACAGAAACTCCTTCTACTAACCTTCCTAAAACCGACCACATACCCAATTTAATTCGATAATTAAAACTAATCATTAAAGGGCTTGAGCACTTTTCGACCTCGAGCTTCTACCTCGGTCCGATTTTCAGACCATGTCCTGTGTGGCCGAGGCCACCGGACTTGCTGCCGTGACGATGGTGTCGATCATACGTCGAAGGTCGCCTTCAAATTCAACTCCCGCCGTGTTCACCAAAACCTCGGCTTGAGTGGCTGTGAGAGGGTCATGGGACTGTTGGTAAGTCAGTTTTATTTCTTCGATGGTACTGTTCCTTCTCTTGATACGCTTAGGTGAGACCGAGACAAAGTCAGCACCCAGTACTGCCCTTGCCTTCTCCTCTGCCGAAATATATCTACCTCCCATTTTATCAAATAGTCTTGGGCTCCTGCGAAGTGATTCTCTGCTACTGTGTTGTGAAGCTTCGAACCCAGGTGGCGGGCTCATAATTTCCATTTCTATTGGGTCATTAACCAGGATTGAAACCGTTGGTGTGGCAGCTGGGCCGTGCACAGTGGCAGCTGGGCTGCTGGGTAAATCTGGGGCTTGCACAGTGTAGATGGTTTGATTGAATGGGCTGCTGGAAAATACTGTGGCGGATCCAACTGTTTTAAGGCCGAGTGGCAGCTGTGCTGGAAAAAACTGGGCCGGTAGTGACTCTCCTAATTCGGCCTGTGGCATTTCTTTGAGGCTGTGCGCCAACTCCCTAAGGCCCGATTCGGCTTGTGGCATCAACAAAACTTTCAAGTTGAATTCTGATGGGCCTGGGGTGCTGTCCCTTCGGCTGTTAAATTGCATAGTCCAAGTGGTAGTGTACGGGTTAAAATTTAGGCTTTCTTGGTGTAGTTTCCATAACGGCAATATTTTCTCGCCGTACTGCGCATGCAACAAAAAGGACACAGAGTCCGAGGTAGTTATTATTTTGGTAAGTCTCTGCTCTCTCTTTTCTTTCCTGTCAACGAAGAGAGGTATTTCTTTTTTTTGAATTATGGCGACCTCTCCAGTTGGTTCTTCAAACAGAGGCTGTGTTGGAGCCGTGAGGGTCCTGTGTTGTTGATTTTCTGTGCGGGTTCTCCTCGAATAGGCGGAGTCGGCTCCTCTGTGGTAGGTGTCGGAGAGGGAACGCGAATAGTCGTCCGAGTCGGGGGAGCGCCTGGCTGGGCTTGGTGGTACATGCCTATCATTTGCACCACTGTGATGAAGACGATCATCACCTCCATTTGGTGGGAGCCCCCCGCTGGGTGTATGGAGCCAACCCTCAAGCTCGATAGTGATAACCGTCGAGAATGGGTGCGTTGAGAGGAGCAAGGATGGCGGTATTTGCGCGGGATTGTGGCATTGCAGTAACACTCGTACCGTATCAAAGTTCCCATTAATGATTACGGGGGCCACCTTGACCACATGACCGATGCCCGAAAGGAGCTGGTCGAGGTCGTCGATATTCCAGTTTTCAGGCGGGACCCCATATAGCCGTAGTCTAGCCTTATGAGATGCCGGGTCGTAGGCCATTCCCATGCATGGCTTCCATTCGGCAAGCTGCACGTGCGAGTTATGGTCAAGTGCGAAGATTCCAATCTGCACGGCTTGTCGACGCATATCGACGGTCGGGAAGGTGACAATGTAGTCTCCCATTGGCCGGTAAAACTTGCCCATGACTATCTGACGAGGGTGACAGTGCAGTTGGGCAGCGAGAGTGTTCGTAAGACGGTGGGGAAGTGTGCGTTCATTATAGTTCGGGCCGGCGTGCACAATGGCCGATCTGTCGAGGCTTTCATTGTTGGGATGGAGATTTTCTCTGGTAGGAACATAGGCTCGAGGTTGGTTTCGGTTGCGGTTGCGAAGCATGGTCGGGGGGTACATGTTAGCAGTTTGCCAATTTTCCATCTCCTCTCTCTTTGGGTGTTCTCTGTTGCTAAGGTTTTGTGGTTCCTGAGGTTGGAGTATTGGTATACTGTTTGGAGGCGTGGGTTTTGAATGGACTGTTGGTGCTGTCTTTATAGTTGTTTCTTTACTGAGGGGTTTCACTTTGCAGTTTGCTGATTTATGCCCGAAGTTATTGCATTTGAAGCACTTCATGGCATTCCTGCAGCTGGCTTGTAAATGCCCTTTTTCGGTGCACTTAAAACACTTGCCTTGTGCTTTGAGAGTTTGCATTCTGAGTTCCAGAGAGGGGTGGGTGAACTTACCTGAAAAGAGCTTGGATTTATTTTGTTTCCGGCGCACTGTCTGCCAACCTCCGTCTTCAATATCTTGGGTTGATTCGAAATCCTTAAAAGCTTGTACTGTGGTGACTTGCGAGACCCTTTGGATTTTGGGTTGTGCCTCCTTAAAAGCAGTTGCTTTCCTCTCAACAGCGGCAGAGAGGTTAATTTCGGTGAAACCTGACTTGAATGCTTCCTGGGGAGACGTCATAGGTGGCTGGCGGTCTTGGGGTTGATGGCGTGTAGGGAGAGGGGGAGCAGTAGCTTGTGGCACTTGGGAGTAGGTGAGTATGGGGTAGGTGAGGTTTTGGTTTTCTATGGCTCTCAGAGTCGCCTGGTGGTGCGCCTTCCTAAGAAAGAGAGAAGACGCCATTGTGCCTTTTCCTCCCTTCTTTCCTTTTTGATTTGGTTGCTTGATTTAGTAAGTATGGTAATGGTTCATACTTGCATAAGGCATGACATAACATGAATCATGAAAGTGATATAATGGATGGAGACTATAATTAGTGAACCATGTAATAATGAATTTTGTTTCAGTATTTCTCTTTATTTTTATTATCTTTATTATTTTCTTATAATCGTTCTCAGTGTTGTTTTGGTTTAGTTGGTTGTGTCTTAGAATAACTCAACTGGAACTGAATACCGCACTGGGAGATTTTCAATCTCTCATCTTTCCACTTTGTGGGTTCCAGGTACAAAGCGTGAGACACGAAACGAGATATTGCATTAGAAGACTGTGGGACTTGCAACGAAAAAAAAATGTAAGTTATGTCATTGGTAATGTATATGTATTGTGGGACCCACAATGCAGAGAAGCTAACCTGAACCAGAACACCCAAGTGCAAACAATGAGAAAAAAATATTCAATTTGATACAATATGAAGAGATAGTTTTCATTTTTTTTTTGTTTGAAAGAAAATGAAGGGATAGTTTTATAGGTGGCAAAGATGAATGTGATTGAATTGAGTTTATAGAGGGGTTAAAGATGAAGAGATAATTTGTAGTGTTTAGAAAGATAATTTGTAGTGCTTGAAAGAAAATTCAACTGTATCTTCTCATCTAATCTTGTTAGATTTTGATCAACAATCATGGAGCCTGACAAAATTAGAAAATAAATCTGCTGCATGTTATTCAAATGGAATAACAGGTTGCTGTTATTCAGATCCCAACTATTCAAAGTTTTCCATGTGTGGATCTCAATAAAGAAATTTTTTCATGCACGAACTCAACAATGTTGAATGGTTGGGATCGGAATAACAGGTGGAATAACCGCAGATTTATTTCCACAAAATTATGATCAAGTAATTGCAGCATCATGTCATGTGCAACAACTTGTCATAACTGGGCATTCATTTTCATCACTTGATTACAATTGTTCATCAATTTAATCCAATTTTTCTTAGCCCAGTCCTGAATTAATTTTCAGGGAGGGGCAATGGCACCCTTTTATCTGTTTATCCGACCCGTACCGTATTCGATAAGTCGGGTACGGGTAAGATTTTTTTTTTGCAAACTTATGGAGTACGGGTTAAGATTTTATTTTGTTATTTAAACAGATAAGGGTGCGGATAAACCCTTTTCCGTATCCGGTACCCGATCAGGTAATTATAAAAAATTATATATCATATATATTATTGAGTAATGAATATCCATTCTACAACTACTCTTGGTAGTTGTTTTACATTTAAACCATTAAAACACATAAATAAATTTGAGCAAATTTCAATGAAATTTAGACCTTTAAAACATGTATATATATGTGTGAAATGAATGTGTAAGGTTTCATTTTGTAAATAATAGAAAAATATTATATTAGCATTACCCATTATTTATCTAGTACCGTTTTGTTATCCGCAACTATAACGGATAAATGTAGGGTACAGGTAAGGTAATTCGTAGCAGGTAAGGGCATGGTATGGATAAGGACAATTTGTAATGAGCAGGGTATGGATAAGGACAATTTGTAACGGGCAATGGGTTGTGGGCTAGCTGGCACAGAGAATTGGTGCCCAATGTGGTTGTGTTGGGGCCACTAGAACAGTTTGAGTTAGCCAGTTTTTACAACTCAATTGATGTGTTTATAAACCCGACACTTCGGGCTCAGGGTTTAGATCACACGACTATTGAGGCAATGATGTCTGGTGTCACAGTGGTTGTCACGAGATTCACCAGCATAACCGGGTCACTCATGATCATGGGGCCTGAGGCTGGGTACACATTTTTACCGACAGTCGATTCATTGAAGAGGTGCTTGTACCAAATTTGGGAGGATGGCAAGGTGACGACTAAGAAGAAAGCATAGTTCACTAGGAACAGAGCAGTTCGGGTTTTTACAACAAGTAAAATGGCACTGGCTTATGAGAGGTTGTTTCTCTGTGTTGCTGCAAGAAATGAAAATAAGGGTGCAAATGATTATTGCAAATATCAAAGTATGAGGTGAAACTATTAACTGACTAATTATAATGTCAAGAGCTGATAATTTTGTTCTTTGAATGTGTTGTGGGGCCCACAATGCAGAAAAGCTAACCTAAACCAGAGCACCGAAGTGCAAACAATGAGAACAAAAATTCAATTTGATACAATATGAAGAGATAGTTTTCATATTTTTTTTTTGTTTGAAAGAAAATGAAGGGATAGTTTAATAGGGGGCAAAGATGAATGTGATTGAATTGAGTTTATAGGGGGGCAAAGATGAAGAGATAATTTGTAGTGTTTAGAAATATAATTGAAGGTCTTTCTGTTACTGCACGCATGCAGTAGTATATTCTCATCTAATCTTGTTTAGATTTTGATCAACAATCATGTATCCTGACAAAATTATGATCAAGAAACTGCAGCATCATGTCATGTGCAACAACTTACCTGTCATAACTGGGCATTCATTACCAGTACCACACACACAGAGGCTCCTTTTCTTTAATGGTCAGGCCATTTTTATCAACCTTAATTGAAACAGGCTTATACTTTAAATGTAACATACCCGTTTCATCACTTGATTACAAGTGTTCATTAATTTAATCCAATTTTTCTTAGCCCAGTCCTGAATTAATTGGCCCAATTACATGAATGGATCCAATTTAACTACTACTGTTACTCCAGTGCCTTGCCACTCTGTGAATGTTGTTAAGTGCATCCTGTGCTGGTATTATTATTACTTCTTACTATTGTTGGCATTTTATTTGCTTCCATCTGACACTAAAAAAAAATTGGCAGGTTACAGTTTGCTCCTTTGGGCTGTAATAAACATCCTTATTATTTTTGTTAAGTTGGAAATTTAACATGAAGATAAAATTAATAACAATATTTCTTGTAAGTTCTTATAATTAACCTTCTAAGCTTTATATTCAGTTACTTTCCAAATTGGAGTGTAAAAGAAGGAAACAAAACCAATCCAACAAGAAAATAAAAAATATAATAATCTTCCTTTCGGTTCTTTTTCATCCACTTTTCCCTTCACCTCATGAAACTACCTATTTGCCCTGAAGAAAATTGTTGAGACTAAAAGTAACTTGTAATTTTTTTTTTTCGAATATGAGATGGAGATAAAAAATTTCAAAATCACCTTGGCTGACAAGAACTGCCGACATTTTTATTAATATCCAAAGTTTAATACAAATTATTAATTATACTCAGAATCCCATCTGATTTCGAAATATACCCAAGCCGGCCATTTTATGGCCGGCTACGTAACTTTTTTTTCTTTTTTTTTTTTTTTTTTTTTTTTTAGAGAGACACTATGAAGATCAAAATATTGAAATCTAACTCTGAAAATTTAAAATTTTGTTTAAATTATTTGTTATATTACTTCTTTGATTTATAATTAGCATATTTATACTAAAATACGATAGATTAATTGAAATTATGTTGAATAATACTAAATTATGTTAAATTACGTTAAATTACATTAAATTACGTTAAAATACGCTATATTAATTGAAATACGCTATATTATTTTTTATGTTGTGCTACTATTTTAATGTTGTAATATTTTCTGTTTAGCATTATCATGATAATTTATTTTGATCTGTAAAATATAAAAATAGTACCATAAAATCACACATACACAAGAACCGAAATATAGGATAATCCAAATATACCAAACATAAATAGTATATGAAATAAAATAGTACAAAACTAGTAAAAATACAACTAAAACGGAGATGGGGAATATCGCTGAGGCGGTACTCCGGCGTTCGCCCGGCGCCAGCGCGGCCAGGCTCTCTCTCTCTCGGCCTCCCCACTAGCATCGGCAGACCTGAGTATCTGGTCGGCACTATCCCATATGGCATCGCCTGTGGAGACTGTCGGTACTGGCGGAGGTGTAGCGAAGGTAGATGCGGCAAACCCAGTCCCAAAGTCAGGCTGAGTATGAGACCCGCTACCACTAGCCTCTCCATCATGCGGCATCTCTGTGCCATATCGGGGCCATGCCGGTGCTGACATGAAACTGTCATTGAATACCCCGAAGTCCTGGAGACTGCACGAGAGGGACTCGTACTCATAAGTATCGGTCTCCGTAGGTGGTGGCTGTGGTGGCATCTCTGCTGGACCCTGCAATCATACACATAAATTATTAAATTTGATCTGAATGAAAAAATTTATTAAAACCTGACAGATACTGAAGTATGACATACATGAGGCTGCACCGGACGTCCATGCTCGTCGTACCATGCCGTCCACCCAATGTCGGACAATACCCAACGATGGTAGTCCCACTCTGGATGTGAATCGGGGGAAGATGGCATATCATCAAGTAGAACCGAGGTCGGATCGGGCTCCTGCGGATCTATCTCACGACAGTTGATGTTCTCTCTAGCGTCTCGCAGCATACTGATGATCTTTCCACCGTGCCCGGCATCCTCAACCACATTCGCATTCTTCTTGAGTGTGCGGTACCCAAGCCGTCTCCAGTTCTTCCTTCCTAGCATGCGGATCCCATGCCCGCACTCCCATGCCTGCGGATAATTTCTATATATCCTTCGTAACTTTTGCAGTTACTTATTTACTCCTAGAAACTTAAATTTACCTTAATTACCTCTCAAACTTTTACAACTTTTTCTTATTTACCCTTCAAGTAATTAATCTCATGTTAACTCTAATTCAATTATTAAAAGATCATAGTTTATTAATTAAGAATTACAAAGTCAAAATACTCTTTGACTCTCAATTGAATATTATGATCATCAGTTTCTTCTCGACTAAAAATGAAACATGCACCCATCAATACTTTCTTATTTGAATACATATATATCTGTCTAAATTTTAAAATTAAATATATTTTATGACCTGATATATTTATTAATCTTTATCGTTCATATTTTAAGCAAAAATGTATAATCTTTTTATTTAAATAAATATGTCACCCTGTTTCTTCTATTCTTTATTCTTGGGCCCAGCCTACTCAAGAAATTTGGTTTGCTCTTTTTTTCCAGCTCAAAACCAAGAGCAGTGCTCTCCATTCCAAAGCTGATTGGAACTGTCCAGTTCCATCATTTTTCCTTCTCCTTTACTATTTTTTCTTCGCCATTTCGTTCGCTAATGGCCACCTCCATTTTTCTGGGTTTTTCTGTCTTGCTCTTTCTTTCTCCCATTTATTTATAGGTCAACACTTCTCCGATGCGACATGAACAAGGAATCTACGGTACGATAAGTCTTTTAAATATTTATTTTATTATATTATATATATGCAAAAAAAACATAAATTTTATAAGCCTAACAAATTTCATGATTTGTTCTTCTAAATGTTAAGAATATATAAGTTAAAAACATATATATACACATATATTAATATTTTATTTTGTAAACACCGCTAAAGCTACCCTATATTAATCATGTTCAAATATTTTATTTTTTATATTAATCATGCTAATTTCTCCAGTGACGAATTCGAATTTATCTCGGAAATAAAGTGTCAATGTAGTCGATTTAGTCCAAGAGACATAATTTTTGCCATTAATTGAGCAATGTATTGGTTATTTTTGAGGAATGTATGGTAGCCTTGTATGAGTGTTGCCCATCTGTTGACATGCTTGATTCATGTAGATTTTATTGTTTTTGGGTTGTTTGTGTTGCTTGAGGCTTTTTATCAGATTACTGGTATTATTGGAAATTATCGGTTTATTGGTATTTTGGTTCTGATACTGTGTTATTTGTATAAGATCTAAGGAGAAAAACTCTTTCATTCAATCTTATTCTTTCTTTACAAATCTTGTTCCTATTTATACTCAGAGGCTTACTAGCCGTTACGGTACCGTCGGTACTATTCCTAATTCCTAATTCCTATTTTATACCGTAGCTGTGTCAGCTGCATATATCTACTTTCTACTTTATTGCTTTATATATAGTACTAGAACAATTAATGTTATGTTTGATCTTGGCCGCTTGATCGATGATGTACGACTGAGATCAATTATTCTCAACAAATACTTATCGTACATTCAATTTGTATTAAACTTTAAACTCCGCTATATAAAACTTGATATGCGTTTATAGATGGCATGATAATAGTTTAATAAGACAATGAATCAATGAGGAACAAAATAACATATTTGAATAATTATTATAGAACACGTCCGAGAAATCACATGAAACACAGTACAGTACAACACATCTGAACTAACAAGGTTTTAAAAATCATAAATTACAATACATCTAAACGATTCTAACACCAAACCAAAAAAAATTGTCAAGTTCTTCATTAAATTAGTGCCAACCCAAAAATAAGACCATACAGAAAAATATACCCAAACAATTCCCCGAAGATGAGGTCAGAGAAACTGTACCTGATCCAAGATCCTAGACGACTGCGTATCGAAGTCCAAGGACCAAGGTCGGTCTTATACAATCCTCTACACCCAATCCGCTTCACTATCGGTGGTGCAAGTGACAAAATTCCCCGTAAAGCCGGATTGCTAAACGGAAGTAAACCGAATGAAGCAACACAAACCAGTATGCTCATTCCCAAATTTACTTGATATAGCATTGTATATATTGCTAAAGCAAAAGCACAGAGAGTGGCTTTGGCAGCAATTGCCACCATCCCCATTGAATATTTAAGGCATACCACACGAAGCTGAATATCTACATTACCTGACCCTGCATAAATAATCCATGCTGTGGCAAAAATAGATAATAAAAACGCCAATGAATCTGCAACAAAAAAAGCCTTGAAGGCATATCTCCGGGAAAGAATAGGTGTGCCTCTGTTCATGTGGTCATCAGCAATATATCCACCTGGCATGGTGAAAATAGCGGCAAAAGTCACCGTTGCAATTAGTACTGAGATAATTCCCAAGTTACGGGTAATACTGTTGACCATCTCTATCTCTCTCTTTTCGTCTTTGCTCGGGATTTCCAAATCATCAATGAGATGATCAGCCCGACGAGGACTAGGAAGTGCACCAGTCCACATCATGCAACGTAGTATATTGTTCTTTTTGTTCTGAATAAAGAGAAATTATAGGCCAATATCAAATAAAATTTCTGCAGGTAGAATCCTCATTCATTAAAAAATAAAATTTCCTTATATTCTCTTAGTTAGGTTCTGAGGCCACTATTTATAAATAGTAAAAAACAGCAGTTTTGTAAAATTTCCATAAAATTTTCTTATTTTTAGACAATTCTGGACTACTGAAAAACAGTTTTTTAAAAACTTAATAAATAGTAAAAAATTCAAAAAAATGTAAAATTTGATCTCCAAACACATATTAATATAGATATCATGTTGAACAGTTTGGATCGACTGTTTGGACTTTGAAAATTACAAAATCAAATTGTTGTAAGATGTTGTAACTTTCAAATATTGTAAGTGGACTCTCCTCATATATATATATATATATATATATATATATATATAGATATATATATATATAGAGAGAGAGAGAGAGAGAGAGAGAATGGCTAATATACAAACGTTTGTTTCTGGACTCAGGAACAAACTGTTCAGTTCTCTGATTTTCAAAATACAAACTGTCGATCCAAACCGTTAGATATTCAATCTATATTAAAATGTGCTTGGAGACTAAATTTTATATTTTTTGGAATTTTTTTACTATTTATTAAGCTGGTTTGATTGTTTTTTAATGCTGCAGAAATTTAATAAAAACAGCAGTTTTCAAACCATCTTAATAAATAGTAAACCAATTCCAAAAAATGTAAAATTTGGTCTCCAAACACATTTTAATATAGATTGAATATCTAACAGTTTGGATTGACTGTTTGGACTTTAAAAATTGGAGAACTGAACCGTTTGTTCCTGAGTCCAGGAACAAACGTTTGTATATTAGCCATTCTCTATATATATAGATACATATCAATATGAAGATCATGCTGATAACTTTGGAATGACTATTTGAACTTTGAAAATAGAGATATGAGCGGGAAGTAAAACTCTCTCTTTACTTCTCAAAACATGATAGCCTATCTCTCTCTATATATAGGAGAGATATTAGAAGGGGAGATAAAGGTCAGTGTTAATCAAAATAAAAAAATGAGGCAATCTGATAATGTCAGAGGAGAATGGGAGCAGCGGGTCAACGGTGCTTCTTTGGTCACAAGGTGTAAATCCAATTGGAAGTTCATGACAAATTTGGTTTTCATTTGGAATAGTTGAAAGACTATACCTGAGAAAAAAAAAAAACCTGCTTGTGGAAAGAGATATTTGAATTATTGGTCATAAGTGTATCAAGTTGTCATTCTAAGCTTTTGATATTAAGCTGCTAAGTGTCTATGCTATGTATTTGTAACATGCTAGAACAGTTGAAATGCTAGTGTTTTAACTTTTAAATTATCTTTTTCCGGCTGCCTTCTCAAACACAAAATTTAGCATGTTATTCAATGAGAAAAGAAAAACATTTCCTTAGAAATAGGACGAGAAATCATGAGACAGAGAAGCTCAATAGACAAGAGTGAATTTGGAGAAGGGAAATCACAAGAAAACTATCATTAGGAATTTATGATAAGAAGGAAAATGAATGTAGCGAAAAAGAGGAATAAAAATGAGTTTATGGTCCTTACCAATACGAATCGAAATCCTTGATCCAGCTGCTTTAAAGCAAGATCAACTGGTGTTAGGCCATTCCTGTTCATGATGCTCGAGTACACCATCTTCATTGATATCAGATACCTCACAACGTCGTATTGTCCACTTTCACCAGCTAAATGAAGTGGTGTATTTCCTTGATAATCCCTGGCATTGAGGATTCTCAAAAAGGTATCATTATTACCGAAATAAAATACGTAATCTTTGCTGCGTTGAATGGCAAGGTGAACATAGTTTCTTCCTTGGGTATCAAGTAATTCATCCGAGTCGGGAAATTCCTCTAGCAACTCCTTGATTATTAATGTTCTGCCACACTTTGCAGCTGTGTGTATGGGAAATAACCCGTTCTTGTCTGCCATGTAAGCTGCTTTTTTTCCTTCATCATTTTCCAATAAGAGCCGTACAGTCTCCAGGTTTCCAACTGATGCTGCATAGTGAAGGGGAGTGCTTTCCGTGTCGTCTACCTTAGTTGCAAGTGATTCGTTCCATTCCAAAAGTGTGCGCGTAATTCCTGTTGTTAATGATTTTACATAACAATCAAGGAAAGGTGTTAGTACTTATAAATGAATCCAGAATAAATCGTATGGTTTGGAAACTCGACCGAGTCAACTCGGTATCGACCGTGTTCGGTCCGAGTTTCACCCGAGTCTCGCGCCCATGCGATTTTTTCAGTAAAACTCGGTTGAACAGTGTTTGATTCGGTCGAATCATCCGATTTTCAGGCCGAGTCAACCCGAGTCTGGCCGAGTCAACAATTTTTTCAATTATTTTTAAATGCTTACTCAATAAAATGTGAATAATGTCCAATAGATAATGAGCATGAAACCAAAAACCACCAGCGAATTACTATACGTTCCAAATTCTGGTGGTTGATAAGTGCATTGCAAGAAAGGAAAGAAAATGATGGAGCTATTCGCCAATAGATAATTCATTGTATCTACTTATAATCATGAATTGACTGCATTGACAAACAAAAAAAAAATGCATAAACAATGAAATATTATAAATGATAACAAAGTTAATATGTTTAAATACACGTAACTATGTTTAAATATTTCCTTTTCTTTTTACTATTATTTTCTGTAACTCTGTAGGACCCTTTTCATTAATAGACAACACCTACAGCAAGACTTTCATTTGATTTGTGGCAATAAAAAGTGTGTTCTATATGTAATGCTTGTATTATATTATATAATTAGTGGATTATTTGAGTGTAATATTTTGTCTTAACATAGTTTTTCAACAAATTATTTTCTTACCATTTTTTTTTGTACTTATTGGTTACAAAACAAGCTTCTGCCAAAAAAATCCGAGTTTCCGAGTCAACTCGGCCGATTCCGGTCGATTTATCTGATTCCAATTTCACGGTCAAGAACCCGATTCCGATTCCGATTCCGAGTTTCAGTACCATGTAAATCGGATCTAGTTCGAATCAAATGTTACATGATTAAGGCTTGGTTAAATGATCGACTAATTTCGGTCAGATCTGTTAGTTTGGGTTGGAATCGGCGGGACAAGAGCTGATTTTTACCAGAGAATTCATCTGAGACATTTTTCAGCATTAATCAATCCAGTCAGTTGCTTAATCCTCAATACTTTCACTGTTTCCAGCATTGGCGTAATGGGACACAACTGCACCGATTTTTGTGCAAGAAGAGTAATAAAAGAGGCGAAATTCTTTAGTTTAAAAAAATGTTCAGTTTTTGATCATTTCTAGAAGAATGGTCGACACAGTGTGGGGTATAATTTTTTTTTGTTCTCGAAGGCTAGTAGGCAGACATGGGTATCAATTTAGCAGTCTATGTCTCCTATTACTTCTGATTTACATTGTAAAATTTCCCTTTTCTGATCAAAACTGTCTGATTTACAAAAAAACAAAAAAAAAAAACATGTCAGATTAAGCTGTGGTGTCATCTACATGGGTTATTGATGACGTCAGTACAGAAATCTGATGCATTTGCTGCAGATCAAATGATCCTGAAAGTGTCCTCTGATTTGAACCAGGAAGAGAAGAGTGAAAAACTATGGCATACATCTAGGAAGGAAACAGGATGAATTCTTTGTAGAAACATATATATTTGGTTAATACTAATTTTTTAATATTTTTAGTGCATTTAAAATATTAAATAATTAAAAACTTTTATGGTTTTGGTCTAAAAACCATAATAAAATCATGACAGAAAACAATACGTACCGGTATATTCTAGCACAGAAACATGTAGTGCAGTTTGTCCTTTTGGTCCCGTACAGGACACCCTGGATGGCTCTTCTTCTGTGAAGATTTCGACTATGTGAAGCGCATTCATCATAGTTGCCAAGTACAGAGGAGATACCCCATACGCATCAACAATACCAGTTATGCTAGGTTCCGAACGGATAAGCTTTCCCACTATATTCACATGACCAAATCGCACCGCCTCATGCAGTGCGGTCTCACCGTGTATATTTCTTGCTGTTAGAAAGGTTTGCTTTACAGCCTGATTCTCTTCTACAGCAAAAGATATCAAGCGGTTAACCATTCTATAGTTCCCGACCTTTGCAGCACAATGGAGAGGTGTCTCTTTTAACTTATTGCATGCCGTCAGCAAGGATCTGTTTCTGAGGTAGACTGCTCTTGTGAAGTCTACATTATTTGCTGTGCCTCGGTTTGAACTAGCAGCAATATGTAATACTGTGTTATCTCCAATTGTTACTCCATCCAGTTGATGTAAATCTAGCACAATCAAATTGCAGCTTATTAATATATGTCTAATTAATTTATTAAGCAAACAAATTTTGAGTTTCTAGTAATCACAAGAAGTTTCTATGTTGGTCAAAGCAAAAGACTCTCGAGCATTATTTTGACTCAAACACAGTTTGAAACTTAGAATTATATGCTAAATTTGCTAACATTAAGCCAGGGATTGAGTGTATATAAACAGGTAGGATCAATGACGCAAAAAGTATGGGGCTGAGGCTAGAACTGTTAGTTTTTGGCTCCTGTACCAGTCTCTGGTATGGTTGTAGTTAGTATTTGGACAGTTCAATCTATGAAGCAAGAGTTGAGTTGCTGATCCCTTACACACAGTTTTGGGTTTTATTCTGGGCAATAGGGGTTGAACTAGGATTTATTTGTCATAAATACTAGTATGGTAATACAATGAGCTATCATCCAATAGAAGCAAATCTAGCACAATCAAATTGCTTATTAAGATATATCTAATTTATTAAGTAAATGAATTTTGATTTTTGAGTAATCCGAAGAAGTTTCTATGTTGCTCAAATCAAAAGACTCTCGAGCATATTATTTTGTTTTAGTTGAGGTTCTGATCCCTTACACAGTTTATTGGGTTTTGTTCTGGGCGATAGGGGTTGAAATAGGATTTAATTGTCGTAAATACTAATTATATGGTAATACAATGAGCTATCATCCCGTAACTAAAACAAAAAAAGAAGTTGTTAACAAGCAAAAGAAAAATAATGATCTCCATTGAACAACCAGAGAGAACAATAACATAAGTACATCATCCTCTTTACAAATAAGATGTTTCAAGAGCTCAATTTACTTCATAATTTAATATTAGTCTATAATATACGCAGTACTACGTCAATTTTCAGTAATGACGACATTGGAGGTTAAGGAAAAGGGACATCTTACCAACTTCCCCCCAACGATCCATGATCTGTTTGCATAAATCACAATAATATTGTAATTATATTTTTGGTTTGGATAATGAAAACATGCGGGGGGTATTTAATTTTATGCTGACATTCTCTACTCTCTTGAGAGGCGTGTGCTTTTTAAATTAAAGACTATTTTTGGTGCTCCATTCTCTTAGCTTATGCTTTTGAACTTGTAGGCTATCTTATGCTGATATATATAATTTAAATGGAAACTGCCAATTACTGTATTGTTCCAGACTAGCTAGTGTGAAGTTTGATTTATATAGTTCACAAAATCAGAATCTGAATCGAGATCGGTTACTTGACCATAGAATCAGAATCTGCTTAATTGGATTGGAAACTCGTTTTTTTTTTTTACAGAAACTTGTATTGCACTAAAAAACAGAAAAAAGTTAGTAAAAAAAAATATATTTTTTCAAATATTTATATCATTTGACGTAATTAAATCTTTTTATTCTTGGTTATTAAAAAATAAGTTGACGTAATTTAATACTTGCAGACTATGGTTCGGTCTGATTCCATTCCGAAAGCCGATTTTGCAGACTATGGTTTGGTTCCAATTTAGGTATAGACATTAACGGGGACCTTTTATATTTGTTGAATGGAAGATATTTATGATATCTCAACCTCTTTTTTATCACATCAATTTTGAAACGAAACCAATTCAGATGAGGTTGCTAAGTTTAGTTTGAGTCCTATTCAATTGTACATGGATCCAAGAATTGGCCGATTTCGAGTTGAGTCAGTCGAGTCGGATCGGAATAGACTGGTGACGATCACAGTTTTCTTTGATTCACACAGCCGGACAATGTTTGTGACAAAATTTAGTGTTATAGGTTTGACTTGGCCGATTGAAGCGTGTTTTATTCCGAGTTGGACCGATTCTCTGCAAGATCGGCCGAGTCGGACCGGAATCGGCCAGTGATGAGTCAATTTTTATCCAATTTACTTGTCTCTTTGTAATTTTGCGCTGAAAACAGAAATTAGACCGAGTCGGAGGCTAGCTTATCTGATAATGCTCAGAGGATGCATAGTGAAACTAATTATACTCTTTTGCTTCCCAATTTCGAATCAATCAATCAAATTAGTTTTGAGAAGCAAAAGATATGCTGGGTTGGAGGAGAAATTGGGAAGAAGAAGAAAGGAGACGACTTAAAAGGAAACTCTCTAATTAAACTTCTGGACTTGGTTTATAGGCAGTGTACACTTCCTTTTGTTTAGAACTTTAAATATACTCTGTACAATTTTTCCACTTACTACCCTCAAATATTGTCCCCGATTTTTTTTAGTAGCTGTAGTTGTGTTTTGGTGCCCGTGTATATATTTTGAGCGGTTGGGTGTAAAGTCTCTTCTTAGGGCTCTCCAAGCCACGTCCTACAGATGCTATACTTGGTACAAGTTGGCACCGACTTATTGAGGTAAGAATTCACATCCTTTCCGGTACCGTAATAGGGAATCTTTTACAATTACTGGATCTGGACCGTTCTTTTTAACTTGGCACGAATCTCAAAGCCCAATAATACTGCCCCCTGCGCTAGCCCGAATCTCAAGATGGCTGAGAGTTAATCTCAAACCGTAAAGTGAAGGGAATCTTTTACAGTAATGCAGAGGATACTTGTCCATGAGGTGAGGGGAAGGGCGTCAGTGACGTAGATGAGCTAGGTCTTTGAAGAAGTAGAAAGAGGTAGGGGGTCCGTTTTAATTAGTTTTAAACCGATTCGAGAGAGTTCTGATTAAACGGTTCAGTTTTTTGAGTTAAATGGATCGATTATGTTCATTTTTAAAATCAGTTTAATTGTTTGGTTTGGTTCGGTTTAGAATTTTTAAAACTAGTTAGATCCAACCGACCGAAAAGAGAAGTATAATTTTTTTGAGCCTACAAAAATTAATTATGAATGTTTTTATTCTCCTTGAGTATGAAAATTACTAAACCCTGATTCAATTTTGTATATTGAAATAAATAATTGAAGAAACCGAAATTTAGTTCAGTTGTTTGGTTTGGTTTTAATTCAGTCGATAAGTTTATTTTGATCGGTTCAGTTGTATTTTTGTAAACCGAATAAAATTTTGATTTATCTGTTTTATTTCGGTTTTAATCCAACCGAACTGATGAACTGATAAGAATAAAGTTTGGGCAAAACAAGCTTTTGTTTCAAAAAAAAATCTGAGTTTCCGATCTGATTCACCTGATTTCAATTCTATGATCAACTTGTTGATTCTGCTTTCAATTCTGAATTCCATAACCATTTTATTGTTGTGACAAAATTATAAGATCCTATCGTGATGATTTGTTTGGAAGGATTATAAGATGTGTTGGTTATGCATACACACTCAAAAGAAAAAAAAATTAGAACAATCTTGAAAAAAAGGACAATTTATCTTATTAAAATTGTGTTGAATTTCACCTTGAGATTGTAAAAAATCATCGAGCACCTCGACATTTCCTTTCACTACAGCATGGTACAGCATGGGATCTATTGGGATTCGTGGCGGCCGGCTCCCTTCTGGGGCATCTCCGGGACTAGAGCTTTGGGCCTCCACCACTGCACCTTCTATACCCTCCAATGGAGGTACACGTACAGTTGGTACTTGAGACCCAACTGCAGTTAATTCATTGCGGTCGGCAGCACAATCAGAAGCCATTGAGGCAATTTATATGTTGTGCAATATCTCCTGGAGCATTTTGCATGGTTTATATATATAGTAATTGATGACATGAGGGCATTTTGGGGATAAAGGCACAGGTGGACTGGGAGATACGAGGCCCACCTATGGGACAATAGCTGCTGAATGTGATTTGGCATGTTGTCAGGCCCACCTATGGGACAATAGCTGCTGAATGGGTGATACGAGGCCCACCTATGGGACAATACCTATACGAGGCCCACCAATTTCATTAGAAATCCATGACTTTATTCACAGATGCTGGTACCCAAACAGTACCAATCATCCATGAATAGTATTACAACTACAGTGTTTACGAAGCAAATCAACCAACATACAGAGCAGAAATACCCTACTACATTAAGGGACTACTTCAAAAGCTGAACTCACAAAATAGCACAAAATACGAGTCAGAAACTTTAGAAATAGCAGTTCAATCTACTCTAAACTGATCTTGCCCATGTGTAAGGGGATGAGATGTGTCTTCCTCCCCTTCCTCTTCCTTTTCATTGCATCTAAAAATCATTAACATCAGGTGGTAATACTAAAGAAAGTTTTAAGTATGAATTATCTAAGTTTGACTTGCACCAAAAGCTAGCTAAAGAAATAATTTTAGAAGCAACAACTTTTATAGATTTGCCCTCCTTATTTTTAAAACATAAATCATTTCTTTCAAGCCATACAGACCGCAAAACAACACCTCTAATTAATTCAATAAGCAATATGTCTTTTAAATGAATAGAGGCATCTATATACCATAAATCATCTATATTAACACAATTAAAGCTAAAATTGTTATACTTAGCAATCCAGTTCCAAATTTGTGAAATAAAAGGACAAAAAACAAATAATTGGTATGTAGACTCATGATCACCAAAAAATGGACATGCCACATCACCTAACTGTCTTTTAAAATATAAGTTTAAATTTCCATAACAAAATGCTTGATAAACAGTAATTGATGGATTGTTTGCAATACGAAATAAATGAGGGAATGTACTATATATATAAAGCATTGTCATCTACCCATCTATCTATAAAAAAAAGTGTGTTCATTTCATTACCAACTGTTTTATTGATACCTAGATTAATCAAATTCCTATCTTTAATAATAGCTTTCAAAAAGAAGAAAATTTATTACTGTTATGCACATTATGATACTTTGCAAGAAGTATTGATTTTCATCTCCTTGTCAGGTCACAGATTACGAGAAAGAAATAAAGGAGATGAAGCACATGACAAGGCAGGAGTTTGTTGCTTCTCTCAGAAGGTTACATAACATATATCCTCTCTATGTTTTACAAATCACCTGACAAGTCTCATGTTTTGTTATTAAACCACATATCTAATGAGACTTGGTAGGGTGAAGTAACACTTGGTAGCCTTTCCAGTGTCGATCCGGGTTGTCAGGTCTAATCCATATTGGTTCGATGTATAACCAACCCTATTGTAAATCATACATTTGACATCCTCAAAGGTTTGATAAGATGTAACCGGGAAAGAATATTTCGGATCTTTACTGTACACAGAGGCGGAGCCAGACTATTGAACTATGGGGGTCGCCCGTATAAAATTTTCGTGTGGAAAATGAGGATCAATTTTATAATTTATTGACATTTTACTCTAAATTACGAAGAAAATCATACATAAATATAAAAAAAAATTTAAAAAATGGGGATCAATTGACCCCCATATGCTCTCTCTTTACCTCCGCGCCTCTGACTGTACATAGCCCCTTCGAAACCATACTTGAATTTCCCCTCAACGAACAGTGTATCACCGAGCATTTTTGGTCAACAAACGACATTTTTAAACAGGTTAGACCTTTATAAATAATCTACTAATTATAAAACTAAATTAGTAATTTAAAAAAATATATTTTTTCTTCCTCTTTCTTCCCATTTTCTCCTCTTTTATCTTCCACTTTCGAAATATGATTTGGTTGTGTGAGTTGTGACTGAGAGGAGAGAAAAAACAACACCTTTATAGCAGAAAACACAATTGTATACTACCGTTGGAAAAAGCCAGCAGTGGAGATAGATTTACAAAAAATTACATGTGAAGACAATTTTGTAATTTCTTTTTTTTATGAGGATATGAATAAAAATTTCGGGAGAGAAGGTGACGTAGGCGTGTACTAAAAGGAAGAATATAAAAGAGGCCAACAGAGGAGAGGAAAGAAAAGTTTTGCAAAGGGATCACCTAATAATGAGTTCCTTCTCTTTTTCTTTTTTATTTTAATTATGTTGCTCCCTTTTTCTTTTTGTTCTTTTTGCTGACATGATTCCATGCATGTAGCTACCCTGTCATGTAAGCAAGATCAGCTTTAATTGTAGCTTTGTCATTATCGGTTTACCTTTTAATTTGGTTTTTAATTTCCTTTCCTGATAAGTTAGTGCTATTATATAATTAATTATGCAATGTGATGTTTTGGATATATGTCAAAGTTGATAAGTACTTCGTTATACATCTAATATAATAGTTAGTCAGAGGAAAAAGTGCTATTATATAATTAATTATGCAATGTGATGTTTGGACAAATGTCAAATTAAGTTGATAATTAATATAATTTAGTACTAATAATTGCGGAATGTATAAAATTGCTCATCACCGACTTCATTTATTTAAAATAAGCCTGTATAATTTGGAAACACATCATATATATATCCCTCTTTTGCAGGTGATCCAATTAGTGGGCTTAATTGTTATTTGGACCTCCGTGCATAATGATATACGAAGAATTGCTCTTTACTCGGCAATAAATGGGCTGGCGAGTGGGACCCATCAGACATTGCCCAATTGCATTCATTCGAGCTTTTGACTGTTCTTTTAACATGATACAAATTTCAAAACAGACTTCTATATCTTCTCTAGATATCGGATTGAGTTCAATCCGACTAGAATTAATCTGACCGTCCATTTTATATGGTAGGAGTCAGACAAAGATAAAAGTAAAATTGCAAAGCTACCCGAAATAAACCCAAAATGTCATTCTTGGTCTCAGAATCACATCTAGCTTCACAAACCAGATACTGAACACCCTAACAGAAGCAAAGTGCAGTATCAAAGTTTCAGCTTTTATTTTGATCCTCATACACCAGACACAAAATTTCAAAATTCAAGGAGGGCAGCTGCCCCTCTCTAGCTGTGTGTGGATCTACCCCTGCAGTTAGGTGTGTCAATGGCACCCTTTTATCTGTTTATCCGACCCGTACTATATTCGATAAGTCGGATACGGGTAAGATTTTTATATTCAAAGTCCAAATCGTCGATCCAAACCGTTCAACATTATCTCCACAATAAAATGTGCTTGCAGATCAAATTTTACATTTTTTTGAATTTTTTTACTATTTATTAAGTAATTTACAAAAAATAGCCATACTTAGACCATTGAATTTTGTACCCATCTTAATAAATAGTAAAAAAATTCAAAAAAATATAAAATTTGATCTGCAAGTATATTTTATTTAGATAATCATGTTGAACGGTTTGGATCGACGATTTGGACTTTGAAAATGAAAAAAATGAATGTTGTAACTTTGTTGTAACTCAAATTTGTTGTAAGTGTATCCCTCCTCAATTATATATCATATTATTATTGAGTAATGAATATCTATTCTACAACTACTCTTGGTAATTGTTTTACATTTAAACCATTAAAACACATAAATAAATTTCAGCAAATTTCAATGAAATTTACACCTTTAAAACATGTATATATGTGTGAAATGAATGTGTAAGGTTTTATTTTGTAAATAATAAAAAAAATATTATATTAGCATTACCCGTTATTTATCTGGTACCGTTTCGTTATCCGACAACTATAACGGGTAAAAGTAGAGTACAGGTAAGGTAATTCGTAGCAGGTAAGGGTAGGGCATGGGTAAGGACAATTTATAACGGGCAAGGCAATGGGCCGTGGGCTAGCCGGCACAGAGAATTGGTGCCCAATGTGGTTGTGTTGGGGCCACTAGAACAGTTTGAGTTAGCCAGTTTTTACAATTCAATTGATGTGTTTATAAACCCAAAACTTCGGGCTCAGGGTTTAGATCACACGACTATTGAGGCAATGATGTCTGGTGTCACAGTGGCTGTCACGAGATTTGCCAGTATAACTGGGTCACTGATCATGGGGCCCGACGCAGGGTACACGTTTTTACCGACAGTTGATTCACCGAAGAGGTGCTTATACCAAATTTGGGAGGATGGCAAGGTGACGACTAAGAAGAATGCAGAGTTTGCTAGGAAAAGAGCAGTTCGGCTTTTCACGGACTAAAATGGCACTGGCTTATGAGAGGTTGTTTCTCTATGTTGCTTCAAAAAATGAAAATAAGGGTGCAAATGATTATTGCAAATATCAAAGTATGAGGTGAACTTATTAACTGACTGATTATATGATGTGAAGAGCTGATAATTTTGTTCCTGGAAATGTTGAAAGTGTTGTGGGGCCCACAATGCAGAAAAGCTAACCTGAACCAGAGCACCAAAGTGCAAACAACGATAAAAAAATATTCAATTTGATACAATATGAAGAGAGTTTTCAAATTCTTTTTTTTTGTTTGAACGAAAATGAAGGGATAGTTTTATAGGTGGCAAAGATGAATGTGATTGAATTGAGTTTATAGAGGGGTTGAAGATGAAGAGATAATTTGTAGTGTTTAGAAAGATAATTTGTAGTGCTTGAAAGAAAATTCAACTATATCTTCTCATCTAATCTTGTTAGATTTTGATAAACAATCATGGAGCCTGACAAAATTAGAAAATAAATTTGCTGCATGTTATTCAAATGGAATATCAGGTTCCTATTCAAATGGAATAACAGATTCCAACCATTTAAAGTTTTCCATGTACGGATCTAAAAAACTTTTTCATGCACAAATTTTAACAAAGTTGAATGGTCGGGATCAGAATAACAGATGGAATAACCGCAGATTTATTTCCACAAAATTATGATAAAGTAATTGCAGCATCATGTCATGTGCAACAACTTACCTGTCATAACTGGGCATTCATTTTCATCACTTCATTACAAGTGTTCATCAATTTAATCCAATTTTTCTTAGCCCAGTCCTGAATTAATTGGCCCAATTAGATGAATGGATCCAATTTAACTACTACTGTAACTCCAGTGCCTTGCCACTCTGTGAATGTTGTTAAGTTCATCCTGTTCTGGTATTGTTATTACTATTGTAGGCATTTTATTTGCTTCAATCTGACAGTAAAAAAATTTGGGAGGTTACTGTTTGCTCCTCTGAGCTGTAAAAAACATCCTTATTATTTTTCGAATATGAGATGGAGATCAAAATTTTCAAAATTACCTTAGGTGACAAGTACTGGATACAAACAAAAAATTTCAAATCACCTCAGTAATTTCACAAACGATTTTATGAGATAATTTTCTATATATCCTTCGGAACTTTTGCAATTACTTATTTACCTCTAGAAACTTAAATTTACCTTACCTCTCAATTCTTTACAATTGTTTCTCCTTTACCCTTCATGTAATTAATCTCAAGTTAACTTAATTAAATTATTAAAAAATTATAGTTTATTTCTAATTAAGAATTACAAAGTCAAAATACTCTTGACTCTCAACTGAATATTATGATCATCAGTTCCTTCTCGACTAAAATCAAACATGCACCAATTAATACTTTCTTATTTGAATACATATATATCTAAATTTTAAAATTAAGTATATTTTATGACCTGATATATTTATTAATCTTTATCGTTCATATTTTAAGAAAAAATGTATAATCTTTTTGTTTAAATAAATATGTCGCCTTGTTTCTTCTATTCTTTTATTCTTGGGCCCAGCCTACTCAAAGAAATTTGGTTTGCTCTTTTTTTCTAGCTCAAAACCAAGAGCAGTGCTCTCCATTCCAAAGCTGATGGGAACTGTGCAGTTCCGTCCTTTTTCTTTCTCCTTTACTATTTTTTCTTCGCCACCTCCATTTTTCTGGGTTTTTCTGTCTTGCTCTTTCTTTCTCCCATTTATTTATGGGTCAACACTTCTCCGATACGACATATAACAAGGAACCTACGGTACGATAAGTCTTTTAAATATTTATTTTATTATATCATATATATGCATAAAAAACATATAATTTTTAAGTCTAACAAAATTTATGATTTGTTCTTCTAAATGTTAAGAATATATAAGTTAAAAAAAAATATATACACATATATTAATATTTTATTTTGTTAACACCGCTAAAGCTACCCTATATTAATCATGTTTAAATATTTTATTTTTTATATTAATCATGGTAATTTCTCTAGTGACAAATTCGAATTTATCTCGGAAATAAAGTGTCAATGTAGCCAATCTAGTCCAAGACACATAATTTCTGCCATTGAGCAATGTATTGGTTATTTTTGAGGAATGTATGGTAGCCTCGTATGAGTGTTGCCCCCCTCTGTTGCCATGCTTGATTCGTGCATATTTTCTTGTTTTTGGGTTGTTTGTGTCGCTTGAGTCTTGTATCATATTATTGGTATTATTGGAAATTATCGGTTTATTGGTATTTTGGCTCTCATACCATGTTTTTTTTTATAAGATCTAAGGAGACAAACTCTTTCATTCAATCTTATTGTCTTTCTTTACAAATCTTGTTCCTATTTATTCTAAGAGACTTAGTAGCCGTTACGGTACCGTCGGTACTATTCCTAATTCATAATTCCTATTTTATACAGTAGTTGTGTACAACTGTATATATCTACTTTCTACTTTATTGCTTTACATATAGTACTAGAACAATTAATGCTATGTCGTTTGATGTTGGCCGCTTGATCGATGATGTACAACTAAGATAAATTATTCTCAACAAATACTTATCGTACATTCAATTTGTATTAAGCTTTAAACTCCGCTATATTGAATAAAAAAAAAAGCTCCGATATAAAACTTCATATGCGTTTATATATGGCATGATAATAGTTTAATAGGACAATGAATCAATGAGGAACAGAATAACATATTTGAATAATTATTATAAACACGTCCGAGAAATCACATGATAGACAGTACTGTACAACACATCTGAACTAACAAGCTTTTAAAAATCATAAATTACAATACATCTAAACGATTCTAATCAAACCAAACTAGATTGTCAAGTGCTTCATTAAATTAGTGCCAACCCAAAGATAAAACCGTACAGAAAAATATGCGATAACAAATGGAAGAAGATGAGGTCAGAGAACTTGAGCCTGATTCAAGCTCCTGGATTATTGCGCATCGAAGTCCAAGGACCAAGGCGGGGCTTATACAATCCTCTCCACCCGATCCGCTTCACTATCGGTGGTGCAAGTGACAGAAATCCCCTGTAACCCGGATTGCTAAACGGAAGTAAACCAAATGAAGCAACACAAACCAGTATGCTTATTCCCAAATTTACTTGATATAGCAATGTATATATTGCTAAAGCAAAAGCACAGATAGTGGCTCTGGCAGCAATTTCCACCATCACCATTGAATATGTAAGGCATACCAAACGAAGCTGAATATCTACACCTGACGTCCCTGCATAAATAATCCATGCTGTGGCAAAAATAGATGACAAAAACGCCAATGAATCTGCAACAATAAAAGCCTTGAAGGCATATCTCCGGGAAAGAATAGGTGTGCCTCTGTTCATGTGGTCATCAGCAATATATCCACCTGGCATGGTGAACATAGCGGCAAAAGTCACCGTTGCAATTAGTACTGAGATAATTCCCAAGTTACGGGTAACACTGTCGACTTTCTCTGTCACTCTCTCTTTGTCTATCGTGGGGAGCTGTAAATCATGATGGATATGATCAGCCCGACGAGGACTAGGAAGTGCACCAGTCCACATCATGCAACGTAGTATATTGTCCGTTGTGCGCTGAATAAAGAGAAATTATAGGCCACTATCAAATAAAATTTCTGCAGGTAGAATCCTCATTCATTAAAAAATAAAATTTCCTTATTTTTAGACAATTCAGGATCACTGAAAAACAGTAGTTTTTAAAATACTTAACAAATAGTAAAAAAAATACAAAGAAATGTAAAATTTGATCTCCAAACACATATTAATATAGATATCATGTTGAACGTTTTGAATTGACTGTTTGGACTTTGAAATTACAAAATAAAAAAATATTAGAAGGGGAGATAAAGGTCAGTGTTAATAAAAAAAAAAAAAAAATGAGGCAATCTGATAATGTCAGAGGAGAATGGGAGCAGCGGGTCAACGGTGCTTCTTTCGTCACAAGGTTTAAATCCAATTGAAAGTTCATGACAAATTTGGTTTTCATTTGGAATAGTTGAAAGACTATACCTGATAAAAAAAAATTCCTGCTTGTGGAAAGAGATATTTGAATTATTGGTCATAAGTGTATCAATTTGTCATTCTAAGGTTTTGATATTAAGCTGTTGAGTGTCTATGCTATGTATTTGTAACATTCTAGAACAGCTGAAATGCTAGTGTTTTAACTTTCAAATTTAGCATGTTATTCAATGAGAAAAGAAAAATATTTCCTTAGAAAAAGGACGAGAAATCATGAGACAGAGAAGCTCAATAGACAAGAGTGAACTTGGAGAAGGGAAATCACAAGAAAACTATCATTAGGAATTCAGGATAACAAGGAAAATGAATGTTGCCAAAAAGAGGAATAAAAATGAGTTTATGGTCCTTAACGATAAGAAAACTATCATTAGCAATTATTCTTGTAAGTTCTTATAATTAACCTTCACCTCATGAAACTACCTATTTGCCCGGAAGAAAATTGTTGAGACTAAAAGTAACTTGTAATTTTTTTTTTCGAATATGAGATGGAGATAAAAAATTTCAAAATCACCTTGGGTGACACGAACTGGATACAAATAAAAAATTTCAAATCACCTCATAATTTCACAAATGATTTTATGGGATAATTTTCTATATATCCTTCGTAACTTTTGCAGTTACTTATTTACTCCTAGAAACTTAAATTTACCTTAATTACCTCTCAAACTTTTACAACTTTTTCTTACTTACCCTTCAAGTAATTAATCTCATGTTAACTCTAATTAAATTATTAAAATATCACAGTTTATTAATTAAGAATTACAAAGTCAAAATACTCTTTGACTCTCAATTGAATATTATGATCATCAGTTTCTTCTCGACTAAAAATGAAACATTCACCCATCAATACTTTCTTATATGAATACATATCTGTCTAAATTTTAAAATCAAATATATTTTATGACCTGATATATTTATTAATCATTATCTTTCATATTTTAAGCAAAAATGTATAATCTTTTTATTTAAATAAATATGTCACCCTGTTTCTTCTATTCTTTATTCTTGGGCCCAGCCTACTCAAGAAATTTGGTTTGCTCTTTTTTTCCAGCTCAAAACCAAGAGCAGTGCTCTCCATTCCAAAGCTGATTGGAACTGTGCAGTTCCATGCTTTTTCTTTCTCCTTTTTACTATTTTTTCTTCGCCATTTCCTTGGCTAATGGCCACCTCCATTTTTCTGGGTTTTTTTTGTCTTGTTGTTTCTTTCTCCCATTTTTTTTATGGGTCAACACCTCTCCGATACGACATGAACAAGGAATCTACGGTATGATAAGTCTGTTAAATATTTATTTTATTATCTTATATATATGCATAAAAAACATATAACTTTTAAGTCTAACAAATTTCATGATTTGTTCTTCTAAATGTTAAGAATATATAAGTTAAAAATATATATATACACATATATTAATATTTTATTTTGTAAACACCGCTAAAGCTACCCTATATTAATCATGTTCAAATATTTTATGTTTTATATTAATCATGGTAATTTCTCCAGTGACGAATTTGAATTTATCTCGGACATGAAGTGTCAATGTAGCCGATTTAGTCCAAGACACATAATTTTTGCCATTGAGCAATGTATTGGTTATTTTTTAGGAATGTATGGTAGCCTTGTGTGAGTGTTGCCCATCTGTTGCCATGCTTGATTCGTGTAGATTTTATTGTTTTTGGGTTGTTTGTGTTGCTTGAGGCTTTGTATCAGATTACTGGTATTATTGGAAATTATCGGTTTATTGTATTTTGGCTCTGATCTCATGTTATTTTTATAAGATCTAAGGAGAAAAACTCTTTCATTCAATCTTATTGTCTTTCTTTACAAATCTTGTTCCTATTCATACTAAGAGGCTTACTAGTCGTTACGGTACCGTCAGTACTATTTTCTAATTCCTAATTCCTATTTTACACAGTAGTTGTGTACAGCTGTATATATCTACTTTCTGCTTTATTGCTTTACATATAGTACAAGAACAATTAATGCTATGTTTGATCTTGGCCGCTTAAACGATGATGTACGACTCAGATCAATTATTCTCAACAAATACTTATCGTACATTCAATTTGTATTAAACTTTAAACTCTGCTATATTGAATAAAAAAAAAAGCTCCGATATAAAACTTGATGTGCGTTTATATATATATGGCATGATAAAAGTTTAATAGGACAATGAATCAATGAGGAACAAAATAACATATTTGAATAATTAGTCTAGAACACATCCGAGAAATCACATGATAGACAGTACAGTACAACACATCTGAACTAATTAACAAGGTTTTAAAAATCATAAATTACAATACATCTAAACGATTCTAACCAAACCAAACTAGATTGTCAAGTTCTTCATTAAATTAGTGCCAACCCAAAGATAAGACCGTACAGAAAAATATGCGATAACATTTCACAGAAGATGAGGCCAGAAAAATTGTTCCTGATCCAACCTCCTAGAGTATTGCGCATCGAAGTCCAAGGACCAAGGTGGTACTCAATCAATCCTCTCCACCCGATCCGCATCACTATCGGAAATGCAAGTGACAGCGTATTTACCCAGTAAACCGGATTGCTAAACGGAAGTAAACCGAATGAAGCAACACAAACCAGTATGCTTATTGGCAAATTTACTTGATGTAGAACTGTATATACTGCTAAAGCAAAAGCACAGATAGTGGCTCTGCCAGCATATTCCACAAAAATTGTTGAAAATCGAAGTAATACTTTACGAAGCAGAATATCTACATTACCTGACCCGGCATAAATAAGGCATGTTGTGCCAGACATAGATAATAAAAACGCCAACAAATCTGCAACAATAAAAGCCTTGAAGACATATTTCCGGGAAAGAATAGGTGTGCCTCTGTTCATGTGGTCATCAGCAATATATCCACCTGGCATGGTGAAAATAGCGGAAAAAGTCACCGTTGCAATTAGTACTGAGATAATTGCCACGTTACGGGTAACACTGTCGACTTTCTCTATCTCTCTCTTTTCGTCTATCGTGGGGATCTGTAAATCATCAACGATATGATCAGCCCGACGAGGACTAGGAAGTGCACCAGTCCACATCATGCAACGAAGTATACAGAACCTTGTGCCCTGAATAAAGAGAAATTATAGGACAAAACAAATAAAATTTCTGCGGGTAGAATACTCATTCATTAAATAATAAAATTTCCTTCTATTCTCTTAGTTAGGTTCCGAATAAAGAGAATTTTTGCAATTGGCTGTTTTTAAAGTCCAAATAGTCGATCCAAACTGTTCAACATGATATCTATATTAAAATGTGCTTGGAGATCAAATTTTACATTTTATTTTTTATTTTTTATTATTTATTAAGTATTTTACAAAACTGCTGTTTTTAGACAATTCTAGACCACTGAAAAACAGTAGTTTTGTAAAATACTTAATAAATAGTAAACAAATTCAAAAAAATGTAAATTTTGATCTCCAAACACATATTAATATAGATATCATGTTGAATGGTTTGGATCGACTGTTTGGACTTTGAAAATTACAAAATCAAATTGTTATAAGATATTGTAACTTTCAAATGTTGTGAGTGGATCCCTCCTCATATATATATATAGAGGAGAGAGATTAGAAGGGGAGATAAAGGTCAGTGTTAATCAAAATAAAAAAATGAGGCAATCTGCTAATGTCAGAGGAGAATGGGAGCAGCGGGTCAACGGTGCTTCTTTGGTCACAAGGTTTAAATCCAATTTAAAGTTCATGAAAAATTCCAATTTGGTTTTCATTTGGAATAGTTGAAAGACTATACCTGATAAAAAAAAAATTCCTGCTTGTGGAAAGAGATATTTGAATTATTGGTCATAAGTGTATCAATTTGTCATTCTAAGGTTTTGATATTAAGCCATGTATTTGTAACATGCTAGAACAGCTGAAATGCTAGTGTTTTAACTTTTAAATTATCTTTTTCCGGCTGCCTTCTCAAACACAAAATTTAGCATCTTCTTCCATGAGAAAAGAAAAACATTTCCTTAGAAAAAGTACGAGAAATCATGAGACAGAGAAGCTCAATAGACAAGAGTTAACTTGGAGAAGGGAAATCACAAGAAAACTATCATTAGGATAAGAAGGAAAATGAATGTTGCAAAAAAGAGGAATAAAAATGAGTTAATGCTCCTTACCGATAAGAATCCAAATCCTTGATCCAGCTGCTTTAAAGCAAGATCAACTGGTGTTAGGCCATTTGTGTTCATGATGCTCGAGAACGCGATCTTCATTGATATCAGACACCACACAACCAGGTATTGTCCTCTTTCACTAGCTAAATGAAGTGGTGTATTTCCTTGACAATCCCTGGCATTGAGCATTCTCAAAAAGGTGTGATTACCACGCATACGAAAAATTATGTGTCCTTTTCCGCTTTCAATGGCAAGGTGAAGAACATTTCTTCCTTTGGTATCAAGTAATTCATCCGAGTCGGGAAATTGCTTTATCAGCTCCTTAATTATTAATGCATTGCCACACTTTGCGGCTGTGTGTATGGGAAAAAACCCGTTCTTGTCTGCCATGTAAGCTGCTTTTTTTATTTCATCATCTCCCAATAAGAGCTGTACAGTCTCAAGATTTCCAACTGATGCTGCATAGTGAAGGGGAGTGCTTTCCATGTCGTCTACCTTGGTTGCAAGTGATTCGTTCCATTCCAAAAGTGTGCGCGTAATTTCTGTTGTTAAGGATTTTACATAACAATCAAGGAAAGGTGTTAGAATCTATAAATGAATCCAGAATAAATCGCATGGTTTGGAAACTCGGCCTAGTCAACTCGGTATCGACCGTGTTCGGTCCGAGTTTCACCCGAGTCTCGCGCTCATGAGATTTTTTGAGCAAAACTCAGTTGAACAGTGTTTGATTAGGTCAAGTCATCCGATTTTCAGGCCGAGTCTGGCCGAGTCAACAATTTTTCAATTATATTTAAATGCTTACTCAATAAAATGTGAATAATGTCCAATAGATAATGAGCATGAAACCAAAAACCACCAGCGAATTAATATACGTTCCAAATTCTGGTGGTTGATAAGTGCATTGCTAAAAAACGACTGAAAGGAAAGAAAATGATGGAGCTATTCGCCAATAGATAATTCATTGTATCTACTTATAATCATGAATTGACTGCATTGACAAACAAAAAAAAATGCACAAACAATGAAATATTATATAATTGATAACAAAGTTAATATAAATACACGTAACTATGTTTAAATATTTCCTTTTTTTTTTTACTATTATTTTCTGTAACTCTGTAGGACCCTTTTCATTAATAGACAACACCTACAGCAAGACTCTTTTATTTGATTTGTGGGAATAAAAAGTGTGTTCTATTTGTAATGCTTGTATTACATTATATAATTAGTGGATTATTTGAGTGTAATATTTTGTCTAACATAGTTTTTCTACAAATTGCTTTTTTACCAAATTTTTTCTACTTTTTGGCTACAAAACAAGCTTCTGCCAAAAAAATCCGAGTTTCCGAGTCAACTCGGCCGATTCCGACCGATTCATCTGATTCCACGGTCAAGAACCCGATTCCGATTCCAATTCCGAGTTTCAGAACCATGTAAATCGGATCTAGTTCGAATCAAATATTACATGATTAAGGCTTGGATAAATGATCGACTAATTTGGGTCAGATCTGTTAGTTTGGGTTGGAATCGGCGGGACAAGAGCTGATTTTTACCAGAGAATTCATCTGAGAAATTTTTCAGGATTAATCAATCCAGTCAGTTGCTTAATCCTCAATACTTTCCACTGTTTCCAGCATTGGCGTAATGGGACACAACTGCACCGATTTTTGTGCAAGAAGAGTAATAAAAGAGGCGAAATTCTTTAGTTTAAAAAAATGTTCAGTTTTTGATAATTTCTAGAAGAATGGTCGACACAGTGTGGGGTATAAATTTGTTTTTTTCTCGAAGGCTAGTAGGCAGAGATGGGTATCAATTTAGCAGTCTATGTCTCCTATTACTTCTGATTTACATTGTAAAATTTCCGTTTTATGATCAAAACTGTCTGATTTATAAAAAAACGAAAAAAAAACATGTCAGATTAAGTTGTGGTGTCATCTACATGGGTTATTGATGACGTCAGTACAGAAATCTGATGCATTTGCTCCAGATCAAACGATCCTGAAAGTGTCCTCTGATTTGAACCAGGAAGAGAAGAGTGAAAAACAACGGCATACATCTAGGAAGGAAACAGGATGAATTCTTTGTAGAAACATATATATTCGGTTAATACTAATATTTTTAGTGCATTTAAAATATTAAGCAATTAAAAACTTTTAAGGTTTTGGTCTATATAACATAATAAAATTATGACAGAAAACAATACATACTGGTATATTCTAGCACAGCAACGTGTAGTGCAGTTTGTCCTTTTGGTCCCGCACAGGACACCCTGGATGGCTCTTCTTTTGTGAAGATTTCGACTATGTTAACCGTGTTCATCATAGTTGCCAGGTACAGAGGAGATACACCCTCCGCGTCAACAATACCAGTTATGCTAGGTTCAGAAAGTATAAGCTTCTCCACTATATTCCCGCGACCAACTCGCACCGCCTCATGCAGTGCGGTCTCACCGTGTATATTTCTTGCTGTTAGAAGGGTCTGCTTTACGGCCTGATTCTCTTCTTCAGCAAAAGATATCAAGCGGGAAACCATTCTATAGTTCCCGGCCTTTGCAGCAGAGTGGAGAGGTGTCTCTTTTAACCTATTGCATGCCGTCAGCAAGGATCTGTTTCTGAGGTAGACTTCTCTTGCGAAGTCTACATTATCTGCTGTGCGCTGCCATGTGAGGTCCCGGTTTGAACTAGCAGCAATATGTAATACTGTGGTATCTCCAATTGTTGCTCCATCCAATGGAAGCAAATCTAGCACAATCAAATTGCTTATTAAGATATATCTAATTTATTAAGTAAATGAATTTTGATTTTCGAGTAATACGAAGAAGTTTCTATGTTGCTCAAATCAAAAGACTCTTGAGCATTATTTTGACTCAAACACAGTTTAAAACTTAGAATTATATGCTAAATTTGCTAACAAGAAGCCAGGGATTGAGTCTATATAAACAGGTAGGGTCAATGATGCAAAAAGTGTGGGGCTGAGGCTAGAACTGTTAGTTTCTGGCTCCTGTACCAGTCTCAGGTATGATTGTAGTTAGTAGTTGGACAGTTCAGTCTATGAAACAAGAGTTTGAGTTGCTGCTCCCTTACACACTGTTTTGGGTTTTGTTCTGGGCTGAGGGTAGAACTGTTAGCTTTTGGTTGTAGTTAGTATTTGGACAGTTCAGTCTATGAAGCAAGAGTTGAGGTTCTGATCCCTTACACAGTTTATTGGTTTTATTCTGGGCGATAGGGGTTGAAATAGGATTTAATTGTCGTAAATACTAATTATATGGTAATACAATGGGCTATCATCCCATAACTAAAACAAACAAAGTTGTTAACAAGCAAAAGAAAGATAATGATCTCCATTGAACGACCAGAGAGAACAATAACATAAATACATCATCCTCTTTAGAAAAAAGATGTTTCAAGAGCTCAATTTACTTCATGGTCTATAATATTACGCAGTACTACATCACTAAGAAAATCACCACTATAGCTAACTTATCACTTATCAGTAATGACAACATTGGAGGTTAATTAAGGAAAAGGGACATCTTACCGACTTCCCCTTTGTAGAAAGTCGTAACTCTTTGTACGGTCCGTGTAGAATAGTACACGACCCGTGTATAAGTATACAGAAAAACGGAAATAGAGAAAGACACAAGATTTAACGAGGTTCGGCACCAATTCGGTGCCTACGTCCTCCACACCCAAACTCACACTTTTTCTATTATTTTTCTGATGATGATTACATAGAGGAGAAGAGAATATATAGAGAGATTAGAGAGAATAGAGAGATTTGTTTCCTAATACAATTATCTAAAATGGAAATGTAGTAAAATGAGAATGTAATAACTCTGATTGATTCTCCCAGCTGTTGCCTTCCTTCTTTGAAGATATGGTCCATATAGACAACGATATGGACCACCATTTATTTCAACACCCTTTGTATTGGAGACACTATAGTTGGGGATACTTGGCAAGCTTACCAATCATTGTTATCAAACCCGGACCGGACCGGCCGGTCCCGTCAGAATAAACTGGAACCAGATTGGTTTTCGGTTTGGTTCATTATTAAGATGGGATATGTATATCCACCGGAAAAATCAAATTAACCTGGCCCTTTTTTTTCTTCCAAAAATCCGGACCCATTGAATTAAAAACCCACGGTTAATCATTTAAAAGCATAGCTTTCCTATTGAGCAACGTAGTTATAGCAAATGTAAAGAAGCAATAAGGAAGTGCACAAAATCTGCTAATTTAGAACTTTTTCTTCCTATATACTCCATGGATTTGAAAGACAAAAGAAAAAACAGAAATAATCTGTCAATCAACATCTAATTTATATTTTATTCCTTCATTTATTTCAAAAAAAAAATCTGAGTTTCTAATCCGATTCCCTCGATTTCAATAAATTTTATGATCAACTTATTGATTGTGCTTCCAATTCCGATTTCCAGAACCATTCTATTGTTGTGACAAAATTATAAGATCCAATCGTGATGATTTGTTTGGAAGGATTAGATGAGTTGATGTAATTGCAACACCGAAAGAAATAAAGAAAACAATCATGAAAAAAAAAGACAATATAATTATCTTATCAAAATTGTGTTGTTGAATTTCACCTTGAGATTGTAGAAAATCATCCAACACCTCCACATTTCCTTTCACTACAGCATCGTACAGCTTGGGATCTATTCGGATTTGTGGCGGCTGCCTTTCTTCTGGGGCATTTCCCGAACCCGAACTAGAGCTTTGGGCCTCCACCACTGCATCGTACAGCATGGGATCAGTCTTTACCACCATGTCATCAACAGCTGATGAATTTCTGATGATTAGTGACAGAGTCTTATGACTGTTATTATTTGAATCAGTTATTGACACGGAGGAAGCCATTTCAGAGCTTGTTGTGGACAGAAGAGGTAAGTGATGTTCTAAAGAAATAGAAGAGATTCTATGACTTTAGGTTTTGTTATTTTTTCTGTTTTGTTTTTCTCTCTGATTTTTTTTTTGGGATCGACTAACAGTCCCCCCCATTCAGTCCCCTAAACGTCCCCCTAATGGTCAAAGTACAACTGTCAGACATCTATTCAACACACATTAATTCACATACAAAATGGAAAGTATTCATACCTAAGATATCAAATATTCATATACAATTCATCAAGTATTCATACCTAAGATATCAAGTATTAATTCACATAAAAACTGGGGACCATTACTTTTCGGGGGAAGTAACTGTCAGACTGCATTGGGGACCACAACCAAAAAGTCACGTGGATCACACCACTAGTGCTACATTCATTGATTAAATTAATTCACATAAAAAATGAAAAGTATTCATACCTAAGATATCAAGTATTCATACCTAAGATATCAAGTAGTTAAAAAAAACTGGACACAATACCTACTCATATTTTACACGTTTTTCAAGGTGATTTTTTTTTCTCCGTTCAATCTAACCAATTTTTGGGACGATCTATGAGAAATTTTGCAAATCTAAAACCACGAACATGTTCTACACAATTTTCTCTTTCAAATGAGATCCATGTTGATATATTCTTACACGTTTTTCAAGGTATCAAATATTCATATATGGAAATTATTCTCCCAAAATGGAAAGTATTCATACCTAAGATATCAAATATTCATATATAATTTATCAAGTATTCATACCTAAGATATCAAGTATTTAAAGAAAAAACTGGACTCATCAAATATTCATACATGAAAAGTATTCATACAAAATAGAAAGTATTCATACCTAAGATATCAAATATCCCTATATAATTCATCAAGTATTCATACCTAAGATATCAAGTATTTAAAGAAAAAACTGGACTCATCTTTTACACGTTTTACACGTTTTTCAAGGTGGTTTAATGATTGACAAAATTAGTTAGAATGGGGGGGACGTTTAGGGGACTGGAGTGCGGGGGACAACATCTTTACTCTTTTTTTTGTTTTTAACTAGCAAGGGTTGTTGTGTAGAGAGAACCAGAAAAAAATACTAACAATTTGTAGTGGAATGGTGGATGAAAGTTGAATTGAGAGATTGAGATTCCATGAGAAAAGGATGGGCTAATAAAGGAACTCAATTAACATAAAGACAGATTTTAGAGAAAAGGTACCGTTCCCCTACCTTCCATCCCCGGAAAATCCCCGACGCGCTTTCAACGGACTTCTAACGGATTTTAACGGTCCGACACTACTTGATAAACCTCCCTTCTCTATTAAGGCGATTTACTAGCGAGATCTCCACTCCAACTTTACTTATTTAAAACTTTCTTTATTTTCGATTTGATTTCTCATCTCTATTTTCTCCGTTCTCAAATTTAGCAATTGGTAAACTGCTCATTTCCAATCTCTCTCTTCTCTCATCCGTTCTCAGATCTGGCAATCTCTCTCCGTCGCGCTCTCCGATCAATCAAGTAGTCTTCAGTTTTTGCCTGATATTATCGTAACCTTCGTTTCCTTCGTTGAATTCGTTTCAGATGGAAACAATTAACTCCTTAATAGGCGGCGATGGCAGCAGCGTCAAAGGTGATGAGATGAGGCACTTTATTAATTACATTTTTCACTAGTATTCTAGAATCTCATATCAAAACGAAAAATGACACAGCATCCGTGGCTTCTTCACTAGTATTCTAGAATCTCTACTGTGTCATTTTTCGTTTTGATCCCTTTACTCTTTATTAATTACATCTGATTTTTAGTGAGATGAGGCATGAGATTGAAATACAAGCTCTCAAGGATGAGGCACAAGATGCATTGTCAAAGGTGAGGAGATGAGGCACAAGATGGAGATGGAAATACTAGCTCTCAAGGATCATTTTTTTCAATTAGGTAATCTGTATAATTGAGGGTGAATGGACATAACTCGTTGAACGGATTGTCTTTTTTTTTTTAGAAATTATGGCAGCTTCAACAATTAATTGACGAAAATTCAAGTTATTTTAGGTAAAATTGCAAGTAGGCATCCCATGAGTCTAAATTTGATGCATGTATGGTCGACATAACAACAACCAGAACGAATTCGTGATGATTCGACAAGAAGGAGAAGGAGCAGTGAGTTATTTTGTTTGATTTCATTGATTAATGAGAGGATTTTAACTTATAATTTTTAACTGGTCCAGAATCGGTTTAGTGTGACTAGCAATTATGCTTTTATGGTTGCGGTTATAGAATTAGAAATTGAGGTGGATGTATTATGTATACTCAAAGATCGGTTTAGTGTTGATACATGGATTGACTGTTTTGCCCTCTTGAATAATCAGACTTTGAGGAATTATTATAGACAATTGACTACATAATTTGAATATAATAATGGATCCGAACCTATAACTGATGCGGCATTTGCGCAGGTATTAGATTGAATTGTTAATTTGATGTATTTGAAAATGAAGATCAGATCTGTTGTGATCTGTCAGAATTTACAGTGTTGATTAGTTAGTTTTTACAGTAGTGTTATAGTATAGATTTGATCAGTTTCATGCTGAAATGACAATTTTAACGCATTTTTATTTGTTTCACTTAATCTGTTTAGGTTTTAAAGTGTCGATTTGTTATGTTCACAGTCTAGATCGGTTAGGGTTACATGATTCTTGAACTAGTTTTACATAATTCTTGCAATTATTTTACAGGATTCTTATAATTTTTTTACATAATTTTTGAACTAGTTTTACAGGATTTTGCAATTGTTTTACAGAATTCTTGAACTACTTTTATAAGATTCTTACAATTGTTTAACAAGATTTTTGCAAATATTTTACAGGATTCTTAAAATAGTTTTACATGATTCTTGCAATTGTTTTATAGGATTTTTGTAACTGTTTTACAGGATTCTTGAACTAGTTTTATAGGATTCTTGCAATTGTTAAATAGAATTTTTGTAACTATTTTACAGGATTCTTGAACTAGTTTTATAGGATTCTTGCAATTGTTAACAAGATTTTTGCAAAAAAAAAAAAAAAAATCATTGAGTGTTTTTTGCAGTGGATGTTCCTGCTATGAAAATCCATTATTACACTTCAGCTGGTGATGTTGGAGCATACATGGAATACCACTGGCATACCATAAGATTGCTAAGAGAATTTCTATCCTGGAGGACTTGTGAGTGTTTGTTTTAAAAAAATTCTATGCAACTTTTTACATGATTGTTTAACTAGTTTTACAGGATTCTGCCAATGATTTACAGGATTCTGCCAATGGTTTATTTTATAGGATGTATCAGTTATTTTACAGGTTTCATTCAATAGTTTTTCAGGTTTCATGCAATAGTTTTATAAGATATATCAGTTATTTTACAAGTTTCATCCAATAGTTTTATATAATGTATCAGTTATTTCACAAGATTCATACAATAGTTTTATAGGATATATCAGTTATGTAAGATATATATAACAATTTACAGTATATATGCAGTTTATAACATGATGCAATTTATATGATACATATAACAATTTTATAGGATATGTGCAACAGTTTACAGTATTCACTTTGGTTAATCATAGTTACAGGATCTGTTTAACAGTGCTATTGATTTAAATTTCAAGTAGTTATATAATAAGTTTACAGAATATATGCAGTATTTATCTAGTAAGTTTACAATATTGATGCAGTTTATTACATGATGTATTAGTCAGGTGTAAAGGTTATGTATTAGACAGTTTTTACTATGATTCACTTTGGTTACAATATTCACTTTAGTTTATAGGATATATGCCGTTATTTGTTGAAATGCTTTAACAGTTTTATAGGATATATGAGTTATTTCACAAGATTCATGCAATAGTTTTATAGGATATATCAGTTATATAGGATATATATAACAATTTACAGTATGGATACAGTTTATAACATGATGCAATTTATATGATACATATAACAATTTTACATGATATGTTCAACAGTTTACAGTATTCACTTTGGTTAATCATAGTTACAGGATTTGTTTAACAGGGTTATTGATTTAAATTTCAAGTAGTTATGTAATAAATTTACAGGATATATGCAGTATTTATCTAGTAAGTTTACAGTATTGATGCAGTTTATTACATGATGTATTAGTCAGGTGTAAATGTTATGTATTAGACAGTTTTTACTATGATCACTTTGGTTACAGTATTCACTTTAGTTTACATGATATATGCAGTGTTTAACAGTTATACTGATTTAAAATTTTATAGGTTGCAACTGCTAATTTTACAGTATTGAAGTCTTGTAGTTCACATATGTTGCTTTTAGGGTAAATTTCGGTAGAGGTCACTAAACTTTGTCCTTTGTCACGAATTGGTCACTCAACTTTGATTTGTCCCTCCATAGCCACTGAATTTTTAATTTGTCCCAATCAAGTCACCCTATAATTTTTCCATCCAAAATATTAACGGAATATAACTTTTCCGTTAGTATTTTGAACGGAATGAGCATATTCCATTAAAATTTTGGATGGAATGAGCATATTCCGTTATATTTTGGACGGAATAAGAATATTTTGGATGGAAAAGTTATAGGGTGACTTGATTGGGACAAATTAAAAGTTCAATGGCCATGGAGGGACAAATCAAAGTTGAGTGACCAATTTGTAACAAAGAACAAAGTTTAGTGACCTCCAGCGAAATTTACCCTTGCTTTTATAGTTTGCATCTACTAATGGTTCATAACTCTAATTTATAACCTTGTTTTTTTTTTTGCTAGATGATATTTCGAAAGAACATGTGGTTCTAGCGATGAAGCTTCTCACTCATCCGAATAACATGCACCAGAGGGTTATGAAGTGACAGACACCATTTTTGATGGTTGTGAACAATTAAGCTTGTTTATTGAAGTTTTGTTTGTGCTTGTAAACAGTTATGGGTGGTAACAATTATTGTGGTTTTGAACAGTTATGGGTGGTAACAATTATGGGTGGTAACAGTTATGGGTGGTGACACCTTACAGTTGTTGGTTGTGGTTTTGAACAGTTGTTGGTTATAGTTTATGGTTTTAAACAGTTAATTTTGTGATTAGTGAAATTTTATAGTTTGTATATGTTTTTTGGATATCATTTTACAGTATTGAAATTTTGCTGTTAACATATGTTAGTTTTATAAGTTACATCTGCTAATTTTACATTATTGATGTCTTTGTAGTTCCCATATGTTAGTTTTATAGTTTGCATCTGCTAATTTTACAGTATGTAAGTCTTATTTTACATGATATAGATTGATATACAAATATTAATAATTGAAGAAAAAAAAATTACCTAAAAAAAAATACGAAAAAAAAATTAATTTTGATGCAAAAAAAATAATTTTGCACAATTTTAGGTGTTATTTGTAAATAAATACAAGTTTGAGAAGTGATTTGTTTTTGAAACCTTCTAGAAGCCGTCAGTTTTTCAAGTACAGCCGGAAGTACAGTATTTTTGCAAGTTGTTAACTGTTTGCAACTAACTTGGGACCACTTCCAACTAACTTGGATTGTTAGATTTTTAAACTACTTATTATATGTGATTTGTTGTTGAAGTTATAGTATTGGTTATAGAGTTTTACAGTATTCGCGCAAGTCCAATGACAGTTTTTTTGGGGAAAAACTGGGGAAAGAAGTTTGGGGACAATTAGTCGCTTCCCAGATTTTATGCGCAAGAGGTTAAGAACTTAAGATACTAGAAAAAGACAGACAAAAATAGTCAGTGACCTGTTACATGTAAATTACTGTTTTGGTCAAAAATCATTTTAAACATATGGAATCTAAGAGTAACGTTATATAGTATATGTTGGATTTATTGCCAACCTCGTAGGATTTAATGCCAACATTGAGCATATATGTAATCTAATTATGGATTGTTTACTGTCATATATGATTGTCAATTAAAATGATCAAATAAGATAGTTTACAAATGATGATTTTTTTTATCAATAAAATATTAATAGTAAACTATGTAAAAATGATTAATCATTTACAGTCCTGTCATGATAAAATTGTATCTCCAACAATTCATGACCCAATTACATAGCCACCAGTAATATATATAATTTTCAAGCATTCGTTCTAACTAATAAGCCTCATTTTAGAAATTAATGATTTATACAAATAATTTGATTAGTTTTGCTTTTTGAAATTACAATTACCTAAAAAGGTTTGGTTTTCTGCTATTAATTCAGTGAGTACAGGAACCATTCTAGAAATTAGCTACCACTTGTGCATTAGAATAAACTACCAAATGTCTCATACACCTACCAAAGAAAATTCGAATTATTTTACACACAGCGCAGGCATCTAGGCCGAATCGAGGAGCATCTAGATTCTCAAATTTAAATGCTTAACCGTGAGTATTTTTGCCCTTAATGAACCTATGCTTATGTGCTATTGGGTACCAAAATAAAATAGAGAAATATATATATATATATATATATATATATATATATATATATATATATATAGATGGGCTATAGTGAGTTGCGAAGTAAGGAACTTGTTTTACTTTACGCTCATATTTCCGTTTTCAAAGACCAAACAGTCGATCCGAACCGCTCAACAAGATATTCATATTGAAATGTGCGTGGAGACCAATTTTACATTTTTTTGAATTTTTTTACTATTTTTTAAGATAGGTAGAAAACCATTATTTTTGAATGGTTATGAACCATAAAAAACAGTGATTTTGAAATATTTTAAAAAAATAGTAAACAAATTCCAAAAAATATAAAATTTGGTCTCCAAGCACATTTCAATATGAATATCTTGTTGAACAGTTCGGATCGACTAATTTGGTCTTTAAAAACTGAGATATGAGCGCGAAGTAAAAAAAGATTCTTACTTCGCAACTCACCATAGCCCATCTCACATATAGAGAGGTTGGCTACTCTACTTACATATGAATATGAGGGCATATGATATGCTTATAAGTCATTTTTACGTTTTCAAAGTCCAAATAGTCGATTTGAAGCGCTCAATATTTTCTCCATATTAGAATGTGCTTGGAGACTAAATTTTATTTTTTTTTTTTAATTTTTTACTATTTTTTTAGAATTTTTCAAAACAGTGTTTATCATATTTTTTATTTTTTTATGTACTCTGTACAATTTTTCCACTTACTACCCTCAAATATTGTCCCCGATTTTTTTGAGTAGCTGTAGTTGTGTTTTGGTGTCCGTGTATATATTTTGAGCGGTTGGGTGTAAAGTCTCTTCTTAAGGCTCTCCAAGCCACGTCCTACAGATGCTATACTTGGTACAAGTAAGAATTCACATCCTTTCCGGTACCGTAATAGGGAATCTTTTACAATTACTTGATCTGGACTGTTCTTTTTAACTAGGCACGAATCTCAAAGCCCAATAATACTGCCCCCTGCGCTAGCCCGAATCTCAAAGTGGCTGAGAGTTAATCTCAAACCGTAAAGTGAAGGGAATCTTTTACAGTAATGGAGAGGATACTTGTCCATGAGGTAAGGGGAAGGGCGTCAGTGACGTAGATGAGCTAGGTCTTTGAAGAAGTAGAAAGAGGTAGGGGGTGTTCATTGTGTCCGTTTTAATTAGTTTTAAACCGAATCGAGAGAGTTCGGATTAAACGGTTCAGTTTTTTCGGTTAAATGGATCGATTATGTTCAATTTTGAAATCAGTTTAATTGTTTGGTTTCGTTCAATTTAGAATTTTAAAACTAGTTAGATCCAACCGACCGAAAAGAGAAGTATAATTTTTTTGAGCCTACAAAAATTAATTATGAATGTTTTTTTTCTCCTTGAGTATGAAAATTACTAAACCCTAATTCAATTTTGTATATTGAAATAAATAATTGAAGAAACTGAAATTTAGTTCAGTTGTTTGGTTTGGTTTTAATTCAGTTGATAAGTTTATTTTGATCGGTTCAGTTGTATTTTTGAAAAACGAATAAAATTTTGATTTATCTGTTTTATTTCAGTTTTAATCCATCCGAACTGATAAACTGATGAACTGATAAGAATAAAGTTCGGCAAAACAAGCTTTTGTTTCAAAAAAAAATCTGAGTTTCCGATCCGATTCACCTGATTTCAATTCTATGATCAACTTATTGATTTTGTTTTCAATTCCTATTTCCATAACCATTTTATTGTTGTGACAAAATTATAAGATCCTATCGTGATGATTTGTTTGGAAGGATTATAAGATGTGTTGGTTATGCATACATCAAAAGAAAAAGAATTAAAACAATCTTGAAAAAAAGGACAATTTATCTTATTAAAATTGTGTTGAATTTCACCTTGAGATTGTAAAAAATCATCGAGCACCTCGACATTTCCTTTCACTACAGCATCGTACAGCATGGGATCTATTGGGATTCGTGGCAGTCGGCTCCCTTCTGGGGTATCTCCTGGACTAGAGCTTTGGGCCTCCACCACTGCACCTTCTATACCCTCTAATTGAGGTACACGTACAGTTGGTACTTGAGACCCAACTGCAGTTAATTCATTGCAGTCAGCAGCACAATCAGAAGCCATTGAGGCAATTTATATGTTGTGCAACATCTCCTGGAGCATTTTGCATGGTTTATATATATAGTAATTGATGACATGAGGGCATTTTGGGGATAAAGGCACAGGTGGACTGGGAGATACGAGGCCCACCTATGGGACAATAGCTGCTGAATGTGATTTGGCATGTTGTCAGGTTACAGATTTTTTTTTTTTTTATAAGAGTGGGGGTGTCCCACCGATTTCATTAGAAATCCCTGAGTTTATTCACAGATGCTGGTACCCAAACAGTACCAATCATCCATGAATAGTATTACAACTACAGTGTTTAGAAAGCAAATCAACCAACATACAGAGCAACATCAAGCAGAAATACCCTACTACATTAAGGGACTACTTCAAAGGCTAAACTCACAAAATAGCACAAAATACAAGTCAGAAACTTTAGAAATAGCAGTTCAATCTACTCTAAACTGATCTTGCCCATGTGTAAGGGGATGAGGTGTGTCTTCCTCCCCTTCCTCTTCCTTTTCCACTGAACCACTTAGAATTTGCATCTAAAAATCATTAACATCAGGTGGTAATACTAAAGAAAGTTTTAAGTATGAATTATCTATGTTTGACTTGCTCCAAAAGCTAGCTAAAGAAATAATTTTAGAAGCAACAACTTTTACAGATTTGCCCTCCTTATTTTTAAAACATAAATCATTTCTTTCAAGCCATACAGACCACAAAACAACACCTCTAATTAATTCAGTAAGCAATATGTCTTTTAAATGAATGGAGGCATCTATATACCATAATTCATCTATATTAACACAATTAAAACTAAAATTGTTATACTTAGCAATCCAGTTCCAAATTTGTGAAATAAAAGGACAAAAAACAAATAATTGATATGTAGACTCATGATCACCAAAAAATGGACATGCCACATCACCTAACTGTCTTTTAAAATATAAGTTTAAATTTCCATAACAAAATGCTTGATAAACAGTAATTGATGGATTGTTTGCAATACGAAATAAATGAGGGCATGTACTATATAAAGCATTTTCATCTACCCATCTATCTATCAAAAAAAGTGTGTTCATTTCATTACCAACTGTTTTATTGATACCTAGATTAATCAAATTCCTATCTTTAATAATTGCTTTCAAAAAGAAGAAAATTTATTACGGATGCAAATTATGATACTTTGCATGAAGTATTGATTTTCATCTACTTGTCAGGTCACAGATTACGAGAAAGAAATAAAGGAGATGAAGCACATGTCAAGGCGCGCAGGAGTTTGTTGCTTCTCTCAGAAGGTTACATAACATATACCCTCTCTATGTTTTACAAATCACATGACAAGTCTCATGTTTTGTTATCAAACCACATATCTAATGAGACTTGGTAGGGTCAAGTAACACTTGGTAGCCTTTCCAGTGTCAATCCGGGTTGTCAGGTCTAATCCATATTGGTTCCATGTATAACCAACCCTACTGTAAATCATACATTTGACATCCTCAAAGGTTTGATAAGATGTAACCGGGAAAGAATATTTCGGACCTTTACTATACACAGAGGCGGAGCCAGACTTTCGAACTATGGGGGTCACCCGTATAAAATTTTTTTGTGGAAAATGAGGGTCAATTTTATAATTTATTGACATTTTACTCTAAATTACGAAGAAAATCATACATAAATATAAAAAAAAATAAAAAAAATGGGGGTCAATTAATTGACCCCCATATACTCTCTCTTTACCTCCGCCTCTGACTGTACATAGCCCCTTCGAAACCATACTTGAATTTCCCCTCAACAAACAGTGTAATACCGAGCACTTTTGGTCAACAAATGACATTTTTAAACAGGTTAGACCTTTATAAGTAATCTACTAATTATAAAACTAAATTAGTAATTTTAAAAAAATATCTTTTTTCTTCCTCTTTTATCTTCCTCTTTCGAAATATGATTTGGTTGTGTGAGTTGTGACTGATAGCAGAGAAAAAACAACACCTTTATAGCAGAAAACACAATTGTATACTACCGTTGGAAAAAGCCAGCAGTGGAGATAGATTTACAAAAAATTATATGTGAAGACAATTTTGTAATTTCTTTTTTTTATGAGGATATGAATAAAAATTTCGGGAGAGAAGGTGACGTAGGCGTGTACTAAAAAGAAGAATATAAAAGAGGCTAACAGAGGAGAGGAAAGAAAAGTTTTGCAAAGGGACCACCTAATAATGAGTTCCTTCTCTTTTTCTTTTTTCTTTTAATTTTGTTGCTCCTTTTTCTTTTTGTTCTTTGGCTGACATGATTCCATGCATGTAGCTACCCTGTCATGTAAGCAAGATCTGCTTTAATTGTAGCTTTGTCATTATCGGTTTACCTTTTAATTTGGTTTTTAATTTCCTTTCCTGATAAGTACTTCGTTATACATCTAATATAATAGTTAGTCAGAGGAAAAAGTGCTATTATATAATTAATTATGCAATGTGATGTTTGGACAAATGTCAAATTAAGTTGATAATTAATATATATATTAATTATATAATTTAGTACTAATAATTGCGGAATGTATAAAATTGCTCATCACCGACTTCATTTATTTAAAATAAGCCTGTATAATTTGGAAACACATCATATATATATCCCTCTTTTGCAGGTGATCCAATTAGTGGGTTTAATTCAAAACAGACTTCTATATCTTCTCTAGATATCCGATTGAGTTTAATCCGACTAGAATTAATCTGACCGTCCATTTTATATGGTAGGAGTCGGACAAAGATAAAAGTAAAATTGCAAAGTTACCCGAAATAAAACCAAAATGTCATTCTTGGTCTCAGAATCACATCTAGCTTCACAAACCAGATACTGAACACCCTGACAGAAGCAAAGTGCAGTATCAAAGTTTCAGCTTTTATTTTGATCCTCATAGACCAGACACAAACGTAAGAACTCTACTAGAGAACAAGAATAAACCAAAAACAGCAACAAGGCACTATGTGCCAGTATAGCAAAAAAAAGCAAGGCACTAACAATTTGTGCCCGAACAATCAACTTTGCACAAGAACACACATGCTTATTAAAGAAACAAAAGCAAACCGTGAGTATTAAAATAGCAGCAGCCATGATGTTAATTGGCAATCAACATTAGTACCGCCAGCCACAGCGATGACATAAATCCTTTTCAATACTCCAAAATCACTAATTGTGAGACCATAAGGCAGATTTTAGCCCACAAGATTGCAAGCTCATATACAGTATGTTTATTAAAAATTTGGATTGTGCGATGACAGGTAGACAGGGGCAGATGCAGGATTTCTGTCAGGAGGGATAGGAATCGGATTAAAATAGCTTATCGGATTCAAACCCATTAACTAATCGGGTATTAGATAAAAAACAATCAACATAATAATAAACAATAAAAATAGTATAGTCTTATATAATAAAAAAACAATAAATAATATAATTTTATATATTAAAAAACAACAAAGTCCGAATCTGTAAATTTGTAAAGAATTTCTATAAAAACAATAAAGTTTCTCATTAACAGTGCTATTGGACTGGTCTGGCGGGCTTTCCAGTTCCAGAGAAGGGCAAAATAATTTTCAGGGAGGGGCAAAGTGGTACCGGATTTGTATTTTTCCACTGAATTTCAAAATTCAAGGAGGGGCAACTGCCCCTCTCTGGCTATGTGTGGGTCCGCCCCTGCAGTTAGGTGTGTCAATGGCACCCTTTTTATTTGTTTATCCGACCCGTACCGTATTCGATAAGTCAGATACGAGTAAATTTTTTTTTGTTGCAAACTTATCGAGTACGGGTAAAGATTTTATTTTGTTATTTGAATAGGTAAGGGTGCGGATAAACCCTTTTCCGTATCCGTTACCCAATCAGGTAATTATAAAAAAATTATATATCATATATATTATTGAGTAATGAATATCCATTCTACAACTACTCTTGGTAGTTGTTTTACATTTAAACCATTAAAACACAAATAAATTTCAGCAAATTTCAATGAAATTTAGACCTTTAAAACATGTATATATGTGTGAAATGAATGTGTAAGGTTTTATTTGGTAAATAATAAAAAATATTATATAAGCATTACTTGTTATTTATCTGGTACCGTTTCGTTATCCGACAGCTATAATGGGTAAAGGTAGGGTACAGGTAAGGTAATTCGTAGCGGGTAAGGGTAGAGTATGGGTAAGGACAATTTGTAACGGGCAAGGCTATTGAGTTAGCCACTAGAACAGTTTGAGTTAGCCAGTTTTTACAACTCAATTGAAGTGTTTATAAACCCGACACTTTGGGCTCAGGGTTTAGATCAGACGACTATTGAGGCAATGATGTCTGGTGTCACAGTGGCTGTCACGAGATTTGCTAGTATAACCGGGTCACTGATCATGGGGCCCGAGGCAGGGTACACGTTTTTACCGACAGTCGATTCACTGAAGAGGTGCTTATACCAAATTTGGGAGGATGGCAAGGTGACGACTAAGAAGAAAGCAGAGTTTGCTAGGAAAAGAGCAGTTCAGCTTTTCACGGATATGGCACTGTCTTATGACAGGTTGTTTCTCAGTGTTGCTTCAAAAAATGAAAATAAGGGTGCAAATGATTATTGCAAATATCAAAGTATGAGGTGAACTTATTAACTGACTGATTATATAATGTGAAGAGCTGATAATTTTGTTGCTGGAAATGTTGAAATGTTGTGGGCCCACAATGCAGAAAAGCTAACCTGAACCAGAGCACCCAAGTGCAAACAATGAGAAGAAAATATTCAATTTGATACAATATGAAGAGATAGTTTTCATAATTTTTTTTTTGTTTGGAAGAAAATGAAGGGATAGTTTTATAGGTGGCAAAGATGAATGTGATTGAATTGAGTTTATAGAGGGGTTAAAGATGAAGGGATAATTTGTAGTGTTTAGAAAGATAATTTGTAGTGCTTGAAAGAAAATTCAACTGTATCTTCTCATCTAATCTTGTTAGATTTTGATCAACAATCATGGAGCCTGACAAAATTAGAAAATAAATCTGCTGCATGTTATTCAAATGGAATAACAGGTTCTGTTATTCAGATCGCAACCATTCAAAGTTTTCCATGTGCGGATCTCAATAAAGAAACTTTTTCATGCACGAATCTCACAAAGTTGAATGATCGGGATCGGAATAACATGTGGAATAACAGCAGATTTATTTCCACAAAATTATGATCAAGTAATTGCAGCATCATGTCATGTGCAACAACTTACCTGTCATAACTGGGCATTCATTTTCATCACTTGATTACAAGTGTTCATCAATTTAATCCAATTTTTCTTAGCCCAGTCCTGAACTAATTGGCCCAATTACATGAATGGATCCAATTTAACTACTACTGTAACTCCAGTGCCTTGCTACTGTGAATGTTGTTAAGTGCATCCTGTTCTGGTATTATTATTACTTCTTACTATTGTTGGCATTTTATTTGCTTCCATCTGACACTAAAAAAAATTGGCAGGTTACAGTTTGCTCCTCTGAGCTGTAATAAACATTCTTATTATTTTTCGAATATGAGATGGATATCAAAATTTTCAAAATTTCCTTAGGTGACAACTACTGGATACAAACAAAAAATTTCAAATCACCTCTGTAATTTCACAAACGATTTTATGAGATAATTTTCTATATATCCTTCGGAACTTTTGCAATTACTTATTTACCTTTAGAAACTTAAATTTACCTTACCTCTCAATTCTTTACAATTGTTTCTTATTTATCCTTCATATAATTAATCTCATGTTAACTCTAATTAAATTATTAAAAAATTATAGTTTATTTCTAATTAAGAATTATAGTTTATTTCTCATGTTAACTCTCAACTGAATATTATGATCATCAGTTCCTTTCTCAACTAAAAATCAAACATGCACCAATTAATACTTTCTTATTTGAATACATATATATCTAAATTTTAAAATTAAATATATTTTATGACCTGATATATTTATTTATCTTTATCGTTCATATTTTAAGCAAAAATGTATAATCTTTTTATTTAAATAAATATGTCGCCCTGTTTCTTCTATTCTTTATTCTTGGGCCCAGCCTACTCAAAGAAATTTGGTTTGCTCTTTATTTCCAGCTCAAAACCAAGAGCAGTGCTCTCCATTCCAAAGCTGATTGGAACTGTGCAGTTCCATCCTTTTTGCTTCTCCTTTTCTCTTCTTTCTTCGCCATTTCCTTCGCTATTGGCCACCTCCATTTTGTTGGGTTTTTTTGTCTTGCTCTTTCTTTCTCCCATTTTTTTATGGGTCAACACTTCTCCGATACAACATGAACAAGGAATCTACGGTAGATAAGTCTTTTAAATAATTATTTTATTATATTATATATGCATAAAAAACATATCATTTTTAAGTCTAACAAATTTCATGATTTGTTCTTCTAAATGTTAATATATATACACATATATTAATATATTTTATTTTGTAAACACCGCTAAAGCTACCCTATATTATCATGTTCAAATATTTTATTTTTTATATTAATCATGGTAATTTCTCCAGTGACGAATTCGAATTTATCTCGGAAATAAAGTGTCAATGTAGCCGATCTAGTCGAAGACACATAATTTCTGCCAATGAGCAATGTATTGGTTATTTTTGAGGAATGTATGGTAGCCTCGTATGAGTGTTGCCCCTCTGTTGCCATGCTTGATTCGTGCAGATTTTCTTGTTTTCGGGTTATTTGTGTTGCTTGAGGCTTTGTATCATATTATAGGTATTATTGGAAATTATCGGTTTATTGGTATTTTGGCTTTGATACCATGTTATTTTTATAAGATCTAAGGAGAAAAACTCTTTCATTCAATCTTATTGTCTTTCTTTACAAATCTTGTTCCTATTTATACTAAGAGACTTACTAGCCGTTACGGTACCGTCGGTACTATTCCTAATTCCTATGTTATACTGTAGCTGAGCTGTATATATCTACTTTCTACTTTATTGCTTTACATATAGTACTAGAACAATTAATGCTATGTTTGATCTTAGCCGGTTGATCGATGATGTACGACTGAGATCAATTATTCTCAACAAATACTTATCGTACATTCAATTTGTATTAAACTTTAAACTCCTCTATATTGAATTAAAAAAAAAGCTCCGATATAAAACTTGATATGCGTTTATATATGGCATGATAATAGTTTAATAGGACAATGAATCAATGAGGAACGAAATCACATATTTGAATAATTATTGTAGAACACGTCCGAGAAATCACATGATAGACAGTACAGTACAACACATCTGAACTAACAAGGTTTTAGAAATCATAAATTACAATACATCTAAACGATTCTAACCAAACCAAACTAGATTGTCAAGTTCTTCATTAAATTAGTGCCAACCCAAAGATAAGACCGTACAGAAAAATATGCTGTAACAATTCGAAGAAGATGTGGTGAGCGAAACTGTACCTGATCCAATAAGATCCTAGACAACTGCGTATCGAAGGACCAAGGTCAGTCTTATACAATCCTCTCCACCCGATCCGGTTCACTATCGGTGGTGCAAGTGACAAAATTCTCCGTAAAGCCGGATTGCTAAACGGAAGTAAACTGAATGAAACAACACAAACCAGTATGCTTATTCCCAAATTTACTTGATAGAGCATTGTATATATTGCTAAAGCAAAAGCACAGATAGTGGCTCTGGCAGCAATTGCCACCATCCCAATTGAATATTGAAGGCATACCAAACGAAGCTGAATATCTACATTACCTGACCCGGCATAAATAATCCATGCTGTGGCAAAAATAGATAATAAAAACGCCAATGAATCTGAAACAATAAAAGACTTGAAGGCATATCTCCGGGAAAGAATAGGTGTGCCTCTGTTCATGGGGTCATCAGCAATATATCCACCTGGCATGGTGAACATAGCGGCAAAAGTCACCGTTGCAATTAGTACTGAGATAATTCCCAAGTTACGGGTAACACTGTCGACTTTCTCTGTCACTCTCTTTTCGTCTATCATGGGGATCTGTAAATCATCATGGATATGATCAGCCCGACGAGGACTAGGAAGTGCACCAGTCCACATCATGCAACGAAGTATATTGAACTTTGTGCCCTGAATAAAGAGAAATTATAGGCCAATATCAAATAAAATTTCTGCTGGTAGAATACTCATTCATTAAATAATAAAATTCCTTCTATTCTCTTAGTTAGGTTCTGAATAAAGAGAATTTTTGCAAATGGCTGTTTTTTATGGTCCAAAATTTTCAGAAAAATTGAAATTTTAAAAATTCTAAAAAAATAGTAAAAAAATATCAAAAAAATGTAAAGGTTGGTGTCCATGCTCATTTTATTATGGTGATCATGTTGAATGGTCCGGATCGATCTTTTGGACATTAGAAACAAAGATATGAGTGTGAAATAAAACATGTCATTTACTTCATCAAGCCCAATAGCCCAACTCTATACATAGGAGAGAGATTAGTAGGGAATATAAAGGTCAGTGTTATTCAAATTTAAAAAAAATGAGGCAGATCTGATTATGTCAGAGGAGAATGGGATCAGCAGGTTAAATGGTGCTTCTTTGGTCACAAGGAGTCAAATGATAATGAGGCACGCGGATAATATTCAAGTTATTTTATATCAAACAAAATGATAAACGAAACAGAGAATGGTAAAACAGAGACCATCAAAACGAAAAGTGGAAGCACAGTGACCAACAATTTAGATATGATCAACCCGACGAGGACTAGGAAGTGCACCAGTCCACATCATGCAACGAAATATATTGTAAGTTGTGTCCTGAATAAAGAGAAATTATAGGCCAATATCAAATAAAATTTCTGCAGGTAGAATCCTCATTCATTAAAAAATAAAATTTCCTTATATTCTCTAAGTTAGGTTCTGAGGCTGATATTTATAAATAGTAAAAACAGCAGTCTTGTAAAATTTCCTTATATTTAGACAATTATGGACCACTGAAAAACAATAGTTTTATAAAATACTTAATCAATTGTAAAAAAATTCAAAAAAAACGTAAAATTTGATCTCCAAACACATATTAATATAGATATCATGTTGAACGGTTTGGATCGACTGTTTGGACTTTGAAAATTATAAAATCAAAAAATATTAGAAGGGGAGATAAAAGGTCAGTGTTAATCAAAATAAAAAAATGAGGCAATCTGATAATGTCAGAGGAGAATGGGAGCAGCGGGTCAACGGTGCTTCTTTGGTCACAAGGTTTAAATCCAATTGAAAGTTCATGACAAATTTGGTTTTCATTTGGAATAGTTGAAAGACTATACCTGATAAAAACTAAATTCCTGCTTGTGGAAAGAGATATTTGAATTATTGGTCATAAGTGTATCAATTTGTCATTCTAAGGTTTTGATATATATTAAGCTGCTGAGTGTCTATGCTATGTATTTGTAACATGCTAGAACAGCTGAAATGCTAGTGTTTTAACTTTTAAATTATCTTTTTCCGGCTGCCTTCTCAAACACAAAATTTAGCATCTTCTTCCATGAGAAAAGAAAAACATTTCCTTAGAAAAAGGACGAGAAATCATGAGACAGAGAAGCTCAATAGACAAGAGTTAACATGGAGAAGGGAAATCACAAGAAAACTATCATTAGGATAAGAAGGAAAATGAATGTAGCGAAAAAGAGGAATAAAAATGAGTTTATGGTCCTTACCAAGTAGAATCCAAATTCTCGATCCAGCTGCTTGAAAGCAAGGTCAACTGGTGTTAGGCCATTTCTGTTCATGATGCTCGAGTACACCATCTTCATTGATATCAGATACCTCACAAAGTGGTCTTGTCCACTTTCACTAGCTGAATGAAGTGGTGTATTTCCTTGATAATCCCTGGCATTGACCATTCTCAAAAAGGTGTCATAATTACCGAAATAAAATGCGTTGCCGCCTTGAATGGCAACGTGAACATAGTTTCTTCCTTGGGTATCAAGTAATTCAACCGAGTCGGGAAATTGCTCTAGCAGCTCCTTGATTATTAATTGTCTGCCACATGTTGCGGCTGTGTGTATGGGAAATAACCCGTTCTTGTCTGCCATGTAAGCTGCTTCTGCTATTTCATGATTTCCCAATAAGAGCCGTACAGTCTCAAGATTTCCAACTGATGCTGCAAAGTGAAGGGGAGTGCTTTCCATGTCGTCTACCTTAGTTGCAAGTGATTCGTTCCATTCCAAAAGTGTGCGCGTAATTCCTGTTGTTAAGGATTTTACATAACAATCAAGGAAAGGTGTTAGAATCTATAAATGAATCAAGAATAAATCCTATGGTTTGGAAACTCGGCCGAGTCAACTCGGTATCGACCGTGTTCGGTCCGAGTTTCACCCGAGTCTCGTGCCCATGTGATTTTTTCAGCAAAACTCGATTGAACAGTGTTTGATTCGGTCGAGTCATCCGATTTTCGGACCGAGTCAACCTGAGTCTAGCCAAGTCTGGTCGAGTCTGGCCGAGTCAACAATTTTTTCAATTATTTTAAATGCTTACTCAATAAAATGTGAATAATGTCCAATAGATAATGAGCATGAAACCAAAAACCACCAGCGAATTACTGTACGTTCCAAATTCTGGTGGTTGATAATTAAGTGCATTGCAAAAAAACGACTGAAAGGAAAGAATATTATGATAATTCATTGTATCTACTTATAATCATGAATTGACAAACAAACAAAAAATGCATAAACAATAAAATTATATAATTGATAACAAAGTTAATATGTTTAAATACACGTAAATATGTTTAAATATTTCCTTTTCTTTACTATTATTTTTTGTAACTCTGTAGGACCCTTTTCATTAATAGACAACACCTATAGCAAGACTCTTTTATTTGATTTGTGGCAATAAAAAGTGTGTTCTATTTGTAATGCTTGTATTACATTATATAATTAGTGGATTATTTGAGTGTAATATTTTGTCTTAACATAGTTTTTCTACAAATTATTTTTTTACTAATTTATTCCTACCTTTTGGCTACAAAACAAGTTTCTGCCAAAAAAAATCCGAGTTTCCGAGTCAACTCGGCCGATTCATCCGATTCTTATTCCACGGTCAAGAACCCGATTCCGATTCGGAGTTTCAGAACCATGTAAATCTGATCTAGTTTGAATCAAATGTTACATGATTAAGGCTTGGATAAATGATCGACTAATTTGGGTCAGATCTGTTAGTTTGGGTTGGAATCGGAGGGACAAGAGCTGATTTTTACCAGAGAATTCATCTGAGAAATTTTTCAGCATTAATCAATCCAGTCAGTTGCTTAATCCTCAATACTTTCCACTGTTTCCAGCATTGGCGTAATGGGACACAACTGCACCGATTTTTGTGCAAGAAGAGTAATAAAAGAGGGAAAATTCTTTAGTTTAAAAAAATGTTCAGTTTTTGACAATTTCTAGAATAATGGTCGACACAATGTGGGGTATAATTTTTTTTTTTCTCGAAGGCTAGTAGGCAGACATGGGTATCAATTTAGCAGTCTATCTCTCCTATTACTTCTGATTTACATTGTAAAATTTCCTTTTTCTGATCAAAACTGTCTGATTTACAAAAAAACAAAAAACAAAAACATGTCAGATTAAGCTGTGGTGTCATCTACATGGGTTATTGATGACGTCAGTACAGAAATCTGATGCATTTGCTCCAGATCAAACGACCCTGAAAGTGTCCTCATATTTGAACCAGGAAGAGAAGAGTGAAAAACAATGGCATACATCTAGGAAGGAAACAGGATGAATTCTTTGTAGAAACATATATATTCGGTTAATACTAATTTTTTAATTTTTAAGTGCATTTAAAATATTAAGCAATTAAAAACTTTTAAGGTTTTGGTCTAAATAACATAATAAAATCCTGACAGAAAACAATACATACCGGTATATTCTAGCACAGCAGCGTGTAGTGCAGTTTGTCCATTTGGTCCCGCACAGGACACCCTGGATGGCTCTTCTTTTGTGAAGATTTTGACTATGTTAACCGCATTCATCATAGTTGCCAGGTACAGAGGAGATACACCCTCCGCGTCAAGAATACCAGTTATGCTAGGTTCAGAAAGTATAAGCTTCTGCACTATATTCCCGTGACCAACTCGCACCGCCTCATGCAGTGCAGTCTCACCGTGTATATTTCTTGCTGTTAGAAGGGTCTGCTTTACAGCCTGATTCTCTTCTTCAGCAAAAGATATCAAGCGGGAAACCATTCTATAGTTCCCGGCCTTTGCAGCATAGTGGAGAGGTGTCTCTTTTAACCTATTGCATGCCATCAGCAAGGATCTGTTTCTGAGGTAGACTTCTCTTGCGAAGTCTACATTATCTGCTGTGCACTGCCATGTGAGGTTCCGGTTTGAACCAGCAGCAATATGTAATACTGTGTTATCTCCAATTGTTACTCCATCCAATAGAAGCAAATCTAGCACAATCAAATTTCTTATTAAGATATATCTAATTTATTAAGTAAATGAATTTTGATTTTTGAGTAATCCAAAGAAGTTTCTATGTTGGTCAAAGAAAAAGACTCTCCAACATTATTTTGACTCAAACACAATTTGAAACTTAGAATTATATGCTAAATTTGCTAACAAAAAGCCCGGGATTGAGTCTATATAAACAGGTAGGGTAATTTGTCTATCCCTTTTGTTATTTCCTTGTCTCTGTGAAGTCCGGTAGTGACTTAAAGGGCTGGGCCCTTTTTGTGATTTTTGCCTCGCAATTGTTTGATAGTTTGTTGTATGTGTGGCGAAAACCCCCGTCTTGTGTGAGGTGAAGAAAATTTCGGACTTGTTCTATGTGCCTTCTTGAATAATTGAATGAATCAATCATTTGCTATTTTGAGCCTCTTTGATCTGTGATGCTTATTCGATCAATGTTTGCGCTTATTTGCGCATTTCGTATATGTGGTCTAAAGCCCTTAGTGGCTCTTGAAATTATGGTTTTTATGAAATAAGTTAGTGAAATCAATTATCGAATTGAATCGTGAATTAATGAATTGTTCGATATTGAGGCGTTAATTGCTTGAAGCCGTTAGAAATTTAGTCGTGGAATCGATGAATTCGAATTGTTTGATCTGTGATGCTTGGTCTAAGCCCTTTCCTGTTACTGTTGGTGCTTATGTTGAGTTGTTAAAACCTTCATTTTTTCTGTTGGTGCTTGTATTCGCACATTTCTCTGTTGGATGTTTGTAGAATTTTTTGTGGTAATATGATACTGGTACGATTCTGAATTTTCAGGAAAGCAAATTGAAATTTTGGGTCGAATTGAAAATATATTTAACCTAGGGATCATTTTGTAAATTCTAAACCCTTGGTATATAACCCTAAGCCGAGGGTCTTAAGTGCAAATAAGCAAAAATTTGAAATTGGTGGAGTTCGGCCTAGTTTTTGTGAATAACCGAATTGCGCATGTATTTTGGGCTTGGGCTCAAATTAAAATTAAATGAATTGAAAATAGGCCCAAGTTTTAAATGGATCAAATTGATTAATTAAATATCTTGGATTGGGCCGAATGAATGGGAAGTAGAGATAAATTAAAATGGATTGGGCTTTTGATTTAAATTGATTGGATTTGGCCCAATTTTGATCGGTTGTGCAAACCCAATATTTAATAGGTTAGCGCACAAATTAAATTGGTCGTAGATTGGATTAGAATTACGAAATAGTAGAATTTAAATTGAGAGCATAATTTGGGCTTTAGTTAAATTAATCGACGTTAAAATATGGTTGGCTTAATTAGGGTCTCGAGCCTCCTCTCGGTAGGCTCAACTCAAAGTCGCGACATTTATTTTAAAAGTGACCAAGATTAATAGTGTAAACAAGTGACGATTTATTTGTTTAAAAAGTCCAACCTAAAATCGGTAAAATAACGTAAAGTTAAAGATTGGGAGATGATTAGTAAAGCCCTGGATAGCCGCCACATAACATAATTTGAGCAGATACAAAGATCCGATCCAAATGGGCAATGTATGATTCCGAAATACATTAAATTAAAAAACCCACACCGTAGTTAATTAAAATTTATAACTTAAGAATTTGATTTTTATAAAACAAAATATAAATATGTTGTTAATTAATAAAGGACAATTAATTAACAACATATAATATTTTTTGTATCATTGCGAATGGTTATAAATTTTATTAAGTAGAATAATTAATTAATTAACGTATTATATTATATACTTAATTAACTTAGTGCGTACGAACTATTAAACTAATGTCTAAATTTAAAAGTTATAAAACAATCAATTAACAACGTATTTTTATTTTATATGTACTTAGGAATAAATTTAATTGATTATTAGGGTAATTAATTAGAAGACGCACTTTTACACTACAAGTATTAAAATGCGATTCGTTATCGCACCTATTAAAGTAATGTTTAATTTATGTATTTTATCGTATAAGTAAATAGTAGGACCTTTTATATTATAAGAATTTATTTAAACAGTTTATCTTCAAATTAAAATATAATAAATATTTTATTTACGTTAGATTAAATTAAACTGAATTAGACCTAAAGTGTCCTCACTCAATCAAAACCGAGTCGAACTGACTGAACCGATGAGTATTGTATTCCGTAGTTAATAAATTAAATTCAAAAGCTAAATTAAAAGTAGTACAACGGGAAAAGGGTTATGAATACTTAGTTAGATTTTAATTAATTTACGTACGAATTACAGGTCATTAGACCTACCTCGATTCAGATCCATGGATCGATCCTACGGGCGACTATATCGGAGTAGGCGAGGATTCTGCAAACTGCGCCGGTGATTAGCGCTTGCGTAGGCTTTCAGCCTGCTATTCAGGTGTGGGATATCTGAATTACTTTCCATGGCGTACTCTTACCAGTCAACCACTTGACCCGTCATCCGTTTTTAAATTAAATAGTTGCATTGAAAACTGTAGAGCATGTTTATCTTTTATGCACTGTAGATAGGATTTGCATAATCCCCGATAAATGGAAATTTACTATATTTTAGGAGTAGAATAACTTAATTGCATATTATATTATTATATTAGTTGCCCTTTCCTCTAGAGGACAATATATTATTATGTAGTCGCGCATGTACATTGGTCAGTGTTGAGAAGAAGATCGAGTGACTGCGTTCCGGCTTGTTGGGATGGAACGAGTCGGCCCGTTAGCCATTGAGCCAAGGGTTCACTTGCTCCCTTGGAGGTCTTTTAGGATAAATATTATATGTATTAAGTTGGAACTATATATTCTTTTCGATCATTTTACCATTTATGTGCGGTCCGATCTCGAGTCCAAAGGCACAAAATGATTCGAGATCCCCCCCCCCTACATTAGGAGCTATAGGCCTAGTACAGCTTTCGCAGTTGCGGTGGCATATTTTACTTTTCTGCACAGGGCTGATCTCGAGCCCTTTTTCCCATTTGGTCTGGCCGAACGGTGGAGTCCCGTTGTCTGCTCATGAGGAAACGGGTTAACATATTCTTACGTCATGCTTGTATGATCTCTCCTATTTTATATGTTTGGTTGAAGAATCGTTTTAGGTGAGTTGATACCCAGGATTGAGATATGTCCATCTGCATTCGTAGTACACAGAAGGGCTCAATGCTCGATGTCACTAGGCAACGTGTATCATTGGACTTTCTGACTGGTGTACTTGGATAATATCTTATTAGATCATTTGATCCGATTTGCACAGCACGGGGTGATTTCCATCCGTATTATTATTATGTTAACTTTTACACACAGTACTTAGGTACTGGACTCTGATTTGAATATAAATATAATATTCTTCTTGTGTTTTATTTTTGAGAATCTTTTGCATGTTGTCATTATAGATTAATCGCATCATTGCATCTATTATATGTATTTTCTTTTAATAGTTAATATGTTATGTTATTTATAATAAATCATGTACATATAAATTACCGTTTATAAAACTTTACGTAATTTGAAATTAAAAGTACTTTGACCAACGAGGATCCCTGAAGGGTAATTCTGGGTTACATACAAGGAGATTGGTCGCTCACCCACCTTTTGATGTGGGATTTTAGGTACAGAGACTGGCAATCAGCAGCAAGGTTTGCCAGGAGCTGCCCCCGATGACCACGCAGTTTGAGTTAGCTCTAATAGGACTTTTGTTAGGATTTATGAGTCTCAATACTTTTGTTTGTACATCGGGACCGTAGTTCATGTACCCTTTTTCTTAGATTATGTTTTATTATTATGTGGGCTGTATGGATTATATTTGTATGTTTATTTATGGATTGTATGACTGATGATCTTATTGATATTATTCACGTTCCCGCTTTTGTTATTTATTTGTATTTGTTTAGCCTTGCGTGTTTATTGATTAATAAACACGAGGCGATGATTGATCATGCCTTAATCCGGAATTGCCGGTTTGAGGTGTGACAATCAACTTATTGATTGTGCTTCCAATTTCGATTTCTAGAACCATTCTATTGTTGTGACAAAATTATAAGATCCAATTGTGATGATTTGTTTAGAAAGATTAGATGATCAGTTCACGTAATTGCAGCACCAACATGTGTGCTGGTTATACACACACTCAAAAGAAAAAAGAAAAAATCATGAAAAAAAAAAAGGCAATTTATCTTATCAAAATTGTGTTGTTGAATTTCACCTTGAGATTGTAGAAAATCATCCAGCACCTTGACATTTCCTTTCACTACAGCATAGTACAGCTTGGGATCTAGTGGGATTCGTGGCGGCCGCCTTTCTGCTGGGGCATCTCCCGCTATGTCAGCATGGTAACTAGGGCTTTGGGCCTCCACCACTGCATCAGTCTTTACCACCATGTCATCAACAGCTGATGAATTTGTGTTGATTAGTGACAGAGTCTGATGACTGTTATTATTTGAATCAGTTATTGACACGGAGGCACTCATTTCAGAGCTTGCTGTAAAGAAATTGCTAACTGATGTCCTAAAGAAATAGAAGAGATTCTTTGACTTTAGGTTTTGTTCTAACAATCTTTTTTTTTGTTTTTTTTGTGTTGGGTTTTTAACTAGCAAGGGTAGTTGTGTACAGAGCCAGAAAAAAATACTAACAATTTGTAGTGGAATGGTGGATGAAAGTTGAATTACGAGACTGAGATCCCAAGAGAAAGGATGGGATAATAAATAAACTCAATTAAAAAAAAGACATATTTCATGCGCAAGAGATTAAGATCCGAGAAACAGAGTGAAAGAGAGTGATGCATTCACATGTCAAATTTATAATTTTTCGAACTAGTTTAGTTTAAAGTCAAGCGGTCAAAAAATAATGAAAAATGAACTCATTAAAATTAACTTATAAATCATCTTTTTTTTACAGCTTGACTTCAGACTAAATTGGTTCAAAAATTTAAAATTTGACATGTAAATACATCACTCATGAAGTAGATCGGTTTTAACAGTTTGAATGTGTCGTTTGAAGTCAATTCGATAGGTTTTTGAGTTAAGCTCACAAAAGAGCTTGGTGAACTTAAGAACACCTTAGTTCTACTCTGCTTACTGTGCTATTGGGTAGCAAAATAAAATAGAGAAAGATATATATACAGAGGTTGGCTAAGATTAAAGTGGTAGTTCCTGAACTTTGGTGCTATCAATTCGTTTTTGCGGTTTCAAGGTTCAAATAGTCGATCTGAAGTGCTCAACGTGTTCTCTATATTAAAATGTGCTTGGGACCAACTTTTACATTTTTTTGGAAAAATTTTACTATTTTCTAAGAATTTTTTAAAATTACTGTTTTCAATAATAAAAAATAAATAAAAAAATCTGAAAAACAGTGATTTTTAAAATCCATAAATAAATAGTAAAAAATAGTAAAAAAATTCCAAAAAATAAAATTTGGTCTCCATGCACATTTTAATACGGAGAACATATGTTTAACACTTTAGATCGACTATTTGAACTTTAAACCGCAAAAACGAATTGGTAGCATCAATGCTCACGAACTACCACTTTGATCTTAGCCAACCATTCTCTCTCTCTCTCTATATATATATATATATATATATATATAGAGAGAGAGAGAGAGAGAGTGGCTAATATACAAACATTTGTTCCAGGACTGAGGAACAAATAGTTCGGTTCTCCAATTTTTAAAGTCCAAACAGTCGATCCAAATTATTAGATATTCAATCTATATTAAAATGTGCTTGGAAACCAAATTTTACATTTTTTGGAATTTTTTACTATTTATTAAGATGGTTTGAAAACTGCTGTTTTTATTAAATTTCTGCAGCATTGAAAAACAGCGGTTTTCAAACCAGCTTAATAAATAGTAAAAAAATTCCAAAAAATATAAAATTTGGTCTCCAGGCACATTTTAATATAGATTGAATATCGAACGGGTTGGATCGACTGTTTAGACTTTGAAAATTGGAGAACCGAACCATTTGTTCCTGAGTCCAGGAACAAACGTTTGTATATTAGTCATTATCTCTCTCTCTCTCTCTCTCTATATATATATATATATATATATATATATATATATATATATTGAGAGAGAGATGGGCTATGGTGAGTTGCGAAGTAAGGATCTTGTTTTACTTCACGCTTATATCTCCGTTTTCAAAGACCAAACAGTCAATCCGAACCGCTCAACAAGATATCCATCTTGAAATGTGCTTGAAGACCAAATTTTACATTTTTTTGAAGTTTTTTGCTATTTTTTTAGATAGGTAGAAAACCACTCTTTTTGAATGGTTCTGGACCATAAAAATAGTGATTTTGAAATATTTTAAAAAAATAGTAAAAAAATTCCAAAAAATGTAAAATTTGGTCTCCAAGCACATTTCAATATGGATATCTTGTTGAGCGGCTCGGATCGACTGTTTGGTCTTTAAAAACAGAGATATGAGCGTGAAGTAAAACATGATCCTTACTTCGCAAGCTTTTCTTTTAAAAAAAAATTGTGTTTTTGATCCGAGTCACCCGATTTCAATTCTATGATCTACTTCTTGATTCTGCTTCCAGTCCTGATTTCCTTAACCATTCTATTTTTGTGACAAAATTATAAGATCCAATCGTGATGATTTGTTTGGAAGGATTATAAGATGAGTTGACGTAATTGCAACACCGATATATGTGTTGGTTATGCATACACACTCAAAAGAAAAAAGAAAACAATCACGCAAAAGAAAAAAGAAAACAATCACGAAAAAAAAAACAATTTAATTATCTTATCAAAATTGTGTGGTTGAATTTCACCTTGAGAATGTAGAAAATCATCCAACACCTCGACATTTCCTTTCACTACAGCATCGTACAGCTTGGGATCTATTGGGATTCGTGGCGCCGGTGGCGGCTGCCTTTCTTCTGGGGCATCTCCCGAACTAGAGCTTTGGGCCTCCACCGCTGCACCTTCTATACCCTCTAATGGAGGTGCAGTTGGTACTTGAGACCCAACTGCAGTTAATCCATTACCGTGGGCACTATCGGAAGCCATTGAGGCAATGTATCAATTGTGCAACATCTCCTGGAGCTTGTTCCAAAGGTTCAGATGTGGTATGGGCCGGGATCAGACTCTACTCTCTACCACAAAACCAAGCGTGTGGGTCAGCTACCATGGACCTAAGGACCTTTCTTTTGTATCGCACAAAATATGTGGCCTTCTTGTGCAGTGACCCCATAATCATCTTAATTGACCCATAAAAATCACATCAAGGGTCCGTGTGGTGCGTGGATAAGGAAATTAAACACATTTTTTTTTGTATTGCCACTTTTAAACTACTTAAATTATACTACAGAAAGCAAGCAGTCTAATTACCGAAATTTAATTTTTTTTTTTTACCATCTTCTAAAAAAGAAAAACCAATTTACCCATTTTTCTAGAAAATTACATTTAAACCAAAAGCAGAGAGCACTATTTCAAAAATAGCTATTATTCAGAATAGATACTATTTTGAAAATAGTTTATATTCAGAATAGTTATGGAATTCAAGTAAAGAATTTTCTATTTAGAATAGGTGCTATTCTTGGTAATCTGTTGTTCTTTGTGTCGGATGGAATAGCAGCTATTCCCGTATGTGAGGAGAAAAAAATGTGCTTCTCTCTCGGCTTTCCGCCAACACAATTATAATATGACGAAGTTGATGTTACTTTTGCCATCTTCACAACGTGATAATTCATTTAATACCCCACTTACCTATCTTTCTTCTTCCTTAACACCACATTAACACTATTCATTCTTGATTACACTTCTTCACTATTCCAAATGTAAAATTCAAATAATATTTTTACTAATCCGAATAGCACCACATTAACACTATTTTAACAATAATTTAAAAATCACTATTTTCTCTCTATTCTATAACAAGTTTTAGTACCACACAACTCCATGTTAAGATTCATGTCACTTGTGAACTACCAAACCAACTTGACCGTGCCTAAGCTGACAATACATTGGGCCTTGGGCTTTGGGCCCAAGCAAAGTATATCAGGTTGGGCCAGATTCTGGCCATGCCATTGGAGAAATGTGTTCATTCAGAGAAGAGTTTTAAATGTGTTCATCTTGGTGGCCGGTAATGGGCCATGGGCCGGCTAGCCGGTATAGCCAATTGGGACCAGCGTGGTTGTGCTGGGCCCACTAGAACAGTCTGAGCTAGCCAATTTTTACAACTCAATTGACGTGTTTATAAACCCGACACTTTGGGGTTTATATCACACAACTATTGAGGTAATGAAAGATTATAATGTGAAGAGCTACTAATTTTGTTCCGGGAAATGTTGAATGTGTTGTGGGACCCACAATGCAGAGAAGCTAACCTGAACCAGAGCACCCAAGTGCAAACAATGAGAAAAAAATATTCAATTTGTTACAACATGAAGAGATAGTTTTCATAATTTTTTTTTTTGTTTGAAAGAAAAATGAAGGGATAGTTTTATAGGTGGCAAAGATGAATGTGATTGAATTGAGTTTATAGAGGGGTTAAAGATGAAGAGATAATTTGTAGTGTTTAGAAAGATAATTTGTAGTGCTTGAAAGAAAATTCAACTGTATCTTCTCATCTAATCTTGTTAGATTTTAATCAACAATCATGGAGCCCGACAAAATTAGAAAATAAATCTGCTGCATGTGTGGTTCCTGTTATTCAGATCCCAACTATTCAAAGTTTTCCATGTGTGGATCTCAATAAAGAAACTTTTTCATGCACAAATTTCAACAAAGTTGAATGATTGGGATCAGAATAACAGGTGAAATAACAGCAGATTTATTTCCACAAAATTATGATAAGTAATTGCAGCATCATTTCATGTGCAACAACTTACTTGTCATAACTGGGCATTCATTTTCATCACTTCATTACAAGTGTTCATCAATTTAATCCAATTTTTCTTAGCCCAGTCCTGAATTAATTGGCCCAATTAGATGAATGGATCCAATTTAACTACTACTGTAACTCCCGTGTGTTGCCACTCTGTGAATGTTGTTAAGTGCATCCTGTTCTGGTATTGTTATTACTATTGGAGGCATTTTATTTGCTTCCATCTGACACTAAAAAAAATTGGGAGGTTACTGTTTGCTCCTCTGAGCTGTAAAAAACATCCTTACTATTTTTCGAATATGAGATGGAGATCAAAATTTTCAAAATTACCTTAGGTGACAAGTACTGGATACAAACAAAAAATTTCAAATCACCTCAGTAATTTCACAAACGATTTTATGAGATAATTTTCTATATATCCTTCGGAACTTTTGCAATTACTTATTTACCTCTAGAAACATAAATTTACCTTACCTCTCAATTCTTTACAATTGTTTCTTATTTACCCTTCATGTAATTAATCTCATGTTAACTCTAATTAAATTATTAAAAAATTATAGTTTATTTCTAATTAAGAATTACAAAGTCAAAATACTCTTGACTCTCAACTGAATATTATGATCATCAGTTCCTTCTCGACCAAAAATCAAACATGCACCAATTAATACTTTCTTATTTGAATAAATATATATCTAAATTTTAAAATTAAATATATTTTATGACCTGATATATTTATTAATCTTTATCGTTCATATATTAAGCAAAAATGTATAATCTTTTTTATTTAAATAAATATGTCGCCCTGTTTCTTCTATTCTTTATTCTTGGGCCCAGCCTACTCAAAGAAATTTGGTTTGCTCTTTTTTTCCAGCTCAAAACCAAGAGCAGTGCTCTCCATTCCAAAGCTGATTGGAATTGTGCAGTTCCATCCCTTTTCTTTCTCCTTTACTATTTTTTCTTCACCATTTCGTTCGCTAATGGCCACCTCCATTTTTCTGGGTTTTTCCGTCTTGCTCTTTCTTTCTCCCATTTATTTATGGGTCAACACTTCTCCGATACGACATGAACAAGGAATCTACGGTATGATAAGTCTTTTAAACATTTATTTTATTATATTATATATATACATAAAAAAACATATAATTTTTAAGTCTAACAAATTTCATGATTTGTTTTTCTAAATGTTAAGAATATATAAGTTTAAAAAATATATATACACAAATATTAATATTTTATTTTGTAAACACCGCTAAAGCTACCCTATATTAATCATGTTCAAATATTTTATTTTTTATATTAATCATGGTAATTTCTCCATTGACGAATTCGAATTTATCTCGGAAATAAAGTGTCAATGTAGCCGATTTAGTCCAAGACACATAAATTTTTGCCATTGAGCAATGTATTGGTTATTTTTTAGGAATGTATGGTAGCCTTGTATGAGTGTTGCCCGTTTGTTGCCATGCTTGATTCGTGTAGATTTTATTATTTTTAGGTTGTTTGTATTGCTTGAGGCTTTTTATCATATTACTGGTATTATTGGAAATTATCGGTTTATTGGTATTTTGGTTCTGATACTGTGTTATTTTTATAAGATCTAAGGAGAAAAACTCTTTCATTCAATCTTATTCTTTCTTTACAAATCTTGTTCCTATTTATACTAAGAGGCTTACTAGCCGTTACGGCACTGTTGGTACTATTCCTAATTCCTAATTCCTATTTTATACCGTAGTTGTGTACAGCTGTATATATCTACTTTCTACTTTATTGCTTTATATATAGTACTAGAACAATTAATGTTATGTTTGATCTTGGTTGCTTGATCGATGATGTACGGCTGAGATCAATTATTCTCAACAAATACTTATCGTACATTCAATTTGTATTAAACTTTAAACTCCGCTATATTGAATAAAAAAAAAAGCTCCGCTATAAAACTTGATATGCGTTTATATATATATGGAATGATAAAAGTTTAATAGGACAATGAATCAATGAGGAACAAAATAACATATTTGAATAATTATTATAGAACACGTCCGAGAAATCACATGATAGACAGTACACTACAACACATCTGAACTAACAAGGTTTTAAAACTCATAAATTACAATACATCTAAACGATTCTAACCAAACCAAACTAGATTGTCAAGTTCTTCATTAAATTAGTGCCAACCCAAAGATAAGACCGTACAGAAAAATATACCAAAACAATTCCCAGAAGATGAGGCCAGAGAAAGTGCGCCTGATCCAATGTCCTTGAGTATTGCGCATCGAAGTCCAAGGACCAAGGTGGGACTTGTACAATTCTCTCCACCCGATCCGCTTCACTATTGGTGGTGCAAGTGACAACTTTCTCCGTAAAGCCGGATTGCTAAACGGAAGTAAACCGAATGAAGCAACACAAACCAGTATGCTTATTCCCAAATTTACTTGATATAGCATTGTATATATTGCTAAAGCAAAAGCACAGATAGTGGCTCTGCCAACAAATACCACCATCCCCATTGAATATTTAAGGCATACCACACGAAGCTGAATATCTACATTACCTGACCCTGCATAAATAATCCATGCTGTGGCAAAAATAGATAATAAAAACGCCAATGAATCTGCAATATATCCACCTGGCATAGGTGTGCCTCTGTTCATGTGGTCATCAGCAATATATCCACCTGGCATGGTGAAAATAGCGGAAAAAGTCACCGTTGCAATTAGTACTGAGATAATTCCCAAGTTACGGGTAACACCGTCGACTCTCTCTGTCACTCTCTCTTTGTCTATCGTGGGGATCTGTAAATCATGATGGATATGATCAGCCCGACGAGGACTAGGAAGTGCACCAGTCCACATCATGCAACGAAGTATATTGTACGTTGTGCCCTGAATAAACAGAAATTATAGGCCAATATCAAATAAAATTTCTGCAGGTAGAATCCTCATTCATTAAAAAATAAAATTTCCTTATATTCTTTTAGTTAGGTTCTGACGCCACTATTTATAAATAGTAAAAAACAGCAGTTTTGTAAAATTTTCTTAAAATTTCCTTATTTTAAGACAATTCTGGACCACTAAAAAACAGCAGTTTTGTAAAATACTTAATAAATAGTAAAAAAATTCAAAAAAATATAAAATTTGATCTCCAAACACATATTAATATAGATATCATGTTGAACGATTTGAATCGACTGTTAGGACTTTGAAAATTACAAAATCAAAAAATATTAGAAGGGGAGATAAAAGGTCAGTGTTAATCAAAATAAAAAAATGAGGCAATCTGATAATGTCAGAGGAGAATGGGAGCAGCGGGTCAACGGTTCTTCTTTGGTCACAAGGTTTAAATCCAATTGAAAGTTCATGACAAATCCATTATATTTTCCTAAAAATGTTCAAATTATCTAAAGACTTGGAAGTTATCTAAAGACTTTTGAAGGACAAGTTGACCGTTAAGTTTAAATCCTGGTGAGGCAATGATGTCTGGTGTCACAGTGGCTGTCACGAGATTTGCCAGTATAACCGGTTCACTGATCATGGGGCCCGAGGCAGGGTACACGTTTTTTCTGACAGTCGATTCACTGAAGAGGTGCTTGGACCAAATTTGGGTGGATGGCAAGGTGACGACTAAGAAGAAAGCCGAGTTCACTAGGAACAGAGCAGTTTGGCTTTTTACAGCAAGTAAAATGGCACTGGCTTAGGAGAGGTTGTTTCTCTGTGTTGCTGCAAAAGATGAAAATAAGGGTGCAAATGATTATTGCAAATATCAAAGTATGAGGTGAAATTGTTAACTGACTGATTGTAATGTGAAGAGTTCTTTGAATGTGTTGTGGGGCCCACAATGCAGAAAAGCTAACCTGAACCGGAGCACCGAAGCGCAAACAATGAGAAAAAGAATTCAATTTGATACAATATGAAGAGATAGTGTTCATATTTTTCTTTTTGTTTGAAAGAAAATTAAGGGATAGTTTAATAGGGGGCAAAGATGAATGTGATTGAATTGAGATAATTTGTTGTGTAGATATATAATTAAAGGTCTTTCTGTTACTGCACGCATGCAGTAGTATGTTCTCATCTAATCTTGTTTAGATTTTGATCAACAATCATGTATCCTGACAAAATTATGATCAAGAAACTGCAGCATCATGTCACGTTCAACAACTTACCTGTCATAACTGGGCATTCATTACCAGTACCACACACACACAGAGGCTCCTTTTCTTTAATGGTCAGGCCATTTTTATCAACCTTTATTGAACCAGGCTTATACTTTATTAGCCCAAGTGTTAAATTTAATCCAATTTTTCCTAGCCCAGTCCTGAATTAATTGGCCCAATTACATGAATGGATACAATTTAACTACTACTGTAACTCCAGTGCCTTGCCACTCTGTGAATGTTGTTAAGTGCATCATGTACTCCTTTGGGCTGTAAAAAACATCCTTATTATTTTTTTTAAGTTGAAAATTTAACTTGAAGATAAAATTAATAACAATTATTATTGTAAAAGAAGGAAACAAAAACAATCAAACAAGAAAATATAATAATCTTCCATTCCGTTCTTTTTTCATCCACTTTCCCCTTCACCTCATGAAACTACCTATTTGCCCTCAAGAAAATTGTTGACACTAAAAGTAACTTGTAATTTCTGTTTTCGAATATGATATGGAGATCAAAATTTTCAAAATCACCTTTGGTGACAAGTACTGGGTACAATTCAAAATTTTCAAATCACCTCCTAATTTCACAAATGATTTTATAAAAAGTAAATTCTTAGAACATAATATATTAACTTATAGATTAAAATTTTAAACATGTGATATATCTTTCCATGAATCAACTATCAATGGGCACATATATTTTCATTTCTTTTTACTTTTATTTTGTTTGCATTTCACATCCATTTTATGGGGATATTATTTTTATTTTTATTTTGTTTAATAGGACAATGAATCAATGAGGAACAAAATAACATATTTGAATAATTATTACATAACACGTCCGAGAAATCACATGATAGACAGTACAGTACAACACATCTGAACTAACAAGGTTTTAAAAATCATAAATTACAATACATCTAAACGATTCTAACCAAACCAAACTAGCTTGTCAAGTTCTTCATTAAATTAATGCCAAGTGGCAACCCAAAGATAAGACCGTACAGAAAAACATGCGATAACAATTCGTAGAAGATGAGGTCAGAGAACTTGCCCCTGATCCAAGCTCCTAGAGTATTGTGCATCGAAGTCCAAGGACCAAGGTGGGACCTATACAATCCTCTCCACCCGATCCGCTTCACTATCGGTTGTGCAAGTGACAGCGTTTTTGACCAGTAAGCCGGTTTGCTAAACGGAAGTAAACAGAATGAAGCAACACAAGCCAGTATGCTTATTGGCAAATTTACTTGATGTAGAACTGTATATATTGCTAAAGCAAAAGCACAGAGAGTGGCTTTGGCAGCAATTACCACCAACTCTACTGAATATATAAGGCATACTTTACGAAGCTCAATATCTACGAAAACTAACCCGGTATAAATAAGCCATGTTGTCACAAAAATAGATGACAAAAACGCCAATGAATCTGCAACAATAAAAGCCTCGAAGGCATATTTCGGGGAAAGAATAGGTGTGCCTCTGTTCATGGGGTCATCAGCAATATATCCACCTGGCATGGTGAAAATAGCGGCAAAAGTCACCGTTGCAATTAGTACTGCGATAATTCCCAAGTTACGGGTAATATTATCGACTTTCTCTATCTCTCTCTCTTTGTCTATCGTGTGGATCTGTAAATCATCACGGATATGATCAGCCCGACGAGGACTAGGAAGTGCACCAGTCCACATCATGCAACGAAGTATATTGAACTCTTTATCCTGAATAAAGAGAAATTATAGGCCAAATCAAATAAAATTTCTGCGGGTAGAATACTCATTCATTAAATAATAAAATTTCCTTTTATTCTATAAGTTAGGTTCTGAATAAACAAATTTTTTGCAAATGACTGTATTTTATGGTCCAGAATTTTCTGAAAAACAGAAATTACTTCTGAATAAATTCAGAAATCATATGTAAGAACTATAGCATTTCGTTATTTATTGGTGAAATAACTTTGATTCTCTATCAAAACAAAAAAGATTCTAAAAAAATAGTAAAAAAATTTAAAAAAATGTAAAATTTGGTCTCCATGCTCATTTTATTATGGTGATCATGTTGAATTGTCCGGAATCGATCTTTTGGACATTAGAAACAAAGATATGAGCATGAAGTAAAACACGTCATTTACTTCATGAAGCATAATAGCCCAACTCTATATATAGGAGAGAGATTAGTAGGGGAGATAAAGGTCAGTGTTAATCAAAATAAAAAAAATGAGGCAGATCTGATAATGTCAGAGAATGGGATCAGCAGGTTAAATGGTGCTTCTTTGGTCACAAGGAGTCCAATGATAATGAGGCACGCGGATAATATTTATGTTATTTTATATCAAACAAAATGATAAACGAAACAGAGAGTGGTAAAACAGAGACCAACAATTTCAAATGAATTTACAATTTAATTCGCAACTCAATAATATAATAGGCTCAAAAATACTGAACAAATAATTTTTAAGTTGAGAAGAAGTTACAGGAATACAGGTGCCGACTTTGGCGCGTAGGTTATTGTGGCAATTCAGAGGGGTACCATCCACAAAAGTAGAGTGGTAGTCCTTCAAGTTCAAACAACTTTAAAGACTAACCCAATTCTTTATCAAACAATCAATAAAAAAAGTTAGATCCAAATGAAAGTTCATGACAAATTAATTTGGTTTTCATTTGGTATAATTGAAAGACTATATATACCTGGAAAAAAAAAATCCTGCTTGTGGAAAGAGAGATTTGAATTATTGGTCATAAGTGTATCAATTTATCATTCTAAGGTTTTGATATTAAGAATAAGGACACTGATAACTGTCCCTGCACTTCTGTTCCCACACTGTCCCCGCACATAACTTTCATAACTAACCTGGGGGCCATCCCCGCACAATTTACTTATATAATATGTATCATCCCCATACAATTTCTGTTATTTTACAAGTATTAATATCTTACTTTACAAGTAATTATACCTATGAAAGTTGATGCGGGGACAAGTGCAGAGATTGGAAAATGGGACCATGTAATTAGTGGTTACCATAGTACAACAATCCTCTACTATAGCTGCGGGGACAGAGGTGGGACTGGAGTGTGGAGATGAATATAATTATTCTAAGAATAAAGCAATTATATTAATCTGCTGAGTGTCTATGATATGTATTTTTAACATGCTAGAACAGCTGAAAGATACTAGGGTTTTAAATTATCTTATTCCGGCTGCCTTTTCAAACACAAAATTTAGCATCTTCTTCAATGAGAAAAGATAAACATTTCCTTAGAAAAAGGGTGAGAAATCATGAGGCAGAGAAGCACAATAGACAAGAGTAACTTGGAGAACGGAAATCACAAGAAAACTATCATTAGGATTACAAGGAAAACTATCATAATTAGGATAACAAGGAAAACAAATGTAGTGAAAAAGAGAAATAAAAATGAGTTTGTGGTCCTTACCGATGATAATCCCCATCCTAGATCCACCTGCTTTAAAGCAAGATCAACTGGTGTTAGGCCATTCCTGTTCATGATGCTCGAGTACACCATCTTCATTGATAACAGAAACCTCAAAATGCGGTATTGTCCTCTTTCACCAGCTAAATGAAGTGGTGTATTTCCTTGATAATCCCTAGCATTGAGCATTCTCAAAAAGGTGTGATTATGACGCATACGAACAATTATGTTTCCTTGTCCGCTTAGAATGGCAAGGTGAAGAATGTTTCTTCCTTGGGTATCAAGTAATTCATCTGAATCGGGAAATTGCTTTATCAGCTCCTTAATTATTAATGCTTCACCACACTTTGCGGCTGTGTGTATGGGAAATAACTTGTTCTTGTCTGCCATGTAAGCTGCTTTTTTGGTTTCATCATCTCCCAGTAAGAGCTTTACAGTCTCAAGATTTCCAACTGATGCTGCATAGTGAAGGGGAGTGCTTTCCAAGTCGTCTACCTTAGTTGCAAGTGATTTGTTCCATTCCAAAAGTGCACGCGTAATTCCTGTTGTCAAGGTTTTTACATAACAGTCAAGGAAAGGTGTTAGATATCAATGAATCCAGAATAAATCGGATCTAGTCCAAATCAAATGTTACATGATTAATGTTAGGATAAATGATCGACTAATTTGGGTCATATCTGTTAGTTTGGGTTGGAATTGGCGGGACATGATTTTTACCAGAGAATTCATCTGAGAATTTTTCTGCAATAATCAATCCAGTCAGTTGCTTCATCCTCAATACTTTCCACTGTTTCCAGCATTGGTGTAATGGGACACAACTGCACCGATTTTGTGCAAGAAGAGTAATAAAAGAGGTGAAATTCTTTAGTTTTAAGAAATGTTCAGTTTTTGACAATTTCTAAAAGAAAAGTTGACACAGTGTGGGGTATAACTTTTTTTTGTTCTCAAGGAGGCAGAGATTGTTATCAATTTAGCAGTCTATGTCTCCTATTACTTCTGATTTACATTGTAAAATTTCCTTTGTCTAATCAAAACTATCTGATTTTAAAAATAAATATGTCAGATTAAGATGTCGTGTCAAGTGTCAACATCTACATGGGTTATTGATAATGTCAGTAAAGAAATCTGATGCATTTGCTCTAGCTCGAACGATCCTGAAAAAAACAAGCAGGATCCTCTGATTTGGATCAGGAAGAGAAAAGTGAAAAAAAAAGTCATCCATCATTCCATCTAGGAAGGAAACAGGATGAAATGTCTGTTATTATTTTAGCAAGGCTATGTTCATAGACCTTTCTTGTTCTAAACAATTATAAATAACTGATTTATAACCAGGATTGTTAAAATTTGGATTGATTAATTATTCCTCTGGCTACATGATCATCATTGTTCAAAACTTCAAATGTCGCAGGACAATTAATTAATGTACTTTGTTTGTAGTTGTGGGGATTTAAAAATAATGCAAATGCATTAAAATATTAGTCAAATTTTTTGTAGAAACATATATATATTGGGTTAATACTAATTTTTTAATATTTTAATGCATTTTAAATATTATACAATTAAAAAAAATTAAGATTTTGGTCTAAAAAACATAACTAAATCATGACAGAAAACAATACATACTGATACGTTCTAGCACAGCAACGTGTAGTGCAGTTTGTCCTTTTGGTCCCTCACAGGACACCATGGATGGATCTTCTTTTGTGAAGATTTTGACTATGTTAACCGCATTCATCACAGTTGCCAGGTACAGAGGAGATACACCCTCTGCGTCAGCAATACCAGTTATGCTTGGTTCAGAAAGTATAAGCTTCTCCACTATATTCCCGTGACCAACTCGCACCGCCTCATGCAGTGCGGTCTCACCGTGTATATTTCTTGCTGTTAGAAGGGTCTGCTTTACAGCCTGATTCTCTTTGTCAGCAAAAGATATCAAGCTGTTAACCATTCTATGGTTCCCGGCCTTTGCAGCACAGTGGATAGGTGTCTCTTTTAACCTATTGCATGCCGTCAGCAAGGATCTGTTTCTCTCATAGACTTCTCTTGCGAAGTCTACATTATATATTGTGCGCTTCCATGTGAGTTTCTGGTTTGAACTAGCAGCAATATGTAATACTGTGCTCTCTCCAATTGTTACTCCATCCAATAGAAGCAAATCTAGCACAATCAAATTGCTTATTAAGTAAATAAATTTTTTTTTGAGTAATCCCAAGAAGTTTCTATGTTGGTCAAATAAAAAATCTAATTAACCCCGCCATTTTTTTCTTTCAAAAATCCGGACCCAATGAATTAAAAACCCAGGTTAATCAACTAATAGCATAGCTTTCCTATTGAGCAACGTAATTATAGCAAATGTAAAGAAAAAAAAACAGAAATAATCTGTCAATCAACATCTAATTTATATTTTATTCTTTCATTTATTTCAAAAAAAAAAATTGAGTTTCCAATCCGATTCACTAGATTTCAATAACTTCTATGATCAACTTATTGATTGTGCTTCCAATTTCGATTTCCAGAACCATTCTATTGTTGTGACAGAATTATAAGATCCAATCATGATGATTTGTTTGGAAGGATTAGATGATCAGTTCACGTAATTGCAACACCGTTATGTGTGTTGGTTATGCATACACTCAAAAGAAAAAAAAGAAACAATTATGAAAAAAAAAACAATTTAATTATCTTATCAAAATTGTGTTGTTGAATTTCACCTTGAGATTGTAGAAAATCATCCAGCACCTTGACATTTCCTTTCACTACGGCATCGTAGTGCACGGGATCTAGTGGGATTCGTGGTGGCCGACTCCCTTGTGGGGCATCTCCCGAACTAGACCTTTGGGCATCTGCCACTGCACCTTCTATTCCCTCTAATGGAGGTACAGTTGGTACTTGAGACCCAACTGCAGTTAATCCATTACCGTCGGCATTATCAGAAGCCATTGAGGCAATGTGTTGTGCAACATCTCGTGAAGCTTGTACCAAAGGTTCAGATGTGGTATGGGGATCAGTCTCAACCGAACTAGAGCCTGATGTGGTATGGGGATCAGTCTCAACCGAACTAGAGCCTGATGTGGTATGGGGCCGCCTTTCTTCTGGGCCATCTCCCGAACCCGAACTAGAGCTTTGGGCCTCTACCACTGCATCGTTCTGCATGGGATTAATCATTACCACCATGTCATCAACAGCTGATGAATTTCTGATGAATAGTGGCAGAGTCTGATGACTGTTATTTTTTGAATCAGTTATTGACACTGGGGAAGTCATTTCAGAGCTTGCTGTGGACAGAAGAAATTGGTAATGATGTTCTAAAGAAATAGAATAGATTGTATGACTTTAGGTTTTGTTCTAACAATCCTTTTTTGTTTTGTTTTTCTCTCTGTTTTTTTTTTTTTTTTTTTTTTTTGGGTTTTTAACTAGCAAGGGTTGTTGTGTAGAGAGAACCAGAAAAAAATACTAACAATTTGTAGTGGAATGGTGGATGAGAGTTGAATTGAGAGATTGAGATTCCAAGACAAAAAGATGGGCTTATAAAGCGACTCAATTTACAAAAGACATTTTATGCGCAAAGGTTAAGATCCGAGAAACGGAGTGAAAGACAGACAGACAGACAGACAAAAAAAGAGTGAGCCAGCAACAAGTTGATCGAGTTAAAATAACAATATTGGCCACCATAATCTCTGTGGCATGCAAAGAGTAAACATTATGGATAGAAAATCATTAATTAACCTATCCACCTTAAGAAAAACCAAAGTATAGTGTCAGTGACCCGTTACACGGTAAATTACTATTTTGGTCAATAAATCATTTTCAGGTCAAACGTATGGATTCTAGGACTGTGTTCACTCTCTTTCGAATAGTGAACTTACACCCTGATTTGGAGGTGAAGGATTTCGCCAAAAAATTAATTTGGCGCTTGTGTCGCTCCCCTTCGCACAGTAACGCGTAACCTCGCTCCCTCTTGATTGCCCCCTTCTAGAGTAGGTGACATTGCCCGGTCAGGTGTGGTATGGCGAGCTCTCACCTCTGCACAGTGAACTTGCCCTAACCCTCCCTCCGCGTACTGCCGTCTGGAGCACATCTTAAGAGTAACGTGACATACAAATTGGAGCAAAGCTAGGGTAAGGGTTTGGTGAATATAACTCTAAAATCTATTGAATTGACTTCAAACGAAATGAATCCAAACTGTTGAAACTGATCTACTTTACAAGTGATGTGTATACATGGAAAATTTTAAAATATTCAAATTTATTTAGTATAAAGTCAAATGGTAAAAAAAATAACTTTGTACATGCAAAGAAATGAAATTTATAAATTATTTTAATGCATTCATTTTTCATCAATTTTTGACTGCTTGACTTTGTACTAAATGAATTTGAAAATTTGAAAATTTTGTTTGTACATGCATCGCTTGTAAAATAGATCGGTTTCAACAGTTTGGTCGTCTTGTTTGAAGTCAATCCGATAAATTCTTGAGCATAACCGTTTGGTGAGTAGAACACACGTTTGCTCTACAAATTGTTCTCTTCTCGAAGCACTGTGTATATTATATAAAAATGGGCTTTTGTCCGTTGGAGGCTGTAGCCAACTCCTATGGAATTTTCCCTCAATCCCTCTGAAGTGGATATTTTTTTCTTTTTATCAATTAGAATGACTTGAAGCAATCAGTCAAGGATTGAAAAACTATTTTATTTGACTAAGAATGACTAGAATTATTTGTAAATCAAATGAATATGAATGACTGGTGGGACCCACTGTTGGTTGGTTGGTTTGTCATTCTTAGTCATCCTGGTGGGACCTATTTTTTTTAGGAGAAGAATTTAAATTAGAGAATGACTAAGAATGGGTCCCACCAGCAATTAAAGAATGAACCGGTTGGTTTGTTGTATTGAGTCATTCTCTCCGCTTTTTTTATTAATACCTAAAAAAAAAATATCCTCAATTCTAACTTTTTACAAAAAAATACCCTGACCGCCACACTGGGGAGCGGTCTACTGTTCATACCAGACCGCCCCCCGTGGGCGGTTTGGTATTTTTTTGTTGTTTTGTTTAGAGACAATATGAATATCAAGATACTGAATTTTAACGTTAAAAATTTGGAATTTTTTTTAAATATTTGTTAGATTTCTTTTGATGTATAATTAGCATATTTATACTAAAATACGCTAAATTATTTGAAATTATGTTAAATTACGTTGAATTACACTAAATTACGTTAAATTGCAATAAATTCGCTAATTATGCTGAAATACGATAAATTACACTAAACTACGCAAAATTACGCTAAAGTAGACTGATTTTGTGTCATCTTTCATGAATCATAAAAAAATAGTAAAAAAATTTCCGAAAATTGTAAAAATTGGTATTCTACAAGTTCATTATGTAACTAATTTACTGAGCTACTTAGATTGAATAATAGAAATGAAAATCTTAATCGGAAACTTCAACTCAAGTTTTGAGGCTCTTCCCTTTATTTTTTGGTAATTCTGAATTTTGAAATCCGGCATTACTGGCATTTGTCGGCACTGACGCATGCGTATATTTGCAAGCTTTCCGAAAAGTGGTTATCTGCTGAAATCGGACACTCGAGCGCTGTTTTTTGACCGTTTAAAGTTTCGTCGTTATTTTTCACCTTCTCGGTAAAGATATCATCCATATTCATATGTAATTTACCGTAATTTACCTTATTTTAGCATAATTTAACATAATTTAGCTATGTAATATAGTGTAATTCAACATAATTTCAAGTAATTTAGCGTATTTTAGTATAAATATGCTAATTATGCATCAAAAGAAGTAATCTAACAAAAAAACCCAGCTAACGTGGGTGTATTTATTAATAAAAATGTCGGAAACTAGAGTTTAGAAATTAGAGTTTAGAGTTTAGGGTTTCTTTTAAATATCACTAAGTTTTATAAATATGTTATGTGAAAATTGTAAATCATTTAATGTACAGTAATTTTGAGGGTTTAAGGTTTTAGAAATTGTTCAATAAGAGTTTAGGGTTTAGAGTTTAGCGTAATTTAAAGTAATTTAGCGTAATTCAACGTAATTTAATATAATTTCAAGTAATTTAGTGTATTTTAGTATAAATATGTTTAAAAAAAGTAATCTAACAAATATTTCAAAAAAAATTCGAATTTTTAGCGTTAGATTTCAACATCTTGCTATTCATATTGTCTCTAAAAAAAAAAATACCGGACCACCCCACGGGAGGGGGGGGGCGCCGGTCTGGTATGAATAGTGGACCGCCCTCCAGTGGGGCGGTCAGAGTATTTTTAATAAAAAATTGAGATTGAGGGCAGATTTGATTTTTTTTTTTTAGTATTAATAAAAAAAGCGGTCATTCTCTACCTTGGATCGGTCAATTAAAATAGAGATGTTCCATTGTTGGTTGTAATTAGGGGTGGCAAAAAATCTCGTAGCTTGTGGCTCGATCCTGACTCGTACCTGACTCGTTCGCTAATAGCTCGTTCGTTGCTGAACCGAGCTGTTAATGAGCCAGCTCGCCACTAGCTCGGTTCATAATTAATGAGTTCAAGCTAGGGCCTAGCTTGTTCGCCAGCTCGTGAGCTAGGTTGGCTAGGCATCAATTTGTGAATTTGTATGATTTTGTGTGTATTTTATACTGTCTAGCTCGGCCCAGCTCGGTTCAGCTCGATTCAAAAAGTTTGTAGAATTTATTTTCTTCTTAAAACAAGATTCAGCCAAACCTAGCAAGCCAGCTCGTCAGCTCGCGAGCTAGCTCGGGCTGACTTGTCACGATTTCAATCTAAGGTTTTAGCTCAGATGCTCTAGGTCCAACTCGCTCGGCTGTAGCTCGGTCCAGAATTAACAAGCTGAGCTAAGACCTAGCTCGGATCGAACAGCTCGTTGCCACCCCTAGTTGTAATAAAAATACAAGATAATTTGAGTGGGTCCCACCAGAAATTAAAGCAAACAGAATTCTTGATGGTAAGAAATGAGTGGGTCGACAGATTTGCGCATGACTGGTAGTTGTATGTTTTTAAATTTTCAAAGATGAATGGTAAAGTTAGAATTTTAAAATATTAAGATGGTAATTAAAAAATTTTGGTTTTTTAAATTTCAAGATAAATAATTCAGCGAGTACAGCAGGGGTGGATGTTAATACTGAATAGATTCAAGAGAAAATTTCTAGTGGATGTTAATACCGTTTGGATTGGTCGTTTGAAGTCAATCCGATGGGTTTTAGAGTTGAGTTCACAAAGGAGTTTGGTGAACTTAGAAACACCCTAGTTCTACTCATTTTTAAAAGTTAAATTGACACTATACCCCTTCCTTTCAAATGGAGATATCCTTAATAACATTTGTACCATTTTATAACCAAACATTACTTGACCCCTAAGAGATAATATTAAATGATATTTAACTAAAAACCCAAAACCCAAAGTAATAAATTTTGCCATGCAAGAATATATTCTGCCAGTCAAAAGAAGAATAAATTTTGTTCAACAAAACAAATTCCAAAGAAAATTAGTAAATTTTCTAGAAGACTATCCATGCTATTAAATTTCAAGTTGCACAAATAAATTCCTGATCGACCTGAATTTGGTGTGATCATCGTCCGTATCCGAGTCTGAATCGGATACTACCTTGGAACGCACTGCGTCAATACCCCTTCCTTTCAAATGGAGATATCCTTAAAAATTGAGAGCACCATTATTCTTAATGATTGACCGCTTATGAACATAACATATAAATTATTTTATAAATTATTTTAATGTATTCATTTTTCATCAATTTTTGACAGCTTGACTTTGTACTAAATGAATTCGAAAATTTCAAAATTTTGTATGTACTTACATCACTTGTAAAATAAATTGGTTTCAACAATTTCAATTCGTTTCGTTTAAAGTCAATCCGATAAATTTTTAGCATAACCGTTTGGTGATCTCAACACACGTTTGCTCTACAAATTGTTCTTTTCTCGAAGCACTGTGTATATTAAATAAAAATGGGCTTTTGTCTCCGTTGGAGGCTGTAGCCAACTCTAGAATGACTTGAAGCAATCAGTCAAGGATTGAAATCTTATTTTATTTGACTAAAAATGACTACAATTATTTGTAGAAATGAATATGAATGACTGGTGGGACCCTTTATTTTTAAATACTTGGTTGGTCGGTCATTCTTAGTCATCCTGGTGGGACCTATTTTTTTTAGGAGAAGTATTTAAATTAGAGAACGACTAAGAATGACTAAGAATGGGTCCCACCAGCAATTAAAGAATGAACCGGTTGGTTGGTTGTATTTGTTGAGTCATTCTCTACTTCGGATCTGTCAATTAAAATAGAGAAGTTCCATTATTGGTTGTAATAATGAGTAGAACTAGGTGTTCTTAAGCTCATCAAGCTTCTTTGTGAGCTTAATTCAAAAAATCTATTAGATTGACTTTAAATAATACATTCAAATTGTTGAAACCGTTCTTATTCACGAGTGATGCATTTACATGTGAAATTTATAATTTTTCGAACTAGTTTAGTATAAAGTCAAGCTGTCAAAAAATAATGAAAAATGAACTCATTAAAATTAACTTATAAATCGTCTTCTTTTAACTGCTTAATTCATATTCAATTAGTTCAGAAATTTAAAAATTTGACATGTAAACACATCATCCATGAAATAGATCGATTTCAACAGTTTGAATGCATCGTTTGAAATCAATCAAATAGATTTTTGAGTTAAACTCACAAAAAAACTTGGTGAGCTTAAAAACACCTTAGTTCTTCTCAATAAAAATACAAGATAATTTGAGTGGGTCCCACCAGAAATTAAAGCAAACAGAATTATTGACGGTAAGAATTGAGTGGGTCCACAGAACTCATGTGACCCAAAGTATTCGGTTAAAAAAAAAAAGTTTAATGTCATGCGCAACTCAATTCAGATTTGCGCGCATGACTAGTAGTGTGCAGCTCAAAGCTGCGCATGTTTTATGTTTTTAAATTTATGAAGATGAATGGTAAAGTCACAATTTTGAAATATTAAGATGGTAATTAAAAAAAATTGGTTTTTTAAATTTCAAGATAAATAATTCAGTGAGTACAGCAGGGGTGGATGGTAATAGATTCAAGTGAAAATTTCTAGTGTGTCCATCAAAACTTTCAAAGTAGTCAATATCCTCATCAAAACATCTTAATATCCATACAAATTTAACATTTTATCTTCTATCTCCTTTTATTCATTAAATATGTTATTTAGATATGAGTGAGTCTATGGTACTATGCATAGCACGGATTGGTCCGTACGACGGATCAATATTTTCGTTTTCAAAATTCTAATGGTCGATCCGAACAGTTCAACATGATTTTTATATGAGAATATAATGGTGGGCTAAATTTTCTATTTTTTAGAATTTTGTTACTGTTTTTTTAGATAGGTAGAAAATCACTGTTTTTGGATGGTTCAGAATTTTCAGATTAAGTGATTTTTTACCTATCTTATAATATAGTAAAAAAGTTCGAAAAAATATAAAATTTAGTGTGCAAGTACATATTCATGTGGGGATCACGTTGAACGGTTCGGATCGACTATTAGAATTTTCAAAATGAAAATATAGCTCCATAGTACGGACTAATCCGTGCTTTGCATAGTACCATTCACTCTTTATATATTTTTAAAGAGTGAGGCTACGGTACTATGCATAGCATGGTTTGGTCCGTGCTACGGCTCAATATTTGAATTTTCAATATCCTAACGGTCGATCCGAACCGTTCAACATGATTATAAAATGAATATGTACTTGCAAACTAAATTTTACATTTTTTTGAATTTTTTTACTATTTTTTTAGATAGGTAGAAAATCACTTGATCTGAAAATTCTGGACCATCCAAAAACAGTGATTTTCTATCTATCTAAAAAAATAGTGAAAAAATTCAAAAAAATGTAAAATTTGGTTTGCTAGTACATATTTATTTTATAATCATGTTGAACAGTTCAGATCGACCGTTAGAATTTTAAAAACTCAAATATTGAACCATAGCACGGGTCAATCCGTGCTATGCATAGCACCGTAGCCTCACTCATTTTTAAAAGTTAAATTGACACTATACCTTCCTTTCAAATGGAGATGTCCTTAAAAATTGAGAGCCCCATTATTCTTAATGATTGACCGCTTATGAACATAACATATATAAAGAACAAAAATAGGACGTGTGGAAACCCACAGGGAAAAATCACGGGCAGACAAGTTTGATTGATAATGGTGGGTGCATGAACCCTGGTCTTGTTTATCTTTCAGCTGAACCCTACCAAAGTACGGTGGGCAAGAAAAACTATATCATATCTGGTAATTTAATTGATTTGATCCCGCCAAGTTTGAATATAGAGCTTCGTTTGTGGATGGTCGCAGTCGGTAGATCACCATCCACATCCTCATACACCTACTTGTGGAAAACCCAGGTAGCTTATATATTTCCCTCAATGCGAACGGACCAACAAGACAACACTTTCTTCAATTGAAGATGTCATCTTTCAACACTTTCTTATATGAAAAAATAATGCAAGTCACTTTTTTTCTTACAAAAGCTTTCTAACTTTTATTGCTGCAGTAAAATCAAAATTTAGAGCCAAGATGCAGATTAACTGGAAAGGAATTATGCGCCGGTCCTATGTAAGCCTTAAATGGAAATGCCAAGACATTAACCTTGTGTTTTTTTTTATATTTTTTTTTGTGCAGATATGGTTAAAGTGTTTGATTTATGGAGCATAACGTAATAGTATTGAGTATTTGAAGGGTATTGATCGTTTTATAAAATTTGTTGAGCAAGGCAGGGATAGGAACGGTGAAATATCGATTTGTTGTCCTTGTAGAGATTGTTGTAATATTAAATTGTATGATAACTCTCCTCATGTTAAAACTCATTTGGTTCGTTGTGGGTTTATAGTTTTGGAAATTGAATCGGATTGTGGATGGTAGAAGAGAGGAGTTTATAGAACTTGATTTCTCTTATTTGATGAAGTATACAATATTTTACAGGACTGATATATTTTCTCACTCACTCACGCCTCACTATATACTCTCTGATTCACCACATATACATAGACCTCCAACCTATTTATACTAAGTCCAATGTCGGTTATACAATTATCTAGATAATTCATATATATTGTTTCTTCTACCGACTTGACTAGTGTTGGTTTGGATTAATCTAGAAAATACAAGCTATAGAATATTCTAGTTTTTTCTTCATCACCGCCTAGATTGGTAATTTCTTGAATATTCTAGTAAGGAATTGAGCTTGGATTGGGCCTTCCGTCTAAATTTTTACTGGGCTATTGAAGTTGATGCTGCTAATTTTTAACATATAGAACGATACACACGATGAATACGGCATGGTGTGGGTACTGGGGAAATTGGTGATGGTACTAGGAAAACAAGCACCAGTACTACTAATTTCAATATTGATTTGGAAATTGGATCTAGAGAAATTGGTGAGGGTACTGGAAAAATTGCTACTGGAGAAATTGGTGGTGATTGTGATTGAGACCAAAATGATGTTGAAAACCTATGTTACTCGGATATTGTAAACTAGGACCCGTACCCGTATTGGGTGCGTATCAGATACGAATACGGGTACAATACGGACCCGATACGTACTGGATACACCAGCTGGCGTATCGGATAATGTGGTCTCTAACTATCTGATACAGCTCCGATACGGATTGAAACGGCCTGATACGGCTCCGATATGGATTGAAACAGCTCCGTTACGGATGAAACAGCCGAAACACATTGGTGCACCCCACGCATGGACCCGGTCCTGTGCACCGCGCAATGCAAAATTTTTTTTTTTTGCCCCAACTAGAATTCGAACTTGGCTCTACTGGCTAGTTGACACATTACTTTCACACTGCACTACATCACTTTTGTTGTTTCAAACTACTAATGTTTATATTTAACACATACTTAAGTTGATTTTGATATTTAATTATATAATAGAAGTGTTAAATTAATAAAATAATTAAAATAAAATATATATAGTACCGTATCGTATCCGGAATTTTTTAAAATTGACATATCGCCGTATCCGTATCGTATCCGATACGATACCCGTATCCTATCCGATACGATACCCGTATCCTATCCGATACGATACCCGTATCCGTATCCATGCAACATAGTTGAAAACCCAGCGTCTGTGGTACAGGCTGTATCCAATGCAACTCATCCGGTTGTTCTAACATGCTCGTTATTCCAAGCGTCATGGATAACTCCCACCTCGGTTTTCTATAGATTTCATGAATTTGGGGGCACAACTCATATCGACTCCTGAAAGGCAGTCTTACCTACTGTTATAGTATTTGAAATAAAATATGAGATATTATGCACAAGTAAGCAAATTCAATGCAACTTATATATTCTTGAGGGTACATATAAAGCTTGTTTAATTAATAGTTAGTTTGGATCAAATTGTATAGAAGTAAGGACCAATTCATTAACCTTTTAATTGACTTGACCTTGTCTTAATACCTGGTTACTGTCAATCTTAAAATTCTTTCCTTCTTTTGCAAATCTGAGAAAATATTTAATATTTTATTTAGAAAAGAAAGTAACAATTTACCCTCCATTTGTAGAAGTCGCAGATTGGGTAGAAAAGTTGTTTCCACAAATATCTACTAACAAGCTGTCAAATGTGCTACTCTCATACGCAAAATGGGTACGGTACGGGTAGGATAGAAGCAATTTCATGCCCGTATCCACTAAGAATTGATCTTACTCATACTCTATTCTTCCTGTTAAAAATTGACCTTACCTTATCCTACACTTACCCGTTAAAATTATCGGGTAATGAAACAGTAGCTGGTGAATAACGAATAATACTAATATAATAATTAGTTTTATTATATTTTACAAATAGATTATGAGAACTTACTCATTTCACATATATGTAATCACGTTATTAATAAAAATAAAAAAATAAATGTACAATCAATTTTAACTAAATTGTTTTTTTTATAAAGTAATGAATTCAACAACATGAATATCTCTTCGGACAAATTTAATTATTTAACTAAATAACAAGACATGCAAATCAAAATAATGTTCAACATTTTTCTTATGACAAAAAACATACACTGAATAACAAAAGTATATCACTAATTATTGCTCAAATATTATCATATGAAATATCACACAAATAAATTTCACCATCACTAATTATTGCTCAATTATTATCACATAATTTTATTTATATAATTACCCTATAGAGTAATGGGTACGAAATAGCCTTTACCTGTACCTTTACCCATTTAGTTAACGAAAAAAAATCTGTACCCACACCCAAACCTGATAAGCTAACAAAAAAAAATTTCTTATCCATACCTGCCTTATGGAAAACGGTACGGATCGGATAAGCGGTTAAAAGAGTACCATTGACACCCCTATGCAAAATGCACCGGTACTGCACACCACATAATAACAGAATAATTAGACAATTACCATGAGGGACAATTATCTGGTATAACTGTACAAAACTGTAAATTTCTTCGATCACATATAGAAAGTAGACGTATACTTCTCGACCCTCCCATTATATTTTCCTAAAAATGTTCAAATTATCTCTAAAGACTTAGAAGTTATCTAAAGACTTTTGAAGGACAACCGTTAAGTTTAAATCCTGGTGAGGCAATGATGTCTGGTGTCACAGTGGCTGTCACGAGATTTGCCAGTATAACCAGTTCACTGATCATGGGGCCCGAGGCAGGGTACACGTTTTTACCGACAGTCGATTCACTGAAGAGGTGCTTGTACCAAATTTGGGAGGATGGCAAGGTGATGACTAAGAAGAAAGCAGAGTTCACTAGGAACAGAGCAGTTCGTCTTTTTACAGCAAGTAAAATGGCACTGGCTTATGAGAGGTTGTTTCTCTGTGTTGCTGCAAAAAATGAAAATAAGGGTGCAAATGATTATTGCAAATATCAAAGTATGAGGGGAAATTATTAACTGACTAATTATAATGTGAAGAGCTGATAATTTTGTTCTTTGAATGTGTTGTGGGACCCACAATGCAGAAAAGCTAACCTGAACCAGAGCACCGAAGCGCAAACAATGAGAAAAAAAATTCAATTTGATACAATATGAAGAGATAGTGTTCATATTTTTTTTTTTTTTGAAAGAAAATTAAGGGATAGTTTAATAGGGGGCAAAGATGAATGTGATTGAATTGAGTTTATAGGGGGGCAAAGATGAAGAGATAGTTTATAGTGTTTAGAAATATAATTAAAGGTCTTTCTGTTACTGCACGCATGCAGTAGTATGTTCTCATCTAATCTTGTTTAGATTTTGATCAACAATCATGGATCCTGACAAAATTATGATCAAGAAATTGCAGCATCATGTCATGTGCATCAACTTCGCTGTCATAACTGGGCATTCATTACCAGTACCACACACACACAGAGGCTCCTTTTCTTTAATGGTAAGGCCATTTTTATCAACCTTTATTGAAACAGGCTTATACTTTATTAGCCCAAGTGTTAAATTTAATCCAATTTTTCTTAGCCCAGTCCTGAATTAATTGGCCCAATTACATGAATGGATCCAATTTAACTACTACTGTAAGTCCAGTGCCTTGCCACTCTGTGAATGTTGTTGATTGCATCCTATGCTGGTATTGTTATTACTATTGTTGGCATTTTATTTGCTTCCATCTGACACTAAAATAAAATTGACAGGTTACTGTTTAATTTGCTCCTCTGAGCTGTAAAAAACATCCTTATTGTTTTTCGAATATGAGATGGAGATCAAAATTTTCAAAATTACCTTAGGTGACAAGCACTGGATACAAACAAAAAATTTCAAATCACCTCAGTAATTTCACAAACGATTTTATGAGATAATTTTCTATATATCCTTCGGAACTTTTGCAATTACTTATTTAGCTCTAGAAACTTAAATTTACTTTACCTCTCAATTCTTTACAATTGTTTCTTATTTACCCTTCATGTAATTAATCTCATGTTAACTCTAATTAAATTATTAAAAAATTATAGTTTATTTCTAATTAAGAATTACAAATTCAAAATACTCTTGACTCTCAACTGAATATTATGATCATCAGTTCCTTCTCGACTAAAAATCAAACATGCACCAATTAATACTTTCTTATTTGAATAAATATATATCTAAATTTTAAAATTAAATATATTTTATGACCTGATATATTTATTAATCTTTATCATTCATATATTAAGCAAAAATGTATAATCTTTTTTATTTAAATAAATATGTCGCCCTGTTTCTTCTATTCTTTTATTCTTGGGTCCAGCCTACTCAAAGAAATTTGGTTTGCTCTTTATTTCCAGCTCAAAACCAAGAGCAGTGCTCTCCATTCCAAAGCTGATTGGAACTGTGCAGTTCCATCCTTTTTCTTTCTCCTTTACTATTTTTTCTTCGCCATTTCCTTGGCTAATGGCCACCTCCATTTTGCTGGGTTTTTTTGTCTTGTTGTTTCTTTCTCCCATTTTTTGTATGGGTCAACACATCTCCGACACGACATGAACAAGGAATCTACGGTACGATAAGTCTTTTAAATATTTATTTTATTATATTATATATATATGAAAAATAAAAATTTAAGTCTAACAAATTTCATGATTTGTTCTTCTAAATGTTAAGAATATATAATTTAAAAAAATATATATACACATATATTAATATTTTATTTTGTAAACACCGCTAAAGCTACCCTATATTATCATGTTCAAATATTTTATTTTTTATATTAATCATGGTAATTTCTCTAGTGACGAATTCGAATTTATCTCGTGAATAAAATGTCAATGTAGCCGATCTAGTCCAAGACACATAATTTCTGCCATTGAACAATGTATTGGTTATTTTTGAGGAATGTATGGTAGCCTCTTATGAGTGTTGCCCCTCTGTTGCCATGCTTGATTCGTGCAGATTTTCTTGTTTTCGGGTTGCTTGTGTTGCTTGAGGCTTTGTATCAGATTATTGGTATATATTATTGGAAATTATCAGTTTATTAGTATTTTGGCTCTGATACTATGTTATTTTTATAGGATTTAAGGAGAAAAACTCTTTCATGCAATCTTGTTGTCTTTCTTTACAAATCTTGTTCCTATTTATGCTAAGAGGCTTACTAGCCTTTACGGTACCGTCGGTACTATTCCTAATTCCTATTTTATACAGTAGCTGTGTGCAGATGGATATATCTACTTTCTACTTTATTGCTTTACATATAGTACTAGAACAATCAATGCTAAGTTTGATCTTGGCCGCTTGATCGATGATGTATGACTGAGATCAATTATTCTCAACAAATACTTATCGTACATTCAATTTGTATTAAACTTTAAACTCCGCTATATTGAATAAAAAAAGAAAGCTCCGATATAAAACTTGATATGCGTTTATATATAGATGGCATGATAATAGTTTAATAGGACAATGAATCAATGAGGAACAAAATAACATATTTGAATAATTATTATAGAACACGTCCGAGAAATCACATGATAGACAGTACAGTACAACACATCTGAACTAACAAGGTTTTAAAAATCATAAATTACAACACATTTAAACGATTCTAACCAAACCAAACTAGATTGTCAAGTTCTTCATCAAATTAGTGACAACTCAAAGATAAGACCGTACAGAAAAATATACTGTAATAATTCGGCGAAGATGAGGTCAGAGAAACTGTACCTGATCCAAGATCCTAGACGAATGCGTATCGAAGTCCAAGGACCAAGGTCAGTCTTATACAATCCTCTCCACCCGATCCGCTTCACTATCAGTCGTGCAAGTGACAAAATTCCCGGTAAAGCCGGATTGCTAAACGGAAGTAAACCGAATGAAGCAACACAAACCAGTATGCTTATTCCCAAATTCACTTGATATAGCATTGTATATATTGCTAAAGCAAAAGCACAGATAGTGGCTCTGGCAGCAATTGCCACCATCCCCATTGAATATTCAAGGCATTCCAAACGAAGCTCAATATCCACATTACCTGACCCAGCATAAATAAGCCATGCTGTGGTAAAAATAGATGACAAAAACGCCAATGAATCTGCAACTATAAAAGCCTTGAAGGCATATTTCCGGGAAAGAATAGGTGTGCCTCTGTTCATGTGGTCATCAGCAATATATCCACCTGGCATGGTGAAACTAGCGGCAAAAGTCACTGTTGCAATTAGTACTGAGATAATTGACAAGTTACGGGTAATACTCTCGACGTTCTCTATCTCTCTATTTTTGTCTTTCTTGGGGAGATGTAAATCATCACGGACATGATCAGCCCGACGAGGACTAGGAAGTGCACCAGTCCACATCATGCAACGTAGTATATTGGTATATGTGCCCTGAATAATGAGAAATTATAGGCCAAATGAAATAAAATTTCTGCGGGTAGAATACTCATTCATTAAATAATAAAATTCCCTTCTATTCTCTTAGTTAGGTTCTGAATGGTAGAAGTTTTTTACTATTTTTTACATTTTTTACATTTTTTAGATATGCGTTTATATGTTTTGATATGCGTTTATATATTTTACATTTTTTAGAAGTTTTTTACTACTTTTTAGATAGATAGAAAAACACTTGATCTGAATGGTACATAATTTTCAGATCAAGTGATTTTTTACTATTTTCAAAATGCAAAAAATGGCCCGAAGTAAAGAGGGGTTTTACTTTGCAAAGCACAATAGCCCATCTCTCTCTCTCTCTATAAATATATATAAGAGATATTAGAAGGGGAGATAAAGGTCAGTGTTAATCAAAATAAAAAAATGAGGCAATCTGATAATATCAGACGAGAATGGGAGCAGCGGGTCAACGGAGCTTCTTTGGTCACAAGGTTTAAATCCAATTGAAAGTTCATGACAAATTTGGTTTTCATTTGGAATAGTTGAAAGACTATACCTGATAAAAAAAAATTCCTGCTTGTGGAAAGAGATATTTGAATTATTGGTCATAAGGGTATCAATTTGTCATTCTAAGGTTTTGATATTAAGCTGCTAGTGTTTTAACTTTTAAATTATCTTTTTCCGGCTGCCTTCTCAAACACAAAATTTAGCATGTTATTCAATGAGAAAAGAAAAACATTTCCTTAGAAAAAGGACGAGAAATCATGAGACAGAGAAGCTCAATAGACAAGAGTTAACTTGGAGAAGGGAAATCACAAGAAAACTATCATTAGGATAACAAGGAAAATGAATGTAGCGAAAAAGAGGAATAAAAATGAGTTTATGGTCCTTACCAATAAGAATCCAAATCCTCGATCCAGCTGCTTTAAAGCAAGATCAACTGGTGTTAGGCCATTTCTGTTCATGATGCTCGAGTACACCATCTTCATTGATATCAGAGACCTCACAACGTGGTATTGTCCTCTTTTACCAGCTAAATGAAGTGGTGTATTTCCTTGATAATCCCTGGCATTGAGCATTCTAAAAAAGGTGTGATTACCATCCATATGAACAATTATGTTTCCTTGTCCGCTTTGAATGGCAAGGTGAAGAATGTTTCTTCCTTGGGGATCAAGTAATTCATCCGAGTCGGGAAATTGCTTTAGCAGCTCCTTAATTACTAATGTTCTGCCACACGTTGCGGCTGTGTGTATGGGAAATAACCCGTTCTTGTCTGCCATGTAAGCTGCTTTTTTTATTTCATCATTTTTCAATAAGAGTTGTACAGTCTCAAGATTTCCAACTGATGCTGCATAGTGAAGGGGAGTGCTTTCCATGTCGTCTACCTTAGTTGCAAGTGATTTGTTCCATCTCAAAAGTGACTGCGTAGCTCCTGTTGTTAAGGATTTTACATAACAATCCAGAAAAGGTGTTAGAATCTATAAATGAATCCAGAATAAATCGCATGGTTTGGAAACTCGGTATCGACCGTGTTTGGTCCGAGTTTCACCCGAGTCTCTCCCCATGCGACTTTTTCAGCAAAACTCGATTGAACAGTGTTGATTCGGTCGAGTCATCCGATTTTCAGGCCGAGTTAACCCGAGTCTGGTCGAGTCTAACCGAGTCCGGCCGAGTCAACAATTATTTCAATTATTTTTAAATGCTTACTCACTAAAATGTGAATAATGTCCAATAGATAATGAGCATGAAACCAAAAACCACCAGCGAATTACTATACGTTCCAAATTCTGGTGGTTGATAAGTGCACACTACTACAGAAATGGTCATTGTACACGGCACATTGTATACGGATTTGACAATTTTATACAAAAACCGTGTGCTATTGTAATTTTTTGGAAGCCCGAAATATCTGTGGGATCTATTACACGGATATTTATTAAAGAATCAGTGAAGAAAGCCTTGAGAGAGCTACACGGACGTTTATCAGGATTTGTAAACGGATTATTGTTTAACTAACAGTGTAGATAGCCATGTGAGAGCTACACGGATATTTATGAAGAGAACCGTGTAGAAATATGTAAAATGCACACGGATTTTTGTTTAAATAACAGTGTAGAAACCTTTGACAGAGCTACACGGCTGTTCACATAATAATCCGTGGAGAAAGGTTATTGTAGGGTTTTGATTATCGATACACGGTTTTGCCAATTTTATACACTGCATATTGTACACGGTTTTGTTAAGTATAAATCCGTGTAGAAAAGTGTAGGGTTTTGGTATAAAAGGCCTTCTCCTTCCCGCGCCGTATAAAAGGCCTTCTCCTTCCAGCGCCGTTTTGATCAAGTAATTCAACAAACGGAAAGGTTAGAGTTTTTTCAATTCATAGGTAAATTGTAGGTTCTCCTGTATAACCTTAGGAAAAGAGAAAGACCGGTCACTTTACATATCGCTTTTGATTAACTTTGATAATCATTTCACGGTTAATAATTGGAATTTTGATTTAAGTTTATCAATTATGTCAGATCGCTTATCTATCAAGATAAGTCGCTATCTTTGGAGCTCATCTATCAAGACGAGCGATGTGATATAATTGATAACCTACATCTGGACTTCACTTCTGCCATGAATATCTCCTTCATCTCTGGCATGTATTTTCCATTTCTTCAAGGACTTTCTACATGCCTCGGGGTCCGATAAATGGCTCTCTGTGGGGGCACATCACCATTTTCCTCATGTTAGTGACCAAAAATTGTTTATATCATGTGTATAGCACTGAAGAATATATTCTAATGTCATATGATAATTTTTCAGGAGGCTAATCAATAGTACTCACTGCAAGGGCAAACATAACTTTTGTGCTTTTCTGGACCCCAGCGTACTTAGTGCGTCGAACGTGAAAAATGCTCCGAAGGTGGCTACGGATTACCTGTGTGGCGCGATGCTCCAAGCTGCTAAGGCGAAGAAGAGATTTCTTCTCTTGCCATACCACCAGATGTTAGTTCTAACCTTGTGATTAAATATATAAATTATTGAAATCACACCATCAAGTCAAGCAAACACGTGTCCTACTATTATATATGCCAAAATATCTGGGTACTGTATGCTAAGATCCTATAATTCTTCTTCTCCCACAGGGGACACTGGTGTTTGATCATCATTGTGCCTTGCCTGAGTGCGGTTTACGTCATGGATTCTTTGAAGCCCAAAGAAAAGATTGGATTTAGCACGTGCAAAGAAGCAATCTTCCCGTATGTGCAAAAGTAAGCAATAATCTTTCACTATGTTTGATTTTTTTCCCAACTATAACAAATTGTGGAATTGCTAATTAGAGTCACTCCATTTTGTAAGGGCTTTTGCTACATACGTTACACAAGGAGGATTGCACAGCAAGGACAAGAAAATGAGAAAGAGGTTGACTTGGAGGTGGTGGCCGGTGAGCACAACACAATTCTATAATTTCATATTTTGTTCAAAAAATTATTGTCATTCTAACATAGGCCGCTAAATGTAAATTGTAGAGCCCGCAACAGGAGGCGGATTGGGAATGCGGATATTACATGATGATTTCCATGTTTATCTTTGTCGAAAGAATGCAATCCACATTTCCAGATGTGGTATGTAATTCATATTAATTGTGCCTATATAATAGCAATTGATATTTTCATATTATGCTTACTTATAATTCTCATTTCATTAAATTAGCAATTGATATTTGCGACTGTCTTGCATCTACCTTTTATTGTTACTAACTAATACCAAATTATAATTGTAGCAACCATCAAAGCAAACTGTGTACAGCAAGGAGCAGATCGACTATTTAAGATGTAGCTGGGCAAGATGGTTTCTATCTGAATATTGTAATGCTGAACATGGATTTGTATAACAATTTAGTGTATATATGAATTTAGCAAGCATAATTTAATGTCAAATTATCTGGAAAACTGGCTAGCAAAACAGAATGGTATATGAATTTTGTAGGAAAACTGGCTAGCAAATTAAACTGGAGGCTAGCCCAGAAATGAAAAAAATCAAGAAAAAAAAATGGGACAATTCTACACGGATATTAAACGAAAGCCCGTGTAGAACGAGTTGAGTGAGCAATGATTATTTTATATTTGTCCGTGTATAGTTACGATACCTACACGGATGTGAATTATAAGTCCGTGTCAAAGCTAACGCTACTTTAAACAAAAGCCCGTGTATGTGCACAGAGAGCTACACGGATGCTTTTATATAGTCCGTGTATGGTAGTTAAGAGAACTTCATGGATATGAAACTAAACGTCCGTGATAAAACACAGTAATTCCACACCGTTGTTAAACAAACAACCGTGTAGAAATGAGTACAGATATTCTTTTATACAGTCCGTGTATGATAGTTAAGAATGCTTCACGGATATGAAGTTAAAAGTCCGTGTAGAAAACAATAATTGACACCGTTATTTAACAAAAAGCCGTGTAGATCGTTTTCGGTGTCTACACCGATTATTTTATATTTGTCCGTGTACGATAGTTATGACAGGACACGGATATGAAATTAAACGTCCGTGTAGCTAGAGTAATTCGACACGGTTGTTCTGACCAATGTCCGTGTAGAACGAGTTCGGAGATACAAGGATTATTTTATTTTTTATTGATTTGTTAAGAGAGGGACACGGATATACAACTAAATGTCCGTGTAGATAAAGTAACCGACACGGATATTTAGTTGCATTGTCCGTGAATAAAGAGTAGTCGTACACGGTCGTTTACGTAATATCTGTTTTGCTCGGTTATATGGAGAGCGCCACAGGCAGGTGTATGTTCACGGCTGTTTATTTGGTAATCCGTGTAGAAAGCGTTAGATATACACGGGTAAATATCCGTGTCTATAGAGGGTACCTTTTATACACCCTCAACTCATACACGGCAGGGAAATCTGTGTTGCTCTTCCGGTAATGTCCGTCTGCAATCTCTTTTTCTGTAGTAGTGGCATTGCAAGAAAGGAAAGAAAATGATGGAGGCATTCGCCAATAGATAATTCATTGTATCTACTTATAATCATGAATTGACTGCATTGACAAACAAAAAAAATTGCATAAACGATGAAATATTATATAATTGATAACAAAGTTAATATGTTTAAATACACGTACATATGTTTAAATATTTCCTTTTATTTTTACTATTATTTTCTGTAACTCTCTAGGACCCTTTTCATTAATAGACAACACCTACAGCAAGACTCTTTTATTTGATTTGTGGCAATAAAAAGTGTTCTATTTGTAATGCTTGTATTACATTATATAATTAATGGATTACTTGAGTGTATTATTTTGTCTTAACATAGTTTTTCTACAAATTATTTTTTTACCAATTTTTTCCTACTTTTTGGCTACAAAACAAGTTTTGGCAAAAATATCCGAGTTTCCGAGTCAACTCGGCCGATTCCGGTTGATTCATCCGATTCCGATTCCACGGTCAAGAACCCAATTCCGATTCCGATTCCAAGTTTCAAAACCATGTAAATCGGATCTAGTTCGAATCAAATGTTACATGATTAAGGCTTGGATAAAGAATCGACTAATTTGGGTCAGATCTATTAGTTTGGGTTGGAATCGGCGGGACAAGAGTTGATTTTTACCAGAGAATTCATCTGAGAAATTTTTCAGCATTAATCAATCCAGTCAGTTGCTTAATCCTCAATACTTTACTCTGTTTCCAGCATTGTCGTAATGGAACACAACTGCACCGATTTTTGTGCAAGAAGAGTATAAGAGGCGAAATTCTTTAGTTTAAAAAATGTTCAGTTTTTGTCAATTTTTAGAAGAATGGTCGACACAGTGTGGGGCATAATTTTTTTTTGTTCACGCAGGCTAGTAGGCAGACATGGGTATCATTTAACAGTCTATGTCTCCTATTACTTCTGATTTACATTGTAAAATTTCCTTTTTCTGCTCAAAACTGTCTGATTTACAATAAAACAAAAAAAAAACATGTCAGATTAAGCTGTGGTGTCATCTACATGGGTTATTGATGACATCAGTACAGAAATCTGATGCATTTGCTCCAGATCAAACGATCCTGAAAGTGTCCTCATATTTGAACCAGGAAGAGAAGAGTGAAAAACAATAGCATACATCTAGGAAGGAAACAGGATGAATTCTTTGTAGAAACATATATATTCGGTTAATACTAATTTTTTAATATTTTTAGTGCATTTAAAATATTAAGCAATTAAAAACTTTTTAAGGTTTTGGTCTAAAAACCATAATAAAATCATGACAAAAAACAATACATACCAGTACATTCTAGCACAGCAACATGTAGTGCAGTTTGTCCTTTTGGTCCCATACAGGACTCCCTGGATGGATCTTCTTTTGTGAAGATTTCAACTATGTGAAGCGCATTCATCATAGTTGCCAGGTACAGAGGAGATACCCCATCCATGTCAACAATACCAGTTATGCTAGGTTCAGAAAGTATAAGCTTCTCCACTATATTCCCGCGACCAACTCGCACCGCCTCATGCAGTGCGGTCTCACCATGTATATTTCTTGCTGTTAGAAGGGTCTGCTTTACAGCCTGATTCTCTTCTTCAGCAAAAGATATCAAGCGGGAAACCATTCTATAGTTCCCGGCCTTTGCAGCATAGTGGAGAGGTGTCTCTTTTAACCTATTGCATGCCATCAGCAAGGATCTGTTTCTCTGGTGGACTTCTCTTGCGAAGTCTACATTATCTGCTGTGCGCTGCCATGTGAGGTCCCGGTTTGAACTAGCAGCAATATGTAATACTGTGGTATCTCCAATTGTTACTCCATCCAATGGAAGCAAATATAGCACAATCAAATTGCTTATTAAGATATATATATCTAATTTATTAAGTAAATAAATTAGGATTTTTGAGTAATCCAAAGAAGTTTCTATGTTGGTCAAAGCAAAAGACTCTCGAGCATTATTTTGACTCAAACACAGTTTGAAACTTAGAATTGTATGCTAAATTTGCTAACAAGAAGCCAGGGATTGAGTCTATATAAACAGGTAGGGTCAATGATGCAAAAAGTGAGGGGCTGAGGCTAGAACTGTTAGTTTTTGGCTCCTGTACCAGTCTCTGGTATGGTTGTAGTTAGTATTTGGACAGTTCAGTCTATGAAGCAAGAGTTGAGTTGCTGATACCTTACACACTGTTTTGGGGTTTTATTCTGGGCAATAGGGGTTGAATTAGGATTTATTTTTCATAAGAGTGAGCCTATGGTACTATGGCATAGTACGGATTAGTCCGTACTACGGAGTCATATTTTCATTTTGAAAATTTTAGTGGTCAATCCGAACCATTCAACGTAATTCCCACATGAATATGTACTTGCAGACTAAATTTTATATTTTTTTTCAAATATTTTTACTATATTTTAAGATAGATAGAAAATCACTTGATCTGAAAATTCTGGACCATCCAAAAATAATGATTTTCTACCTATCTAAAAAAATAGCAAAAAAATTCTAAAAAATAGAAAATTTAGTCCCACAAATATATTCTCATATGAAAATTATGTTGAACGGTTCGGATCGGCCATTAGAATTTGGAAAACGAAAATATTGATTTGTAGTACAGATCAATCCGTCCTATGCATAGTACCACAGACTCACTCTTTTTCATAAATACTAGTTATATGGTAATACAATGAGCTATCATCCCATGTTCTCAAAAAAAAAAAGAGGTTGCTAATAAACAAAAGAAAAAAAAAAAGATCTCCATTGAACAACCAGAGAGAACAATAACATCAATACATCATCCTCTTTACAAATAAGATGTTTCAAGTGCTCAATTTATAATATTACGCAGTACTACGTCATTAAGAAAATCATCACTATAACTAACTTATTCACTTATCATTTATCAGTAATGACAACATTGGAGGTTAATTCAGGAAAAGGACATCTTACCAACTTCCCCTCTGTTGTTGGAGACACTATAGTTGGGGATACTTAGCAATCTTACCAATCATTGCTATCAAAATAGGACCGGACCGGCCGGTCCCGCCGGAATAAACTGGAACCGTTTTGGTTTCTGGTTTGGTTCATTATTAAGATCGGATATGTATATCAACTAGAAAAACTAATTAACCCGACCGTTTTTTTTTTCAATAAACCGGACCTAGTGAATCAAAAACCCATTGTTAATTATGATTATGTATAATTAACAGTGTTATCAGAACCGAACCAGACTACTGGTTAAACCGAAAAATGGGGACCCGAAAACCTGACCGGTTTGGTCCTTCTATAGGACTGTTAGGGGTCATTTGGTTTGCGTATTTAGAAAACAATTCCCAGGCATCTCAATGCTAGACAGTAATCACACGCAGCGCTATTTTTTTATTTTTCCGGAGAAACTCTTTCCCTCCGTCTCTCTTCTTCTCGGTGGGAGAACCACCTCTTCTTCTCCACTCCATCTCGTGAGATGGGAATCGTCTCGCACCCTCTCTCCGCTCCGTCTCTGGCTTCTCTCTTCTCCGTCTAAAACCGGTTTAATTGACTGGTTTTCAAGAAAAACCTGCTGACCCATTCAAGTAAAAAAATGGTTTTCTACGTGTTGGGTTCTTTTTTCGTTTTTCTCTCCCCATCTCTGCTGTAATCTGCACACCGAGAGAAAGGAAATCGAGCAAATCCATGGAGAAAATCACAGACTCGTTTTGACCTTTTTATTTCGACCAATTTCACACAGACCTCTATGTAAGAACTCGCCTCCCTCGCTCAGTTTTCTTCCGCTAGCTTTGCTCAATTTTTTTAGTAGAACTCCTCTCTCCGATGAGAAAGGGAGCAGCAAGTGGTTTAGGTCATGTTCTTGAAAACTCAGATACTGCCATTCAAGGCTATTTTGGGGCTAATTGCAAGTTAGTTGTTTACCCATAAATAGTTTTATTTATATTATTTTACAGAAGTTCTATTTTTCCTGCATTATTTATTTTAGTTTCTATTATGTTCTAAATGGTTTTATAAAGTGGTATATGCACTGGTATTCTGGTATTGGGACATACCATGGAACATTTGTGTATGAGGAAATATTAGATGCCTCAAGATGCTTGATGAAATGTTTAAACTTTAAACTAAAATTTGAAATCTAACAATAGCATTGTTAAACTCAAATAACCTTTTGTTTTGCATAATGAGAAGTTGTACAATAGTATGGGAAAATATTATGATTTCCATATATTGAAGCGGCTGACCTCGGTTTTGATATTATTTAAACATGAATTCGAACTCCTCTGTTAAGTTTCATTTATCGAATTATGTGTGCACATTGAGCGATTTTATAGAGATGAATTGAAGTTGAAATGGAACCCAATCATAAGTGAACTTAATTGAAGTTAACGATACTAAACTATATTTTGTAGAAACCAACATAGAAAATAACTCTGCAACTTTCTCATATATCATTCTAAATATATAAAAGATATGATTATTTTTATATACCACCCTCATATTTTATAAATATATAAGTACTTAAAAAAGCAGCGATTAAAGCGGTTGACCCACCGGTTCGACCGGTAAACCATTGACCCGAAACTTTACTGAGTCGATGTCCAGTCCGGTTTTGATAACATTGATAATTGCATAGCTTTCCTATTGAGCAACGTAATTATAGCAAATGTAAATAAGCAAATAAGGAAGTGCACAAAAATCTGCGAATATGTTCTAATTTAGATCTTTTTCTTCCTATATAGACTCCATGAATTTGAAAGACAAAAAAATAATTAATAATCTGTCAATCAACATCAAATTTATGCTTTATTTCCTTCATTTATTTCCAAAAAAATTAAGTTCAATTCATCTTATTGATTGTGCTTCCAATTCCAATCGTGATGATTTGTTTGGAAGGATTAGATGAGTTGAAGTAATTGCAACACCGACATGTCTGTTGGTTTTGCATACACTCAAAAGAAAAAAAATCAATTATGAAAAAAAAATTTAATTATCTTATCAAAATTGTATTGATGAATTTCACCTTGAGATTGTAGAAAATCATCCAGCACTTTGACATTTCCTTCCACTATAGCATCGTACAGCATGGGATCTATTGGGATTCGTGGCGGCCGGCTCCCTTGTGGGGCATCTCCCGAACTAGAGCTTTGGGCCTCCGCCACTGCACCTTCTATACCCTCTAATGGAGGTACAGTTGGTACTTGAGACCAAACCGCAGTTGATCCATTACTGTCGGCATTATTAGAAGCCATTGAGGCAATGTGTTGTGCAACATCTCGTGAAGCTTGTACCACAGGTTCAGATGTGGTATGGGGATCAGTCTCAACCGAACTAGAGACTGATGTGGTATGGGGCCGCCTTTCTTCTGGGCCATCTCCTGAACCCGAACTAGAGCTTTGGGCCTCCACCACTGCATCGTACAGCATGGGATCAATCTTGACCACCATGTCATCAACAGCTGATGAATTTCTGATGAATAGTGGCAGAGTCTGATGACTGTCATTATTTAAATTAGTTATTGACACGGGGGAAGTCATTTCAGAGCTTGCTGTGGACAGAAGAAATTGGTAAATGATGTTCTAAAGCAATAGAAGAGATTCTATGACTTTAGTTTTGCTTTTCTCTCTGTTTTTTTTTTGGGGGGTTTATAACTAGCTAGCAAGGGTTGTTGTGTAGAGAGAACCAGAAAAAAATACTAACAATTTGCAGTGGAATGGTGGATGAGAGTTGAATTGAGAGATTGAGATTCCAAGAGAAAAAGATGGGCTTATGAAGGAACTCAATTAACAAAAGACAGATTTTATGCTCAAGAGATTTAGATCCAGAGTAACAGAGTGAAAGACAGACAAAACTAGATTTCCAGTAGATGCAAATGAGATGAACCAGCAACAAGTTGAGTTCAAACAACAATATTGGCGACCATAATCTCTGTGGCATGCAAATAGTAAACATTATGGATAGCAAATAATTAATTGGCCTATCCACCTTAAGAAAAACTAAAGTATAGCGTCAGTGACCCGTTACACGGTAACTTACTGTTTTGGTCAAAAAAATCATTTTCAGGCTGTGTATATTAAATAAAAATGGGCTTTTGTCCGTTGGAGGATGTAGCCAACTCCTATGGAATCGTTCCCTCAATCCCTCTGAAGCACTGTGTATATTAAATTCTTCTTTTCTCGAAGAGTAATGTGATATACAAATTGTTAGATCTTTTTGTTAGTTTTGGATAATTTTAAAGATTAACAGTAATGACGAAAATTAATTGTGAAAAGAAAAAGAAAAGAGAAAAAATGGTAAGAATGGCAGACCAAATTATTAATTTCAGCAACACAATTGAGAATTTCAAATCACAAATATTAACCTGATTAAAAATCAAATTAAAATAATTCCAAAAAAGAAAATTAAAGATAATTTTGGTAAACATGCTTATCATGCCTTCACACTGAATTTTTCGTCTCCGTCGCTAGCTTTCTCCAGTCCAAATTCCGCATCCTTCTTCAGTTCTGCCATAGTGGGTCCTGCAAGTCAGCTTCACTCGCAATTACTATTGAGCACTGATGTTACCGACATGGATGGTCTCATCTATCTGTCAATTGTTAACCCTCTGCGACAGCTGATCTCCTTCTCTCTTCGTCTGGACCAAGTCAATAATTTAAGGGTTTAAACGGCTATATCCAAATCAATAATTAAGGGTTTAAGCAGCTATCTCCAAATCACTTTTATCGCATGATCTTGATCCAATGGTGAACAGGTAAAAACAGTAAAATTTTCTGGACCACCAGATCAGAAACTTTCAAAGTGGCTTAATAAATAGTAAAAAAATTCCAAAAAATGTAAAATTTGGTCTCCAAGCACATTTCAATATTTAGAACATGTTGAACGGTTCGGATCGGTTGTTTGGATTTTCAAAATCCAAAAAGTGGCCCGAACTAAAGGGTTGGGTTTACTTTGCAAAGCACCGTAGCCTTACTCTATATATATATATATATGTAGGAGATGGGCTATTGTACTTCGCGAAGTAAAACTCCCGTTTATTTCACGCTCATAGTTTCATTTTGAAAATCCAAACAACCTATCCGAACCGTTCAACATGTTTTAAATATTGAAATGTGCTTGGAGACTAAATTTTACATTTTTTGAAATTTTTTTACTATTTATTAAGCCATTTTGAAAATCGCTGATCCACTGTGAACAGTAAAAAACAGTAAGATTTTCTGGACCACCGGATCAGCGATTTTCAAAGTGGCTTCATAAATAGTAAAAAAATTCCAAAAAATGTAAAATTTAGTCTCCAAGCACATTTCAATATTTAGAACATGTTGAACGGTTCAGATCGATTGTTTGGATTTTGAAAATGACAAAATATGGCCCGAAGTAAACGGGGGTTTTACTTCGCGAAGTACAATAGCCCATCTCTCTCTCTCTCTCTCTCTCTCTCTCTCTCTATATATATATATATATAGAGTGAGGCTACGGTGCTATGCATAGCACAGATTGGGTCCGTGCTACGGCACAAAATTTGACTTTTCAAAATTCTAACGGTCGATCCGAACCGTTCAACATGATTATAAAATGAATATGTACTTGCAAACCAAATTTTACATTTTTTTGAATTTTTTTACTATTTTTTTAGATGGGCTGTTTTTGGATGGTCCAGAATGTTTAGATCAAGTGATTTTCGAAAAAATAGTGAAAAAATTCGAAAAAATGTAAAATTTGGTTTGCAAGTACATATTCATTTTATAATCATATTGAACGGTTCGGATCGACCGTTAGAATTTTAAAAAGTCAGATTTTGAGCCGTAGTAGGGACCCAATTCGTGCTATGCATAGCACCGTAGCCTCACTCATATATATATACATAGAGAGAGAGCTGGGCTAAAATGAGACGTGGAGTAAAACACGTTTTTACTCCATGGCACTATATTTCCATTTTGAAAATCCAAACAACCGATCCGAACCGCTCAACATGATCTCCATATTGAATTTTGATCTCCATATTGAAATGTGCTTGTATTATTTATGTTATAAATAAAAGAATGTTGACATAGAAGCTATATTTATAGTTTGTCCCATCTTGTCTAGTCTGGCTCTGTACAGATGATAAATTTAATTACATGTTTTTAGAAATTTACGTCCAACCCAATAACGGCAAAATCTATCTAAGCGCATCGAGAGGTCGATGCAATGATTTTTGTTGCATTTCTCATGTTTCATGTCTTCATATCACTACTTTGTCGATTAATAACACTTAATAATCTTAAATAGTTCTTTGTTGCACCACCATAGTCAAATATTGAGCTGTAGCACGGAGGTCCTCTATGCTACGCGTAGCCCCATAGCCAACTCCTATATATATATATATATATATATAATAGACATATCGTATCTTAGTTTTTTTTTTTAAATTATCGTATCACCGTATCCGTATCGTATCCGATACGATACTCATACCCTAATCGATGCAAGATAGCATTTCACTGATTGAACATATTTGATATATATAAATATAATGCAGGGTGACTAAAATTACAAAAGCAGAGCAAGTCATGGAGCTGATTTGAGTTCCTACATATATGACATATGTGTTCTTGCCTCTTGGTTGGCTTGTCGATCGCCCATCTCTGTTATCAATCAAATCAATCAAGACAACTGTTGGAGATGAGTGCAAAATGTTGTATTTCTATTTTTTTTTTCTTCAGTGTGGAATATATTTTGTTGCCTACCGGTTATAATTGATGGTTAATGTTGGATTATTAATTCTTACATAATTTTATATTGTATATTGTCAATATTATTAAAAGTAATCATATGCAGTTTATAATTGATTGAGTATAAAGTATGATGCATCTTAATTTAGCCTAGCCTGGAGATTTTAAGTTGTAAGTTTGAAATTCGAATGAATATTTACAAAATGAAGATCTTGCTTGTTATCTTTATATTAAAAATAGTTAGATGGTTACGGACAAATCTCTATTTCAGATATGAAAGCTCGATCTCTAATTTTTTTAAGAAGCTTAGAAATTCTAAAATAGTAAAAGAAATTGATTAGAAATAGTGTTCCTAAATTCAGCAAGTTTTTTTTTTAACTTGACTTCAAATTAATCAGAATGATTTCAAACGACGAATTCAAACTGTTTAAGTCAATCTTCTTCACGAGTAATGCATTTATATACAAAATTTAAAATATTTAAATTAATTTAGTACAAAGTCAAACAGTCAAAAAAAACTATAAGTTAATTTAATGTATTAATTTTGTATCACTTGACTTTAAACTAAATTAGTTCCACAATTTATAGATTTTACATGGAAACACATCATTCGTAGAGAAAATCAGTTTCAACTATTCGGATTTTTGTATTATGATATATTTTAAAGTTAAACTCACCCGATCCTTCACATAAAATGAGACACGTCTTGCAATTTAGTTTTAGCAGTTTTTAAATGTCTCGTAAGGCTCTTGTAAAGAAATATAACTCAATAGTGTACTTCTATGCATATGGTGCAATAATAATTCAAGTAGTAAAGAAACACCAATCATTTAATGACACGCCTGTGTCTTGTCTAGTCTAACTCAATAGACATAATTACACGCCTACATCTAAGCTATATATCAATCATCATCGTAATTATTGAAGATAAAATTTTCATCAAATTATTTTTGCTCGTAATTAAGTTTGGCTCTGTACCTATGATAAATTTAATTATATTTTTTATAAATTTACGTCCAACCCAATAACGGCAAAATCTAGCTAAGCGCATCCAGAGGTCGATGCAATGATTTTTGTTGCATTTCTCACGTTTGATGTCTTCATATCACTACTTTGTCTATTAATAACACTTAATAATCTTAAATAGTTCTTTGTTGCACCACCATTATTTTTAACTATAACTTAAAAAAAAATTAAAAAAAATAACATCAGAACTCCAAGTTTTCAGAAAATGCCACTAGCTACAGCTGATTTTCTCAACGGTATGCTTGAGCTCCTATCACTAGTAAAATCAACAGTATGCTTGAGCTTGGCTCTTCAGTGATTCAGAATTGTCGACAGAAATTTTGTAAAATATTTAATAAATAATAAAAAAATTCAAAAAAAAATGTAAATTTGATATCCAAGCACATTTTAATATAAAAATCATGTTGAACGGTTTGAATCGATTATTTGAACTTTCAAAATCACAAACTGATTGTTATAAAATATCATAAGTGGATGACACACGTGTCGGACACGTCAGCATATCCTTTACCACCCGATACAGTCTCCGATACGTAGGGGTGTTCATTGGGTCCGGTTTAATCGGTTTTAGACCGAACCGAACTAGTTCGGGTTAAACGGTTCGGTTTTTTCGGTTCAATGGATCGGTTCGGTTGGTTTTTCAAAACCGAATAATAACTTTGGTTCGGTTCGGTTTAAAAAAATTTAAAACCGGATATACTGAACCGACCGAACTTCAATTTTGATTTTATATCGCGAGTTCGCGACTCGCGTAAGTTAAAACGGACGGCCAAGATTTTAATCATTTCAAATATGTGCGGATGTGCCATACCAATATATCATACTCTAAAGTCTAAAACCGCATAACTCATATTCTCAAATCTCAGTTTCTCATTATCCTTTCTCTCCCCAAATCGGCCATCCGTAACCCTAGATCCCCATGACCCCATCCCATCGGCCATCGCCATCCCCATCCCATCGGCCACCGCTGGCGCTAGCCAGTAGCCTCGTACTCGAAACCTAACCTGTCCTCCTCTCTGGCTAACTCGCGCACGCAACCTCCATGGCTCCACTCCACTGTCAAATCGTCGAACCCCTCTCTCTAACAGTTTCACCCACCCCTATCAAATCGCGACTGCGACGACCACTCCACTGTCAGTCACGACTCACGCCAGGTCTTTAAATTTCAACTGCTCAAGTCAAGCTTCTTATTAGATAAGTTTTAATCTCTCTCAATCTCTCTTTACTCTCTCTCAAATCTCAATCTCTGAGTTTTCTTGAAGAAACTTAGTAAGAATTTAAATTAGGTTTTCTCAATCTCTTTACTCTCTCAATCTCTCTTCTCAAATCTCAATCTCGGAGTTGTAATGGTCTGAGCACTGTGTTGGTTATAAGGGGACTGTGTTGTACACTTGTACAATGGATTTTTAATTGATTTTGTTGAATTGTTTTGATCTATGTTGCTTTTGTTTAAGATCTTGATTAAGTGGTGTCTTTCTTGCTTTAATTTTGTCAGTGGCTTTAGTTTACTGTTTTACTTAATTGGTTGCTTGATGTTATACAAAGATAAGATACGAATTGGTAGCTTTAGTTTATTGTTTTACTACATTTTATTCTATCAATTCTATCACTATTTCTGACATTTTATACAAAGATAAGATAAGAGTGTAGCAGCAGAAAGTACTGTATTGGCCATTGTCAATCTCCCCCAATGAAAAGTACTAATCTAGTTCAATTTTGTAACTTGTGTGTACTATGCTGGAAAGAATTCTCATATATATTTTTTTTTGTAGATGTCTGAACAAGGAACTCAACCCGAACAAGGGACTCAAGCTACCCAAGGTGTGAGCAGTACGCAACCAAGTTCAGTTGATGCAACAGAAATTGAGAGTTCTAACTGCAAAAGGAAGAGGAAACCGATAGAACCAAGGTCTCAGGTATGGACTGAGTTCACCAAGTTTAAGGATAAAAAGGGTAATGAAAAGGCTAGGTGTAATTTTTGTGGGAAAGAATTCTTTGCTGATACAAATAGAAATGGTACAACAAATTTGAAAGCTCACATGAAAAAATGTAAGGGGAAAGAAGAAAAGAAACAAGCACTTATATCATTTGAGCAAGGGGTTGTTGGTGAAAATACGGGTACAATTAGTAGTTGGAGGTTTGATTCAGATGTTATTAGAGAAGGGCTTTCTTATATGATCATCTTAGATGAACTTCCTTTCTCCTTCGTTGAAGGAGAAGGGTTTAAAAAGTTTGTGTCAACAGCTTGCCCTAGATTTCGCATACCGAGTCGATCCACCATTACTAGGGACTGTTTTGATGTTTACATAAATGAGAGAACCAAATTGAAAAACTTTTTGAGATTGAACCAGCAAAGAGTGTGTCTTACCACAGATACATGGACCTCTTTGCAAAAAGTAAACTACATGTGTCTCACGGCTCACTTTATCGATAGTGATTGGAAACTGAATAAAAAAATTCTGAATTTTTGTCCAGTTTCGGGTCATAGTGGTAAAGAAATTGGAATGTCTATAGAGAAGTGCTTGTTTGAGTGGGGAATTGATAAGGTTTTTACCGTTACTGTTGATAATGCAAGTTCAAATGATCTTGCAATTGTTTGGTTAAAGAAACAAATCACTAATTGGGGTACCGGTATCTTAAATGGGAAGCACCTGCACATGAGGTGTATTGCCCATATCATTAATTTGGTGGTTCAAGATGGTTTGAAAGAAATGTCTGATTCGGTTGCTCGAATCCGAGCTGCTGTAAAATATGTGAAACAGTCCCCAAAACGGTTACATAAATTCAAAGAATGTGTGATAATGGAAAAGATTGAAGGCAAGGCATTGTTGTGTTTAGATGTTCCCACTCGATGGAACTCTACATATATGATGTTAGATGTAGCTCTAAAATTTCAGAAAGTGTTTGAAACTTATGCGGAGCAAGATCATATTTTTATTCGTGATCTTGCACATGAGGGTGAGGAGAAGGAGATGGGGCAAAATGGAAAAGGTATCGGTGCACCTACCGAATCAGATTGGAAAAATGCTGAAAAAATAGCAGTTTTTCTAAAACATTTTTATATTTTAACTAATCGAGTTTCTGGATCATTTTATGTGACTGCCAATGTTTTCTTTCGTGAAATTACCAATGTTGAGTGCTTGTTACAAAGTTTGAGAGGGAGTAATGATATGGAATTAAGTGCAATGGCTGAAAGAATGGCTGGAAAATACAACAAGTATTGGGGTAATATGGAGAAAGCTAATTCTTTGATCTATGTTGCGGATATTCTTGATCCTCGACACAAATTAGAATTCATGGAGTTTTCTCTGAGGGAATTATATGACAAAGATAAGAGTGAGAAAATGATAAAGAAGGTCAGTGATGACTTAGTTTTGTTATTTGATGAGTATAAGAGGTTATATGGCTCAACATTAAATAACAATGGAAGCAACAATAACACCACAACAGAACTGAATCTTGGTGAAGAGGACCCACAAACACAAGTGATGGATTTGAGGTTTAAGAAGCATAAATCTACAACAAATGCAGGAGAGAGCAAGAGTGAGTTGGAGAAATATCTTAAAGATGATCTAGAAACTGATGTATCAGATTTTGATATTTTGGGATGGTGGAAGATTAATGCTCCAAGATTTCCTATTTTGTCCCACATGGCACGTGATGCTCTTGCTGTTCCTGTTTCAACAGTGGCTTCCGAGTCGACTTTTAGTACGAGTGGTCGCATACTTGATGCATTTAGGAGTTCGTTGACCCCAAGAATTGCACAAGCTCTCATATGCGGTCAAGATTGGCTTCGTTCGAAATTTCCAGTTGGTGTTGAAGAAAATTTAGAGATGCTTGATCAGCTTGAAGAAGGTAATTAAAATAGTTGATTTACTAATTCAATTTAAAGATACTCTTAAGCACTTACTAATTCTTTTGCTAATTTGTGTTTGTAGAATTTTCCAAAATTGGATTGGAGAATGCAGCAGCAACTCCAACTAAAAATTAGAATTTTCTGAATTTAGACTTGCTTTTGGTTTGTACTAGTCTATATTTTTGTGCTAAAACTCAAATTAGCTAGGTGTGATATGAAGTTAGACTTGTTGCTTTGTTTTGTGATCTAACTAGGTATGAATATGATCTGACTTTGGTTGAATGTGTGATCTGATTATGCTTCACCAAAGGTATACTCTTTTTCTTTCCAACTGCAATTTATTATTTATGCAATTGTACGTATGATGAATACTAACCAAGTTTTTAACTCTGCCTATGTCATATTGGACATAGCCGGTCCCAAGCCCGGAAAAAAGAGGAGGGTTTAATTAAAAAACTTGAAAATGTTGACTTCTTCTCATATTCAAGGTGATTTATTATTTATGGATTTCTTTAGTTTTGATGGTTCTTGATAACTATACTAAATTTGGTGCTGTGATAGCAGGTCCGGGCTCTTCAGAGGCTAGGAAGCAGATTTGAGATCATGTATTCTTTGCAGATTTGAGATCACGGTCAGAATTCTGTTTATCTTTTATTGTTTATAATTCTTCCATGTTGTTATCATCACAGGTGATTATGCTTGGATAGCAAGTGACCTGATATTTATCTGACTTTGGAGCATTCCATGATTTTCATTTGTTAGGTCATTCCTTAGATTTATACTAGAAGGTTTTATATTCATGAAAACACTTATTTTGAAATAAAATAAAGAACAGGGACTCATCTGAATTCATGTTTTGACAAAAGAAAATTGAAATTTCTTATGTTTGGAAGGACCTAGTTGCGACTTTAGCATTCTTGATGCTGACAACTTTTGCATATCCAAGTATATGTACATGATCACCAAATATTTAAGCAAAGTAAAAAATACATAAACTGCTCACTGGTCTCCAAGTCTGGTTATACTGGTGCTGCACCACTATTGTCCGAGTATCAAACACTAGAGAAATAGAAGAACAAAGCAAAACTTGAAAAATCTATGATTTCTTATTTTCTTTCAATTGTTTCCAAAAACTGATATGGCATGTGAGGCATAATTAAATTTTGCATTTAGGGTAAAATTACCATTCTTGAATTTAACATATCAATCAAAACATGGTATGAGATGATGACTAATAAATTAGTGGTTTAGATGGTAATTAGATATAGGATCCGAATAAAATTGTGATAAAGGCTACTCTGGAGAACTTTGATCCATTATTTACTAAATTGGTTGTGCCAGTTTTATCTCAAATTTACTGTGCTTTCTTTTATCCCAAAGCATGAAACTACAACTTATTTATTTTTAATTATTTCTGCAGAGTGATATGCTAAGATGGATGTAGAGATGAGAGGTAGGCAGGTAGCAAGTCATTTTTAGCAGAAGCTTCAAATTGATTGTTTTGTTATTCATTTTGTCATTTTTACCGATATGCTGTGTTTTTTTTGTTATCCATTGTGTATTTAATGTTTCACATTGATTGTTTTGTTATTCATCTTGTTATTTGTTAACTTTATTATTCATATTTATTGTTTTGTTGCATTAGTCATGTTGGATAGTTTATTACTTCATTATTCACTCTATTTGCTTTGTTATTTAAGTTAATTGCTTTAAATAATAAATAAATAAATATATTTCGGTTTAAACCGAACAAACCGAACAAACCGAACAAACCGAAATAAAATTTCGGTTCGGTTCGGTTCGGTTGATAGGCTAAAACGGTTCGGTTCGGTTCTATTTTTGAAACCGGAACGTGCTGAAGGGCAGCGATACGGGTGGGTTATGAGGAGCAGTATATTATCAATATATTCAATTTTAAATTCTAACACAGCTACTCTCTCCTCTCTCTTCGACTGACACGCATAAACTTTATGTGTGAGTTAATCTCATTTCCTATTTAGTTTATGCTTGTGGGACTACACACAACTATAAAATCGGACTAGTTGATGAAAGATTTTAGGTGACACTTAATTTAGGTGCAATGGGTCACAGAATTATATGAGAATGGTTCAAATGCCTCTATTTTTTGTGCCTCCACCATGCCTTCATTTTTAAAAACTTTAATAACTCAAAATTTAAAACTTAAAAGTCAAAATAAAACCGTTGGATATGATTTACATCATTTTAATCTATGTGCTCATAAAAATTTATGACATTTCGATTTTGTTTTTATGTAAATCAATAAGTTGAAAAATCAACGTCTAGAAATTATCCACATTAGTACGTTTTTTACAAGCTCTTGATGACAACTAAAACAAAATTTAAATGTCATAATTTTTTACACGTGTATAGATAAAATGATGTAGATCATAACCAACGGTTTTATTTTGACTTTTAAGTTTTAAATTTTGAGTTATTAAAGTTTTAAAAAATAGAAGCATAGTGGAAGCATGAAAAATAGAGGCATTTGAACCCTCCTCGAATTATATACAAGTATTGAATTTCTGTGGCAGTAGGCCACATAAATTAAATACAAATGTTACATACGGAGTCACTGAATTAATTTGTGTAACTTATAAACCCTATATCGCATTCAGTTAAATTATAAACTAACTTAATTAATAATATAAGTGTTGAAATCACTAAATTAATTATTTTTCTGTTGTATAATAGAACTGTTGAACTAATAATATAATTAAAATAATATATATATATATATATATATATATATATATATATATATATATAGTAAGGCTACGGTGCTTTGCAAAGTAAACACCCCCGTTTACTTCGGGCCACTTTTTGGATTTTGAAAATCCAAACAACTGATCCGAACCGTTCACATGTTCTAAATATTGAAATGTGCTTGGAGACCAAATTTTACATTTTTTTTTGAACTTTTTTACTATTTATTAAGCCACTTTGAAAGTTTCTGATCCGGTGGTCCAGAAAATTTTACTGTTTTTTACTATTCATCGTCGGATCAGCGACTTTCAAAGTGGCTTAATAAATAGTAAAAAAAATTCCAAAAAATGTAAAATTTGGTCTCCAAGCACATTTCAATATTTAGAACATGTTGAACGGTTCGGATCGGTTGTTTGGATTTTCAAAATCCAAAAAGTGGCCCGAAGTAAACGGGAGGTTTACTTTGCAAAGCACCGTAGCCTTACTATATATATATATATATATATATATATATATATATATATATATATATATATATATATATATATTAGGGGTGTTCAAATGCCTCCATTTTTTGTGCCTCCACCATGCCTCCATTTTTAAAAACTTTAATAACTCAAAATTTAAAACTTAAAAGTCAAAATAAAACCGTTGGATATGATCTACATCATTTTATCTATGTGCTCATAAAAATTTATTACATTTTGATTTTATTTTTATTTGAATCAATAAGTTGAAAAATTAACGTCTAGAAATTATCCACATTAGTAAGTTTTTTACAAGCTCTTGATGACAACCAAAACAAAATTGAAATGTCATAATTTTTTAAAAATTAAAGATTTTAAAAATGGAGGCATTTGAACCCTCCTCTATCTTTATATATATATATATATATATATATATATAGTATGGCTAATGTGCTTTCGGAAGCATTTCGGTCTCGTGCTTCCGGGGGCATATCTTAGTGTTTGATGTTCAAACAACAAATTCAAACCGTTAGATGTTCAATCTATATTAAAATGTACTTGGAGACTAAATTTACATTTTTTGGAATTTTTTTACTATTTATTAAGCCACTTTGAAAATTGATGATCCGGGTCAACAGTAAAAACAGTCTGAACCATATGATCAGCAATTTTCAAAGTGGCTTAATAAATAGTAAAAAAATTCCAAAAAATGTAAAATTTGGTCTCCAAGTACATTTTAAGATAGATTAAACATCTAACGGTTTGAATTTGTTGTTTGACCATCAAACACTAAGATATGCCCCCGGAAGCACGAGGCCGAAATGCTAGAGGAAGCATGTTAGCCATACTCTATATATATATATATATATATATATATAAATATATATATATATATATATATATGATAGTGCTACGGTGCTACGCGTAGCATAGAGCCCCTCCGTGCTACGGCTCACTTTTTGAGTTTTCAAAATCCTAACGGTCGATCCGAACCATTCAACATGATCTCCATATGAATATGTTCTTGCAAACCAAATTTTACATTTTTTAGAATTTTTTTACTATTTATTAAGACACTTTGAAAAAACACTAATTTGTACACAATAGTAAACTTTTCTGGACCATTGGATCAGATGAAAATGGCTTAATAAATAGTAAACAAATTCTACAAAAATATAAAATTTGGTTTGCAAATACATATTCATATGGAGATCATGTTGAACGGTTCGGATCGACCGTTAGGATTTTGAAAACTCAAAAAGTGAGCCGTAGCACGGAGGGGCTCTATGCTACGCGTAGCATATTAGCAAAATCCTATATATATATATATATATATATATATATATATATATATATATATGAGCTAGGATGAGACGTGGAGTAAAACAAGTTTGTACTCCACGCCATATTTTTATTTTGAAAATTCAAACAACCGATTCGAACCGCTCAACATGTTCTCTATATTGAAATGTCCTTGGAGACTAAATTTTACATTTTTTGGAATTTTTTACTATTTATTAAGCCACTTTGAAAGTCGCTGATCCACTGTGAACAGTAAAAATATTTGGACCACTAGATCATTGATTTTCACAGTGGCTTAATAAATAGTAAAAAAATTCCAAAAATATAAAATTTGGTCTCCAAGCACATTTCAATATGGAGATCATGTTGAGCGGTTCGGATCGGTTGTTTGGATTTTCAAAATAAAAATATAGTGCCATGAAGCAAAAACTTGTTTTACTCCACGTCTCATTTTAGCCCAATTCTATATGAGGAGGGTTCCAATGCACCCTCTTTTGGTGCACCTAACGTGCACCCAAAACTCATATCTTCATTTTCAAAGTTCAAATAGTCGATTCGAACCTTCCAACGTGTTCTTCATATTAAAATGTGCTTGGAGACCAAATTTTACATTTTTTGGAATTTTTTTACTATTTATTAAGCCACTTTGAAAATCAATGATCTAGTGGTCCAAATATTTTTACTGTTCACAGTGGATCAGCGATTTTCAAAGTGGCTTAATAAATAGTAAAAAATTCCAAAAAATGTAAAATTTGGTCTCCAAGCACATTTTAATATGAAGAACACGTTGGAAGGTTCGAATCGACTATTTGAACTTTGAAAATGAAGATATGAGTTTTGGGTGCACGTTAGGTGCACCAAAAGAGGGTGCAGTGGAACCCTCCTCATTCTATCTATCTATATATATATATATATATATATATATATATAAAGTGAGTGGCTAATATCAAAACATTTGCACCAAGCCCCTCGTGCAACCAAGTTGTTTTCGGATTTTCAAAGTTCAAACGGTCGATCCGAACCGTTAGATGTTCAATCTATATTAAAATCTACTTGGAGACCAAATTTTACATTTTTTTGAATTTGTTTACTATTTATTAAGCCATTTTGAAAATTGCTGATCCGGATGAACAGTAAAAACAGTGCAATTAAATTCTGGACCATGTGATCAGTAATTTTCAAAATGGCTTAATAAATAGTAAACAAATTCCAAAAAATGTAAAATTTGGTCTCCAAGCAGATTTTAATATAGAGATCACATCTAACGGGTCGGATCGACCGTTTGGACTTTGAAAATCTGAAAACGACTTGGTTGCACGAGAGGCTTGGTGCAACCGTTTTGATATTAGCCACTCTCTATATATAAATATATATATAATAGACGTATTGTATCTTAGATTTTTAGAAATTACCGTATCACCATATTCATATTGTATCCGATACGATACTCGTACCCATATCCATGCTATATATTGCATTTCACTGATTGAACATATTTGATATATATAATGCAGGGTGACTAAAATTACAAACAAGTCATGTAGCTGATTTGAGTTCCTATATATATATGACATATGTGTTCTTGCCTCTTGGTTGGCTTCTCGATCGCCCATCTCTGTTATCAATCAAATCAATCAAGACAACTGTTGGAGATGAGTGCAAAATGTTGTATTTCTATTTTTTTTTTCTTCAGTGTGGAATATATTTTGTTGCCTACCGGTTATAATTGATGGTTAATGTTGGATTATTAATTCTTACATAATTTTATATTGTATATTGTCAATATTATTAAAAGTAATCATATGCAGTTTATAATTGATTGAGTATAAAGTATGATGCATCTTAATTTAGCCTAGCCTGGAGATTTTAAGTTGTAAGTTTGAAATTCGAATGAATATTTACAAAATGAAGATCTTGCTTGTTATCTTTATATTAAAAATAGTTAGATGGTTACGGACAAATCTCTATTTCAGATATGAAAGCTCGATCTCTATTTTTTTTAAGAAGCTTAGAAATTCTAAATAGTAAAAGAAATTGATTAGAAATAGTGTTCCTAAATTCAGCAAGTTTTTTTTTAACTTGACTTCAAATTTATCGGAATGATTTCAAACGACGAATTCAAACCGTTTATGTCAATCTTCTTCACGAGTAATGCATTTATATACAAAATTTATAATTTTTCAAATTAATTTAGTACAAAGTCAAACAGTAAAAAAAAATTAAGTTAATTTAATGTATTAATTTTTTATCACTTGAATTTAAACTAAATTAATTTCAAAATTTATAGATTTTACATGAAACACATCATTCGTATAGAAAATCAGTTTCAACTGTTCGGAATTTTGTATTCTGATATATTGTAAAGTTAAACTCACCCGATCCTTAGTGAGCTAAAGAACATTCTAGTATCTAGTAATTGTTACAGAAATACAACTAAAATGTTTATTGACTTTCACATAAAAATCAGACACGTCTTGCAATTTAGTTTTAGCAGTTTTTAAATGTCTCATAAGGCTCTTGTAAAGAAATATAACTCAATAGTGTACTTCTATGCATATGGTGCAATAATAATTCAAGTAGTAAAGAAACACCAATCATTTAAGAGTGAGTCTATGGTACTATGCATAGCACGATTAGTCCGTACTATGGAGTTATATTTTTATTTTGAAAATCCTAATGGTCGATCCGAACCGTTCAACGTGATCTCCACATGAATATGTACTTACAGACTAAATTTTATATTTTTTTGATTTTTTTTACTATATTTTAAGATAGGTAGAAAAGCCTGACACCGGTACTGCACACCACATAATAACAGAATAATTAGACAATTAACATGAGGGACAATTATCTGGTATAACTGTACAAAACTGTAAATTTCTTCGATCACATATAGAAAGTAGACGTATACTTCTCGACCCTCCCATTATATTTTCCTAAAAATGTTCAAATTATCTAAAGACTTAGAAGTTATCTACAGGCTTTTGAAGGACAAGTTGACCGTGAAGTTTAATTCCTGGTGAGGCAATGATGTCTGGTGTCACAGTGGCTGTCACGAGATTTGCCAGTATAACCAGTTCACTGATCATGGGGCCCGAGGCAGGGTACACATTTTTACCGACAGTCGATTCACTGAAGAGGTGCTTGTACCAAATTTGGGAGGATGGCAAGGTGACGACTAAGAAGAAAGCAGAGTTCATTAGGAACAGAGCAGTTCGGCTTTTTACAGCAAGTAAAATGGCACTGGCTTATGAGAGGTTGTTTCTCTGTATTGCTGCAAAAAATGAAAATAAGGGTGCAAATGATTATTGCAAATATCAAAGTATGAGGTGAAATTATTAACTGACTAATTATAATGTGAAGAGCTGATAATTTTGTTCTTTGAATGTGTTGTGGGGCCCACAATGCAGAAAAGCTAACCTGAACTAGAGCACCGAAGTGCAAACAATGAGAAAACAAATTCAATTTGATACAATATGAAGAGATAGTTTTCATTTTTATTTTTATTTTTGTTTGAAAGAAAATGAAGGGATAGTTTAATAGGGGGCAAAGATGAATGTGATTGAATTGAGTTTATAGGGGGGCAAAGATTAAGAGATAGTTCATAGTGCTTAGAAATATAATTAAAAGTCTTTCTGTTACTGCACGCATGCACTAGTATGTTCTCAACTAATCTTGTTTAGATTTTGATCAACAATCATGGATCCTGACAAAATTATGATCAAGAAATTGCAGTATCATGTTATGTGCAACAACATAGCTGTCATAACTGGGCATTCATTACCAGTACCACACACACACAGAGGCTCCTTTTCTTTAATGGTCAGGCCATTTTTATCAACCTTTATTGAAACAGGTTTATACTTTAAATGAAACATACCCTTTTCATCACTTGATTACAAGTGTTCAATTTAATCCAAATTTTGTTAGCCCAGTCCTGAATTGGCCCAATTATGAATGGATCCAATTTAACTACTTCTCTAAGTCCAGTGCCTTGCCACTCTGTGAATGTTGTTAAGTGCATCCTGTGCTGGTATTATTACTACTTCTTACTATTGTTGTCATTTTATTTGCTTCCATCTGACACTAAAAAAAATTGGCAGGTTACAGTTTGCTCCTTTGGGCTGTAATAAACATCCTTATTATTTTTGTTAAGTTGGAAATTAACCTTCTAAGCTTTATATTCAGTTACTTTCCAAATTGGAGTGTAAAAGAAGGAAACAAAACCAATCAAACAAGAAAATAGAAAATATAATAATCTTCCTTTCCGTTCTTTTTCATCCACTTTTCCCTTCACCTCATGAAACTACCTATTTGCCCTGAAGAAAATTGTTGAGACTAAAAGTAACTTGTAATTTTTGTTTTCGAATATGAGATGGAGATCAAAATTTTCAAAATCACCTTGGGTGACAAAGTACTGGATACAAATCAAAATTTTCAAATCACCTCCTAATTTCACAAATGATTTTATAAAAAGTAAACTCTTAGAACATAATATATTAACTTATAGATTAAAATTTTGAACATGTGATATATCTTTCAATGAATCTTCTCTGATAATACAAACTAGGTCCAAAATCCAATTAATATTCTAGGTTGTGCTGCACTACACGTTATATACCTTACATAATATAGTATGCAGATAAACAATATATTATTGAATCAACTATCAATGTGCACATATATTTTCATTTATTTTTATTTTTATTTTGTTTGCATTTCACATCCATTTTATGGGGATAATTTTCATTTATTTTTATTTTTATTTTGTTTAATAGGACAATGAATCAATGAGGAACAAAATAACATATTTGAATAATTATTATAGAACACGTCCGAGAAATCACATGATAGACAGTACAGTACAACACATCTGAACTAATTAACAAGCTTTTAAAAATCATAAATTACAATACATCTAAACGATTCTAACCAAACCAAACTAGATTGTCAAGTTCTTCATTAAATTAATGCCAAGTGGCAACCCAAAGATAAGACCGTACAGAAAAATATGCGATAACAATTCGCAGAAGATGAGGTCAGAGAACTTGCCTCTGATCCAAGTTCCAAGAGTACTGCGCATCAAAGTCCAAGGACCAAGGCGGGACTTAAACAATCCTCTCCACCCGATCCGCTTCACTATTGGTGGTGCAAGTGACAGAAATCCCCCGTAAGCCAGATTGCTAAACGGAAGTAAACCGAATGAAGCAACACAAACCAGTATGCTTATTCCCAAATTTACTTGATTTAGCATTGTATATATTGCTAAAGCAAAAGCACAGAGAGTGGCTTTGGCAGCAATTACCATCAACCTTTCTGAATATCTAAGGGATACTTTACGAAGGTCAATAGATACATAAACTAACCCGGTATAAATAAGCCATGTTGTGACAGTAATAGATGACAAAAATGTAAGGAAATTCGGTGGCCCAAAATAAAACATTAGTCTAATGGGCTGGTTTAAATGGGCTGATTAAATGGCTTAATTAAAGGTGCGCATCCAGTGCATATTGATTTAAAAGGTGCATTAACCATTGCATAATATCAGATTCAATGTATTGCGCTAAAGGGTGCATACAGACAAAGGGTGCATTGATTTAATGCCATAATAACAGATGCGTTGATATTATGATGAGCTATTATCTTTTGGCTTAATTAAAGAATGCATGATATGATAATAATAGATGCTTAATCAAAAGGTGCGTATCCATCCTTTGACTCATATGTTATTATCCATCCTGTCGCCTTATCCATCCTGTTCCATATTTATCTCCCCCTATAAATAATTGCTTTAATGACAAGCATAAGTAAGAGATATATTCTAATAGTAAGGTTGATCCTCTCTTCATCGATATTTCATAAAGAACAAGTTGTCATTGCTTAGAAAGAGAAAGAGGAGAGAAATCGCTTTGCAGTTCTTCTGACGGTTTGCGAAGAACGTTTCAAGTATTGTTCTACAGTTTACAATGGATAAAGGTATGTAATCTAATTGATTGATTTACACGTGGAGACTTTGATTTCTAAGATCTTTGATTTGCTTTTAATGTTTATTTAATTCCGCTATCGAAACTTTAAAGATGATTAGTTGTACTTATTTTAATGATTGTGTGTAAGTAGTTGAGCACGATAACGTCTACTTACAAAAAACGCCAATGAATCTGCAACAATAAAAGCCTTGAAGGCATATTTCCGGGAAAGAATAGGTGTGCCTCTGTTGATGTGGTCATCAGCAATATATCCACCTGGCATGGTGAAAATAGCGGCAAAAGTTACCGTTGCAATTAGTACTGAGATAATTGCCAAGTTACGTGTAGTACTCTCGACTTTCTCTATCTCTCTCTTTTTGTCTTTCCTGGGGATTTCCAAATCATCAATGAGATGATCAGCCCGACGAGGACTAGGAAGTGCACCAGTCCATATCATGCAACGTAGTATATTGTTAATTGTGTCCTGAATAAAGAGAAATTATAGGCCAATATCAAATAAAATTTCTGCTGGCAGAATACTCATTCATTAAATAATAAAATTTCCTTCTATTCTCTTAGTTAGGTTCTGAATAAAGAGAATTTTTGCAAATGGCTGTTTTAGATGGTCTATTCTGAAAAACAGAAATTTTAAAAAAATTCTAAAAAAATAGTCAAGAAATTTCAAAAAATGTAAAATTTGGTCTCCATGCTCATTTTATTATGGTGATCATGTTGAATGGTCCGGATCGATCTTTTGAACATTAGAAACAAAGATATGAGCGTGAAGTAAAACACGTCACTTACTTCATGAAGCATAATAGCCCAACTCTATATATAGGAGAGAGATTAGTAGGGGAGAAAAAGGTCAGTGTTAATCAAAATTAAAAAAAAATGAGGCAGATCTGATAATGTCAGAGGAGAATGGGATCAGCAGGTTAAATGGTGCTTCTTTGGTCACATTGAGTCAAATGATAATATGATAAGAGTGGTAAAACAGAGACCATCAAAACGAAACGTTGAAGAACAGAGACCAACAAGTTCAAATGAATTTAAAATTTAATTCGCAACTCAATAATATGATAGGCTCCAAAATATTGAACAAATAATTTTCAAGTTGAGAAAAAGTTACAGGAATACAGATGCTGAGTTTGGCGCATAGGTTATTGTGGCAATTCAGAGGGGTACCATCCACAAAAGTAGAGTGGTAGTCCTTCAAGTTCAAACAACTTTAAAGACTAACCAAATTCTTTATCAAACAATCAATAAAAAAGTTAGATCCAAATGAAAGTTCATGACAAATTAATTTGGTTTTCATTTGGTATAGTTGAAAGACTATACCTGAAAAAAAAAATCCTGCTTGTGGAAAGAGATATTGAATTATTGGTCATAAGTGTATCTAAGGTTTTGATCATATTATTGGTCATAAGTGTATCCATTTGTCATATTTGAATTACTGGTCATAAGTGTATCTAAGGTTTTGATATTAAGAATAAGGACGCTGATAACTGTCCTTGCACTGTTCCCACACATAACTTCCATAACTAATCTGGGAGACCATCCCCGCACAATTTTCTTATATAATCTGTATCATCCCCACACAACTTCTAAAGTATTAATAACTATGAATGGAAGTATTTATACCTATGCATGAAATTATTTATACCTATGCATGAAAATATTTTAACGTAAATAATTCTCCCCAACAAAATCTCCCAAACTATTTCCGCATCATAAATACCTATGGGGGACCACTCAAACTAAATGGGGGGGCAGGGGGAGTCATACACGTTTCAAAAAAATATCAATATTGCCATAACTATATGGAGGGACTGCAATACTTAATATTTTTTTTACATATAGCGCCGAATGACGTCTGAAAGTATTTATATGTATATACATTGTACAAAGTTTAATTTTCAAACGTTTGATCATATTAAGTTACACATCAAAATAATAATATTTTATTTTGCAAGTATTATCATCTTATTTTGCAAGTATTGATACATATGCACTGAAATATTTATACCTCTGAGGTCAATTATTTTTGTTATAGGAAGGTTGATGCGGGGATACAGGGTCTCCACTACTTCATTAGAGGAAGGTTGACGCGGGGACCATTGGGGGACTGAAAAAGGGGAATCATCATATCAAGTTATGCATGCAAGTATTAATATCTTACTTTGCAAGTATTATTTTGTTATTTTCCAAGTATTTATACCTATGAAGGTTGATGCGGGGACAAGTGCAGAGACTGAAAAAGGAGACCATATAATTAGTGGGGACCATAGTACAACCCTCCTCTCTACTATAGCTGCGGGGACAGAGGGGGGCTGGAGTGCGAGGATGAAAATAATTATTCTAAGAATAAAGCAATTATATTAATCTGCTGAGTGTCTATGATATGTATTTTTAACATGCTAGAACAGCTGAAAGATACTAGGGTTTTAAATTATCTTATTCCGGCTGCCTTTTCAAACACAAAATTTAATTAGCATCTTCTTCCATGAGAAACGATAAACATTTCCTTAGAAAAAGGGTGAGAAATCATGAGGCAGATAAGCACAATAGACAAGAGTAACTTGGAGAAGGGAAATCACAAGAAAACTATCATTAGGAGAAGAAGGAAAACGAATTTACTGAAAAAGAGAAATAAAAATGAGTTTGTGGTCCTTACCGATAATAATCCCCATCCTAGATCCAAATGCTTTAAAGCAAGATCAACTGGTGTTAGGCCATTCCGGTTCATGATGCTCGAGTACACCATCTTCATTGATATCAGAAACCTCACAATGTGGTATTGTCCTCTTTCACCAGCTAAATGAAGTGGTGTATTTCCTTGATAATCCCTGGCATTGAGCATTCTCAAAAAGGTGTGATTATGAAGCATACGAACAATTATCTTCCCTTGTCTGCTGAGAATGGCAAGGTGAAGAAAGTTTCTTCCTTGGGTATCAAGTAATTCATCCGAGTCGGGAAATTTCTTTATCAGCTCCTTAATTATTAATGCTTCATCACACTTTGCGGCTGTGTGTATGGGAAATAACCCGTTCTTGTCTGCCATGTAAGCTGCTTTTTTTAGTTCATCATCTCCCAGTAAGAGCTTTACAGTCTCAAGATTTCCAACTGATGCTGCATAGTGAAGGGGAGTGCTTTCCATATCGTCTACCTTAGTTGCAAGTGATTAGTTCCATTCCAAAAGTCCGCGCGTAATACCTGTTGTTAAGGTTTTTACATAACAATCAAGGAAAGGTGTTAGAATCTATAAATGAATCCAGAATAAATTGGATCTAGTTCGAATCAAACGTCACATGATTAAGGCTTCGATAAATGATCAACTAATTTGGGTCAGATCTGTTAGTTTGGGTTGGAATCGGCGGGACAAGAGCTGATTTTAACAAGAGAATTCATCTGAGAAAATTTTCTGCATTAATCAATCCAGTCAGTTGCTTCATCCTCAATACTTTCCACTGTTTCTAGCATTGGCGTAATGGTACACAACTGCATCGATTTGTGCAAGAAGAGTAATAAAAGAGGCGAAATTCTTTAGTTTTAACTTTTAAGAAATGCTCAGTTTTCAATCAAATATGGGCATGACCCCTATTTTTCCTCAAAAAAAGAAATGCTCAGTTTTTGACAATTTCGAGAAGAAAGGTAGAAACAGTGTGGGGTATAACTGGTTTTTGTTCTCAAAGGCAAGTAGGCAGAGATGGTTATCAATTTAGCAGTCTATGTCTCCTATGACTTCTGATTTACATTGTAAAACTAAAATTTCCTTTTTCTGATCAAAACTGTCTGATTTCAAAAAACATGTTAGATTAAGCTGTCATGTCATCTACATTGGTTATTGATGATGTCAGTAAAGAAATCTGATGCATTTGCTCTAGATCGAATGATCCTGACAAAAAAAAGCAGGGTCCTCTGATTTGGATCAGGAAGAGGAGTGAAAAACAAAGGCATCCATCTAGGAAGGAAACAGGATGAATTCTTTGTAGAAACATATATATTTGGTTAATACTAATTATTTAATATTTTTAGTGCATTTAAAATATTAAGCAATTAAAAACTTTTAAGGTTTTGGTCTAAATAACATAATAAAATCATGACAGAAAACAATACATACCGGTATATTCTAGCACAGCAGCGTGTAGTGCAGTTTGTCCATTTGGTCCCGCACAGGACACACTGGATGGCTCTTCTTTTGTGAAGATTTTGACTATGTTAACCGCATTCATCATAGTTGCCAGGTACAGAGGAGATGCACTCTCAGTGTCAATAATACCAGTTATGCTAGGTTCAGAAAGTATAAGCTTCTCCACTATATTCCCGCGACCAACTCGCACCGCCTCATGCAGTGCGGTCTCACCATGCATATTTCTTGCTGTTAGAAGGGTCTGCTTTACAGCCTCATTCTCTTCTTCAGCAAAAGATATCAAGCGGGAAACCATTCTATAGTTCCCAGCCTTTGCAGCACAGTGGAGAGGTGTCTCTTTTAACCTATTGCATGCCGTCAGCAAGGATCTGTTTCTGAGGTAGACTTCTCTTGCAAAGTCTACATTATCTGCTCTGCGCTGCCATGTGAGGTCCCGGTTTGAACTAGCAGCAATATGTAATACTGTGGTATCTCCAATTGTTACTCCATCCAATGGAAGCAAATCTAGCACAATCAAATTGCTTATTAAGATATATCTGATTTATTAAGTAAATGAATTTTTATTTTTGAGTAATCCCAAGAAATTTCTATGTTGGTCAAAGCAAAAGACTCTCGAGCATTATTTTGCCTCAAACACAGTTTGAAACTTTGAATTATATGCTAAATTTGCTAACAAGAAGCCAGGGATTGGGTCTATATAAACAGGTAGGGTCAATGATGCAAAAAGTGCGGGGCTGAGGTTAGAACTGTTAGTTTTAATTCGGTTGTTGTTAGTATTTGGACAGCTCAGTCTATGAAGCAAGAGTTGAGGTTCTGATCCCTTACACAGTTTTGGGTATTATTCTGGGCGATAGGGGTTGAAATAGGATTTAATTGTCGTAAATACTAATTATATGGTAATACAATAAGCTATCATCCCATAACTAAAACAAAAAAAGAAGTTGTTAACAAGCAAAAGAAAAATAATGATCTCCATTGAACGACTAGAGAGAACAATAACATAAATACATCGTCCTCTTTACAAATAAGATGTTTCAAGAGCTCAATTTACTTCACTAAGAAAATCACCACTATAGCTCACTTACCACTTATCAGTAATGACAACATTGGAGGTTAATTAAGGAAAAGGGACATTTTACCGACTTCCCCTTGGTTGTTGGAGACACTATAGTTGGGGTTTGATAACAATCATTGTTATCAAACCCGGACCGGACCGGCCGGTCCCGTCGGAATAAACTGGAACCGGATTGGTTTTCGGTTTGGTTCATTATTGATGGGATATGTATATCCACAGGAAAAATCAAATTAACCTGGCCATTTTTTTTCTTCCAAAAATCCGGACCCAATGAATTAAAAACCCACGGTTAATCAATTAATAGCATAGCTTTCCTATTGAGCAACGTAATTATAGAAATTGTAAAGAAGCAAATAAGGAAGTGCACAAAATCTGCCAATATGATATAATTTGGATCTTTTTCTTCCTATATAGACTCCATGAATTTGAAAGACGAAAAAATAATAATTTGTCAATCAACATCTAATTTATATTTTATTTCCTTCATTTATTTCAAAAAAAAAAATCTGATTTTTTGATCCGATTCCCTCGATTTCAATAAATTTTATGATCAACTTATTGATTGTGCTTCCATTCCAATTTCCAAAATCATTCTATTGATGTGACAAAATTATAAGATCCAATCGTGATGATTTGTTTGGAAGGATTAGATGAGTTTGGAAGGATTAGATGAGTTGATGTAATTGCAACACTGAAAGAAATAAAGAAAACAATCATGAAAAAAAAAAGACAATATAATTATCTTATCAAAATTGTGTTGTTGAATTTCACCTTGAGATCGTAGAAAATCATCCAACACCTCGACATTTCCTTTCACTACAGCATCGTACAGCTTGGGATCTATTGGGATTCGTGGTGCCGGTGGCGGCCGCCTTTCTTCTGGGGCATCTCCCGAACTAGAGCTTTGGGCCTCCACCGCTGCACCTTCTATACCCTCTAATGGAGGTGCAGTTGGTACTTGAGACCCAACTGCAGTTAATCCATTACCGTGGGCACTATCAGAAGCCATATATTGAGGCAATGTATTGTGCAACATCTCCTGGAGCTTGTTCCAAAGGTTCAGATGTGGTATGGGCCGGGATCAGTCTCTACTCTCTACCACAAAACCAAGCGTGTGGGTCAGCTATCATGGACTAAGGACCTTTCTTTTGTATTGCACAAAATATGTGGCCTTCTTGTGCAGTGACCCCATAATCATCTTAATTGACCCATAAAAATCACATCAAGGGTCCGTGTGGTGCGTGGATAAGGAAATTAAACACATTTTTTTTTGTATTGCCACTTTTAAACTACTTAAATTATACTACAGAAAACAAGCAGTCTAATTACCGAAATTTAATTTTTTTTTACCATCTTCTAAAAAAAAAAAACCAATTTACCCATTTTTCTAGAAAATTACATTTTAAACCAAAAGCCAGAGCGCGCTATTTCAAAAATAGCTATTATTCAGAATAGCTACTATTCTGAAAATAGTTTCTATTCAGAATAGTTATGGAATTAAAGTAAAGAATTTTCTATTTAGAATAGCTGCTAATTTTGGTAATCTGTTGTTCTTTGTGTCGGATGGAATAGCAGCTATTCTCGGCTTTTCACCAACACAATTATTATATGACGAAGTTGATATCACTTTTGCCATCTTTACATCGTGACAATTCATTTAATACCCCACTTACCTATCTTTTTTCTTCCTTAACACCACATTAACACTATTCATTCTCGGTTACACTTATTCACTATTCCAAATATAAAAATTCAAACAATATTTTTACTAATCCGAATAGCACCGCATTAACACTATTTTCACAATAATTTAAAAATCGCTATTTTCTCTCTATTCTCTAACAAGTTTTAGTACCACACAACTCCATTTTAAGATTCATGTCACTTGTGAACTACCAAACCAACTTGACCGTGCCTAAGTAGGCCTGCTAATTGGACTGGTTTGCCCATGGGCAACCGGGCTGGACAAATACTGGGCAAAGTCTGGACGGGCTGTAATATAAACGGGCTTAATATCCGGTTCATATTCAATTGAAAATAAAAAGTACGGACCGGTCACGGGCTGAACATGAACAGTAACCGAACAAAAATTTAATTCATAAACAATGAGCAGCCCGGTTGAGAGCCCGGTTGAGCCCGGTTGAGCAATGATCGGTCTCTCATATTCTCTTCTCTCTCAGACTGGCGCTGCCTCTTTGACTCACTTAGCAAACCGATCTATCTCCATGGCGCCGCCTCTTCTCCATCGCGCCGCATGTCACGCTTCTGGGTTACTAACCTAGAGGCACGCCTTCTTCGCTCATTTCCTCTTCCACCGCTTCTTCTACCAGGTTGGTTACACCCAGTTTCCCTCAATCAGTTCTCTTCTCTTCTCTTCTCTTCTCTCTCTTTTCCCCCGTTTTCTGTGAAAAATTGGTGTCAAGTCCCTCAATCACATTTCCGACTAGTAAAATCAACTTGCCCAAATACTAGCCCGACTGGTAAAATCAACTTGAAGAACTTTTATATGGGATAAATTTGAAATAGCGACAGTTGAATACCTTTGTGTTATCAAGCCCAAATACTAGCCCGACTAGTGAAATTTTGAACAATTAAGTATTAATTTGTGCGTGCTAAAAGGATATTTAAAGAACTTTAAGAAAAGCCTTTTGTAGTGGAGCTTGATCAGCGAGGTAATGATACATGCATACTTCTATTGTTTTCATTCTTAATATAACAACTAGGTGGTTCATTGTGGAATGCAACAGTAAGTTTATAATCAAATAATTTGAAAATATATTCGATTGTTAATCCAATGATAGTATATTTACTGTATTAACCTTGAGAAAAGCAAGCTTTACTTTTATATTAAGTTAGGTTTTTTATATACTGTATCTAACTTTCTCATTTCCTTCACTGCTGGTTTTTTTAGAATAAATAGTAAATTAATGTACCTTTTCATTCTCTGAAAACAAATTACAAAGGGATGAGCTTGTTGTGATGCAGAACAAAGGAACTTCTCCAAATGTTACTTTACAAAAAGCAAGAGGTCTGGAATATACTTGTACTGTACTCAAATAAAACAATAGTGATTTTTCTAAAAGCCCCCTTAATTCAGTCACATTCGAAATTCCAACCAAATCGCAACCCATATCTGGATTAAGAATTTTACTTCCTGAGTACCAAAATATAAGAAGAATAGATGAATTTTATATTTACCAAGCATACTGCAACTGTATGTTATTGCATTCAATTTTGGTTTGTAGCTAGTGGAGAAATTAGCGAATGGGATAGAAGCAGGAACAAGGGACCAACACTTTGTCACTTTGAATCTTTGATGCTTTGGTTTGTTTCTCATAAACCCTTCTTTTTATCAATTGTTTGTACAATTTGGCTGTTGTCACTGTTGTTGGTACCATAACAGGCTTGCTTGTACAATTTGGCTGTTTCTCTGGTACAGATTGGTTATCTTGTAACTCTTGTCGATGGTATAGTTCAGATTAGTTCAGATTTGTCTTGCTGGTACATCTTGGTTATAAAATTGATGACTTCAATTCATGTTACTTAGTTACAAGACAACAATAAAATTATGAAGCAACATCGCTGCAAACATTTGTAAATATTTGTCCAAAGTTGAATATGGGTTGAATTCTTTTGTATCTGCAAACACTTTGAATCTGTATGTCATAAAGTTGAATTCTTTTGTAAATATTTGTCCTGAATTGAATTTTAAGCCTCATTTTTTCAATTGTCAAACTGGTACAGGTTCTGTATTTTTCACTATCAACCCTGTCTTTTTTCATTATATTCTTGTTCCTTGTAATAGTTACATTATATTCTGAAATCTGAAATCTGATGTAGATGTTTAATTTATTAATACTTGTATAGGTAATGTCACAATTCCAGACAAGTATTGGTGCCGAGTCCGAGAGCGGATCGACTATAAATGATAGAAGCAAATCACGAAAAACATCTCAAGTGTGGTTCCATTTTGATGAAGTAGAAGATGAAGAAGAAGGAGCAAAAGTAGCTGTGTGCAAGCACTGTTCCAAGAAGTTTGTTTCTGGTAAAAATTCTGGAACAACTCACTTGCGTCGTCATATCAAAGTTGGCTGCAAAAAAATTGATGAAGCAGAAAAGGAGAAGTTTAAAATGGGAAAAGACGGTGATTTATTTGGACCTAGTTATAGTTTTAATCCCGAATTGACCCGAAGTTTGATGACTTTGCTTTTCATAGATGCAGAGATACCATTTAACGTAATTGAAAGTCGGTTTTGGGAACCGGCTATGAGATCTTTGAGACCGGAATATAGAGCCGTTGGGCGACAAACGTTGAGAAACGATTGCGTGAGAGTATTTCAGACGGGAAGGGAGTTGGCAATGACGGAGTTTGAAGGATTGAATTCACGTGTGTGTTTCACGAGTGACATATGGACGTCGAGCGTGCATTTGGGTTATTTGTGCCTAACGGCACATTACATAGATAAGGATTTTAATTTCCACAAGAAGATTATCTCCTTCAAGCAAATTCCTTATCCGCATTCGGGTACAAATGTTTCGGGTTTAATTAAGGATATTTTAATGGAGTGGAAATTGGATGGTAAAATCTTCACGATTACACTAGACAATTGTTCGGTGAATGATAATGCGATTGGACTTATAGAGAAGGAATTTTGGAATAGGACCATTTTTGATGGGAAGCACATGCATATGAGATGTGCGGCACACATCTTAAATATCATGGTACAAGATGGGATGAAGATTATTGAGCCGTGTTTGCTTACAATTAGAGAGTTAATACGGAGTATTTCTGCGAGTGGTAGAAAACTCCAAATGTTTAATGGCATCCTAAAAGATCTTAACTTGCCATCTAAAAAGGGTATGACTCTAGATTGTCCAACAAGGTGGAACTCAACTTACGAGATGGTTAGTGAAGCTTTGAAATATAAAGAGGCTTTATTAAGGTTTGGCGATGGTGTTAGAATGGTTGTTCCTACTCCGGAAAAGTGGAAGGATGCGGAAGATATGGCGAGGTTTTTAGAGGTATTCCTAGACGCAACGAAGACTTTCTCAACCGTGAGGCGACCATCTTCAAATAGTTATATGAAGGAGGTGTTTTCCGTTCGGAGTGCATTGGTGGAGGAAGATACGAGTTCCAATCCAACTATGCAAAAATTGTCGAATGAGATGCAAAAGAAATTTGACAAATATTGGAAAAGCCCGAATTTGATCCTAACACTAGCATGTGTTTTTGATCCTAGGAGAAAGTTTCTTTTTGTAGAGTTTTGTTTCGAAGATGCATATGGAGAAAACAACGTTGAGTATTATGAAAGAGTGAGCAATGTGCAATCTTCGCTTAGAAAATTCTATGATGAGTATGAGATGATGAATGACAATACGGAACGGGCGACGACTAGTGAGTCCCCACAAGTGGAAAGTAGAATACTTGTCAAAAGGAAGTTAGATATGCGATTCTCTCAATTTAATAACAAAAACCGTACAGTGCAACGAAACAAAATCGAGTTGGATGCTTATCTTGAAGAACCAGTCTTGGTGGTGCCCGATGAAGAAGATTTCGATGTTTTGCAAGAATGGCAAGAGATTTTTTGGCCGTTCCGGTCTCAACCGTGGCATCAGAGTCGGCCTTTAGTGCAGCCGGTCGGTTGACTGATAATCTGCGTAGTTCTATGGCTCCTGAAACAATTGAGGCTCTCATTTGCTCAAGGGATTGGTTTGCCTCCATTGATGGTAGTTTCAACCTAAACCAATTTCGCCCTTTCATGCAGCGTCCTTGATTTTAGAGGTAAACATTGTTGGCTGATAAAGATTTAATGAAATAAACTTGTTAAAACATCTCATTCATTTAAACTAATGGTGTAATTTATATTGGAGCAGTGATCGTGAGGATAGACTTTCTCCAAGACTTATTTTAGCAGGTACATCATGTTAGGTTCAATTGTTTTATTTGGGACCTTTATTTTTTTTACTTAGTATCCTATTGACCAGTATTGTTTATGTTTTATATAAAAATTGTTGTTGTTCATTTTGCTCTTATATTTGTGGCTTTCTCATATATATCATATATATATTTTCTTGTTGGTTATAATGTACAATTTTTTTTACTATTGTACAAATTCAGGTTTGCGGCATCAGATTTGGCAACAGATTCGGCGCAGTTAAATTTTTTGTATTAATTCTTGTTTGTTGCTTTTTTGCACTTAATTAGTCTGATTTTTGATTTCTGATGACATACATGAGCAATACAATATCTCATGAATTATTGTGGAGTTGTTCTGATGTCCGAAATTAATACTTAATTAGTCTGATTTCTGATGACATGCACTTAATTTGGATGACATACATGATATATATATATATATATATATATGATTTCTGATGGAAGGTACTATTAATTTGCTAAATTGGAAGGGTATATGAGCAAACATTGATTCTTGTAAGGTATATTTAAATAATTGTTGCACTTGCACCTGAAGTGAACCGCTTATTCTCTACCTTGTTTCACACACATGGGACCCACTTGGGCAATCTATATTGATCTTATTCTCTACGGCGTCTACGCTGTCCACAAACTTGTAAAGTGTAAACTATGTTCTATGCGTAACCAAAACAGGGCCCGGGGAGAATTTCGGACAGGGCCCGGGCTTTTAAATGAAACAGACAACGCCCGTGATACCTGGACAGGGCTCGGGCTTTCCAAATTGAATTTGGTTTGGACAGGGCCCGGGCTTTTCCTCCTCCCATTCAGTTTGAACAGGGCCCGGTTATGTTGTTCAAATTTATGAACCGGTTATGGTTTTGCTGAAAGGTTGGCCCATTAGCAGCCCTATGCCTAAGCTGACAATACATTGGGCCTTGGGCTTTGGGCCCAAGCAAAGTATGTCAGGTTGGGCCAGATTCTGGCCATGCCATTGGAGAAATGTGTTCATTCAGAGAAGAGTTTTAAATGAAAGAGCTGCTAATTTTGTTCCGGGAAATGTTGAATGTGTTGTGGGACCCACAATGCAGAGAAGCTAACCTGAACCAGAGCACCCAAGTGCAAACAATGAGAAAAAAAATATTCAATTTGATACAATATGAAGAGATAGTTTTCATAATTTTTTTTTTGTTTGAAAAAAATGAAGGGATAGTTTTATAGGTGGCAAAGATGAATGTGATTGAATTGAGTTTATAGAGGGGTTAAAGATCAAGAGATAATTTGTAGTGTTTGAAAGAAAATTCAACTCTATCTTCTCATCTAATCTTGTTAGATCTTGATCAACAATCATGGAGCCTGACAAAATTAGAAAATAAATCTGCTGCATGTTATTCAAATGGAATCAGATCCCAACCATTCAAAGTTTTCCATGTGCGGATCTCAATAAAGAAACTTTTTCATGCACGAATCTCAACAAACTTGAATGGTTGTAATCGGAATAACAAGAGTGGAATAACCGCAGATTTATTTCCACAAAATTATGATCAAGTAATTGCAGCATCATGTCATGTGCAACAACTTACCTGTCATAACTGGGCATTCATTTTCATCACTTGATTACAAGTGTTCATCAATTTAATCCAATTTTTCTTAGCCCAGCTGAATTAATTGGCCCAATTACATGAATGGATCCAATTTAACTACTACTGTAAGTCCAGTGCCTTGCCACTCTGTGAATGTTGTTAAGTGCATCCTGTTCTGGTATTGTTATTACTATTGGAGGCATTTTATTTGCTCCCATCTGACACTAAAAAAAATTGGGAGGTTACTGTTTGCTCCTCTGAGCTGTAAAAAACATCCTTACTATTTTTCGAATATGAGATGGAGATCAAAATTTTCAAAATTACCTTGGGTGACAAGTACTGAATACAAACAAAAAATTTCAAATCACCTCAGTAATTTCACAAACGATTTTATGAGATAATTTTCTATATATCCTTCGGAACTTTTGCAATTACTTATTTACCTCTAGAAACTTAAATTTACCTTACCACTCAATTCTTTACAATTGTTTCTTATTTACCCTTCATGTAATTAATCTCATATTAACTCTAATTAAATTATTAAAAAATTATAGTTTATTTCTAATTAAGAATTACAAAGTCAAAATACTCTTGACTCTCAACTGAATATTATGATCATCAGTTCCTTGTCGACTAAAATCAAACATGCACCAATTAATACTTTCTTATTTGAATACATATATATCTAAATTTTAAAATTAAGTATATTTTATGACCTGATATATTTATTAATCTTTATCGTTCATATTTTAAGAAAAAATGTATAATCTTTTTGTTTAAATAAATATGTCGCCTTGTTTCTTCTATTCTTTTATTCTTGGGTCCAGCCTACTCAAAGAAATTTGGTTTGCTCTTTTTTTCTAGCTCAAAACCAAGAGCAGTGCTCTCCATTCCAAAGCTGATGGGAACTGTGCAGTTCCGTCCTTTTTCTTTCTCCTTTACTATTTTTTCTTCGCCATTTCCTTGGCTAATGGCCACCTCCATTTTGCTGGGTTTTTTTGTCTTGTTGTTTCTTTCTCCCATTTTTTTTATGGGTCAACACATCTCCGACACGACATCAACAAGGAATCTACGGTACGATAAGTCTTTTAAATATTTATTTTATTATATTATATATATGAAAAAAAAAATTAAGTGTAACAAATTTCATGATTTGTTCTTCTAAATGTTAAGAATATATAAGTTAAAAAAATATATATACACATATATTAATATTTTATTTTGTAAACACCGCTAAAGCTACCCTATATTATCATGTTCAAATATTTTATTTTTTATATTAATCATGGTCATTTCTCTAGTGACGAATTCGAATTTATCTCGGGAATAAAGTGTCAATGTAGCCGATCTAGTCCAAGACACATAATTTCTGCCATTGAACAATGTATTGGTTATTTTTGAGGAATGTATGGTAGCCTCTTATGAGTGTTGCCCCTCTGTTGCCATGCTTGATTCGTGCATATTTTCTTGTTTTCGGGTTGTTTGTGTTGCTTGAGGCTTTGTATCAGATTATTGGTATATATTATTGGAAATTATCAGTTTATTAGTATTTTGGCTCTGATACTATGTTATTTTTATAGGATTTAAGGAGAAAAACTCTTTCATTAAATCTTATTGTCTTTCTTTACAAATCTTGTTCCTATTTATGCTAAGAGGCTTACTAGCCTTTACGGTACCGTCGGTACTATTCCTAATTCCTATTTTATACAGTAGCTGTGTGCAGCTGTATATATCTACTTTCTACTTTATTGCTTTACATATAGTACTAGAACAATTAATGCTATGTTTGATCTTGGCCTCTTGATCGATGATGTACGACTGAGATAAATTATTTTCAACAAATACTTATCGTACATTCAATTTGTATTAAACTTTAAACTCCGCTATATTGAATAAAAGAAAAAAAGCTCCGATATAAAACTTGATATGCGTTTATATATGGCATGATAATAGTTTAGTAGGACAATGAATCAATGAGGAACAAAATAACATATTTGAATACTTATTATAGAACACGTCCGAGAAATCACATGATAGACAGTACAGTTCAACACATCTGAACTAACAAGGTTTTAAAAATCATAAATTATAATACATTTAAACGATTCTAACCAAACCAAACTAGATTGTCAAGTTCTTCATTAAATTAGTGCCAACCCAAAGATAAGACCGTACAGAAAAATATACTGTAACAATTCGCGGAAGATGAGGTCAGAGAAACTGTACCTGATCCAAGATCCTAGATGACTGCGTATCGAAGTCCAAGGACCAAGGTGGGACTTATACAATCCTCTCCACCCGATCCGCTTCACTATCGGTGGTGCAAGTGACAAAATTCCCCGTAAAGCCAGATTGCTAAACGGAGGTAAACCGAATGAAGCAACACAAACCAGTATGCTTATTCCCAAATTTACTTGATATAGCATTGTATATATTGCTAAAGCAAAAGCACAGATAGTGGCTCTGGCAGCTCTTGCCACCATCTCCATTGAATATGTAAGGCACACCAAACGAAGCTGAATATCTACATAACCTGACCCTGCATAAATAATCCATGCTGTGGCAAAAATAGATAATAAAAACGCCAATGAATCTGCAACAATAAAAGCCTTGAAGGCATATCTCCGGGAAAGAATAGGTGTGCCTCTGTTCATGTGGTCATCAGCAATATATCCACCAGGCATGGTGAAAATAGCGGCAAAAGTCACCATTGCCATTAGTACTGAGATAATTCCCAAGTTACGGGTAGCACTGTCGACTTTCTCTCTCTCTCTCTCTCTTCGTCTATCGTGGGGATCTGTAAATCATCACGGATATGATCAGCCCGACGAGGACTAGGAACTGCACCAGTCCACATCATGCAACGAAGTATATTGAAACTTGTGCCCTGAATAAAGAGAAATTATAGGCCAATATCAAATAAAATTTCTGCTGGTAGAATCCTCATTCATTAAAAAATAAAATTTCCTTATGTTCTCTTAGTTAGGTTCTGAGGCCACTATTATATAAATAGTAAAAAACAGCAGTTTTGTAAAATTTTCTTATTTTTAGACAATTCTAGACCACTAAAAAACAACCATTTTGCAAAATACTTAATCAATAGTAAAAAAATTCAAAAAAATGTAAAATTTGATCTCCAAACACATATTAATATAGATATCATGTTGAACGGTTTGAATCGACTGTTTGGACTTTGAAAATTACAAAATAAAAAAATATTAGAAGGGGAGAAAAAGGTGAGTGTTAATCAAAATAAAAGAAATGAGGCAATCTGATAATGTCAGAGGAGAATGGGAGCAGCGGGTCAACGGTGCTTCTTTGGTCACAAAGTTTAAATCCAATTGAAAGTTCATGACAAATTTGGTATTCATTTGGAATAGTTGAAAGACTATACCTGATAAAAAAAAAAATCCTGCTTGTGGAAAGAGATATTTCAATTATTGGTCATAAGTGTATCAATTTGTCATTCTAAGGTTTTGATATTAAGCTGCTGAGTGTCAATGCTATGTATTTGTAACATGCTAGAACAGCTGCAATGCTAGTGTTTTAACTTTTAAATTATCTTTTTCCGGCTGCCTTCTCAAACACAAAATTTAGCATGTTATTCAATGAGAAAAGAAAAACATTTCCTTAGAAAAAGGACGAGAAATCATGAGACAGAGAAGCTCAATAGACAAGAGTTAACTTGGAGAAGGGATATCACAAGAAAACTATCATTAGGAATTTAGGATAAGAAGGAAAATGAATGTAGCCAAAAAGAGGAATAAAAATGAGTTTACGGTCCTTACCAAGACGAATCCTAATCCTTGATCCAGGTGCTTTAAAGCAAGGTCAACTGGTGTTAGGCCATTCCTGTTCATGATGCTCGAGTACGCCATCTTCATTGATATCAGATACCTCACAACGTGGTATTGTCCACTTTCACTAGCTAAATGAAGTGGTGTATTTCCTTGGTAATCCCTGGCATTGAGGATTCTCAAAATGGTGTCATTATTACCGAAATAACATACGTAATTGTTGCCGCGTTGAATGGCAAGGTGAACATAGTTTCTTCCTTGGGTATCAAGTAATTCATCCGAGTCGGGAAATTCCTCTAGCAACTCCTTGATTATTAATGTTCTGTCACACTTTGCAGCTGTGTGTATGGGAAATAACCCGTTCTTGTCTGCCATGTAAGCTGCTTTTTTTCCTTCATCATTTTCCAATAAGAGCCGTACAGTCTCCAGGTTTCCAACTGATGCTGCATAGTGAAGGGGAGTGCTTTCCGTGTCGTCTACCTTAGTTGCAAGTGATTCGTTCCATTCCAAAAGTGTGCGCGTAATTCCTGTTGTTAAGGATTTTACATAACAATCAAGGAAAGGTGTTAGAATCTATAAATGAATCCAGAATAAATCGTATGGTTTGGAAACTCGACCGAGTCAACTCGGTATCGACCGTGTTCGGTCCGAGTTTCACCCGAGTCTCGCGCCCATGCGATTTTTTCAGTAAAACTCGGTTGAACAGTGTTTGATTCGGTCGAATCATCCGATTTTCAGGCCGAGTCAACCCGAGTCTGGCCGAGTCAACAATTTTTTCAATTATTTTTAAATGCTTACTCAATAAAATGTGAATAATGTCCAATAGATAATGAGCATGAAACCAAAAACCACCAGCGAATTACTATACGTTCCAAATTCTGGTGGTTGATAAGTGCATTGCAAAAAAACGACTGAAAGGAAAGAAAATGATGGAGCTATTCGCCAATAGATAATTCATTGTATCTACTTATAATCATGAATTGACTGCATTGACAAACAAACAAAAATGCATAAACAATGAAATATTATATAATTGATAACAAAGTTAATATGTTTAAAGAGTGAGCCTACGGTGCTATGCATAGCACGGATTGGGTCCGTGCTACGACTCAAAATTTGACTTTTCAAAATCCTAACGGTCGATCAGAACCGTTCAACATGATTATAAACTGAATATATACTTGCAAACCAAATTTTATATTTTTTTGATTTTTTTTACTATTTTTTTAGATGAGCTGTTTTTGGATGGTCCAGAATGTTCAGATCAAGTGATTTTCGAAAAAATAGTAAAAAAATTCAAAAAATGTAAAATTTGGTTTGCAAGTACATATTCATTTTATAATCATGTTGAACGGTTTGGATCGACTGTTAGAATTTTGAAAAGTCAAATTTTGAGCCGTAGCACGGACCCAATCCGTGCTATGCATAGCACTGTAGCCTCACTCATGTTTAAATACACGTAACTATGTTTAAATATTTCCTTTTCTTTTTACTATTATATATTTTCTGTAACTCTGTAGGACCCTTTTCATTAATAGACAATGCCTACAGCAAGACAATTTTATTTGATTTGTGGTAATAAAAAGTGTGTTCAATTTGTAATCCATGTATTACATTATATAATTAGTGGATTATTTGAGTGTATTATTTTGTCTTAACATAGTTTTTCTACAAATTATTATTTTTACCAATTTTTTTTCTACTTATTGGTTACAAAACAAGTTTCTGCCAAAAAAATCCGAGTTTCCGAGTCAACTCGGCCGATTCCGGCTGATTCATCCGATTCCGATTCTGAGTTTCAGAACCATGTAAATCGGATCTAGTTCGAATAAAATGTTACATGATTAAGGCTTGGATAAATGATCGACTAATTTGGGTCAGATCTGTTAGTTTGGGTTGGAAACGGCGGGACAAGAGCTGATTTTTACCAGAGAATTCATCTGAGAAAATTTTCAGGATTAATCAATCCAGTCAGTTGCTTAATTCTCAATACTTTCCACTGTTTCCAGCATTGACGTAATGGGACACAATTGCACCAATTTTTGTGCAAGAAGAGTAATAAAAGAGGCGAAATTCTTTAGTTTAAAAAAATGTTCAGTTTTTGACAATTTCTAGAAGAATGGTCGACACAGTGTGGGGTATAATTTTTTTTTGTTCTCGAAGGCTAGCAGGCAGACATGGGTATCAATTTTCGGGTTATTTGTGTTGCTTGAGGCTTTGTATCATATTACAGGTATTATTGGAAATTATTGGTTTATTGTTATTTTGGCTCTGATACCATGTTATTTTTAAAAGATCTAAGGAGAAAAACTCTTTCATTCAATTTTATTGTCTTTCTTTACAAATCTTGTTCCTATTTATACTAAGAGGCTTACAAGACATTACGGTACCGTTGATACTATTCCTAATTCCTATTTTATACAGTAGCTGAGCTGTATATATCTACTTTCTACTTTATTGCTTTACATATAGTACTAGAACAATTAATGCTATGTTTGATCTTGGCCGCTTGATCAATGATGTTAAACTTTACTGTACTGTGTAATTAGAATTCAAAATGTATGAGTTTTTATTGAAGTGTTGTAATTTGGAACTATGGTCCAGCCATAAGTCATAACTCGTAAATCGTAACAAAGTTCATAAAAGTTCGAAATTGAGTTCGCTCGAAATTGAGTTCATTCGAAATTAATTCAAACCAAACTTAGTTCGAAATTAATTCAAACCAAACTCAAACTGGAGGTAAGTTCGATTCGATTCGGTTCGGTTCGTTTGCAGCCCTCATGATGTAGATTCAATTTGTATTAAACTTTAAACTCCGCTATATTGAATAAAAAGAAAAGCTCCGATATAAAACTTTTATTTTTTATTTTTTAAAAGAGGCATAATAGCCCATTTCATTGCTGAAATTATATAATTACAAAAAACCAGTTCAACACTAGCTATAAGCTAGACTGATACATCAAGCTGCATAACAGGAAAGAAATATAGCCTCCGATATAAAACTTGATATGCGTTTATATATGGCATGATAATAGTTTAATAGGACAATGAATCAATGAGGAACAAAATAACATATTTGAATAATTATTATAGAACACGTTCGAGAAATCACATGATAGACAGTACAGTACAACACATCTGAACTAACAAGGTTTTAAAAATCATAAATTACAATACATCTAAAAGATTCTAACCAAGCCAAACTAGATTGTCAAGTTCTTCATTAAATTAGTGCCAACCCAAAGATAAGACCGTACAGAAAAATATGATATATCAATTCCCTGAAGATGACGATAAAGAACTTGCCCCTGATCCAAGGTCCTTGAGTATTGCGCATCGAAGTCCAAGGACCAAGGTTATTTTCAAACAATCGTCTCCACCCGATCCGCTTCACTATCGGTGGTGCAAGTGACAGATATCCCTTGTAAGCCGGATTGCTAAACGGAAGTAAACCGAATGAAGCAACACAAACCAGTATGCTTATTCCCAAATTTACTTGATATAGCAATGTATATATTGCTAAAGCAAAAGCACAGATAGTGGCTCTGCCAGCATATCCCACAAAAAATATTGAAAATCCAAGTAATTCTGTACGAAGCTTAATATCTACATTACCTGACCCGGCATAAATAAGGCATGTTGTGCCTATCATAGATAATAAAAACGCCAATAAATCTGCAACAATAAAAGCCTTGAAGGAATATCTCCGGGAAAGAATAGGTGTGCCTCTGTTCATGTGGTCATCAGCAATATATCCACCTGGCATGGTGAACATAGCGGCAAAAGTCACTGTTGCAATTAGTACTGAGATAATTCCCAAGTTACGGGTAACACTCTCGAGTTTCTCTATCTCTCTATTTTTGTCATTCTTGGGGATCTGTAAATCAGCCCGACGAGGACTAGGAAGTGCACCAGTCCACATCATGCAACGTAGTATATTGGCCTTTGTGCCCTGAATAAAGAGAAATTATAGGCCAAATCAAATAAAATTTCTGCGGGTACAGTACTCATTCATTAAGTAATAAAATTCCCTTCTATTCTCTTAGTAAGGTTCTGAATAAAGAGATTTTTGCAAATGGCTGTTTTTTATGGTTCAGAATTTTCTGAAAAACAGAAATTTTTAAAAAATTTCAAAAAATAGTCAAAAAATTTTAAAAAATATAAAATTTGGTCTCCATTTGAACATTAGAAACAAAGATATGAGCGTGAAGTAAAACGCATCATTTACTTCTTGAAGCACAATAACCCAACTCTATGTATAGGAGAGACATTAGTAGGGGAGATAAACGTCAGTGTTAATCAAAATTAAAAAAAAATGAGGCAGATCTGATAATGTCAGAGGAGAATGGGATCAGCAGGTTAAATGGTGCTTCTTTGGTCGCAAGGAGTCAAATGATAATGAGGCACGCGGATAATATTTATGTTATTTTATATCAAACAAAATGATAAACGAAACAGAGAGTGGTAAAACAGAGAGCATCAAATTCAAATGAATTCACAATTTAATTCGCAACTCAATAAAAATATTAATCAAATAATTTTTAAGATGAGAAAAAGTTACAGGAATACAGGTGCTGAGTTTGGCACGTAGGTTATATATTGTGGCAATTCAGAGGGGTACCATCCACAAAAGTAGAGTGGTAGTTCTTCAAGTTCAAACAACTGTAAAGACTAACCGAATTCTTTATCAAACAATCAACAAAAAATTAGATCCAAATGAAAGTTCATGACAAATTAATTTGGTTTTCATTTGGAATAGTTGAAAGACTATACCTGATAAAAAAAATTTCCTGCATGTGGAAAGAAATATTTGAATTATTGGTCATACGTGTATCAATTTGTAATTCTAAGGTTATGATATTAAGAATAAAGCAATTATATTAAGCTTCTGAGTGTCTATGCTACGTATTTGTAACATACTAGAACACACTACAAAAAGTAGGCACTTATTGCGAGGGAACTCCGTCGTGAAAAGTATCGTTGCGAAAAGAAAAAGCACAGTTATGACAGTACTCCCTCGCAAAAAGTGCCTCGCGATAAGTGCCTACTTTTCGCAACGATACTTTTTGCGACGGAATTCCCTCGCGATAAGTGCCTACTTTGTTGTTGTGACAGCTGAAAGATGCTAGGGTTTTAATTTATCTTTTTCCGGCTGCCTTTTCAAACATAAAATTTAGCATCTTCTTCAATGAGAAAAGAAAAACATTTCTTTACAAAAAGGACAAGAAATCTTGAGGCAGAGAAGCACAATAAACAAGAGCAACTTGGAGAACGGAAATCACAAGAAAACTTTCAGTAGGATAACAAGGAAAACCAATTTAGTGAAAAAGAGAAATAAAAATGAGTTTATGGTCCTTACATAGTTTTGTCCAAATCCTTGATCCAGCTGCTTTAAAACAAGATCAACTGGTGTTAGGCCATTCCTGTTCATGATGCTCGAGTACACCATCCTCATTGATATCAGAAACCTCACAGTGTAGTATTGTCCACTTTCACCAGCTAAATGAAGTGGTGTATTTCCTTGATAATCCCTGGCATTGACCATTCTCAAAATGGTGTGATTATCACCACCCATACTAACAATTATCTTTCCTTTTCCGCTTAGAATGGCAAGGTGAAGAAAGTTTCTTCCTTGGGTATCAAGCAATTCATCCGAGTCGGGAAATTGCTTTAGCAGCTCCTTAATTATTAATGCATTGCCACACTTTGCGGCTGTGTGTATGGGAAATAACCCGTTCTTGTCTGCCATGTAAGCTGCTTTGTTTACTTCATCATCTCCCAATAAGAGCTGTACAGTCTCAAGATTTCCAACTGATGCTGCATAGTGAAGGGGAGTGCTTTCCAAGTCGTCTACCTTAGTTGCAAGTGATTTGTTCCATTCCAAAAGTGCGTGAGTAATTTCTGTTGTTTAGGATTTTACATAACAACCAAGAAAAGGTGTTAGAATCTATAAATGAATCCAGAATAAATTGCATGGTTTGGAAACTCGGCCGAGTGAACTCGGTATCGACCATGTTCGGTCCGAGTTTCACCCGAGTCTCGCGTCCATGCGATTTTTTCAGCAAAACTCGGTTGAACAGTGTTTGATTCGGTCGAGTCATCTGATTTTCAGGCCGAGTCAACCCGAGTCTGGCTGAGTCAACAATTTTTTCAATTATTTTTAAATGCTTACTCAATAAAATGTGAATAATGTCCAATAGATAATGAGCATGAAACCAAAACCACCAGCGAATTACTATACGTTCCAAATTGGTGGTTGATAAATGCATTGCAAAAAAACGACTGAAAGGAAAGAATCTGATGGAGCTATTCGCCAATAGATAATTCATTGTAACTACTTATAATCATGAATTGACTGCATTGACAAACAAAAAAAAATGCATAAACAATGAAATATTATATAATTGATAACAAAGTTAATATGTTTAAATACACGTAACTATGTTTAAATATTAACTTTTCTTTTTACTATTATTTTCTGTAACTCTGTAGGACCTTTTTCATTAATAGACAACGCCTACAGCAAGACTATTTTATTTGATTTGTGGCAATAAAAAGTGTGTTCTATTTATAATGCTTGTATTACATTATATAATTAGTGGATTATTTGAGTGTAATATTTTGTCTTAACATAGTTTTTCTACAAATTATTTTTTTACCAATTTTTTCCTACTTATTGGTTACAAAACAAGCTTCTGCAAAAAAAAACCGAGTTTCCGAGTCAACTCGGCCGATTTATCTGATTCCGATTCCGAGTTTCAGAACCATGTAAATCGGATCTAGTTCGAATAAAATGTTACATGATTAAGGGTTGGATAAATGATTGACTAATTTGGGTCAGATCTGTTAGTTTGGGTTGGAATCGACGGGACAAGAGCTGATTTTTACCAGAGAATTCATCTGAGAAATTTTACAGGATTAATCAATCCAGTCAGTTGCTTAATCCTCAATACTTTCCACTGTTTCCAGCATTGGCGTAATGGGACACAACTGCACCGATTTTTGTGCAAGAAGAGTAATAAAAGAGGCGAAATTCTTTAGTTTAAAAAAATGTTCAGTTCTTGATAATTTCTAGAAGAATGGTCGACACAGTATGGGGTATAATTTTTTTTTTTGTTCTCGAAGGCTAGTAGGCAGAGATGGTTATCAATTTAGCAGTCTATGTCTCCTATTACTTCTGATTTACATTGTAAAATTTCCTTTTTCTGATCAAAACTGTCTGATTTACAAAAAAACAAAAAAAAAAAACATGTCAGATTAAGCTGTGGTGTCATCTACATGGGTTATTGATGACGTCAGTACAGAAATCTGATGCATTTGCTCCAGATCAAACGATCCTGAATGTGTCCTCTGATTTGAACCAGGAAGAGAAGAGTGAAAAACAATGGCATACATCTAGGAAGGAAACAGGATGAATTCTTTGTAGAAACACATATATTCGGTTAATACTAATTTTATAATATTTTTAGTGCATTTAAAATATTAAGCAATTAAAAACTTTTAAGGTTTTGGTCTAAATAACATAATAAAATCATGACAGAAAACAATACATACCGGTATATTCTAGCACAGCAGCGTGTAGTGCAGTTTGTCCTTTTGGTCCCGCACAGGACACCCTGGATGGCTCTTCTTTTGTGAAGATTTCGACTATGTTAACCGCATTCATCATAGTTGCCAGGTACAGAGGAGATACACCCTCCACGTCAACAATACCAGTTATGCTAGGTTCAGAAAGTATAAGCTTCTCCACTATATTCCCGCGACCAACTCGCACCGCCTCATGCAGTGCGGTCTCACCATGTATATTTCTTGCTGTTAGAAGGGTCTGCTTTACAGCCTGATTCTCTTCTTCAGCAAAAGATATCAAGCGGGAAACCATTCTATAGTTCCTGGCCTTTGCAGCACAGTGGAGAGGAGTCTCTTTTAACCTATTGCATGCCGTCAGCAAGGATCTGTTTCTGAGGTAGACTTCTCTTGCGAAGTCTACATTATCTGCTGTGCGCTGCCATGTGAGGTCCCGGTTTGAACTAGCAGCAATATGTAATACTGTGTTATCTCCAATTGTTACTCCATCCAATGGAAGCAAATCTAGCACAATCAAATTGCTTATTAAGATATATCTAATTTATTAAGTAAATGAATTTTGATTTTTGAGTAATCCGAAGAAGTTTATATGTTGCTCAAATCAAAAGACTCTCGAGCATTATTTTGACTCAAACACAGTTTAAAACTTAGAATTATATGCTAAATTTGCTAACAAGAAGCCAGGGATTGAGTCTATATAAACAGGTAGGGTCAATGATGCAAAAAGTGCGGGGCTGAGGCTAGAACTGTTAGTTTTTGGTTGTAGTTAGTATTTGGACAGTTCAGTCTATGAAGCAAGAGTTGAGGTTCTGATCCCTTACGCAGTTTTGGGTTTTATTCTGGGCGATAGGGGTTGAAATAGGATTTAGTTGTCGTAAATACTAATTATATATATGGTAATACAATGAGCTATCATCCCATAACTAAAACAAAAAAAAGAAGTTGTTAACAAGCAAAAGAAAAATAATGATCTCCATTGAACGACCAGAGAGAACAATAACATAAGTACATCATCCTCTTTACAAATAAGATGTACATCATCTTCTTTTCAGTAATGACGACATTGGAGGTTAAGGAAAAGGGACATCTTACCAACTTCCCCCCAACGATCCATGATCTGTTTGCATAAATCACAATATAATGTAATTATATTTTTGGTTTGGATAATGAAAACATGCTGGGGGGTTTTAATTTTATGCGGACATTCTCTACTCTCTTGGGAGGGGTGTGCTTTTTAAATTAAAGACTATTTTTGATGCGCCATTCTCTTAGCTTATGCTTTTCAACTTGTAGGCTATCTTCTGGTGATATATATTATTTAAAGAGTGAGGCTACGGTACTATGCATAGCACGGTTTGGTCCGTGCTACGGCTCAATATTTGAGTTTTCAAAATCCTAACGGTCGATTCGAACCATTCAAAATGATTATAAAATGAATATGTACTTGCAAACCAAATTTTTCATTTTTTTCGAATTTTTTTACTATTTTGTTAGATAGGTAGAAAATCACTTGATCTGAAAATTCTAGACCATCCAAAAACAGTGATTTTCTACCTATCTAAAAAAATAGTAAAAATATTCGAAAAATGTAAAATTTTGTTTGCAAGTACATATTCATTTTATAATCATGTTGAACAGTTCGGATCGACCGTTAGGATTTTGAAAACTCAAATATTGAGCCGTAGCACGGCTCAATCCGTGCTATGCATAGCACCGTAGCCTCACTCTTATTTAAATGCAAACTACCAATTACTGTATTGTTCCAGACTAGCTAGTGTGAAGTTTGATTCATAGTTCGCAAAATCGGAATCGGAATCGAGATCGGTTACTTGACCATAGAATCAGAATCAGCTGAATTGGATCGGAAACTCGTTTTTTTTTTTTTACAGAAACTTGTATTGCACTAAAAAACAGAAATAGTTAGTAAATTTTTTTTTTTCAAATATATATATCATTTGACGTAATTAAATCTTTTTATTCTTGGTTATTAAAAAATAAGTTGACGTAATTTAATACTTGCAAACTATGGTTCGGTCTGATTCCGTTCCGAAAGCCAATTTTGCAGACTATGGTTTGGTTCCAATTTAGGTATAGACATTAACGGGGACCTTCTATATTTGTTGAATGGAATATATTTATGATATCTCAACCTCTTTTTTATCACATCAATTTTGAAACGAAGCCAATTCAGATGAGGTTGCTAAGTGTAGTTTGAGTCCTATTCAGTTGTATGGATCCCAGAATTGGCCGATTTCGAGTTGACTCAGTCGAGTCGGATCGGAATCGACTGGTGACGATCACAGTTTTGTTTGATTCACACGGTCGGACGATGTTTGTGACAAAATTTAGTGTAATAGGTTTGACTTGGCCGATTGAAGCATGTTTTATTCCGATTTGGACCGATTCTCTCCGAGATTGTCCGAGTCGGACCGGAATCGGCCGGTGATGAGTCGATTTTTATCCAATTTACTTGTCTCTTTGTAATTTTGCGCTGAAAACTGAAATTAGACCGAGTCGGAGGCTAGCTTATCTGATAATGCTCAGAGGATGCATAGTGAAACTAATTATACTCTTTTTCTTCTCAATTTCGAATCAATCAATCGAATTAGTTTTGAGAAGCAAAAGATATGCTGGGTTGGAGGAGAAATTGGGAAGAAAAAGAAAGGAGACGACTTAAAAGGAAACTCTCTAATTAAACTTCTGGACTTGGTTTATAGGCAGTGTACACTTCCTTTTGTTTAGAACTTTAGATATACTCTGTACAATTTTTCCACTTACTACCCTCAAATATTGTCCCCGATTTTTTTTAGTAGCTGTAGTTGTGTTTTGGTGCCCGTGTATATATTTTGAGCGGTTGGGTGTAAAGTCTCTTCTTAAGGCTCTCCAAGCCACGTCCTACAGATGCTATACCTGGTACAAGTAAGAATTCACATCCTTTCCGGTACCGTAATAGGGAATTAATCTTTTACAATTACTGGATCTGGACCGTTCTTTTTAACTTGGCACGAATCTCAAAGCCCAATAATACTGCCCCCTGTGCTAGCCCGAATCTCAAGATGGCTGAGAGTTAATCTCAAACCATAAAATGAAGGGAATCTTTTACAGTAATGGAGAGGATACTAGTCCATGAGGTAAGGGGAAGGGCATCAGTGACGTAGATGAGCTAGGTCTTTGAAGAAGTAGAAAGAGGTATGGGGTGTTCATTGGGTCCGTTTTAATTAGTTTTATACCGAATCGAGAGAGTTCGGATTAAACGGTTCAGTTTTTTTGGTTAAATGGATCGCTTATGTTCATTTTTGAAATCAGTTTAATTGTTTGGTTTCGTTTGGTTTAGAATTTTAAAACTAGTTAGATCCAACCGACCGAAAAGAAAAGTATAATTTTTTTGAGCCTACAAAATTTATTATGAATGTTTCTTTTCTCCTTGAGTATGAAAAATTACTAAACCCGAATTCAATTTTCTATATTTAAATAAATAATTGAAGAAACCAAAATTAAGTTCAGTTGTTTGGTTTGGTTTTAATTCAGTTGATAAGTTTATTTTGATCGGTTCAGTTGTATTTTTGAAAACCGAATAAAATTTTGATTTATCTGTTTTATTTCGGTTTTAATCCATCCGAACTGATAAACTGATGAACTGATAAGAATAAAGTTCGGCAAAACAAGCTTTTGTTTCAAAAAAAAAATCTGAGTTTCCGATCCGATTCACCTGATTTCAATTCTATGATCAACTTATTGATTCTGCTTTCAATTCCGATTTCCATAACCATTTTATTGTTGTGACAAAATTATAAGATCCTATCGTGATGATTTGTTTGGAAGGATTATAAGATGTGTTGGTCATGCATACACACTCAAAAGAAAAAAAAATTAGAACAATCTTGAAAAAAAGGACAAATTTATCTTATTAAAATTGTGTTGAATTTCACCTTGAGATTGTAAAAAATCATCGAGCACCTCGACATTTCCTTTCACTATAGCATCGTACAGCATGGGATCTATTGGGATTCGTGGCAGCCGGCTCCCTTCTGGGGCATCTCCAGGACTAGAGCTTTGGGCCTCCACCACTGCACCTTCTATACCCTCTAATGGAGGTACACGTACAGTTGGTACTTGAGACCCAACTGCAGTTAATTCATTGCAGTCAGCAGCACAATCAGAAGCCATTGAGGCAATTTATATGTTGTGCAATATCTCCTGGAGCATTTTGCATGGTTTATATATATAGTAATTGATGACATGAGGGCATTTTGGGGATAAAGGCACAGGTGGACTGGGAGATACGAGGCGCACGTATGGGACAATAGCTGCGAATGTGATTTGGCATGTTGTCAGGTTGCAGATTTTTTATTTTTTGTTTATAAGAGGGGGTGTCCCACCGATTTCATTAGAAATCCATGAGTTTATTCACAGATGCTGGTACCGAAACAGTACCAATCATCCATGAATAGTATTACAACTACAGTGTTTACAAAGCAAATCAACCAACATACAGAGCAACATCAAGCAGAAATACCCTACTACATTAAGGGACTACTTCAAAGGCTAAACTCACAAAATAGCACAAAATACAAGTCAGAAACTTTAGAAATAGCAGTTCAATCTACTCTAAACTGATCTTGCCCATGTGTAAGGGGATGAGGTGTGTCTTCCTCCCCTTCCTCTTCCTTTTCCACTGAACCACTTAGAATTTGCACGTAAAAATCATTAACATCAGGTGGTAATACTAAAGAAAGTTTTAAGTATGAATTATCTAAGTTTGACTTGCACCAAAAGCTAGCTAAAGAAATAATTTTAGAAGCAACAACTTTTACAGATTTGCCCTCCTTATTTTTAAAACATAAATCATTTCTTTCAAGCCATACAGACCACAAAACAACACCTCTAATTAATTCAATAAGTAATATGTCTTTTAAATGAATGGAGGCATCTATATACCATAAATCATCTATATTAACACAATTAAAACTAAAATTATTATAATTAGCAATTCAGTTCCAAATTTCTGAAATAAAAGGACAAAAAACAAATAATTGGTATGTAGACTCATGATCACCAAAAAATGGACATGCCACATCACCTAACTGTCTTTTAAAATATAAGTTTAAATTTCCATAACAAAATGCTTGATAAACAGTAATTGATGGATTGTTTGCAATACGAAATAAATGAGGGAATGTACTATATAAAGCATTTTCATCTACCCATCTATCTATAAAAAAGTGTGTTCATTTCATTACCAACTGTTTTATTGATACCTAGATTAATCAAATTCCTATCTTTAATAATAGCTTTCAGAAAGAAGAAAATTTATTACTGTTATGCACATTATGATACTTTGCAAGAAGTATTGATTTTCATCTACTTGTCAGGTCACAGATTACGAGAAAGAAATAAAGGAGATGAAGCACATGACAAGGCAGGAGTTTGTTGCTTCTCTCAGAAGGTTACATAACATATATCCTCTCTATGTTTTACAAATCACATGACAAGTCTCATGTTTTGTTATTAAACCATATATCTAATGAGACTTGGTAGGGTGAAGTAACACTTGGTAGCCTTTCCAGTGTCGATCCGGGTTGTCAGCTCTAATCCATATTGGTTCGATGTATAACCAACCCTACTGTAAATCATACATTTGACATCCTCAAAGGTTTGATAAGATGTAACCAGGAAAGAATATTTCGGACCTTTACTGTACACAGAGGCGGAGCCAGACTTTCGAAGTATGGGGGCCACCCGTATAAAATTTTCATGTGAAAAATGAGGCTCAATTTTATAATTTTGTTGACATTTTACTCTAAATTACGAAGAAAATCATACATAAATATAAAAAAATTAAAAAAATGGGGATCAATTGACCCCCATATACTCTCTCTTTACCTCCGCGCCTCTGACTGTACATAGCCCCTTCGAAACCATACTTGAATTTCTCCTCAACGAACAGTGTAACACCGAGCATTTTTGGTCAACAAACGACATTTTTAAATAGGTTAGACCTTTATAAATAATCTACTAATTATAAAACTAAATTAGTAATTTAAAAAAAAAATCTTTTTTCTTCCTCTTTTCTTCCCATTTTCTCCTCTTTTATCTTCCTCTTTCGAAATATGATTTGGTTGTGTGAGTTGTGACTGAGAGGAGAGAAAAAAACAACACCTTTATAGCAGAAAACACAATTGTATACTACCATTGGAAAAAACTAGCAGTGGAGATAGATTTACAAAAAATTACATGTGAAGACAATTTTGTAATTTTTTTTTTTTTTATGAGGATATGAATAAAAATTTCGGGAGAGAAGGTGACGTAGGCGTGTACTAAAAAGAAGAATATAAAAGAGGCTAACAGAGGAGAGGAAAGAAAAGTTTTGCAAAGGGACCACCTAATAATGAGTTCCTTCTCTTTTTCTTTTTTCTTTTAATTTTGTTGCTCCTTTTTCTTTTTGTTCTTTTGCTGACATGATTCCATGCATGTAGCTACCCTGTCATGTAAGCAAGATCTGCTTTAATTGTAGCTTTGTCATTATCGGTTTACCTTTTAATTTGGTTTTTAATTTCCTTTCCTGATAAGTACTTCGTTATACATCTAATATAATAGTTAGTCAGAGGAAAAAGTGCTATTATATAATTAATTATGCAATGTGATGTTTGGACAAATGTCAAATTAAGTTGATAATTAATATATATATTAATTATATAATTTAGTACTAATAATTGCGGAATGTATAAAATTGCTCATCACCGACTTCATTTATTTAAAATAAGCCTGTATAATTTGGAAACACATCATATATGACTCTTTTGCAGGTGATCCAATTAATGGGCTTAATTCAAAACAGACTTCTATATCTTCTCTAGATATCCGATTGAGTTTAATCCGACTAGAATTAATCTGACCGTCCATTTTATATGGTAGGAGTCGGACAAAGATAAAAGTAAAATTGCAAAGTTACCCGAAATAAAACCAAAATGTCATTCTTGGTCTCAGAATCACATCTAGCTTCACAAACCAGATACTGAACACCCTGACAGAAGCAAAGTGCAGTATCAAAGTTTCAGCTTTTATTTTGATCCTCATAGACCAGACACAAACGTAAGAACTCTACTAGAGAACAAGAATAAACCAAAAACAGCAACAAGGCACTATGTGCCAGTATAGCAAAAAAAAAAAGCAAGGCACTAACAATTTGTGCCCGAACAATCAACTTTGCACAAGAACACACATGCTTATTACAGAAACAAAAGCAAACCGTGAGTATTAAAATAGCAGCAGCCATGATGTTAATTGGCAATCAACATTAGTACCGCCAGCCACAGCGATGACATAAATCCTTTTCAATACTCCAAAATCACTAATTGTGAGACCATAAGGCAGATTTTAGCCCACAAGATTGCAAGCTCATATACAGTATGTTTATTAAAAATTTGGATTGTGCGATGACAGGTAGACAGGGGCAGATGCAGGATTTCTGTCAGGAGGGATAGGAATCGGATTAAAATAGCTTATCGGATTCAAACCCATTAACTAATCGGGTATTAGATAAAAAACAATCAACATAATAATAAACAATAAAAATAGTATAGTCTTATATAATAAAAAAACAATAAATAATATAATTTTATATATTAAAAAACAACAAAGTCCGAATCTGTAAATTTGTAAAGAATTTCTATAAAAACAATAAAGTTTCTCATTAACAGTGCTATTGGACTGGTCTGGCGGGCTTTCCAGTTCCAGAGAAGGGCAAAATAATTTTCAGGGAGGGGCAAAGTGGTACCGGATTTGTATTTTTCCACTGAATTTCAAAATTCAAGGAGGGGCAACTGCCCCTCTCTGGCTGTGTGTGGGTCCGCCCCTGCAGTTAGGTGTGTCAATGGCACCCTTTTATTTGTTTATCCGACCCGTACCGTATTCGATAAGTCAGATACGAGTAAATTTTTTTTTGTTGCAAACTTATCGAGTACGGGTAAAGATTTTATTTTGTTATTTGAATAGGTAAGGGTGCGGATAAACCCTTTTCCGTATCCGTTACCCAATCAGGTAATTATAAAAAAATTATATATCATATATATTATTGAGTAATGAATATCCATTCTTCAACTACTCTTGGTAGTTGTTTTACATTTAAACCATTAAAACACAAATAAATTTCAGCAAATTTCAATGAAATTTAGACCTTTAAAACATGTATATATGTGTGAAATGAATGTGTAAGGTTTTATTTGGTAAATAATAAAAAATATTATATAAGCATTACTTGTTATTTATCTGGTACCGTTTCGTTATCCGACAGCTATAATGGGTAAAGGTAGGGTACAGGTAAGGTAATTCGTAGCGGGTAAGGGTAGAGTATGGGTAAGGACAATTTGTAACGGGCAAGGCTATTGAGTTAGCCACTAGAACAGTTTGAGTTAGCCAGTTTTTACAACTCAATTGAAGTGTTTATAAACCCGACACTTTGGGCTCAGGGTTTAGATCAGACGACTATTGAGGCAATGATGTCTGGTGTCACAGTGGCTGTCACGAGATTTGCTAGTATAACCGGGTCACTGATCATGGGGCCCGAGGCAGGGTACACGTTTTTACCGACAGTCGATTCACTGAAGAGGTGCTTATACCAAATTTGGGAGGATGGCAAGGTGACGACTAAGAAGAAAGCAGAGTTTGCTAGGAAAAGAGCAGTTCAGCTTTTCACGGATATGGCACTGTCTTATGAGAGGTTGTTTCTCAGTGTTGCTTCAAAAAATGAAAATAAGGGTGCAAATGATTATTGCAAATATCAAAGTATGAGGTTGTCACACCCCCGGACAACCCGCCGCGCATTTATGCGCAAGGCGTTAAGCACATCACATACATCATCAATGAAAACATCCAACAAGCCACTTTATTTAAAAGTAAATGGAGTTCACAAACAAATAGAAAAGGGATAACATGTCAGACATGGCTAGTCAAACAGTCACTGCCATGTCCACACAATCTATTGTTCATACAAATATAAAGATAAACAGATAGTGGCTATCTTAACAACTTCCACTAATTCTTCACTCGCGGCCTTCCTCCATGCTTTCTTCTTCGTTTCCTGGAACCCACATAACAGGTGGTACGGTGAGAGATCGAACTAACTCTCAGTGCGGGATTTAGTTCCAGCCCGGTGCTTTTACAAATCAATGCATTTAATTCCCCAAATAACATAAAAAGAAGGTTTTTGAAATTACCCCCATGTCCCTATCAATTCGGATATGCAATCACTTTTAAATAACCAGTTTTATTCCCGCCCCCTTTTAACTTATTTCAAAAGGTGTTGAAATTCCACACTCTGGGAATCCATGCCCGTACATGAAAACCCGGCGAATCGCCACGCAAGGACGACCCGAATATCACACTCTAGATGGGCCATTTCGGGGACCCATCCGGCGAACCGCCGCGAATTTGGCGACCCGTTCTGTTCTGTTCTGCTCTGTTCTGTTCTCACACTGAGCTGCCACACGTGGACAGCCCGCTTTTAAAAAAAAAAAAACACATGCAGAGCCGCCTCACACGGACGGCCCCAATTTAAAAACAATTCATCCAAGTTCCCCATTCCCAAATTCACATTTAATTCCTGTCAATTCAATTTCATGTCTCAAGAAATTCCTGCCATGCAATTCTAAACAAAATCAAACGAATGTTCGATATTCACAAGATGCAGTTTATCTACCAGATTGGGAAAAAGGATCACTTACCTTAATCCATGCATTTTTATATTATTTGTAAAAAGACCAGGAACCCGCACCTGTATTCTCACTGACTTCGTTTGAGCGTGTGTCGGTATCTCGCGTATTCGCAGCGTCTCCTAAAATCTCGCGGTTTGCTCCTAAGTTTTTAACACATTTAATTAGATTCTTATTTTCCATTTAATCCAAAGGATTCATAATAAATTTAATACCCTAAATCTCGCATGATATGGTTCTACTCACGATTCTATTTGTATTTATGGCAATTGTCACCTAATTCACACCAATTCCAATATAAATCACAATACCTATGACTCTTAATCCATTTCCCCACAATTAAACTTAATTAAATAAACTACCACCCTCGATTCTTCCCACAATTTCAATTTGGCATAATTATTGGAAATTAACCTCGATTCTTGTACAAATTACTTGTTTTCAAGAGATAAGAAAGTTTGAATTGAATATTGGGTTATTGGGTTTCGGGTTTGGGGTTAATGGATTCGGGTTTAGGGTTTGGTTTTAGGGGTTCGGGTCTAGGGTTTTGGGTTCGGGTCTAGGTGGTTCGGCCGGCAGGGAAGAGGGGAAGGGAGAGCACGGGTGGGGGTTCGGCTGGCGGCAGGGGGGTTCGGCCAGGGGCTGGCGGCAGGGGGGTTCGGCCACGGGTGCAGGGCCGGCTGGGGTTTCGGCGCGCGGGGCAGGGGTCGGCTGGGAGGGTTCTCAGCGGGGGCAGGGGTGGTGGCCGGCGGCAGTAGCCAAAGGGAGGGGCCTTGTGGCCGGCGGCTAGTGAGAGAAAAGAGAAAAAGAGAAAAAGAGAGAAGGAGAGAAAGAGAGAAAGAGAGAAAGAGATTTTTACAGTTATGAGGAGAGAATGATTGTCTGTGGAGGGAGAGGGGAGAGGGATATATTAATTGGGGAGGTGTGGCTGAAATTAGATTAGTTTTTCTTCTAATTTTTGAGTTTGCTTAACATATGAATAAACCTATTAATATAATTTGACTAAATTTCAATTATTCGTTCTCCTAAATTTTATCATCTGTTATTTATTGACTTCTATTAATTGTTAATTTCCGATTTAATATATCTTATTATTTCTAAATAGAATTCGGTATAAATTTAATCATACCAGTATTTAGAGGCGTTACAGAGGTGAACTTATTAACTGACTGATTATATAATGTGAAGAGCTGATAATTTTGTTGCTGGAAATGTTGAAATGTTGTGGGCCCACAATGCAGAAAAGCTAACCTGAACCAGAGCACCCAAGTGCAAACAATGAGAAGAAAATATTCAATTTGATACAATATGAAGAGATAGTTTTCATAATTTTTTTTTTGTTTGGAAGAAAATGAAGGGATAGTTTTATAGGTGGCAAAGATGAATGTGATTGAATTGAGTTTATAGAGGGGTTAAAGATGAAGGGATAATTTGTAGTGTTTAGAAAGATAATTTGTAGTGCTTGAAAGAAAATTCAACTGTATCTTCTCATCTAATCTTGTTAGATTTTGATCAACAATCATGGAGCCTGACAAAATTAGAAAATAAATCTGCTGCATGTTATTCAAATGGAATAACAGGTTCTGTTATTCAGATCCCAACCATTCAAAGTTTTCCATGTGCGGATCTCAATAAAGAAACTTTTTCATGCACGAATCTCACAAAGTTGAATGATCGGGATCGGAATAACATGTGGAATAACAGCAGATTTATTTCCACAAAATTATGATCAAGTAATTGCAGCATCATGTCATGTGCAACAACTTACCTGTCATAACTGGGCATTCATTTTCATCACTTGATTACAAGTGTTCATCAATTTAATCCAATTTTTCTTAGCCCAGTCCTGAACTAATTGGCCCAATTACATGAATGGATCCAATTTAACTACTACTGTAACTCCAGTGCCTTGCTACTGTGAATGTTGTTAAGTGCATCATGTTCTGGTATTATTATTACTTCTTACTATTGTTGGCATTTTATTTGCTTCCATCTGACACTAAAAAAAATTGGCAGGTTACAGTTTGCTCCTCTGAGCTGTAATAAACATTCTTATTATTTTTCGAATATGAGATGGATATCAAAATTTTCAAAATTTCCTTAGGTGACAACTACTGGATACAAACAAAAAATTTCAAATCACCTCTGTAATTTCACAAACGATTTTATGAGATAATTTTCTATATATCCTTCGGAACTTTTGCAATTACTTATTTACCTTTAGAAATATTCACCTCTGTAATTACTTTTGCAATTTTCTATATATCCTTCGGAACTTTTTCTATATATATTCTACATATCCCAACCATTGCAATTACTTATTTACTTTTACAATTGTTTCTTATTTATCCTTCATATAATTAATCTCATGTTAACTCTAATTAAATTATTAAAAAATTATAGTTTATTTCTAATTAAGAATTATAGTTTATTTCTCATGTTAACTCTCAACTGAATATTATGATCATCAGTTCCTTTCTCAACTAAAAATCAAACATGCACCAATTAATACTTTCTTATTTGAATACATATATATCTAAATTTTAAAATTAAATATATTTTATGACCTGATATATTTATTTATCTTTATCGTTCATATTTTAAGCAAAAATGTATAATCTTTTTATTTAAATAAATATGTCGCCCTGTTTCTTCTATTCTTTATTCTTGGGCCCAGCCTACTCAAAGAAATTTGGTTTGCTCTTTATTTCCAGCTCAAAACCAAGAGCAGTGCTCTCCATTCCAAAGCTGATTGGAACTGTGCAGTTCCATCCTTTTTGCTTCTCCTTTTCTCTTCTTTCTTCGCCATTTCCTTCGCTATTGGCCACCTCCATTTTGTTGGGTTTTTTTGTCTTGCTCTTTCTTTCTCCCATTTTTTTATGGGTCAACACTTCTCCGATACAACATGAACAAGGAATCTACGGTAGATAAGTCTTTTAAATAATTATTTTATTATATTATATATGCATAAAAAACATATCATTTTTAAGTCTAACAAATTTCATGATTTGTTCTTCTAAATGTTAATATATATACACATATATTAATATATTTTATTTTGTAAACACCGCTAAAGCTACCCTATATTATCATGTTCAAATATTTTATTTTTTATATTAATCATGGTAATTTCTCCAGTGACGAATTCGAATTTATCTCGGAAATAAAGTGTCAATGTAGCCGATCTAGTCGAAGACACATAATTTCTGCCAATGAGCAATGTATTGGTTATTTTTGAGGAATGTATGGTAGCCTCGTATGAGTGTTGCCCCTCTGTTGCCATGCTTGATTCGTGCAGATTTTCTTGTTTTCGGGTTATTTGTGTTGCTTGAGGCTTTGTATCATATTATAGGTATTATTGGAAATTATCGGTTTATTGGTATTTTGGCTTTGATACCATGTTATTTTTATAAAATCTAAGGAGAAAAACTCTTTCATTCAATCTTATTGTCTTTCTTTACAAATCTTGTTCCTATTTATACTAAGAGACTTACTAGCCGTTACGGTACCGTCGGTACTATTCCTAATTCCTATGTTATACTGTAGCTGAGCTGTATATATCTACTTTCTACTTTATTGCTTTACATATAGTACTAGAACAATTAATGCTATGTTTGATCTTAGCCGGTTGATCGATGATGTACGACTGAGATCAATTATTCTCAACAAATACTTATCGTACATTCAATTTGTATTAAACTTTAAACTCCTCTATATTGAGTTAAAAAAAAAGCTCCGATATAAAACTTGATATGCGTTTATATATGGCATGATAATAGTTTAATAGGACAATGAATCAATGAGGAACGAAATCACATATTTGAATAATTATTGTAGAACACGTCCGAGAAATCACATGATAGACAGTACAGTACAACACATCTGAACTAACAAGGTTTTAGAAATCATAAATTACAATACATCTAAACGATTCTAACCAAACCAAACTAGATTGTCAAGTTCTTCATTAAATTAGTGCCAACCCAAAGATAAGACCGTACAGAAAAATATGCTGTAACAATTCGAAGAAGATGTGGTGAGCGAAACTGTACCTGATCCAATAAGATCCTAGACAACTGCGTATCGAAGGACCAAGGTCAGTCTTATACAATCCTCTCCACCCGATCCGGTTCACTATCGGTGGTGCAAGTGACAAAATTCTCCGTAAAGCCGGATTGCTAAACGGAAGTAAACTGAATGAAACAACACAAACCAGTATGCTTATTCCCAAATTTACTTGATAGAGCATTGTATATATTGCTAAAGCAAAAGCACAGATAGTGGCTCTGGCAGCAATTGCCACCATCCCAATTGAATATTGAAGGCATACCAAACGAAGCTGAATATCTACATTACCTGACCCGGCATAAATAATCCATGCTGTGGCAAAAATAGATAATAAAAACGCCAATGAATCTGAAACAATAAAAGACTTGAAGGCATATCTCCGGGAAAGAATAGGTGTGCCTCTGTTCATGGGGTCATCAGCAATATATCCACCTGGCATGGTGAACATAGCGGCAAAAGTCATCGTTGCAATTAGTACTGAGATAATTCCCAAGTTACGGGTAACACTGTCGACTTTCTCTGTCACTCTCTTTTCGTCTATCATGGGGATCTGTAAATCATCATGGATATGATCAGCCCGACGAGGACTAGGAAGTGCACCAGTCCACATCATGCAACGAAGTATATTGAACTTTGTGCCCTGAATAAAGAGAAATTATAGGCCAATATCAAATAAAATTTCTGCTGGTAGAATACTCATTCATTAAATAATAAAATTCCTTCTATTCTCTTAGTTAGGTTCTGAATAAAGAGAATTTTTGCAAATGGCTGTTTTTTATGGTCCAAAATTTTCAGAAAAATTGAAATTTTAAAAATTCTAAAAAAATAGTAAAAAAATATCAAAAAAATGTAAAGGTTGGTGTCCATGCTCATTTTATTATGGTGATCATGTTGAATGGTCCGGATCGATCTTTTGGACATTAGAAACAAAGATATGAGTGTGAAATAAAACATGTCATTTACTTCATCAAGCCCAATAGCCCAACTCTATACATAGGAGAGAGATTAGTAGGGAATATAAAGGTCAGTGTTATTCAAATTTAAAAAAAATGAGGCAGATCTGATTATGTCAGAGGAGAATGGGATCAGCAGGTTAAATGGTGCTTCTTTGGTCACAAGGAGTCAAATGATAATGAGGCACGCGGATAATATTCAAGTTATTTTATATCAAACAAAATGATAAACGAAACAGAGAGTGGTAAAACAGAGACCATCAAAACGAAAAGTGGAAGCACAGTGACCAACAATTTAGATATGATCAACCCGACGAGGACTAGGAAGTGCACCAGTCCACATCATGCAACGAAATATATTGTAAGTTGTGTCCTGAATAAAGAGAAATTATAGGCCAATATCAAATAAAATTTCTGCAGGTAGAATCCTCATTCATTAAAAAATAAAATTTCCTTATATTCTCTAAGTTAGGTTCTGAGGCTGATATTTATAAATAGTAAAAACAGCAGTTTTGTAAAATTTCCTTATATTTAGACAATTATGGACCACTGAAAAACAATAGTTTTATAAAATACTTAATCAATAGTAAAAAAATTCAAAAAAAACGTAAAATTTGATCTCCAAACACATATTAATATAGATATCATGTTGAACGGTTTGGATCGACTGTTTGGACTTTGAAAATTATAAAATCAAAAAATATTAGAAGGGGAGATAAAAGGTCAGTGTTAATCAAAATAAAAAAATGAGGCAATCTGATAATGTCAGAGGAGAATGGGAGCAGCGGGTCAACGGTGCTTCTTTGGTCACAAGGTTTAAATCCAATTGAAAGTTCATGACAAATTTGGTTTTCATTTGGAATAGTTGAAAGACTATACCTGATAAAAACTAAATTCCTGCTTGTGGAAAGAGATATTTGAATTATTGGTCATAAGTGTATCAATTTGTCATTCTAAGGTTTTGATATATATTAAGCTGCTGAGTGTCTATGCTATGTATTTGTAACATGCTAGAACAGCTGAAATGCTAGTGTTTTAACTTTTAAATTATCTTTTTCCGGCTGCCTTCTCAAACACAAAATTTAGCATCTTCTTCCATGAGAAAAGAAAAACATTTCCTTAGAAAAAGGACGAGAAATCATGAGACAGAGAAGCTCAATAGACAAGAGTTAACTTGGAGAAGGGAAATCACAAGAAAACTATCATTAGGATAACAAGGAAAATGAATGTAGCGAAAAAGAGGAATAAAAATGAGTTTATGGTCCTTACCAAGTAGAATCCAAATTCTCGATCCAGCTGCTTGAAAGCAAGGTCAACTGGTGTTAGGCCATTTCTGTTCATGATGCTCGAGTACACCATCTTCATTGATATCAGATACCTCACAAAGTGGTCTTGTCCACTTTCACTAGCTGAATGAAGTGGTGTATTTCCTTGATAATCCCTGGCATTGACCATTCTCAAAAAGGTGTCATAATTACCGAAATAAAATGCGTTGCCGCCTTGAATGGCAACGTGAACATAGTTTCTTCCTTGGGTATCAAGTAATTCAACCGAGTCGGGAAATTGCTCTAGCAGCTCCTTGATTATTAATTGTCTGCCACATGTTGCGGCTGTGTGTATGGGAAATAACCCGTTCTTGTCTGCCATGTAAGCTGCTTCTGCTATTTCATGATTTCCCAATAAGAGCCGTACAGTCTCAAGATTTCCAACTGATGCTTCAAAGTGAAGGGGAGTGCTTTCCATGTCGTCTACCTTAGTTGCAAGTGATTCGTTCCATTCCAAAAGTGTGCGCGTAATTCCTGTTGTTAAGGATTTTACATAACAATCAAGGAAAGGTGTTAGAATCTATAAATGAATCAAGAATAAATCCTATGGTTTGGAAACTCGGCCGAGTCAACTCGGTATCGACCGTGTTCGGTCCGAGTTTCACCCGAGTCTCGTGCCCATGTGATTTTTTCAGCAAAACTCGATTGAACAGTGTTTGATTCGGTCGAGTCATCCGATTTTCGGACCGAGTCAACCCGAGTCTAGCCAAGTCTGGTCGAGTCTGGCCGAGTCAACAATTTTTTCAATTATTTTAAATGCTTACTCAATAAAATGTGAATAATGTCCAATAGATAATGAGCATGAAACCAAAAACCACCAGCGAATTACTGTACGTTCCAAATTCTGGTGGTTGATAATTAAGTGCATTGCAAAAAAACGACTGAAAGGAAAGAATATTATGATAATTCATTGTATCTACTTATAATCATGAATTGACAAACAAACAAAAAATGCATAAACAATAAAATTATATAATTGATAACAAAGTTAATATGTTTAAATACACGTAAATATGTTTAAATATTTCCTTTTCTTTACTATTATTTTTTGTAACTCTGTAGGACCCTTTTCATTAATAGACAACACCTATAGCAAGACTCTTTTATTTGATTTGTGGCAATAAAAAGTGTGTTCTATTTGTAATGCTTGTATTACATTATATAATTAGTGGATTATTTGAGTGTAATATTTTGTCTTAACATAGTTTTTCTACAAATTATTTTTTTACTAATTTATTCCTACTTTTTGGCTACAAAACAAGTTTCTGCCAAAAAAAATCCGAGTTTCCGAGTCAACTCGGCCGATTCATCCGATTCTGATTCCACGGTCAAGAACCCGATTCCGATTCGGAGTTTCAGAACCATGTAAATCTGATCTAGTTTGAATCAAATGTTACATGATTAAGGCTTGGATAAATGATCGACTAATTTGGGTCAGATCTGTTAGTTTGGGTTGGAATCGGAGGGACAAGAGCTGATTTTTACCAGAGAATTCATCTGAGAAATTTTTCAGCATTAATCAATCCAGTCAGTTGCTTAATCCTCAATACTTTCCACTGTTTCCAGCATTGGCGTAATGGGACACAACTGCACCGATTTTTGTGCAAGAAGAGTAATAAAAGAGGGAAAATTCTTTAGTTTAAAAAAATGTTCAGTTTTTGACAATTTCTAGAAGAATGGTCGACACAATGTGGGGTATAATTTTTTTTTTTCTCGAAGGCTAGTAGGCAGACATGGGTATCAATTTAGCAGTCTATCTCTCCTATTACTTCTGATTTACATTGTAAAATTTCCTTTTTCTGATCAAAACTGTCTGATTTACAAAAAAACAAAAAACAAAAACATGTCAGATTAAGCTGTGGTGTCATCTACATGGGTTATTGATGACGTCAGTACAGAAATCTGATGCATTTGCTCCAGATCAAACGACCCTGAAAGTGTCCTCATATTTGAACCAGGAAGAGAAGAGTGAAAAAAAATGGCATACATCTAGGAAGGAAACAGGATGAATTCTTTGTAGAAACATATATATTCGGTTAATACTAATTTTTTAATATTTTAAGTGCATTTAAAATATTAAGCAATTAAAAACTTTTAAGGTTTTGGTCTAAATAACATAATAAAATCCTGACAGAAAACAATACATACCGGTATATTCTAGCACAGCAGCGTGTAGTGCAGTTTGTCCATTTGGTCCCGCACAGGACACCCTGGATGGCTCTTCTTTTGTGAAGATTTTGACTATGTTAACCGCATTCATCATAGTTGCCAGGTACAGAGGAGATACACCCTCCGCGTCAAGAATACCAGTTATGCTAGGTTCAGAAAGTATAAGCTTCTGCACTATATTCCCGTGACCAACTCGCACCGCCTCATGCAGTGCAGTCTCACCGTGTATATTTCTTGCTGTTAGAAGGGTCTGCTTTACAGCCTGATTCTCTTCTTCAGCAAAAGATATCAAGCGGGAAACCATTCTATAGTTCCTGGCCTTTGCAGCATAGTGGAGAGGTGTCTCTTTTAACCTATTGCATGCCATCAGCAAGGATCTGTTTCTGAGGTAGACTTCTCTTGCGAAGTCTACATTATCTGCTGTGCGCTGCCATGTGAGGTTCCGGTTTGAACCAGCAGCAATATGTAATACTGTGTTATCTCCAATTGTTACTCCATCCAATAGAAGCAAATCTAGCACAATCAAATTTCTTATTAAGATATATCTAATTTATTAAGTAAATGAATTTTGATTTTTGAGTAATCCAAAGAAGTTTCTATGTTGGTCAAAGAAAAAGACTCTCCAACATTATTTTGACTCAAACACAATTTGAAACTTAGAATTATATGCTAAATTTGCTAACAAAAAGCCCGGGATTGAGTCTATATAAACAGGTAGGGTAATTTGTCTATCCCTTTTGTTATTTCCTTGTCTCTGTGAAGTCCGGTAGTGACTTAAAGGGCTGGGCCCTTTTTGTGATTTTTGCCTCGCAATTGTTTGATAGTTTGTTGTATGTGTGGCGAAAACCCCCGTCTTGTGTGAGGTGAAGAAATTTCGGACTTGTTCTATGTGCCTTCTTGAATAATTGAATGAATCAATCATTTGCTATTTTGAGCCTCTTTGATCTGTGATGCTTATTCGATCAATGTTTGCGCTTATTTGCGCATTTCGTATATGTGGTCTAAAGCCCTTAGTGGCTCTTGAAATTATGGTTTTTATGAAATAAGTTAGTGAAATCAATTATCGAATTGAATCGTGAATTAATGAATTGTTCGATATTGAGGCGTTAATTGCTTGAAGCCGTTAGAAATTTAGTCGTGGAATCGATGAATTCGAATTGTTTGATCTGTGATGCTTGGTCTAAGCCCTTTCCTGTTACTGTTGGTGCTTATGTTGAGTTGTTAAAACCTTCATTTTTTCTGTTGGTGCTTGTATTCGCACATTTCTCTGTTGGATGTTTGTAGAATTTTTTGTGGTAATATGATACTGGTACGATTCTGAATTTTCAGGAAAGCAAATTGAAATTTTGGGTCGAATTGAAAATATATTTAACTTAGGGATCATTTTGTAAATTCTAAACCCTTGGTATATAACCCTAAGCCGAGGGTCTTAAGTGCAAATAAGCAAAAAATTGAAATTGGTGGAGTTCGGCCTAGTTTTTGTGAATAACCGAATTGCGCATGTATTTTGGGCTTGGGCTCAAATTAAAATTAAATGAATTGAAAATAGGCCCAAGTTTTAAATGGATCAAATTGATTAATTAAATATCTTGGATTGGGCCGAATGAATGGGAAGTAGAGATAAATTAAAATGGATTGGGCTTTTGATTTAAATTGATTGGATTTGGCCCAATTTTGATCGGTTGTGCAAACCCAATATTTAATAGGTTAGCGCACAAATTAAATTGGTCGTAGATTGGATTAGAATTACGAAATAGTAGAATTTAAATTGAGAGCATAATTTGGGCTTTAGTTAAATTAATCGACGTTAAAATATGGTTGGCTTAATTAGGGTCTCGAGCCTCCTCTCGGTAGGCTCAACTCAAAGTCGCGACATTTATTTTAAAAGTGACCAAGATTAATAGTGTAAACAAGTGACTATTTATTTGTTTAAAAAGTCCAACCTAAAATCGGTTAAAGATTGGGAGATGATTAGTAAAGCCCTGGATAGCCGCCACATAACATAATTTGAGCAGATACAAAGATCCGATCCAAATGGGCAATGTATGATTCCGAAATACATTAAATTAAAAAACCCACACCGTAGTTAATTAAAATTTATAACTTAAGAATTTGATTTTTATAAAACAAAATATAAATATGTTGTTAATTAATAAAGGACAATTAATTAACAACATATAATATTTTTTGTATCATTGCGAATGGTTATAAATTTTATTAAGTAGAATAATTAATTAATTAACGTATTATATTATATACTTAATTAACTTAGTGCGTACGAACTATTAAACTAATGTCTAAATTTAAAAGTTATAAAACAATCAACACAACAACAAAGTAGGTACTTATCGCGAGGGAACTCCGTCGAAAAAAGTATCGTTGCGAAAAGTAGGCACTTATCGCGAGGCACTTTTTGCGAGGGAGTACCGTCATAACTGTGCTTTTTCTTTTCGCAACGGTACTTTTCGCGACGGAATTCCCTCGCAATAAGTGCCTACTTTCTGTAGTGCAATTAACAACGTATTTTTATTTTATACGTACTTAGGAATAAATTTAATTGATTATTAGGGTAATTAATTAGAAGACGCACTTTTACACTACAAGTATTAAAATGCGATTCGTTATCGCACCTATTAAAGTAATGTTTAATTTATGTATTTTATCGTATAAGTAAATAGTAGGACCTTTTATATTATAAGAATTTATTTAAACAGTTTATCTTCAAATTAAAATATAATAAATATTTTATTTACGTTAGATTAAATTAAACTGAATTAGAACTGACTGAACCGATGAGTATTGTATTCCGTAGTTAATAAATTAAATTCAAAAGCTAAATTAAAAGTAGTACAACGGGAAAAGGGTTATGAATACTTAGTTAGATTTTAATTAATTTACGTACGAATTACAGGTCATCAGACCTACCTCGATTTAGATCCGTGGATCGATCCTACGGGTGACTATATCGGAGTAGGCGAGGATTCTGCAAACTGCGCCGATGATTAGCGCTTGCGTAGGCTTTCAGCCTGCTATTCAGGTGTGGGATATCTGAATTACTTTCCATGGCGTACTCTTACCAGTCAACCACTTGACCCGTCATCCGTTTTTAAATTAAATAGTTGCATTGAAAACTGTAGAGCATGTTTATCTTTTATGCACTATAGATAGGATTTGCATAATCCCCGATAAATGGAAATTTACTATATTTTAGGAGTAGAATAACTTAATTGCATATTATATTATTATATTAGTTGCCCTTTCCTCTAGAGGACAATATATTATTATGTAGTCGCGCATGTGCATTGGTGAGTGTTGAGAAGAAGATCGAGTGACTGCGTTCCGGCTTGTTGGGATGGAACGAGTCGGCCCGTTAGCCATTGAGCCAAGGGATCACTTGATCCCTTGGAGGTCTTTTAGGATAAATATTATATGTATTAAAGTTGGAACTATATATTCTTTTCGATCATTTTACCATTTATGTGCGGTCCGATCTCGATCATAGTATGGCTAATGTGCTTCCGGAAGCATTTCGGCCTCATGCTTCCGGGGGCATATCTTAGTGTTTGATGTTCAAAAAACAAATTCAAACCGTTAGATGTTCAATCTATATTAAAATGTACTTGGAGACTAAATTTTACATTTTTTGGAATTTTTTTACTATTTATTAAGCCACTTTGAAAATTGCTGATCCGGGTCAACAGTAAAAACAGTCTAAACCATATGATCAGCAATTTTCAAAGTGGCTTAATAAATAGTAAAAAAATTCCAAAAAATGTAAAATTTGGTCTCCAAGTACATTTTAAGATAGATTGAACATCTAACGGTTTGAATTTGTTGTTTGAATATCAAACACTAAGATATGCCCCCGGAAGCACGAGGCCGAAATGCTAGAGGAAGCATGTTAGCCATACTATATATATATATATATATATATATATATATATATATATATATGAGTGAGGTTATGGTGCTATGCATAGCACCAATGGCTAGTGTACTACGGCTCAATATGGTACTTTTTAAAATCCTAACGGTCGATCCGAACCATTCAATGTGATATCCATTTGAATATGTACTTGCAAACTAAATTTTATATTTTTTTGAATTTTTTTACTATTTTTTTAGATAGGTAGAAAAATCAGTGTTTTCTGAAAATTCTGGACCATCAAAATTCTACCTATCTAAAAAAATAGTAAAAAAATTCGAAAAAATATAAAATTTAGTTTGCAAGTACATATTCATATGGTTATCACATTGAACGGTTCGGATTGACCGTTAGGATTTTAAAAAGTACCATATTGAGCCGTAGTACACTAGCCATCTGTGCTATGCATAGCACCATAGCCTCACTCTATATATATATATATATATATATATATATATATATATATATATATAGGACAGTGCTACGGTGATACGCGTAGCATAGAGCCCCTCTGTGCTATGGCTCACTTTTTGAGTTTTCAAAATCCTAACGGCCGATCCAAACCGTTCAACATGATCTCCATATGAATATGTTCTTGCAAACCAAATTTTACATTTTTTAGAATTTTTTTACTATTTATTAAGCCACTTTGAAAAAACACTAATTTGTACACAACAGTAAACTTTTCTGGACCACCAGATCATCGATTTTCAAAGTGGCTTAATAAATAGTAAAAAAATTCCAAAAATATAAAATTTGGTCTCCAAGCACATTTCAATATGGAGATCATGTTGAGCGGTTCGGATCAGTTGTTTGGATTTTCAAAATGAAAATATAGTGCCATGAAGCAAAAACTTGTTTTACTCCACGTCTCATTTTAGCCCAATTCTATATATCTATATATATATATATATATATATATATATATATATATAGTGAGGCTATGGTGCTATGCATAGCACGGATGGGGTCCGTGCTACGGCTCAAAATTTGATTTTTTTAAATTCTAATGGTTGATCCAACCGTTCAATGTGATAACCATATGAATATGTACTAGCAAACTAAATTTTATATTTTTTCGAATTTTTTTACTATTTTTTTAGATAGGTAGAATTTTGATGGTCCAGAATTTTCAGAAAACACTGATTTTTCTACCTATCTAAAAAAATAGTAAAAAAATTCGAAAAAATATAAAATTTAGTTTGCAAGTACATATTCATATGATTATCATATTGAACGGTTGGATCGACCGTTAGGATTTTGAAAAGTCAAATTTTGAGCCGTAGCACGGACCCCATCTGTGCTATGCATAGCACCATAGGCTCACTCTATATATATATATATATATATATATATATATATATATAAAGAGAGTGGCTAATATCAAAACGTTTGCACCAAGCCCCTCGTGCAACTAAGTTGTTTTCGGATTTTCAAAGTTCAAACGGTCGATCCGAACCGTTAGATGTTCAATCTATATTAAAATCTACTTGGAGACCAAATTTTACATTTTTTGGAATTTTTTTACTATTTATTAAGCCATTTTGAAAATTGCTGATCCGGATGAACAATAAAAACAGTGTAATTAAATTCTGGACCAATGTGATCAGTAATTTTCAAAATGGCTTAATAAATAGTAAAAAAATTCCAAAAAATGTAAAATTTGGTCTCCAAGCAGATTTTAATATAGAGATCATATCTAACGGGTCGGATCGACCGTTTGGACTTTGAAAATCCGAAAACGACTTGGTTGCACGAGAGACTTGGTGCAAACGTTTTGATATTAGCCACTATCTATATATAAATATATATATAATAGACGTATTGTATCTTAGATTTTTAGAAATTACCGTATCACCATATTCATATTGTATCCGATACGATACTCGTACCCATATCCATGCTATATATTGCATTTCACTGATTGAACATATTTGATATATATAATGCAGGGTGACTAAAATTACAAACAAGTCATGTAGCTGATTTGAGTTCCTATATATATATGACATATGTGTTCTTGCCTCTTGGTTGGCTTCTCGATCGCCCATCTCTGTTATCAATCAAATCAATCAAGACAACTGTTGGAGATGAGTGCAAAATGTTGTATTTCTATTTTTTTTTTCTTCAGTGTGGAATATATTTTGTTGCCTACCGGTTATAATTGATGGTTAATGTTGGATTATTAATTCTTACATAATTTTATATTGTATATTGTCAATATTATTAAAAGTAATCATATGCAGTTTATAATTGATTGAGTATAAAGTATGATGCATCTTAATTTAGCCTAGCCTGGAGATTTTAAGTTGTAAGTTTGAAATTCGAATGAATATTTACAAAATGAAGATCTTGCTTGTTATCTTTATATTAAAAATAGTTAGATGGTTACGGACAAATCTCTATTTCAGATATGAAAGCTCGATCTCTATTTTTTTTAAGAAGCTTAGAAATTCTAAATAGTAAAAGAAATTGATTAGAAATAGTGTTCCTAAATTCAGCAAGTTTTTTTTTAACTTGACTTCAAATTTATCGGAATGATTTCAAACGACGAATTCAAACCGTTTATGTCAATCTTCTTCACGAGTAATGCATTTATATACAAAATTTATAATTTTTCAAATTAATTTAGTACAAAGTCAAACAGTAAAAAAAAATTAAGTTAATTTAATGTATTAATTTTTTATCACTTGAATTTAAACTAAATTAATTTCAAAATTTATAGATTTTACATGAAACACATCATTCGTATAGAAAATCAGTTTCAACTGTTCGGAATTTTGTATTCTGATATATTGTAAAGTTAAACTCACCCGATCCTTAGTGAGCTAAAGAACATTCTAGTATCTAGTAATTGTTACAGAAATACAACTAAAATGTTTATTGACTTTCACATAAAAATCAGACACGTCTTGCAATTTAGTTTTAGCAGTTTTTAAATGTCTCATAAGGCTCTTGTAAAGAAATATAACTCAATAGTGTACTTCTATGCATATGGTGCAATAATAATTCAAGTAGTAAAGAAACACCAATCATTTAAGAGTGAGTCTATGGTACTATGCATAGCACGATTAGTCCGTACTATGGAGTTATATTTTTATTTTGAAAATCCTAATGGTCGATCCGAACCGTTCAACGTGATCTCCACATGAATATGTACTTACAGACTAAATTTTATATTTTTTTGATTTTTTTTACTATATTTTAAGATAGGTAGAAAAGCCTGACACCGGTACTGCACACCACATAATAACAGAATAATTAGACAATTAACATGAGGGACAATTATCTGGTATAACTGTACAAAACTGTAAATTTCTTCGATCACATATAGAAAGTAGACGTATACTTCTCGACCCTCCCATTATATTTTCCTAAAAATGTTCAAATTATCTAAAGACTTAGAAGTTATCTACAGGCTTTTGAAGGACAAGTTGACCGTGAAGTTTAATTCCTGGTGAGGCAATGATGTCTGGTGTCACAGTGGCTGTCACGAGATTTGCCAGTATAACCAGTTCACTGATCATGGGGCCCGAGGCAGGGTACACATTTTTACCGACAGTCGATTCACTGAAGAGGTGCTTGTACCAAATTTGGGAGGATGGCAAGGTGACGACTAAGAAGAAAGCAGAGTTCATTAGGAACAGAGCAGTTCGGCTTTTTACAGCAAGTAAAATGGCACTGGCTTATGAGAGGTTGTTTCTCTGTATTGCTGCAAAAAATGAAAATAAGGGTGCAAATGATTATTGCAAATATCAAAGTATGAGGTGAAATTATTAACTGACTAATTATAATGTGAAGAGCTGATAATTTTGTTCTTTGAATGTGTTGTGGGGCCCACAATGCAGAAAAGCTAACCTGAACTAGAGCACCGAAGTGCAAACAATGAGAAAACAAATTCAATTTGATACAATATGAAGAGATAGTTTTCATTTTTATTTTTATTTTTGTTTGAAAGAAAATGAAGGGATAGTTTAATAGGGGGCAAAGATGAATGTGATTGAATTGAGTTTATAGGGGGGCAAAGATTAAGAGATAGTTCATAGTGCTTAGAAATATAATTAAAAGTCTTTCTGTTACTGCACGCATGCACTAGTATGTTCTCAACTAATCTTGTTTAGATTTTGATCAACAATCATGGATCCTGACAAAATTATGATCAAGAAATTGCAGTATCATGTTATGTGCAACAACATAGCTGTCATAACTGGGCATTCATTACCAGTACCACACACACACAGAGGCTCCTTTTCTTTAATGGTCAGGCCATTTTTATCAACCTTTATTGAAACAGGTTTATACTTTAAATGAAACATACCCTTTTCATCACTTGATTACAAGTGTTCAATTTAATCCAAATTTTGTTAGCCCAGTCCTGAATTGGCCCAATTATGAATGGATCCAATTTAACTACTTCTCTAAGTCCAGTGCCTTGCCACTCTGTGAATGTTGTTAAGTGCATCCTGTGCTGGTATTATTACTACTTCTTACTATTGTTGTCATTTTATTTGCTTCCATCTGACACTAAAAAAAATTGGCAGGTTACAGTTTGCTCCTTTGGGCTGTAATAAACATCCTTATTATTTTTGTTAAGTTGGAAATTAACCTTCTAAGCTTTATATTCAGTTACTTTCCAAATTGGAGTGTAAAAGAAGGAAACAAAACCAATCAAACAAGAAAATAGAAAATATAATAATCTTCCTTTCCGTTCTTTTTCATCCACTTTTCCCTTCACCTCATGAAACTACCTATTTGCCCTGAAGAAAATTGTTGAGACTAAAAGTAACTTGTAATTTTTGTTTTCGAATATGAGATGGAGATCAAAATTTTCAAAATCACCTTGGGTGACAAAGTACTGGATACAAATCAAAATTTTCAAATCACCTCCTAATTTCACAAATGATTTTATAAAAAGTAAACTCTTAGAACATAATATATTAACTTATAGATTAAAATTTTGAACATGTGATATATCTTTCAATGAATCTTCTCTGATAATACAAACTAGGTCCAAAATCCAATTAATATTCTAGGTTGTGCTGCACTACACGTTATATACCTTACATAATATAGTATGCAGATAAACAATATATTATTGAATCAACTATCAATGTGCACATATATTTTCATTTATTTTTATTTTTATTTTGTTTGCATTTCACATCCATTTTATGGGGATAATTTTCATTTATTTTTATTTTTATTTTGTTTAATAGGACAATGAATCAATGAGGAACAAAATAACATATTTGAATAATTATTATAGAACACGTCCGAGAAATCACATGATAGACAGTACAGTACAACACATCTGAACTAATTAACAAGCTTTTAAAAATCATAAATTACAATACATCTAAACGATTCTAACCAAACCAAACTAGATTGTCAAGTTCTTCATTAAATTAATGCCAAGTGGCAACCCAAAGATAAGACCGTACAGAAAAATATGCGATAACAATTCGCAGAAGATGAGGTCAGAGAACTTGCCTCTGATCCAAGTTCCAAGAGTACTGCGCATCAAAGTCCAAGGACCAAGGCGGGACTTAAACAATCCTCTCCACCCGATCCGCTTCACTATTGGTGGTGCAAGTGACAGAAATCCCCCGTAAGCCAGATTGCTAAACGGAAGTAAACCGAATGAAGCAACACAAACCAGTATGCTTATTCCCAAATTTACTTGATTTAGCATTGTATATATTGCTAAAGCAAAAGCACAGAGAGTGGCTTTGGCAGCAATTACCATCAACCTTTCTGAATATCTAAGGGATACTTTACGAAGGTCAATAGATACATAAACTAACCCGGTATAAATAAGCCATGTTGTGACAGTAATAGATGACAAAAATGTAAGGAAATTCGGTGGCCCAAAATAAAACATTAGTCTAATGGGCTGGTTTAAATGGGCTGATTAAATGGCTTAATTAAAGGTGCGCATCCAGTGCATATTGATTTAAAAGGTGCATTAACCATTGCATAATATCAGATTCAATGTATTGCGCTAAAGGGTGCATACAGACAAAGGGTGCATTGATTTAATGCCATAATAACAGATGCGTTGATATTATGATGAGCTATTATCTTTTGGCTTAATTAAAGAATGCATGATATGATAATAATAGATGCTTAATCAAAAGGTGCGTATCCATCCTTTGACTCATATGTTATTATCCATCCTGTCGCCTTATCCATCCTGTTCCATATTTATCTCCCCCTATAAATAATTGCTTTAATGACAAGCATAAGTAAGAGATATATTCTAATAGTAAGGTTGATCCTCTCTTCATCGATATTTCATAAAGAACAAGTTGTCATTGCTTAGAAAGAGAAAGAGGAGAGAAATCGCTTTGCAGTTCTTCTGACGGTTTGCGAAGAACGTTTCAAGTATTGTTCTACAGTTTACAATGGATAAAGGTATGTAATCTAATTGATTGATTTACACGTGGAGACTTTGATTTCTAAGATCTTTGATTTGCTTTTAATGTTTATTTAATTCCGCTATCGAAACTTTAAAGATGATTAGTTGTACTTATTTTAATGATTGTGTGTAAGTAGTTGAGCACGATAACGTCTACTTACAAAAAACGCCAATGAATCTGCAACAATAAAAGCCTTGAAGGCATATTTCCGGGAAAGAATAGGTGTGCCTCTGTTGATGTGGTCATCAGCAATATATCCACCTGGCATGGTGAAAATAGCGGCAAAAGTTACCGTTGCAATTAGTACTGAGATAATTGCCAAGTTACGTGTAGTACTCTCGACTTTCTCTATCTCTCTCTTTTTGTCTTTCCTGGGGATTTCCAAATCATCAATGAGATGATCAGCCCGACGAGGACTAGGAAGTGCACCAGTCCATATCATGCAACGTAGTATATTGTTAATTGTGTCCTGAATAAAGAGAAATTATAGGCCAATATCAAATAAAATTTCTGCTGGCAGAATACTCATTCATTAAATAATAAAATTTCCTTCTATTCTCTTAGTTAGGTTCTGAATAAAGAGAATTTTTGCAAATGGCTGTTTTAGATGGTCTATTCTGAAAAACAGAAATTTTAAAAAAATTCTAAAACAATAGTCAAGAAATTTCAAAAAATGTAAAATTTGGTCTCCATGCTCATTTTATTATGGTGATCATGTTGAATGGTCCGGATCGATCTTTTGAACATTAGAAACAAAGATATGAGCGTGAAGTAAAACACGTCACTTACTTCATGAAGCATAATAGCCCAACTCTATATATAGGAGAGAGATTAGTAGGGGAGAAAAAGGTCAGTGTTAATCAAAATTAAAAAAAAATGAGGCAGATCTGATAATGTCAGAGGAGAATGGGATCAGCAGGTTAAATGGTGCTTCTTTGGTCACATTGAGTCAAATGATAATATGATAAGAGTGGTAAAACAGAGACCATCAAAACGAAACGTTGAAGAACAGAGACCAACAAGTTCAAATGAATTTAAAATTTAATTCGCAACTCAATAATATGATAGGCTCCAAAATATTGAACAAATAATTTTCAAGTTGAGAAAAAGTTACAGGAATACAGATGCTGAGTTTGGCGCATAGGTTATTGTGGCAATTCAGAGGGGTACCATCCACAAAAGTAGAGTGGTAGTCCTTCAAGTTCAAACAACTTTAAAGACTAACCAAATTCTTTATCAAACAATCAATAAAAAAGTTAGATCCAAATGAAAGTTCATGACAAATTAATTTGGTTTTCATTTGGTATAGTTGAAAGACTATACCTGAAAAAAAAAATCCTGCTTGTGGAAAGAGATATTGAATTATTGGTCATAAGTGTATCTAAGGTTTTGATCATATTATTGGTCATAAGTGTATCCATTTGTCATATTTGAATTACTGGTCATAAGTGTATCTAAGGTTTTGATATTAAGAATAAGGACGCTGATAACTGTCCTTGCACTGTTCCCACACATAACTTCCATAACTAATCTGGGAGACCATCCCCGCACAATTTTCTTATATAATCTGTATCATCCCCACACAACTTCTAAAGTATTAATAACTATGAATGGAAGTATTTATACCTATGCATGAAATTATTTATACCTATGCATGAAAATATTTTAACGTAAATAATTCTCCCCAACAAAATCTCCCAAACTATTTCCGCATCATAAATACCTATGGGGGACCACTCAAACTAAATGGGGGGGCAGGGGGAGTCATACACGTTTCAAAAAAATATCAATATTGCCATAACTATATGGAGGGACTGCAATACTTAATATTTTTTTTACATATAGCGCCGAATGACGTCTGAAAGTATTTATATGTATATACATTGTACAAAGTTTAATTTTCAAACGTTTGATCATATTAAGTTACACATCAAAATAATAATATTTTATTTTGCAAGTATTATCATCTTATTTTGCAAGTATTGATACATATGCACTGAAATATTTATACCTCTGAGGTCAATTATTTTTGTTATAGGAAGGTTGATGCGGGGATACAGGGTCTCCACTACTTCATTAGAGGAAGGTTGACGCGGGGACCATTGGGGGACTGAAAAAGGGGAATCATCATATCAAGTTATGCATGCAAGTATTAATATCTTACTTTGCAAGTATTATTTTGTTATTTTCCAAGTATTTATACCTATGAAGGTTGATGCGGGGACAAGTGCAGAGACTGAAAAAGGAGACCATATAATTAGTGGGGACCATAGTACAACCCTCCTCTCTACTATAGCTGCGGGGACAGAGGGGGGCTGGAGTGCGAGGATGAAAATAATTATTCTAAGAATAAAGCAATTATATTAATCTGCTGAGTGTCTATGATATGTATTTTTAACATGCTAGAACAGCTGAAAGATACTAGGGTTTTAAATTATCTTATTCCGGCTGCCTTTTCAAACACAAAATTTAATTAGCATCTTCTTCCATGAGAAACGATAAACATTTCCTTAGAAAAAGGGTGAGAAATCATGAGGCAGATAAGCACAATAGACAAGAGTAACTTGGAGAAGGGAAATCACAAGAAAACTATCATTAGGAGAAGAAGGAAAACGAATTTACTGAAAAAGAGAAATAAAAATGAGTTTGTGGTCCTTACCGATAATAATCCCCATCCTAGATCCAAATGCTTTAAAGCAAGATCAACTGGTGTTAGGCCATTCCGGTTCATGATGCTCGAGTACACCATCTTCATTGATATCAGAAACCTCACAATGTGGTATTGTCCTCTTTCACCAGCTAAATGAAGTGGTGTATTTCCTTGATAATCCCTGGCATTGAGCATTCTCAAAAAGGTGTGATTATGAAGCATACGAACAATTATCTTCCCTTGTCTGCTGAGAATGGCAAGGTGAAGAAAGTTTCTTCCTTGGGTATCAAGTAATTCATCCGAGTCGGGAAATTTCTTTATCAGCTCCTTAATTATTAATGCTTCATCACACTTTGCGGCTGTGTGTATGGGAAATAACCCGTTCTTGTCTGCCATGTAAGCTGCTTTTTTTAGTTCATCATCTCCCAGTAAGAGCTTTACAGTCTCAAGATTTCCAACTGATGCTGCATAGTGAAGGGGAGTGCTTTCCATATCGTCTACCTTAGTTGCAAGTGATTAGTTCCATTCCAAAAGTCCGCGCGTAATACCTGTTGTTAAGGTTTTTACATAACAATCAAGGAAAGGTGTTAGAATCTATAAATGAATCCAGAATAAATTGGATCTAGTTCGAATCAAACGTCACATGATTAAGGCTTCGATAAATGATCAACTAATTTGGGTCAGATCTGTTAGTTTGGGTTGGAATCGGCGGGACAAGAGCTGATTTTAACAAGAGAATTCATCTGAGAAAATTTTCTGCATTAATCAATCCAGTCAGTTGCTTCATCCTCAATACTTTCCACTGTTTCTAGCATTGGCGTAATGGTACACAACTGCATCGATTTGTGCAAGAAGAGTAATAAAAGAGGCGAAATTCTTTAGTTTTAACTTTTAAGAAATGCTCAGTTTTCAATCAAATATGGGCATGACCCCTATTTTTCCTCAAAAAAAGAAATGCTCAGTTTTTGACAATTTCGAGAAGAAAGGTAGAAACAGTGTGGGGTATAACTGGTTTTTGTTCTCAAAGGCAAGTAGGCAGAGATGGTTATCAATTTAGCAGTCTATGTCTCCTATGACTTCTGATTTACATTGTAAAACTAAAATTTCCTTTTTCTGATCAAAACTGTCTGATTTCAAAAAACATGTTAGATTAAGCTGTCATGTCATCTACATTGGTTATTGATGATGTCAGTAAAGAAATCTGATGCATTTGCTCTAGATCGAATGATCCTGACAAAAAAAAGCAGGGTCCTCTGATTTGGATCAGGAAGAGGAGTGAAAAACAAAGGCATCCATCTAGGAAGGAAACAGGATGAATTCTTTGTAGAAACATATATATTTGGTTAATACTAATTATTTAATATTTTTAGTGCATTTAAAATATTAAGCAATTAAAAACTTTTAAGGTTTTGGTCTAAATAACATAATAAAATCATGACAGAAAACAATACATACCGGTATATTCTAGCACAGCAGCGTGTAGTGCAGTTTGTCCATTTGGTCCCGCACAGGACACACTGGATGGCTCTTCTTTTGTGAAGATTTTGACTATGTTAACCGCATTCATCATAGTTGCCAGGTACAGAGGAGATGCACTCTCAGTGTCAATAATACCAGTTATGCTAGGTTCAGAAAGTATAAGCTTCTCCACTATATTCCCGCGACCAACTCGCACCGCCTCATGCAGTGCGGTCTCACCATGCATATTTCTTGCTGTTAGAAGGGTCTGCTTTACAGCCTCATTCTCTTCTTCAGCAAAAGATATCAAGCGGGAAACCATTCTATAGTTCCCAGCCTTTGCAGCACAGTGGAGAGGTGTCTCTTTTAACCTATTGCATGCCGTCAGCAAGGATCTGTTTCTGAGGTAGACTTCTCTTGCAAAGTCTACATTATCTGCTCTGCGCTGCCATGTGAGGTCCCGGTTTGAACTAGCAGCAATATGTAATACTGTGGTATCTCCAATTGTTACTCCATCCAATGGAAGCAAATCTAGCACAATCAAATTGCTTATTAAGATATATCTGATTTATTAAGTAAATGAATTTTTATTTTTGAGTAATCCCAAGAAATTTCTATGTTGGTCAAAGCAAAAGACTCTCGAGCATTATTTTGCCTCAAACACAGTTTGAAACTTTGAATTATATGCTAAATTTGCTAACAAGAAGCCAGGGATTGGGTCTATATAAACAGGTAGGGTCAATGATGCAAAAAGTGCGGGGCTGAGGTTAGAACTGTTAGTTTTAATTCGGTTGTTGTTAGTATTTGGACAGCTCAGTCTATGAAGCAAGAGTTGAGGTTCTGATCCCTTACACAGTTTTGGGTATTATTCTGGGCGATAGGGGTTGAAATAGGATTTAATTGTCGTAAATACTAATTATATGGTAATACAATAAGCTATCATCCCATAACTAAAACAAAAAAAGAAGTTGTTAACAAGCAAAAGAAAAATAATGATCTCCATTGAACGACTAGAGAGAACAATAACATAAATACATCGTCCTCTTTACAAATAAGATGTTTCAAGAGCTCAATTTACTTCACTAAGAAAATCACCACTATAGCTCACTTACCACTTATCAGTAATGACAACATTGGAGGTTAATTAAGGAAAAGGGACATTTTACCGACTTCCCCTTGGTTGTTGGAGACACTATAGTTGGGGTTTGATAACAATCATTGTTATCAAACCCGGACCGGACCGGCCGGTCCCGTCGGAATAAACTGGAACCGGATTGGTTTTCGGTTTGGTTCATTATTGATGGGATATGTATATCCACAGGAAAAATCAAATTAACCTGGCCATTTTTTTTCTTCCAAAAATCCGGACCCAATGAATTAAAAACCCACGGTTAATCAATTAATAGCATAGCTTTCCTATTGAGCAACGTAATTATAGAAATTGTAAAGAAGCAAATAAGGAAGTGCACAAAATCTGCCAATATGATATAATTTGGATCTTTTTCTTCCTATATAGACTCCATGAATTTGAAAGACGAAAAAATAATAATTTGTCAATCAACATCTAATTTATATTTTATTTCCTTCATTTATTTCAAAAAAAAAAATCTGATTTTTTGATCCGATTCCCTCGATTTCAATAAATTTTATGATCAACTTATTGATTGTGCTTCCATTCCAATTTCCAAAATCATTCTATTGATGTGACAAAATTATAAGATCCAATCGTGATGATTTGTTTGGAAGGATTAGATGAGTTTGGAAGGATTAGATGAGTTGATGTAATTGCAACACTGAAAGAAATAAAGAAAACAATCATGAAAAAAAAAAGACAATATAATTATCTTATCAAAATTGTGTTGTTGAATTTCACCTTGAGATCGTAGAAAATCATCCAACACCTCGACATTTCCTTTCACTACAGCATCGTACAGCTTGGGATCTATTGGGATTCGTGGTGCCGGTGGCGGCCGCCTTTCTTCTGGGGCATCTCCCGAACTAGAGCTTTGGGCCTCCACCGCTGCACCTTCTATACCCTCTAATGGAGGTGCAGTTGGTACTTGAGACCCAACTGCAGTTAATCCATTACCGTGGGCACTATCAGAAGCCATATATTGAGGCAATGTATTGTGCAACATCTCCTGGAGCTTGTTCCAAAGGTTCAGATGTGGTATGGGCCGGGATCAGTCTCTACTCTCTACCACAAAACCAAGCGTGTGGGTCAGCTATCATGGACTAAGGACCTTTCTTTTGTATTGCACAAAATATGTGGCCTTCTTGTGCAGTGACCCCATAATCATCTTAATTGACCCATAAAAATCACATCAAGGGTCCGTGTGGTGCGTGGATAAGGAAATTAAACACATTTTTTTTTGTATTGCCACTTTTAAACTACTTAAATTATACTACAGAAAACAAGCAGTCTAATTACCGAAATTTAATTTTTTTTTACCATCTTCTAAAAAAAAAAAACCAATTTACCCATTTTTCTAGAAAATTACATTTTAAACCAAAAGCCAGAGCGCGCTATTTCAAAAATAGCTATTATTCAGAATAGCTACTATTCTGAAAATAGTTTCTATTCAGAATAGTTATGGAATTAAAGTAAAGAATTTTCTATTTAGAATAGCTGCTAATTTTGGTAATCTGTTGTTCTTTGTGTCGGATGGAATAGCAGCTATTCTCGGCTTTTCACCAACACAATTATTATATGACGAAGTTGATATCACTTTTGCCATCTTTACATCGTGACAATTCATTTAATACCCCACTTACCTATCTTTTTTCTTCCTTAACACCACATTAACACTATTCATTCTCGGTTACACTTATTCACTATTCCAAATATAAAAATTCAAACAATATTTTTACTAATCCGAATAGCACCGCATTAACACTATTTTCACAATAATTAAAAAATCGCTATTTTCTCTCTATTCTCTAACAAGTTTTAGTACCACACAACTCCATTTTAAGATTCATGTCACTTGTGAACTACCAAACCAACTTGACCGTGCCTAAGTAGGCCTGCTAATTGGACTGGTTTGCCCATGGGCAACCGGGCTGGACAAATACTGGGCAAAGTCTGGACGGGCTGTAATATAAACGGGCTTAATATCCGGTTCATATTCAATTGAAAATAAAAAGTACGGACCGGTCACGGGCTGAACATGAACAGTAACCGAACAAAAATTTAATTCATAAACAATGAGCAGCCCGGTTGAGAGCCCGGTTGAGCCCGGTTGAGCAATGATCGGTCTCTCATATTCTCTTCTCTCTCAGACTGGCGCCGCCTCTTTGACTCACTTAGCAAACCGATCTATCTCCATGGCGCCGCCTCTTCTCCATCGCGCCGCATGTCACGCTTCTGGGTTACTAACCTAGAGGCACGCCTTCTTCGCTCATTTCCTCTTCCACCGCTTCTTCTACCAGGTTGGTTACACCCAGTTTCCCTCAATCAGTTCTCTTCTCTTCTCTTCTCTTCTCTCTCTTTTCCCCCGTTTTCTGTGAAAAATTGGTGTCAAGTCCCTCAATCACATTTCCGACTAGTAAAATCAACTTGCCCAAATACTAGCCCGACTGGTAAAATCAACTTGAAGAACTTTTATATGGGATAAATTTGAAATAGCGACAGTTGAATACCTTTGTGTTATCAAGCCCAAATACTAGCCCGACTAGTGAAATTTTGAACAATTAAGTATTAATTTGTGCGTGCTAAAAGGATATTTAAAGAACTTTAAGAAAAGCCTTTTGTAGTGGAGCTTGATCAGCGAGGTAATGATACATGCATACTTCTATTGTTTTCATTCTTAATATAACAACTAGGTGGTTCATTGTGGAATGCAACAGTAAGTTTATAATCAAATAATTTGAAAATATATTCGATTGTTAATCCAATGATAGTATATTTACTGTATTAACCTTGAGAAAAGCAAGCTTTACTTTTATATTAAGTTAGGTTTTTTATATACTGTATCTAACTTTCTCATTTCCTTCACTGCTGGTTTTTTTAGAATAAATAGTAAATTAATGTACCTTTTCATTCTCTGAAAACAAATTACAAAGGGATGAGCTTGTTGTGATGCAGAACAAAGGAACTTCTCCAAATGTTACTTTACAAAAAGCAAGAGGTCTGGAATATACTTGTACTGTACTCAAATAAAACAATAGTGATTTTTCTAAAAGCCCCCTTAATTCAGTCACATTCGAAATTCCAACCAAATCGCAACCCATATCTGGATTAAGAATTTTACTTCCTGAGTACCAAAATATAAGAAGAATAGATGAATTTTATATTTACCAAGCATACTGCAACTGTATGTTATTGCATTCAATTTTGGTTTGTAGCTAGTGGAGAAATTAGCGAATGGGATAGAAGCAGGAACAAGGGACCAACACTTTGTCACTTTGAATCTTTGATGCTTTGGTTTGTTTCTCATAAACCCTTCTTTTTATCAATTGTTTGTACAATTTGGCTGTTGTCACTGTTGTTGGTACCATAACAGGCTTGCTTGTACAATTTGGCTGTTTCTCTGGTACAGATTGGTTATCTTGTAACTCTTGTCGATGGTATAGTTCAGATTAGTTCAGATTTGTCTTGCTGGTACATCTTGGTTATAAAATTGATGACTTCAATTCATGTTACTTAGTTACAAGACAACAATAAAATTATGAAGCAACATCGCTGCAAACATTTGTAAATATTTGTCCAAAGTTGAATATGGGTTGAATTCTTTTGTATCTGCAAACACTTTGAATCTGTATGTCATAAAGTTGAATTCTTTTGTAAATATTTGTCCTGAATTGAATTTTAAGCCTCATTTTTTCAATTGTCAAACTGGTACAGGTTCTGTATTTTTCACTATCAACCCTGTCTTTTTTCATTATATTCTTGTTCCTTGTAATAGTTACATTATATTCTGAAATCTGAAATCTGATGTAGATGTTTAATTTATTAATACTTGTATAGGTAATGTCACAATTCCAGACAAGTATTGGTGCCGAGTCCGAGAGCGGATCGACTATAAATGATAGAAGCAAATCACGAAAAACATCTCAAGTGTGGTTCCATTTTGATGAAGTAGAAGATGAAGAAGAAGGAGCAAAAGTAGCTGTGTGCAAGCACTGTTCCAAGAAGTTTGTTTCTGGTAAAAATTCTGGAACAACTCACTTGCGTCGTCATATCAAAGTTGGCTGCAAAAAAATTGATGAAGCAGAAAAGGAGAAGTTTAAAATGGGAAAAGACGGTGATTTATTTGGACCTAGTTATAGTTTTAATCCCGAATTGACCCGAAGTTTGATGACTTTGCTTTTCATAGATGCAGAGATACCATTTAACGTAATTGAAAGTCGGTTTTGGGAACCGGCTATGAGATCTTTGAGACCGGAATATAGAGCCGTTGGGCGACAAACGTTGAGAAACGATTGCGTGAGAGTATTTCAGACGGGAAGGGAGTTGGCAATGACGGAGTTTGAAGGATTGAATTCACGTGTGTGTTTCACGAGTGACATATGGACGTCGAGCGTGCATTTGGGTTATTTGTGCCTAACGGCACATTACATAGATAAGGATTTTAATTTCCACAAGAAGATTATCTCCTTCAAGCAAATTCCTTATCCGCATTCGGGTACAAATGTTTCGGGTTTAATTAAGGATATTTTAATGGAGTGGAAATTGGATGGTAAAATCTTCACGATTACACTAGACAATTGTTCGGTGAATGATAATGCGATTGGACTTATAGAGAAGGAATTTTGGAATAGGACCATTTTTGATGGGAAGCACATGCATATGAGATGTGCGGCACACATCTTAAATATCATGGTACAAGATGGGATGAAGATTATTGAGCCGTGTTTGCTTACAATTAGAGAGTTAATACGGAGTATTTCTGCGAGTGGTAGAAAACTCCAAATGTTTAATGGCATCCTAAAAGATCTTAACTTGCCATCTAAAAAGGGTATGACTCTAGATTGTCCAACAAGGTGGAACTCAACTTACGAGATGGTTAGTGAAGCTTTGAAATATAAAGAGGCTTTATTAAGGTTTGGCGATGGTGTTAGAATGGTTGTTCCTACTCCGGAAAAGTGGAAGGATGCGGAAGATATGGCGAGGTTTTTAGAGGTATTCCTAGACGCAACGAAGACTTTCTCAACCGTGAGGCGACCATCTTCAAATAGTTATATGAAGGAGGTGTTTTCCGTTCGGAGTGCATTGGTGGAGGAAGATACGAGTTCCAATCCAACTATGCAAAAATTGTCGAATGAGATGCAAAAGAAATTTGACAAATATTGGAAAAGCCCGAATTTGATCCTAACACTAGCATGTGTTTTTGATCCTAGGAGAAAGTTTCTTTTTGTAGAGTTTTGTTTCGAAGATGCATATGGAGAAAACAACGTTGAGTATTATGAAAGAGTGAGCAATGTGCAATCTTCGCTTAGAAAATTCTATGATGAGTATGAGATGATGAATGACAATACGGAACGGGCGACGACTAGTGAGTCCCCACAAGTGGAAAGTAGAATACTTGTCAAAAGGAAGTTAGATATGCGATTCTCTCAATTTAATAACAAAAACCGTACAGTGCAACGAAACAAAATCGAGTTGGATGCTTATCTTGAAGAACCAGTCTTGGTGGTGCCCGATGAAGAAGATTTCGATGTTTTGCAAGAATGGCAAGAGATTTTTTGGCCGTTCCGGTCTCAACCGTGGCATCAGAGTCGGCCTTTAGTGCAGCCGGTCGGTTGACTGATAATCTGCGTAGTTCTATGGCTCCTGAAACAATTGAGGCTCTCATTTGCTCAAGGGATTGGTTTGCCTCCATTGATGGTAGTTTCAACCTAAACCAATTTCGCCCTTTCATGCAGCGTCCTTGATTTTAGAGGTAAACATTGTTGGCTGATAAAGATTTAATGAAATAAACTTGTTAAAACATCTCATTCATTTAAACTAATGGTGTAATTTATATTGGAGCAGTGATCGTGAGGATAGACTTTCTCCAAGACTTATTTTAGCAGGTACATCATGTTAGGTTCAATTGTTTTATTTGGGACCTTTATTTTTTTTACTTAGTATCCTATTGACCAGTATTGTTTATGTTTTATATAAAAATTGTTGTTGTTCATTTTGCTCTTATATTTGTGGCTTTCTCATATATATCATATATATATTTTCTTGTTGGTTATAATGTACAATTTTTTTTACTATTGTACAAATTCAGGTTTGCGGCATCAGATTTGGCAACAGATTCGGCGCAGTTAAATTTTTTGTATTAATTCTTGTTTGTTGCTTTTTTGCACTTAATTAGTCTGATTTTTGATTTCTGATGACATACATGAGCAATACAATATCTCATGAATTATTGTGGAGTTGTTCTGATGTCCGAAATTAATACTTAATTAGTCTGATTTCTGATGACATGCACTTAATTTGGATGACATACATGATATATATATATATATATATATATGATTTCTGATGGAAGGTACTATTAATTTGCTAAATTGGAAGGGTATATGAGCAAACATTGATTCTTGTAAGGTATATTTAAATAATTGTTGCACTTGCACCTGAAGTGAACCGCTTATTCTCTACCTTGTTTCACACACATGGGACCCACTTGGGCAATCTATATTGATCTTATTCTCTACGGCGTCTACGCTGTCCACAAACTTGTAAAGTGTAAACTATGTTCTATGCGTAACCAAAACAGGGCCCGGGGAGAATTTCGGACAGGGCCCGGGCTTTTAAATGAAACAGACAACGCCCGTGATACCTGGACAGGGCTCGGGCTTTCCAAATTGAATTTGGTTTGGACAGGGCCCGGGCTTTTCCTCCTCCCATTCAGTTTGAACAGGGCCCGGTTATGTTGTTCAAATTTATGAACCGGTTATGGTTTTGCTGAAAGGTTGGCCCATTAGCAGCCCTATGCCTAAGCTGACAATACATTGGGCCTTGGGCTTTGGGCCCAAGCAAAGTATGTCAGGTTGGGCCAGATTCTGGCCATGCCATTGGAGAAATGTGTTCATTCAGAGAAGAGTTTTAAATGAAAGAGCTGCTAATTTTGTTCCGGGAAATGTTGAATGTGTTGTGGGACCCACAATGCAGAGAAGCTAACCTGAACCAGAGCACCCAAGTGCAAACAATGAGAAAAAAAATATTCAATTTGATACAATATGAAGAGATAGTTTTCATAATTTTTTTTTTGTTTGAAAAAAATGAAGGGATAGTTTTATAGGTGGCAAAGATGAATGTGATTGAATTGAGTTTATAGAGGGGTTAAAGATCAAGAGATAATTTGTAGTGTTTGAAAGAAAATTCAACTCTATCTTCTCATCTAATCTTGTTAGATCTTGATCAACAATCATGGAGCCTGACAAAATTAGAAAATAAATCTGCTGCATGTTATTCAAATGGAATCAGATCCCAACCATTCAAAGTTTTCCATGTGCGGATCTCAATAAAGAAACTTTTTCATGCACGAATCTCAACAAACTTGAATGGTTGTAATCGGAATAACAAGAGTGGAATAACCGCAGATTTATTTCCACAAAATTATGATCAAGTAATTGCAGCATCATGTCATGTGCAACAACTTACCTGTCATAACTGGGCATTCATTTTCATCACTTGATTACAAGTGTTCATCAATTTAATCCAATTTTTCTTAGCCCAGCTGAATTAATTGGCCCAATTACATGAATGGATCCAATTTAACTACTACTGTAAGTCCAGTGCCTTGCCACTCTGTGAATGTTGTTAAGTGCATCCTGTTCTGGTATTGTTATTACTATTGGAGGCATTTTATTTGCTCCCATCTGACACTAAAAAAAATTGGGAGGTTACTGTTTGCTCCTCTGAGCTGTAAAAAACATCCTTACTATTTTTCGAATATGAGATGGAGATCAAAATTTTCAAAATTACCTTGGGTGACAAGTACTGAATACAAACAAAAAATTTCAAATCACCTCAGTAATTTCACAAACGATTTTATGAGATAATTTTCTATATATCCTTCGGAACTTTTGCAATTACTTATTTACCTCTAGAAACTTAAATTTACCTTACCACTCAATTCTTTACAATTGTTTCTTATTTACCCTTCATGTAATTAATCTCATATTAACTCTAATTAAATTATTAAAAAATTATAGTTTATTTCTAATTAAGAATTACAAAGTCAAAATACTCTTGACTCTCAACTGAATATTATGATCATCAGTTCCTTGTCGACTAAAATCAAACATGCACCAATTAATACTTTCTTATTTGAATACATATATATCTAAATTTTAAAATTAAGTATATTTTATGACCTGATATATTTATTAATCTTTATCGTTCATATTTTAAGAAAAAATGTATAATCTTTTTGTTTAAATAAATATGTCGCCTTGTTTCTTCTATTCTTTTATTCTTGGGTCCAGCCTACTCAAAGAAATTTGGTTTGCTCTTTTTTTCTAGCTCAAAACCAAGAGCAGTGCTCTCCATTCCAAAGCTGATGGGAACTGTGCAGTTCCGTCCTTTTTCTTTCTCCTTTACTATTTTTTCTTCGCCATTTCCTTGGCTAATGGCCACCTCCATTTTGCTGGGTTTTTTTGTCTTGTTGTTTCTTTCTCCCATTTTTTTTATGGGTCAACACATCTCCGACACGACATCAACAAGGAATCTACGGTACGATAAGTCTTTTAAATATTTATTTTATTATATTATATATATGAAAAAAAAAATTAAGTGTAACAAATTTCATGATTTGTTCTTCTAAATGTTAAGAATATATAAGTTAAAAAAATATATATACACATATATTAATATTTTATTTTGTAAACACCGCTAAAGCTACCCTATATTATCATGTTCAAATATTTTATTTTTTATATTAATCATGGTCATTTCTCTAGTGACGAATTCGAATTTATCTCGGGAATAAAGTGTCAATGTAGCCGATCTAGTCCAAGACACATAATTTCTGCCATTGAACAATGTATTGGTTATTTTTGAGGAATGTATGGTAGCCTCTTATGAGTGTTGCCCCTCTGTTGCCATGCTTGATTCGTGCATATTTTCTTGTTTTCGGGTTGTTTGTGTTGCTTGAGGCTTTGTATCAGATTATTGGTATATATTATTGGAAATTATCAGTTTATTAGTATTTTGGCTCTGATACTATGTTATTTTTATAGGATTTAAGGAGAAAAACTCTTTCATTAAATCTTATTGTCTTTCTTTACAAATCTTGTTCCTATTTATGCTAAGAGGCTTACTAGCCTTTACGGTACCGTCGGTACTATTCCTAATTCCTATTTTATACAGTAGCTGTGTGCAGCTGTATATATCTACTTTCTACTTTATTGCTTTACATATAGTACTAGAACAATTAATGCTATGTTTGATCTTGGCCTCTTGATCGATGATGTACGACTGAGATAAATTATTTTCAACAAATACTTATCGTACATTCAATTTGTATTAAACTTTAAACTCCGCTATATTGAATAAAAGAAAAAAAGCTCCGATATAAAACTTGATATGCGTTTATATATGGCATGATAATAGTTTAGTAGGACAATGAATCAATGAGGAACAAAATAACATATTTGAATACTTATTATAGAACACGTCCGAGAAATCACATGATAGACAGTACAGTTCAACACATCTGAACTAACAAGGTTTTAAAAATCATAAATTATAATACATTTAAACGATTCTAACCAAACCAAACTAGATTGTCAAGTTCTTCATTAAATTAGTGCCAACCCAAAGATAAGACCGTACAGAAAAATATACTGTAACAATTCGCGGAAGATGAGGTCAGAGAAACTGTACCTGATCCAAGATCCTAGATGACTGCGTATCGAAGTCCAAGGACCAAGGTGGGACTTATACAATCCTCTCCACCCGATCCGCTTCACTATCGGTGGTGCAAGTGACAAAATTCCCCGTAAAGCCAGATTGCTAAACGGAGGTAAACCGAATGAAGCAACACAAACCAGTATGCTTATTCCCAAATTTACTTGATATAGCATTGTATATATTGCTAAAGCAAAAGCACAGATAGTGGCTCTGGCAGCTCTTGCCACCATCTCCATTGAATATGTAAGGCACACCAAACGAAGCTGAATATCTACATAACCTGACCCTGCATAAATAATCCATGCTGTGGCAAAAATAGATAATAAAAACGCCAATGAATCTGCAACAATAAAAGCCTTGAAGGCATATCTCCGGGAAAGAATAGGTGTGCCTCTGTTCATGTGGTCATCAGCAATATATCCACCAGGCATGGTGAAAATAGCGGCAAAAGTCACCATTGCCATTAGTACTGAGATAATTCCCAAGTTACGGGTAGCACTGTCGACTTTCTCTCTCTCTCTCTCTCTTCGTCTATCGTGGGGATCTGTAAATCATCACGGATATGATCAGCCCGACGAGGACTAGGAACTGCACCAGTCCACATCATGCAACGAAGTATATTGAAACTTGTGCCCTGAATAAAGAGAAATTATAGGCCAATATCAAATAAAATTTCTGCTGGTAGAATCCTCATTCATTAAAAAATAAAATTTCCTTATGTTCTCTTAGTTAGGTTCTGAGGCCACTATTATATAAATAGTAAAAAACAGCAGTTTTGTAAAATTTTCTTATTTTTAGACAATTCTAGACCACTAAAAAACAACCATTTTGCAAAATACTTAATCAATAGTAAAAAAATTCAAAAAAATGTAAAATTTGATCTCCAAACACATATTAATATAGATATCATGTTGAACGGTTTGAATCGACTGTTTGGACTTTGAAAATTACAAAATAAAAAAATATTAGAAGGGGAGAAAAAGGTGAGTGTTAATCAAAATAAAAGAAATGAGGCAATCTGATAATGTCAGAGGAGAATGGGAGCAGCGGGTCAACGGTGCTTCTTTGGTCACAAAGTTTAAATCCAATTGAAAGTTCATGACAAATTTGGTATTCATTTGGAATAGTTGAAAGACTATACCTGATAAAAAAAAAAATCCTGCTTGTGGAAAGAGATATTTCAATTATTGGTCATAAGTGTATCAATTTGTCATTCTAAGGTTTTGATATTAAGCTGCTGAGTGTCAATGCTATGTATTTGTAACATGCTAGAACAGCTGCAATGCTAGTGTTTTAACTTTTAAATTATCTTTTTCCGGCTGCCTTCTCAAACACAAAATTTAGCATGTTATTCAATGAGAAAAGAAAAACATTTCCTTAGAAAAAGGACGAGAAATCATGAGACAGAGAAGCTCAATAGACAAGAGTTAACTTGGAGAAGGGATATCACAAGAAAACTATCATTAGGAATTTAGGATAAGAAGGAAAATGAATGTAGCCAAAAAGAGGAATAAAAATGAGTTTACGGTCCTTACCAAGACGAATCCTAATCCTTGATCCAGGTGCTTTAAAGCAAGGTCAACTGGTGTTAGGCCATTCCTGTTCATGATGCTCGAGTACGCCATCTTCATTGATATCAGATACCTCACAACGTGGTATTGTCCACTTTCACTAGCTAAATGAAGTGGTGTATTTCCTTGGTAATCCCTGGCATTGAGGATTCTCAAAATGGTGTCATTATTACCGAAATAACATACGTAATTGTTGCCGCGTTGAATGGCAAGGTGAACATAGTTTCTTCCTTGGGTATCAAGTAATTCATCCGAGTCGGGAAATTCCTCTAGCAACTCCTTGATTATTAATGTTCTGTCACACTTTGCAGCTGTGTGTATGGGAAATAACCCGTTCTTGTCTGCCATGTAAGCTGCTTTTTTTCCTTCATCATTTTCCAATAAGAGCCGTACAGTCTCCAGGTTTCCAACTGATGCTGCATAGTGAAGGGGAGTGCTTTCCGTGTCGTCTACCTTAGTTGCAAGTGATTCGTTCCATTCCAAAAGTGTGCGCGTAATTCCTGTTGTTAAGGATTTTACATAACAATCAAGGAAAGGTGTTAGAATCTATAAATGAATCCAGAATAAATCGTATGGTTTGGAAACTCGACCGAGTCAACTCGGTATCGACCGTGTTCGGTCCGAGTTTCACCCGAGTCTCGCGCCCATGCGATTTTTTCAGTAAAACTCGGTTGAACAGTGTTTGATTCGGTCGAATCATCCGATTTTCAGGCCGAGTCAACCCGAGTCTGGCCGAGTCAACAATTTTTTCAATTATTTTTAAATGCTTACTCAATAAAATGTGAATAATGTCCAATAGATAATGAGCATGAAACCAAAAACCACCAGCGAATTACTATACGTTCCAAATTCTGGTGGTTGATAAGTGCATTGCAAAAAAACGACTGAAAGGAAAGAAAATGATGGAGCTATTCGCCAATAGATAATTCATTGTATCTACTTATAATCATGAATTGACTGCATTGACAAACAAACAAAAATGCATAAACAATGAAATATTATATAATTGATAACAAAGTTAATATGTTTAAAGAGTGAGCCTACGGTGCTATGCATAGCACGGATTGGGTCCGTGCTACGACTCAAAATTTGACTTTTCAAAATCCTAACGGTCGATCAGAACCGTTCAACATGATTATAAACTGAATATATACTTGCAAACCAAATTTTATATTTTTTTGATTTTTTTTACTATTTTTTTAGATGAGCTGTTTTTGGATGGTCCAGAATGTTCAGATCAAGTGATTTTCGAAAAAATAGTAAAAAAATTCAAAAAATGTAAAATTTGGTTTGCAAGTACATATTCATTTTATAATCATGTTGAACGGTTTGGATCGACTGTTAGAATTTTGAAAAGTCAAATTTTGAGCCGTAGCACGGACCCAATCCGTGCTATGCATAGCACTGTAGCCTCACTCATGTTTAAATACACGTAACTATGTTTAAATATTTCCTTTTCTTTTTACTATTATATATTTTCTGTAACTCTGTAGGACCCTTTTCATTAATAGACAATGCCTACAGCAAGACAATTTTATTTGATTTGTGGTAATAAAAAGTGTGTTCAATTTGTAATCCATGTATTACATTATATAATTAGTGGATTATTTGAGTGTATTATTTTGTCTTAACATAGTTTTTCTACAAATTATTATTTTTACCAATTTTTTTTCTACTTATTGGTTACAAAACAAGTTTCTGCCAAAAAAATCCGAGTTTCCGAGTCAACTCGGCCGATTCCGGCTGATTCATCCGATTCCGATTCTGAGTTTCAGAACCATGTAAATCGGATCTAGTTCGAATAAAATGTTACATGATTAAGGCTTGGATAAATGATCGACTAATTTGGGTCAGATCTGTTAGTTTGGGTTGGAAACGGCGGGACAAGAGCTGATTTTTACCAGAGAATTCATCTGAGAAAATTTTCAGGATTAATCAATCCAGTCAGTTGCTTAATTCTCAATACTTTCCACTGTTTCCAGCATTGACGTAATGGGACACAATTGCACCAATTTTTGTGCAAGAAGAGTAATAAAAGAGGCGAAATTCTTTAGTTTAAAAAAATGTTCAGTTTTTGACAATTTCTAGAAGAATGGTCGACACAGTGTGGGGTATAATTTTTTTTTGTTCTCGAAGGCTAGCAGGCAGACATGGGTATCAATTTTCGGGTTATTTGTGTTGCTTGAGGCTTTGTATCATATTACAGGTATTATTGGAAATTATTGGTTTATTGTTATTTTGGCTCTGATACCATGTTATTTTTAAAAGATCTAAGGAGAAAAACTCTTTCATTCAATTTTATTGTCTTTCTTTACAAATCTTGTTCCTATTTATACTAAGAGGCTTACAAGACATTACGGTACCGTTGATACTATTCCTAATTCCTATTTTATACAGTAGCTGAGCTGTATATATCTACTTTCTACTTTATTGCTTTACATATAGTACTAGAACAATTAATGCTATGTTTGATCTTGGCCGCTTGATCAATGATGTTAAACTTTACTGTACTGTGTAATTAGAATTCAAAATGTATGAGTTTTTATTGAAGTGTTGTAATTTGGAACTATGGTCCAGCCATAAGTCATAACTCGTAAATCGTAACAAAGTTCATAAAAGTTCGAAATTGAGTTCGCTCGAAATTGAGTTCATTCGAAATTAATTCAAACCAAACTTAGTTCGAAATTAATTCAAACCAAACTCAAACTGGAGGTAAGTTCGATTCGATTCGGTTCGGTTCGTTTGCAGCCCTCATGATGTAGATTCAATTTGTATTAAACTTTAAACTCCGCTATATTGAATAAAAAGAAAAGCTCCGATATAAAACTTTTATTTTTTATTTTTTAAAAGAGGCATAATAGCCCATTTCATTGCTGAAATTATATAATTACAAAAAACCAGTTCAACACTAGCTATAAGCTAGACTGATACATCAAGCTGCATAACAGGAAAGAAATATAGCCTCCGATATAAAACTTGATATGCGTTTATATATGGCATGATAATAGTTTAATAGGACAATGAATCAATGAGGAACAAAATAACATATTTGAATAATTATTATAGAACACGTTCGAGAAATCACATGATAGACAGTACAGTACAACACATCTGAACTAACAAGGTTTTAAAAATCATAAATTACAATACATCTAAAAGATTCTAACCAAGCCAAACTAGATTGTCAAGTTCTTCATTAAATTAGTGCCAACCCAAAGATAAGACCGTACAGAAAAATATGATATATCAATTCCCTGAAGATGACGATAAAGAACTTGCCCCTGATCCAAGGTCCTTGAGTATTGCGCATCGAAGTCCAAGGACCAAGGTTATTTTCAAACAATCGTCTCCACCCGATCCGCTTCACTATCGGTGGTGCAAGTGACAGATATCCCTTGTAAGCCGGATTGCTAAACGGAAGTAAACCGAATGAAGCAACACAAACCAGTATGCTTATTCCCAAATTTACTTGATATAGCAATGTATATATTGCTAAAGCAAAAGCACAGATAGTGGCTCTGCCAGCATATCCCACAAAAAATATTGAAAATCCAAGTAATTCTGTACGAAGCTTAATATCTACATTACCTGACCCGGCATAAATAAGGCATGTTGTGCCTATCATAGATAATAAAAACGCCAATAAATCTGCAACAATAAAAGCCTTGAAGGAATATCTCCGGGAAAGAATAGGTGTGCCTCTGTTCATGTGGTCATCAGCAATATATCCACCTGGCATGGTGAACATAGCGGCAAAAGTCACTGTTGCAATTAGTACTGAGATAATTCCCAAGTTACGGGTAACACTCTCGAGTTTCTCTATCTCTCTATTTTTGTCATTCTTGGGGATCTGTAAATCAGCCCGACGAGGACTAGGAAGTGCACCAGTCCACATCATGCAACGTAGTATATTGGCCTTTGTGCCCTGAATAAAGAGAAATTATAGGCCAAATCAAATAAAATTTCTGCGGGTACAGTACTCATTCATTAAGTAATAAAATTCCCTTCTATTCTCTTAGTAAGGTTCTGAATAAAGAGATTTTTGCAAATGGCTGTTTTTTATGGTTCAGAATTTTCTGAAAAACAGAAATTTTTAAAAAATTTCAAAAAATAGTCAAAAAATTTTAAAAAATATAAAATTTGGTCTCCATTTGAACATTAGAAACAAAGATATGAGCGTGAAGTAAAACGCATCATTTACTTCTTGAAGCACAATAACCCAACTCTATGTATAGGAGAGACATTAGTAGGGGAGATAAACGTCAGTGTTAATCAAAATTAAAAAAAAATGAGGCAGATCTGATAATGTCAGAGGAGAATGGGATCAGCAGGTTAAATGGTGCTTCTTTGGTCGCAAGGAGTCAAATGATAATGAGGCACGCGGATAATATTTATGTTATTTTATATCAAACAAAATGATAAACGAAACAGAGAGTGGTAAAACAGAGAGCATCAAATTCAAATGAATTCACAATTTAATTCGCAACTCAATAAAAATATTAATCAAATAATTTTTAAGATGAGAAAAAGTTACAGGAATACAGGTGCTGAGTTTGGCACGTAGGTTATATATTGTGGCAATTCAGAGGGGTACCATCCACAAAAGTAGAGTGGTAGTTCTTCAAGTTCAAACAACTGTAAAGACTAACCGAATTCTTTATCAAACAATCAACAAAAAATTAGATCCAAATGAAAGTTCATGACAAATTAATTTGGTTTTCATTTGGAATAGTTGAAAGACTATACCTGATAAAAAAAATTTCCTGCATGTGGAAAGAAATATTTGAATTATTGGTCATACGTGTATCAATTTGTAATTCTAAGGTTATGATATTAAGAATAAAGCAATTATATTAAGCTTCTGAGTGTCTATGCTACGTATTTGTAACATACTAGAACACACTACAAAAAGTAGGCACTTATTGCGAGGGAACTCCGTCGTGAAAAGTATCGTTGCGAAAAGAAAAAGCACAGTTATGACAGTACTCCCTCGCAAAAAGTGCCTCGCGATAAGTGCCTACTTTTCGCAACGATACTTTTTGCGACGGAATTCCCTCGCGATAAGTGCCTACTTTGTTGTTGTGACAGCTGAAAGATGCTAGGGTTTTAATTTATCTTTTTCCGGCTGCCTTTTCAAACATAAAATTTAGCATCTTCTTCAATGAGAAAAGAAAAACATTTCTTTACAAAAAGGACAAGAAATCTTGAGGCAGAGAAGCACAATAAACAAGAGCAACTTGGAGAACGGAAATCACAAGAAAACTTTCAGTAGGATAACAAGGAAAACCAATTTAGTGAAAAAGAGAAATAAAAATGAGTTTATGGTCCTTACATAGTTTTGTCCAAATCCTTGATCCAGCTGCTTTAAAACAAGATCAACTGGTGTTAGGCCATTCCTGTTCATGATGCTCGAGTACACCATCCTCATTGATATCAGAAACCTCACAGTGTAGTATTGTCCACTTTCACCAGCTAAATGAAGTGGTGTATTTCCTTGATAATCCCTGGCATTGACCATTCTCAAAATGGTGTGATTATCACCACCCATACTAACAATTATCTTTCCTTTTCCGCTTAGAATGGCAAGGTGAAGAAAGTTTCTTCCTTGGGTATCAAGCAATTCATCCGAGTCGGGAAATTGCTTTAGCAGCTCCTTAATTATTAATGCATTGCCACACTTTGCGGCTGTGTGTATGGGAAATAACCCGTTCTTGTCTGCCATGTAAGCTGCTTTGTTTACTTCATCATCTCCCAATAAGAGCTGTACAGTCTCAAGATTTCCAACTGATGCTGCATAGTGAAGGGGAGTGCTTTCCAAGTCGTCTACCTTAGTTGCAAGTGATTTGTTCCATTCCAAAAGTGCGTGAGTAATTTCTGTTGTTTAGGATTTTACATAACAACCAAGAAAAGGTGTTAGAATCTATAAATGAATCCAGAATAAATTGCATGGTTTGGAAACTCGGCCGAGTGAACTCGGTATCGACCATGTTCGGTCCGAGTTTCACCCGAGTCTCGCGTCCATGCGATTTTTTCAGCAAAACTCGGTTGAACAGTGTTTGATTCGGTCGAGTCATCTGATTTTCAGGCCGAGTCAACCCGAGTCTGGCTGAGTCAACAATTTTTTCAATTATTTTTAAATGCTTACTCAATAAAATGTGAATAATGTCCAATAGATAATGAGCATGAAACCAAAACCACCAGCGAATTACTATACGTTCCAAATTGGTGGTTGATAAATGCATTGCAAAAAAACGACTGAAAGGAAAGAATCTGATGGAGCTATTCGCCAATAGATAATTCATTGTAACTACTTATAATCATGAATTGACTGCATTGACAAACAAAAAAAAATGCATAAACAATGAAATATTATATAATTGATAACAAAGTTAATATGTTTAAATACACGTAACTATGTTTAAATATTAACTTTTCTTTTTACTATTATTTTCTGTAACTCTGTAGGACCTTTTTCATTAATAGACAACGCCTACAGCAAGACTATTTTATTTGATTTGTGGCAATAAAAAGTGTGTTCTATTTATAATGCTTGTATTACATTATATAATTAGTGGATTATTTGAGTGTAATATTTTGTCTTAACATAGTTTTTCTACAAATTATTTTTTTACCAATTTTTTCCTACTTATTGGTTACAAAACAAGCTTCTGCAAAAAAAAACCGAGTTTCCGAGTCAACTCGGCCGATTTATCTGATTCCGATTCCGAGTTTCAGAACCATGTAAATCGGATCTAGTTCGAATAAAATGTTACATGATTAAGGGTTGGATAAATGATTGACTAATTTGGGTCAGATCTGTTAGTTTGGGTTGGAATCGACGGGACAAGAGCTGATTTTTACCAGAGAATTCATCTGAGAAATTTTACAGGATTAATCAATCCAGTCAGTTGCTTAATCCTCAATACTTTCCACTGTTTCCAGCATTGGCGTAATGGGACACAACTGCACCGATTTTTGTGCAAGAAGAGTAATAAAAGAGGCGAAATTCTTTAGTTTAAAAAAATGTTCAGTTCTTGATAATTTCTAGAAGAATGGTCGACACAGTATGGGGTATAATTTTTTTTTTTGTTCTCGAAGGCTAGTAGGCAGAGATGGTTATCAATTTAGCAGTCTATGTCTCCTATTACTTCTGATTTACATTGTAAAATTTCCTTTTTCTGATCAAAACTGTCTGATTTACAAAAAAACAAAAAAAAAAAACATGTCAGATTAAGCTGTGGTGTCATCTACATGGGTTATTGATGACGTCAGTACAGAAATCTGATGCATTTGCTCCAGATCAAACGATCCTGAATGTGTCCTCTGATTTGAACCAGGAAGAGAAGAGTGAAAAACAATGGCATACATCTAGGAAGGAAACAGGATGAATTCTTTGTAGAAACACATATATTCGGTTAATACTAATTTTATAATATTTTTAGTGCATTTAAAATATTAAGCAATTAAAAACTTTTAAGGTTTTGGTCTAAATAACATAATAAAATCATGACAGAAAACAATACATACCGGTATATTCTAGCACAGCAGCGTGTAGTGCAGTTTGTCCTTTTGGTCCCGCACAGGACACCCTGGATGGCTCTTCTTTTGTGAAGATTTCGACTATGTTAACCGCATTCATCATAGTTGCCAGGTACAGAGGAGATACACCCTCCACGTCAACAATACCAGTTATGCTAGGTTCAGAAAGTATAAGCTTCTCCACTATATTCCCGCGACCAACTCGCACCGCCTCATGCAGTGCGGTCTCACCATGTATATTTCTTGCTGTTAGAAGGGTCTGCTTTACAGCCTGATTCTCTTCTTCAGCAAAAGATATCAAGCGGGAAACCATTCTATAGTTCCTGGCCTTTGCAGCACAGTGGAGAGGAGTCTCTTTTAACCTATTGCATGCCGTCAGCAAGGATCTGTTTCTGAGGTAGACTTCTCTTGCGAAGTCTACATTATCTGCTGTGCGCTGCCATGTGAGGTCCCGGTTTGAACTAGCAGCAATATGTAATACTATGTTATCTCCAATTGTTACTCCATCCAATGGAAGCAAATCTAGCACAATCAAATTGCTTATTAAGATATATCTAATTTATTAAGTAAATGAATTTTGATTTTTGAGTAATCCGAAGAAGTTTATATGTTGCTCAAATCAAAAGACTCTCGAGCATTATTTTGACTCAAACACAGTTTAAAACTTAGAATTATATGCTAAATTTGCTAACAAGAAGCCAGGGATTGAGTCTATATAAACAGGTAGGGTCAATGATGCAAAAAGTGCGGGGCTGAGGCTAGAACTGTTAGTTTTTGGTTGTAGTTAGTATTTGGACAGTTCAGTCTATGAAGCAAGAGTTGAGGTTCTGATCCCTTACGCAGTTTTGGGTTTTATTCTGGGCGATAGGGGTTGAAATAGGATTTAGTTGTCGTAAATACTAATTATATATATGGTAATACAATGAGCTATCATCCCATAACTAAAACAAAAAAAAGAAGTTGTTAACAAGCAAAAGAAAAATAATGATCTCCATTGAACGACCAGAGAGAACAATAACATAAGTACATCATCCTCTTTACAAATAAGATGTACATCATCTTCTTTTCAGTAATGACGACATTGGAGGTTAAGGAAAAGGGACATCTTACCAACTTCCCCCCAACGATCCATGATCTGTTTGCATAAATCACAATATAATGTAATTATATTTTTGGTTTGGATAATGAAAACATGCTGGGGGGTTTTAATTTTATGCGGACATTCTCTACTCTCTTGGGAGGGGTGTGCTTTTTAAATTAAAGACTATTTTTGATGCGCCATTCTCTTAGCTTATGCTTTTCAACTTGTAGGCTATCTTCTGGTGATATATATTATTTAAAGAGTGAGGCTACGGTACTATGCATAGCACGGTTTGGTCCGTGCTACGGCTCAATATTTGAGTTTTCAAAATCCTAACGGTCGATTCGAACCATTCAAAATGATTATAAAATGAATATGTACTTGCAAACCAAATTTTTCATTTTTTTCGAATTTTTTTACTATTTTGTTAGATAGGTAGAAAATCACTTGATCTGAAAATTCTAGACCATCCAAAAACAGTGATTTTCTACCTATCTAAAAAAATAGTAAAAATATTCGAAAAATGTAAAATTTTGTTTGCAAGTACATATTCATTTTATAATCATGTTGAACAGTTCGGATCGACCGTTAGGATTTTGAAAACTCAAATATTGAGCCGTAGCACGGCTCAATCCGTGCTATGCATAGCACCGTAGCCTCACTCTTATTTAAATGCAAACTACCAATTACTGTATTGTTCCAGACTAGCTAGTGTGAAGTTTGATTCATAGTTCGCAAAATCGGAATCGGAATCGAGATCGGTTACTTGACCATAGAATCAGAATCGGCTGAATTGGATCGGAAACTCGTTTTTTTTTTTTTACAGAAACTTGTATTGCACTAAAAAACAGAAATAGTTAGTAAATTTTTTTTTTTCAAATATATATATCATTTGACGTAATTAAATCTTTTTATTCTTGGTTATTAAAAAATAAGTTGACGTAATTTAATACTTGCAAACTATGGTTCGGTCTGATTCCGTTCCGAAAGCCAATTTTGCAGACTATGGTTTGGTTCCAATTTAGGTATAGACATTAACGGGGACCTTCTATATTTGTTGAATGGAATATATTTATGATATCTCAACCTCTTTTTTATCACATCAATTTTGAAACGAAGCCAATTCAGATGAGGTTGCTAAGTGTAGTTTGAGTCCTATTCAGTTGTATGGATCCCAGAATTGGCCGATTTCGAGTTGACTCAGTCGAGTCGGATCGGAATCGACTGGTGACGATCACAGTTTTGTTTGATTCACACGGTCGGACGATGTTTGTGACAAAATTTAGTGTAATAGGTTTGACTTGGCCGATTGAAGCATGTTTTATTCCGATTTGGACCGATTCTCTCCGAGATTGTCCGAGTCGGACCGGAATCGGCCGGTGATGAGTCGATTTTTATCCAATTTACTTGTCTCTTTGTAATTTTGCGCTGAAAACTGAAATTAGACCGAGTCGGAGGCTAGCTTATCTGATAATGCTCAGAGGATGCATAGTGAAACTAATTATACTCTTTTTCTTCTCAATTTCGAATCAATCAATCGAATTAGTTTTGAGAAGCAAAAGATATGCTGGGTTGGAGGAGAAATTGGGAAGAAAAAGAAAGGAGACGACTTAAAAGGAAACTCTCTAATTAAACTTCTGGACTTGGTTTATAGGCAGTGTACACTTCCTTTTGTTTAGAACTTTAGATATACTCTGTACAATTTTTCCACTTACTACCCTCAAATATTGTCCCCGATTTTTTTTAGTAGCTGTAGTTGTGTTTTGGTGCCCGTGTATATATTTTGAGCGGTTGGGTGTAAAGTCTCTTCTTAAGGCTCTCCAAGCCACGTCCTACAGATGCTATACCTGGTACAAGTAAGAATTCACATCCTTTCCGGTACCGTAATAGGGAATTAATCTTTTACAATTACTGGATCTGGACCGTTCTTTTTAACTTGGCACGAATCTCAAAGCCCAATAATACTGCCCCCTGTGCTAGCCCGAATCTCAAGATGGCTGAGAGTTAATCTCAAACCATAAAATGAAGGGAATCTTTTACAGTAATGGAGAGGATACTAGTCCATGAGGTAAGGGGAAGGGCATCAGTGACGTAGATGAGCTAGGTCTTTGAAGAAGTAGAAAGAGGTATGGGGTGTTCATTGGGTCCGTTTTAATTAGTTTTATACCGAATCGAGAGAGTTCGGATTAAACGGTTCAGTTTTTTTGGTTAAATGGATCGCTTATGTTCATTTTTGAAATCAGTTTAATTGTTTGGTTTCGTTTGGTTTAGAATTTTAAAACTAGTTAGATCCAACCGACCGAAAAGAAAAGTATAATTTTTTTGAGCCTACAAAATTTATTATGAATGTTTCTTTTCTCCTTGAGTATGAAAAATTACTAAACCCGAATTCAATTTTCTATATTTAAATAAATAATTGAAGAAACCAAAATTAAGTTCAGTTGTTTGGTTTGGTTTTAATTCAGTTGATAAGTTTATTTTGATCGGTTCAGTTGTATTTTTGAAAACCGAATAAAATTTTGATTTATCTGTTTTATTTCGGTTTTAATCCATCCGAACTGATAAACTGATGAACTGATAAGAATAAAGTTCGGCAAAACAAGCTTTTGTTTCAAAAAAAAATCTGAGTTTCCGATCCGATTCACCTGATTTCAATTCTATGATCAACTTATTGATTCTGCTTTCAATTCCGATTTCCATAACCATTTTATTGTTGTGACAAAATTATAAGATCCTATCGTGATGATTTGTTTGGAAGGATTATAAGATGTGTTGGTCATGCATACACACTCAAAAGAAAAAAAAATTAGAACAATCTTGAAAAAAAGGACAAATTTATCTTATTAAAATTGTGTTGAATTTCACCTTGAGATTGTAAAAAATCATCGAGCACCTCGACATTTCCTTTCACTATAGCATCGTACAGCATGGGATCTATTGGGATTCGTGGCAGCCGGCTCCCTTCTGGGGCATCTCCAGGACTAGAGCTTTGGGCCTCCACCACTGCACCTTCTATACCCTCTAATGGAGGTACACGTACAGTTGGTACTTGAGACCCAACTGCAGTTAATTCATTGCAGTCAGCAGCACAATCAGAAGCCATTGAGGCAATTTATATGTTGTGCAATATCTCCTGGAGCATTTTGCATGGTTTATATATATAGTAATTGATGACATGAGGGCATTTTGGGGATAAAGGCACAGGTGGACTGGGAGATACGAGGCGCACGTATGGGACAATAGCTGCGAATGTGATTTGGCATGTTGTCAGGTTGCAGATTTTTTATTTTTTGTTTATAAGAGGGGGTGTCCCACCGATTTCATTAGAAATCCATGAGTTTATTCACAGATGCTGGTACCGAAACAGTACCAATCATCCATGAATAGTATTACAACTACAGTGTTTACAAAGCAAATCAACCAACATACAGAGCAACATCAAGCAGAAATACCCTACTACATTAAGGGACTACTTCAAAGGCTAAACTCACAAAATAGCACAAAATACAAGTCAGAAACTTTAGAAATAGCAGTTCAATCTACTCTAAACTGATCTTGCCCATGTGTAAGGGGATGAGGTGTGTCTTCCTCCCCTTCCTCTTCCTTTTCCACTGAACCACTTAGAATTTGCACGTAAAAATCATTAACATCAGGTGGTAATACTAAAGAAAGTTTTAAGTATGAATTATCTAAGTTTGACTTGCACCAAAAGCTAGCTAAAGAAATAATTTTAGAAGCAACAACTTTTACAGATTTGCCCTCCTTATTTTTAAAACATAAATCATTTCTTTCAAGCCATACAGACCACAAAACAACACCTCTAATTAATTCAATAAGTAATATGTCTTTTAAATGAATGGAGGCATCTATATACCATAAATCATCTATATTAACACAATTAAAACTAAAATTATTATAATTAGCAATTCAGTTCCAAATTTCTGAAATAAAAGGACAAAAAACAAATAATTGGTATGTAGACTCATGATCACCAAAAAATGGACATGCCACATCACCTAACTGTCTTTTAAAATATAAGTTTAAATTTCCATAACAAAATGCTTGATAAACAGTAATTGATGGATTGTTTGCAATACGAAATAAATGAGGGAATGTACTATATAAAGCATTTTCATCTACCCATCTATCTATAAAAAAGTGTGTTCATTTCATTACCAACTGTTTTATTGATACCTAGATTAATCAAATTCCTATCTTTAATAATAGCTTTCAGAAAGAAGAAAATTTATTACTGTTATGCACATTATGATACTTTGCAAGAAGTATTGATTTTCATCTACTTGTCAGGTCACAGATTACGAGAAAGAAATAAAGGAGATGAAGCACATGACAAGGCAGGAGTTTGTTGCTTCTCTCAGAAGGTTACATAACATATATCCTCTCTATGTTTTACAAATCACATGACAAGTCTCATGTTTTGTTATTAAACCATATATCTAATGAGACTTGGTAGGGTGAAGTAACACTTGGTAGCCTTTCCAGTGTCGATCCGGGTTGTCAGCTCTAATCCATATTGGTTCGATGTATAACCAACCCTACTGTAAATCATACATTTGACATCCTCAAAGGTTTGATAAGATGTAACCAGGAAAGAATATTTCGGACCTTTACTGTACACAGAGGCGGAGCCAGACTTTCGAAGTATGGGGGCCACCCGTATAAAATTTTCATGTGAAAAATGAGGCTCAATTTTATAATTTTGTTGACATTTTACTCTAAATTACGAAGAAAATCATACATAAATATAAAAAAATTAAAAAAATGGGGATCAATTGACCCCCATATACTCTCTCTTTACCTCCGCGCCTCTGACTGTACATAGCCCCTTCGAAACCATACTTGAATTTCTCCTCAACGAACAGTGTAACACCGAGCATTTTTGGTCAACAAACGACATTTTTAAATAGGTTAGACCTTTATAAATAATCTACTAATTATAAAACTAAATTAGTAATTTAAAAAAAAAATCTTTTTTCTTCCTCTTTTCTTCCCATTTTCTCCTCTTTTATCTTCCTCTTTCGAAATATGATTTGGTTGTGTGAGTTGTGACTGAGAGGAGAGAAAAAAACAACACCTTTATAGCAGAAAACACAATTGTATACTACCATTGGAAAAAACTAGCAGTGGAGATAGATTTACAAAAAATTACATGTGAAGACAATTTTGTAATTTTTTTTTTTTTTATGAGGATATGAATAAAAATTTCGGGAGAGAAGGTGACGTAGGCGTGTACTAAAAAGAAGAATATAAAAGAGGCTAACAGAGGAGAGGAAAGAAAAGTTTTGCAAAGGGACCACCTAATAATGAGTTCCTTCTCTTTTTCTTTTTTCTTTTAATTTTGTTGCTCCTTTTTCTTTTTGTTCTTTTGCTGACATGATTCCATGCATGTAGCTACCCTGTCATGTAAGCAAGATCTGCTTTAATTGTAGCTTTGTCATTATCGGTTTACCTTTTAATTTGGTTTTTAATTTCCTTTCCTGATAAGTACTTCGTTATACATCTAATATAATAGTTAGTCAGAGGAAAAAGTGCTATTATATAATTAATTATGCAATGTGATGTTTGGACAAATGTCAAATTAAGTTGATAATTAATATATATATTAATTATATAATTTAGTACTAATAATTGCGGAATGTATAAAATTGCTCATCACCGACTTCATTTATTTAAAATAAGCCTGTATAATTTGGAAACACATCATATATGACTCTTTTGCAGGTGATCCAATTAATGGGCTTAATTCAAAACAGACTTCTATATCTTCTCTAGATATCCGATTGAGTTTAATCCGACTAGAATTAATCTGACCGTCCATTTTATATGGTAGGAGTCGGACAAAGATAAAAGTAAAATTGCAAAGTTACCCGAAATAAAACCAAAATGTCATTCTTGGTCTCAGAATCACATCTAGCTTCACAAACCAGATACTGAACACCCTGACAGAAGCAAAGTGCAGTATCAAAGTTTCAGCTTTTATTTTGATCCTCATAGACCAGACACAAACGTAAGAACTCTACTAGAGAACAAGAATAAACCAAAAACAGCAACAAGGCACTATGTGCCAGTATAGCAAAAAAAAAAAGCAAGGCACTAACAATTTGTGCCCGAACAATCAACTTTGCACAAGAACACACATGCTTATTACAGAAACAAAAGCAAACCGTGAGTATTAAAATAGCAGCAGCCATGATGTTAATTGGCAATCAACATTAGTACCGCCAGCCACAGCGATGACATAAATCCTTTTCAATACTCCAAAATCACTAATTGTGAGACCATAAGGCAGATTTTAGCCCACAAGATTGCAAGCTCATATACAGTATGTTTATTAAAAATTTGGATTGTGCGATGACAGGTAGACAGGGGCAGATGCAGGATTTCTGTCAGGAGGGATAGGAATCGGATTAAAATAGCTTATCGGATTCAAACCCATTAACTAATCGGGTATTAGATAAAAAACAATCAACATAATAATAAACAATAAAAATAGTATAGTCTTATATAATAAAAAAACAATAAATAATATAATTTTATATATTAAAAAACAACAAAGTCCGAATCTGTAAATTTGTAAAGAATTTCTATAAAAACAATAAAGTTTCTCATTAACAGTGCTATTGGACTGGTCTGGCGGGCTTTCCAGTTCCAGAGAAGGGCAAAATAATTTTCAGGGAGGGGCAAAGTGGTACCGGATTTGTATTTTTCCACTGAATTTCAAAATTCAAGGAGGGGCAACTGCCCCTCTCTGGCTGTGTGTGGGTCCGCCCCTGCAGTTAGGTGTGTCAATGGCACCCTTTTATTTGTTTATCCGACCCGTACCGTATTCGATAAGTCAGATACGAGTAAATTTTTTTTTGTTGCAAACTTATCGAGTACGGGTAAAGATTTTATTTTGTTATTTGAATAGGTAAGGGTGCGGATAAACCCTTTTCCGTATCCGTTACCCAATCAGGTAATTATAAAAAAATTATATATCATATATATTATTGAGTAATGAATATCCATTCTTCAACTACTCTTGGTAGTTGTTTTACATTTAAACCATTAAAACACAAATAAATTTCAGCAAATTTCAATGAAATTTAGACCTTTAAAACATGTATATATGTGTGAAATGAATGTGTAAGGTTTTATTTGGTAAATAATAAAAAATATTATATAAGCATTACTTGTTATTTATCTGGTACCGTTTCGTTATCCGACAGCTATAATGGGTAAAGGTAGGGTACAGGTAAGGTAATTCGTAGCGGGTAAGGGTAGAGTATGGGTAAGGACAATTTGTAACGGGCAAGGCTATTGAGTTAGCCACTAGAACAGTTTGAGTTAGCCAGTTTTTACAACTCAATTGAAGTGTTTATAAACCCGACACTTTGGGCTCAGGGTTTAGATCAGACGACTATTGAGGCAATGATGTCTGGTGTCACAGTGGCTGTCACGAGATTTGCTAGTATAACCGGGTCACTGATCATGGGGCCCGAGGCAGGGTACACGTTTTTACCGACAGTCGATTCACTGAAGAGGTGCTTATACCAAATTTGGGAGGATGGCAAGGTGACGACTAAGAAGAAAGCAGAGTTTGCTAGGAAAAGAGCAGTTCAGCTTTTCACGGATATGGCACTGTCTTATGAGAGGTTGTTTCTCAGTGTTGCTTCAAAAAATGAAAATAAGGGTGCAAATGATTATTGCAAATATCAAAGTATGAGGTTGTCACACCCCCGGACAACCCGCCGCGCATTTATGCGCAAGGCGTTAAGCACATCACATACATCATCAATGAAAACATCCAACAAGCCACTTTATTTAAAAGTAAATGGAGTTCACAAACAAATAGAAAAGGGATAACATGTCAGACATGGCTAGTCAAACAGTCACTGCCATGTCCACACAATCTATTGTTCATACAAATATAAAGATAAACAGATAGTGGCTATCTTAACAACTTCCACTAATTCTTCACTCGCGGCCTTCCTCCATGCTTTCTTCTTCGTTTCCTGGAACCCACATAACAGGTGGTACGGTGAGAGATCGAACTAACTCTCAGTGCGGGATTTAGTTCCAGCCCGGTGCTTTTACAAATCAATGCATTTAATTCCCCAAATAACATAAAAAGAAGGTTTTTGAAATTACCCCCATGTCCCTATCAATTCGGATATGCAATCACTTTTAAATAACCAGTTTTATTCCCGCCCCCTTTTAACTTATTTCAAAAGGTGTTGAAATTCCACACTCTGGGAATCCATGCCCGTACATGAAAACCCGGCGAATCGCCACGCAAGGACGACCCGAATATCACACTCTAGATGGGCCATTTCGGGGACCCATCCGGCGAACCGCCGCGAATTTGGCGACCCGTTCTGTTCTGTTCTGCTCTGTTCTGTTCTCACACTGAGCTGCCACACGTGGACAGCCCGCTTTTAAAAAAAAAAAAACACATGCAGAGCCGCCTCACACGGACGGCCCCAATTTAAAAACAATTCATCCAAGTTCCCCATTCCCAAATTCACATTTAATTCCTGTCAATTCAATTTCATGTCTCAAGAAATTCCTGCCATGCAATTCTAAACAAAATCAAACGAATGTTCGATATTCACAAGATGCAGTTTATCTACCAGATTGGGAAAAAGGATCACTTACCTTAATCCATGCATTTTTATATTATTTGTAAAAAGACCAGGAACCCGCACCTGTATTCTCACTGACTTCGTTTGAGCGTGTGTCGGTATCTCGCGTATTCGCAGCGTCTCCTAAAATCTCGCGGTTTGCTCCTAAGTTTTTAACACATTTAATTAGATTCTTATTTTCCATTTAATCCAAAGGATTCATAATAAATTTAATACCCTAAATCTCGCATGATATGGTTCTACTCACGATTCTATTTGTATTTATGGCAATTGTCACCTAATTCACACCAATTCCAATATAAATCACAATACCTATGACTCTTAATCCATTTCCCCACAATTAAACTTAATTAAATAAACTACCACCCTCGATTCTTCCCACAATTTCAATTTGGCATAATTATTGGAAATTAACCTCGATTCTTGTACAAATTACTTGTTTTCAAGAGATAAGAAAGTTTGAATTGAATATTGGGTTATTGGGTTTCGGGTTTGGGGTTAATGGATTCGGGTTTAGGGTTTGGTTTTAGGGGTTCGGGTCTAGGGTTTTGGGTTCGGGTCTAGGTGGTTCGGCCGGCAGGGAAGAGGGGAAGGGAGAGCACGGGTGGGGGTTCGGCTGGCGGCAGGGGGGTTCGGCCAGGGGCTGGCGGCAGGGGGGTTCGGCCACGGGTGCAGGGCCGGCTGGGGTTTCGGCGCGCGGGGCAGGGGTCGGCTGGGAGGGTTCTCAGCGGGGGCAGGGGTGGTGGCCGGCGGCAGTAGCCAAAGGGAGGGGCCTTGTGGCCGGCGGCTAGTGAGAGAAAAGAGAAAAAGAGAAAAAGAGAGAAGGAGAGAAAGAGAGAAAGAGAGAAAGAGATTTTTACAGTTATGAGGAGAGAATGATTGTCTGTGGAGGGAGAGGGGAGAGGGATATATTAATTGGGGAGGTGTGGCTGAAATTAGATTAGTTTTTCTTCTAATTTTTGAGTTTGCTTAACATATGAATAAACCTATTAATATAATTTGACTAAATTTCAATTATTCGTTCTCCTAAATTTTATCATCTGTTATTTATTGACTTCTATTAATTGTTAATTTCCGATTTAATATATCTTATTATTTCTAAATAGAATTCGGTATAAATTTAATCATACCAGTATTTAGAGGCGTTACAGAGGTGAACTTATTAACTGACTGATTATATAATGTGAAGAGCTGATAATTTTGTTGCTGGAAATGTTGAAATGTTGTGGGCCCACAATGCAGAAAAGCTAACCTGAACCAGAGCACCCAAGTGCAAACAATGAGAAGAAAATATTCAATTTGATACAATATGAAGAGATAGTTTTCATAATTTTTTTTTTGTTTGGAAGAAAATGAAGGGATAGTTTTATAGGTGGCAAAGATGAATGTGATTGAATTGAGTTTATAGAGGGGTTAAAGATGAAGGGATAATTTGTAGTGTTTAGAAAGATAATTTGTAGTGCTTGAAAGAAAATTCAACTGTATCTTCTCATCTAATCTTGTTAGATTTTGATCAACAATCATGGAGCCTGACAAAATTAGAAAATAAATCTGCTGCATGTTATTCAAATGGAATAACAGGTTCTGTTATTCAGATCCCAACCATTCAAAGTTTTCCATGTGCGGATCTCAATAAAGAAACTTTTTCATGCACGAATCTCACAAAGTTGAATGATCGGGATCGGAATAACATGTGGAATAACAGCAGATTTATTTCCACAAAATTATGATCAAGTAATTGCAGCATCATGTCATGTGCAACAACTTACCTGTCATAACTGGGCATTCATTTTCATCACTTGATTACAAGTGTTCATCAATTTAATCCAATTTTTCTTAGCCCAGTCCTGAACTAATTGGCCCAATTACATGAATGGATCCAATTTAACTACTACTGTAACTCCAGTGCCTTGCTACTGTGAATGTTGTTAAGTGCATCATGTTCTGGTATTATTATTACTTCTTACTATTGTTGGCATTTTATTTGCTTCCATCTGACACTAAAAAAAATTGGCAGGTTACAGTTTGCTCCTCTGAGCTGTAATAAACATTCTTATTATTTTTCGAATATGAGATGGATATCAAAATTTTCAAAATTTCCTTAGGTGACAACTACTGGATACAAACAAAAAATTTCAAATCACCTCTGTAATTTCACAAACGATTTTATGAGATAATTTTCTATATATCCTTCGGAACTTTTGCAATTACTTATTTACCTTTAGAAATATTCACCTCTGTAATTACTTTTGCAATTTTCTATATATCCTTCGGAACTTTTTCTATATATATTCTACATATCCCAACCATTGCAATTACTTATTTACTTTTACAATTGTTTCTTATTTATCCTTCATATAATTAATCTCATGTTAACTCTAATTAAATTATTAAAAAATTATAGTTTATTTCTAATTAAGAATTATAGTTTATTTCTCATGTTAACTCTCAACTGAATATTATGATCATCAGTTCCTTTCTCAACTAAAAATCAAACATGCACCAATTAATACTTTCTTATTTGAATACATATATATCTAAATTTTAAAATTAAATATATTTTATGACCTGATATATTTATTTATCTTTATCGTTCATATTTTAAGCAAAAATGTATAATCTTTTTATTTAAATAAATATGTCGCCCTGTTTCTTCTATTCTTTATTCTTGGGCCCAGCCTACTCAAAGAAATTTGGTTTGCTCTTTATTTCCAGCTCAAAACCAAGAGCAGTGCTCTCCATTCCAAAGCTGATTGGAACTGTGCAGTTCCATCCTTTTTGCTTCTCCTTTTCTCTTCTTTCTTCGCCATTTCCTTCGCTATTGGCCACCTCCATTTTGTTGGGTTTTTTTGTCTTGCTCTTTCTTTCTCCCATTTTTTTATGGGTCAACACTTCTCCGATACAACATGAACAAGGAATCTACGGTAGATAAGTCTTTTAAATAATTATTTTATTATATTATATATGCATAAAAAACATATCATTTTTAAGTCTAACAAATTTCATGATTTGTTCTTCTAAATGTTAATATATATACACATATATTAATATATTTTATTTTGTAAACACCGCTAAAGCTACCCTATATTATCATGTTCAAATATTTTATTTTTTATATTAATCATGGTAATTTCTCCAGTGACGAATTCGAATTTATCTCGGAAATAAAGTGTCAATGTAGCCGATCTAGTCGAAGACACATAATTTCTGCCAATGAGCAATGTATTGGTTATTTTTGAGGAATGTATGGTAGCCTCGTATGAGTGTTGCCCCTCTGTTGCCATGCTTGATTCGTGCAGATTTTCTTGTTTTCGGGTTATTTGTGTTGCTTGAGGCTTTGTATCATATTATAGGTATTATTGGAAATTATCGGTTTATTGGTATTTTGGCTTTGATACCATGTTATTTTTATAAAATCTAAGGAGAAAAACTCTTTCATTCAATCTTATTGTCTTTCTTTACAAATCTTGTTCCTATTTATACTAAGAGACTTACTAGCCGTTACGGTACCGTCGGTACTATTCCTAATTCCTATGTTATACTGTAGCTGAGCTGTATATATCTACTTTCTACTTTATTGCTTTACATATAGTACTAGAACAATTAATGCTATGTTTGATCTTAGCCGGTTGATCGATGATGTACGACTGAGATCAATTATTCTCAACAAATACTTATCGTACATTCAATTTGTATTAAACTTTAAACTCCTCTATATTGAGTTAAAAAAAAAGCTCCGATATAAAACTTGATATGCGTTTATATATGGCATGATAATAGTTTAATAGGACAATGAATCAATGAGGAACGAAATCACATATTTGAATAATTATTGTAGAACACGTCCGAGAAATCACATGATAGACAGTACAGTACAACACATCTGAACTAACAAGGTTTTAGAAATCATAAATTACAATACATCTAAACGATTCTAACCAAACCAAACTAGATTGTCAAGTTCTTCATTAAATTAGTGCCAACCCAAAGATAAGACCGTACAGAAAAATATGCTGTAACAATTCGAAGAAGATGTGGTGAGCGAAACTGTACCTGATCCAATAAGATCCTAGACAACTGCGTATCGAAGGACCAAGGTCAGTCTTATACAATCCTCTCCACCCGATCCGGTTCACTATCGGTGGTGCAAGTGACAAAATTCTCCGTAAAGCCGGATTGCTAAACGGAAGTAAACTGAATGAAACAACACAAACCAGTATGCTTATTCCCAAATTTACTTGATAGAGCATTGTATATATTGCTAAAGCAAAAGCACAGATAGTGGCTCTGGCAGCAATTGCCACCATCCCAATTGAATATTGAAGGCATACCAAACGAAGCTGAATATCTACATTACCTGACCCGGCATAAATAATCCATGCTGTGGCAAAAATAGATAATAAAAACGCCAATGAATCTGAAACAATAAAAGACTTGAAGGCATATCTCCGGGAAAGAATAGGTGTGCCTCTGTTCATGGGGTCATCAGCAATATATCCACCTGGCATGGTGAACATAGCGGCAAAAGTCACCGTTGCAATTAGTACTGAGATAATTCCCAAGTTACGGGTAACACTGTCGACTTTCTCTGTCACTCTCTTTTCGTCTATCATGGGGATCTGTAAATCATCATGGATATGATCAGCCCGACGAGGACTAGGAAGTGCACCAGTCCACATCATGCAACGAAGTATATTGAACTTTGTGCCCTGAATAAAGAGAAATTATAGGCCAATATCAAATAAAATTTCTGCTGGTAGAATACTCATTCATTAAATAATAAAATTCCTTCTATTCTCTTAGTTAGGTTCTGAATAAAGAGAATTTTTGCAAATGGCTGTTTTTTATGGTCCAAAATTTTCAGAAAAATTGAAATTTTAAAAATTCTAAAAAAATAGTAAAAAAATATCAAAAAAATGTAAAGGTTGGTGTCCATGCTCATTTTATTATGGTGATCATGTTGAATGGTCCGGATCGATCTTTTGGACATTAGAAACAAAGATATGAGTGTGAAATAAAACATGTCATTTACTTCATCAAGCCCAATAGCCCAACTCTATACATAGGAGAGAGATTAGTAGGGAATATAAAGGTCAGTGTTATTCAAATTTAAAAAAAATGAGGCAGATCTGATTATGTCAGAGGAGAATGGGATCAGCAGGTTAAATGGTGCTTCTTTGGTCACAAGGAGTCAAATGATAATGAGGCACGCGGATAATATTCAAGTTATTTTATATCAAACAAAATGATAAACGAAACAGAGAGTGGTAAAACAGAGACCATCAAAACGAAAAGTGGAAGCACAGTGACCAACAATTTAGATATGATCAACCCGACGAGGACTAGGAAGTGCACCAGTCCACATCATGCAACGAAATATATTGTAAGTTGTGTCCTGAATAAAGAGAAATTATAGGCCAATATCAAATAAAATTTCTGCAGGTAGAATCCTCATTCATTAAAAAATAAAATTTCCTTATATTCTCTAAGTTAGGTTCTGAGGCTGATATTTATAAATAGTAAAAACAGCAGTTTTGTAAAATTTCCTTATATTTAGACAATTATGGACCACTGAAAAACAATAGTTTTATAAAATACTTAATCAATAGTAAAAAAATTCAAAAAAAACGTAAAATTTGATCTCCAAACACATATTAATATAGATATCATGTTGAACGGTTTGGATCGACTGTTTGGACTTTGAAAATTATAAAATCAAAAAATATTAGAAGGGGAGATAAAAGGTCAGTGTTAATCAAAATAAAAAAATGAGGCAATCTGATAATGTCAGAGGAGAATGGGAGCAGCGGGTCAACGGTGCTTCTTTGGTCACAAGGTTTAAATCCAATTGAAAGTTCATGACAAATTTGGTTTTCATTTGGAATAGTTGAAAGACTATACCTGATAAAAACTAAATTCCTGCTTGTGGAAAGAGATATTTGAATTATTGGTCATAAGTGTATCAATTTGTCATTCTAAGGTTTTGATATATATTAAGCTGCTGAGTGTCTATGCTATGTATTTGTAACATGCTAGAACAGCTGAAATGCTAGTGTTTTAACTTTTAAATTATCTTTTTCCGGCTGCCTTCTCAAACACAAAATTTAGCATCTTCTTCCATGAGAAAAGAAAAACATTTCCTTAGAAAAAGGACGAGAAATCATGAGACAGAGAAGCTCAATAGACAAGAGTTAACTTGGAGAAGGGAAATCACAAGAAAACTATCATTAGGATAACAAGGAAAATGAATGTAGCGAAAAAGAGGAATAAAAATGAGTTTATGGTCCTTACCAAGTAGAATCCAAATTCTCGATCCAGCTGCTTGAAAGCAAGGTCAACTGGTGTTAGGCCATTTCTGTTCATGATGCTCGAGTACACCATCTTCATTGATATCAGATACCTCACAAAGTGGTCTTGTCCACTTTCACTAGCTGAATGAAGTGGTGTATTTCCTTGATAATCCCTGGCATTGACCATTCTCAAAAAGGTGTCATAATTACCGAAATAAAATGCGTTGCCGCCTTGAATGGCAACGTGAACATAGTTTCTTCCTTGGGTATCAAGTAATTCAACCGAGTCGGGAAATTGCTCTAGCAGCTCCTTGATTATTAATTGTCTGCCACATGTTGCGGCTGTGTGTATGGGAAATAACCCGTTCTTGTCTGCCATGTAAGCTGCTTCTGCTATTTCATGATTTCCCAATAAGAGCCGTACAGTCTCAAGATTTCCAACTGATGCTTCAAAGTGAAGGGGAGTGCTTTCCATGTCGTCTACCTTAGTTGCAAGTGATTCGTTCCATTCCAAAAGTGTGCGCGTAATTCCTGTTGTTAAGGATTTTACATAACAATCAAGGAAAGGTGTTAGAATCTATAAATGAATCAAGAATAAATCCTATGGTTTGGAAACTCGGCCGAGTCAACTCGGTATCGACCGTGTTCGGTCCGAGTTTCACCCGAGTCTCGTGCCCATGTGATTTTTTCAGCAAAACTCGATTGAACAGTGTTTGATTCGGTCGAGTCATCCGATTTTCGGACCGAGTCAACCCGAGTCTAGCCAAGTCTGGTCGAGTCTGGCCGAGTCAACAATTTTTTCAATTATTTTAAATGCTTACTCAATAAAATGTGAATAATGTCCAATAGATAATGAGCATGAAACCAAAAACCACCAGCGAATTACTGTACGTTCCAAATTCTGGTGGTTGATAATTAAGTGCATTGCAAAAAAACGACTGAAAGGAAAGAATATTATGATAATTCATTGTATCTACTTATAATCATGAATTGACAAACAAACAAAAAATGCATAAACAATAAAATTATATAATTGATAACAAAGTTAATATGTTTAAATACACGTAAATATGTTTAAATATTTCCTTTTCTTTACTATTATTTTTTGTAACTCTGTAGGACCCTTTTCATTAATAGACAACACCTATAGCAAGACTCTTTTATTTGATTTGTGGCAATAAAAAGTGTGTTCTATTTGTAATGCTTGTATTACATTATATAATTAGTGGATTATTTGAGTGTAATATTTTGTCTTAACATAGTTTTTCTACAAATTATTTTTTTACTAATTTATTCCTACTTTTTGGCTACAAAACAAGTTTCTGCCAAAAAAAATCCGAGTTTCCGAGTCAACTCGGCCGATTCATCCGATTCTGATTCCACGGTCAAGAACCCGATTCCGATTCGGAGTTTCAGAACCATGTAAATCTGATCTAGTTTGAATCAAATGTTACATGATTAAGGCTTGGATAAATGATCGACTAATTTGGGTCAGATCTGTTAGTTTGGGTTGGAATCGGAGGGACAAGAGCTGATTTTTACCAGAGAATTCATCTGAGAAATTTTTCAGCATTAATCAATCCAGTCAGTTGCTTAATCCTCAATACTTTCCACTGTTTCCAGCATTGGCGTAATGGGACACAACTGCACCGATTTTTGTGCAAGAAGAGTAATAAAAGAGGGAAAATTCTTTAGTTTAAAAAAATGTTCAGTTTTTGACAATTTCTAGAAGAATGGTCGACACAATGTGGGGTATAATTTTTTTTTTTCTCGAAGGCTAGTAGGCAGACATGGGTATCAATTTAGCAGTCTATCTCTCCTATTACTTCTGATTTACATTGTAAAATTTCCTTTTTCTGATCAAAACTGTCTGATTTACAAAAAAACAAAAAACAAAAACATGTCAGATTAAGCTGTGGTGTCATCTACATGGGTTATTGATGACGTCAGTACAGAAATCTGATGCATTTGCTCCAGATCAAACGACCCTGAAAGTGTCCTCATATTTGAACCAGGAAGAGAAGAGTGAAAAAAAATGGCATACATCTAGGAAGGAAACAGGATGAATTCTTTGTAGAAACATATATATTCGGTTAATACTAATTTTTTAATATTTTAAGTGCATTTAAAATATTAAGCAATTAAAAACTTTTAAGGTTTTGGTCTAAATAACATAATAAAATCCTGACAGAAAACAATACATACCGGTATATTCTAGCACAGCAGCGTGTAGTGCAGTTTGTCCATTTGGTCCCGCACAGGACACCCTGGATGGCTCTTCTTTTGTGAAGATTTTGACTATGTTAACCGCATTCATCATAGTTGCCAGGTACAGAGGAGATACACCCTCCGCGTCAAGAATACCAGTTATGCTAGGTTCAGAAAGTATAAGCTTCTGCACTATATTCCCGTGACCAACTCGCACCGCCTCATGCAGTGCAGTCTCACCGTGTATATTTCTTGCTGTTAGAAGGGTCTGCTTTACAGCCTGATTCTCTTCTTCAGCAAAAGATATCAAGCGGGAAACCATTCTATAGTTCCTGGCCTTTGCAGCATAGTGGAGAGGTGTCTCTTTTAACCTATTGCATGCCATCAGCAAGGATCTGTTTCTGAGGTAGACTTCTCTTGCGAAGTCTACATTATCTGCTGTGCGCTGCCATGTGAGGTTCCGGTTTGAACCAGCAGCAATATGTAATACTGTGTTATCTCCAATTGTTACTCCATCCAATAGAAGCAAATCTAGCACAATCAAATTTCTTATTAAGATATATCTAATTTATTAAGTAAATGAATTTTGATTTTTGAGTAATCCAAAGAAGTTTCTATGTTGGTCAAAGAAAAAGACTCTCCAACATTATTTTGACTCAAACACAATTTGAAACTTAGAATTATATGCTAAATTTGCTAACAAAAAGCCCGGGATTGAGTCTATATAAACAGGTAGGGTAATTTGTCTATCCCTTTTGTTATTTCCTTGTCTCTGTGAAGTCCGGTAGTGACTTAAAGGGCTGGGCCCTTTTTGTGATTTTTGCCTCGCAATTGTTTGATAGTTTGTTGTATGTGTGGCGAAAACCCCCGTCTTGTGTGAGGTGAAGAAATTTCGGACTTGTTCTATGTGCCTTCTTGAATAATTGAATGAATCAATCATTTGCTATTTTGAGCCTCTTTGATCTGTGATGCTTATTCGATCAATGTTTGCGCTTATTTGCGCATTTCGTATATGTGGTCTAAAGCCCTTAGTGGCTCTTGAAATTATGGTTTTTATGAAATAAGTTAGTGAAATCAATTATCGAATTGAATCGTGAATTAATGAATTGTTCGATATTGAGGCGTTAATTGCTTGAAGCCGTTAGAAATTTAGTCGTGGAATCGATGAATTCGAATTGTTTGATCTGTGATGCTTGGTCTAAGCCCTTTCCTGTTACTGTTGGTGCTTATGTTGAGTTGTTAAAACCTTCATTTTTTCTGTTGGTGCTTGTATTCGCACATTTCTCTGTTGGATGTTTGTAGAATTTTTTGTGGTAATATGATACTGGTACGATTCTGAATTTTCAGGAAAGCAAATTGAAATTTTGGGTCGAATTGAAAATATATTTAACTTAGGGATCATTTTGTAAATTCTAAACCCTTGGTATATAACCCTAAGCCGAGGGTCTTAAGTGCAAATAAGCAAAAAATTGAAATTGGTGGAGTTCGGCCTAGTTTTTGTGAATAACCGAATTGCGCATGTATTTTGGGCTTGGGCTCAAATTAAAATTAAATGAATTGAAAATAGGCCCAAGTTTTAAATGGATCAAATTGATTAATTAAATATCTTGGATTGGGCCGAATGAATGGGAAGTAGAGATAAATTAAAATGGATTGGGCTTTTGATTTAAATTGATTGGATTTGGCCCAATTTTGATCGGTTGTGCAAACCCAATATTTAATAGGTTAGCGCACAAATTAAATTGGTCGTAGATTGGATTAGAATTACGAAATAGTAGAATTTAAATTGAGAGCATAATTTGGGCTTTAGTTAAATTAATCGACGTTAAAATATGGTTGGCTTAATTAGGGTCTCGAGCCTCCTCTCGGTAGGCTCAACTCAAAGTCGCGACATTTATTTTAAAAGTGACCAAGATTAATAGTGTAAACAAGTGACTATTTATTTGTTTAAAAAGTCCAACCTAAAATCGGTTAAAGATTGGGAGATGATTAGTAAAGCCCTGGATAGCCGCCACATAACATAATTTGAGCAGATACAAAGATCCGATCCAAATGGGCAATGTATGATTCCGAAATACATTAAATTAAAAAACCCACACCGTAGTTAATTAAAATTTATAACTTAAGAATTTGATTTTTATAAAACAAAATATAAATATGTTGTTAATTAATAAAGGACAATTAATTAACAACATATAATATTTTTTGTATCATTGCGAATGGTTATAAATTTTATTAAGTAGAATAATTAATTAATTAACGTATTATATTATATACTTAATTAACTTAGTGCGTACGAACTATTAAACTAATGTCTAAATTTAAAAGTTATAAAACAATCAACACAACAACAAAGTAGGTACTTATCGCGAGGGAACTCCGTCGAAAAAAGTATCGTTGCGAAAAGTAGGCACTTATCGCGAGGCACTTTTTGCGAGGGAGTACCGTCATAACTGTGCTTTTTCTTTTCGCAACGGTACTTTTCGCGACGGAATTCCCTCGCAATAAGTGCCTACTTTCTGTAGTGCAATTAACAACGTATTTTTATTTTATACGTACTTAGGAATAAATTTAATTGATTATTAGGGTAATTAATTAGAAGACGCACTTTTACACTACAAGTATTAAAATGCGATTCGTTATCGCACCTATTAAAGTAATGTTTAATTTATGTATTTTATCGTATAAGTAAATAGTAGGACCTTTTATATTATAAGAATTTATTTAAACAGTTTATCTTCAAATTAAAATATAATAAATATTTTATTTACGTTAGATTAAATTAAACTGAATTAGAACTGACTGAACCGATGAGTATTGTATTCCGTAGTTAATAAATTAAATTCAAAAGCTAAATTAAAAGTAGTACAACGGGAAAAGGGTTATGAATACTTAGTTAGATTTTAATTAATTTACGTACGAATTACAGGTCATCAGACCTACCTCGATTTAGATCCGTGGATCGATCCTACGGGTGACTATATCGGAGTAGGCGAGGATTCTGCAAACTGCGCCGATGATTAGCGCTTGCGTAGGCTTTCAGCCTGCTATTCAGGTGTGGGATATCTGAATTACTTTCCATGGCGTACTCTTACCAGTCAACCACTTGACCCGTCATCCGTTTTTAAATTAAATAGTTGCATTGAAAACTGTAGAGCATGTTTATCTTTTATGCACTATAGATAGGATTTGCATAATCCCCGATAAATGGAAATTTACTATATTTTAGGAGTAGAATAACTTAATTGCATATTATATTATTATATTAGTTGCCCTTTCCTCTAGAGGACAATATATTATTATGTAGTCGCGCATGTGCATTGGTGAGTGTTGAGAAGAAGATCGAGTGACTGCGTTCCGGCTTGTTGGGATGGAACGAGTCGGCCCGTTAGCCATTGAGCCAAGGGATCACTTGATCCCTTGGAGGTCTTTTAGGATAAATATTATATGTATTAAAGTTGGAACTATATATTCTTTTCGATCATTTTACCATTTATGTGCGGTCCGATCTCGATCATAGTATGGCTAATGTGCTTCCGGAAGCATTTCGGCCTCATGCTTCCGGGGGCATATCTTAGTGTTTGATGTTCAAAAAACAAATTCAAACCGTTAGATGTTCAATCTATATTAAAATGTACTTGGAGACTAAATTTTACATTTTTTGGAATTTTTTTACTATTTATTAAGCCACTTTGAAAATTGCTGATCCGGGTCAACAGTAAAAACAGTCTAAACCATATGATCAGCAATTTTCAAAGTGGCTTAATAAATAGTAAAAAAATTCCAAAAAATGTAAAATTTGGTCTCCAAGTACATTTTAAGATAGATTGAACATCTAACGGTTTGAATTTGTTGTTTGAATATCAAACACTAAGATATGCCCCCGGAAGCACGAGGCCGAAATGCTAGAGGAAGCATGTTAGCCATACTATATATATATATATATATATATATATATATATATATATATGAGTGAGGTTATGGTGCTATGCATAGCACCAATGGCTAGTGTACTACGGCTCAATATGGTACTTTTTAAAATCCTAACGGTCGATCCGAACCATTCAATGTGATATCCATTTGAATATGTACTTGCAAACTAAATTTTATATTTTTTTTGAATTTTTTTACTATTTTTTTAGATAGGTAGAAAAATCAGTGTTTTCTGAAAATTCTGGACCATCAAAATTCTACCAATCTAAAAAAATAGTAAAAAAATTCGAAAAAATATAAAATTTAGTTTGCAAGTACATATTCATATGGTTATCACATTGAACGGTTCGGATTGACCGTTAGGATTTTAAAAAGTACCATATTGAGCCGTAGTACACTAGCCATCTGTGCTATGCATAGCACCATAGCCTCACTCTATATATATATATATATATATATATATATATATATATATATATATAGGACAGTGCTACGGTGATACGCGTAGCATAGAGCCCCTCTGTGCTATGGCTCACTTTTTGAGTTTTCAAAATCCTAACGGCCGATCCAAACCGTTCAACATGATCTCCATATGAATATGTTCTTGCAAACCAAATTTTACATTTTTTAGAATTTTTTTACTATTTATTAAGCCACTTTGAAAAAACACTAATTTGTACACAACAGTAAACTTTTCTGGACCACCAGATCATCGATTTTCAAAGTGGCTTAATAAATAGTAAAAAAATTCCAAAAATATAAAATTTGGTCTCCAAGCACATTTCAATATGGAGATCATGTTGAGCGGTTCGGATCAGTTGTTTGGATTTTCAAAATGAAAATATAGTGCCATGAAGCAAAAACTTGTTTTACTCCACGTCTCATTTTAGCCCAATTCTATATATCTATATATATATATATATATATATATATATATATATATAGTGAGGCTATGGTGCTATGCATAGCACGGATGGGGTCCGTGCTACGGCTCAAAATTTGATTTTTTTAAATTCTAATGGTTGATCCAACCGTTCAATGTGATAACCATATGAATATGTACTAGCAAACTAAATTTTATATTTTTTCGAATTTTTTTACTATTTTTTTAGATAGGTAGAATTTTGATGGTCCAGAATTTTCAGAAAACACTGATTTTTCTACCTATCTAAAAAAATAGTAAAAAAATTCGAAAAAATATAAAATTTAGTTTGCAAGTACATATTCATATGATTATCATATTGAACGGTTGGATCGACCGTTAGGATTTTGAAAAGTCAAATTTTGAGCCGTAGCACGGACCCCATCTGTGCTATGCATAGCACCATAGGCTCACTCTATATATATATATATATATATATATATATATATATAAAGAGAGTGGCTAATATCAAAACGTTTGCACCAAGCCCCTCGTGCAACTAAGTTGTTTTCGGATTTTCAAAGTTCAAACGGTCGATCCGAACCGTTAGATGTTCAATCTATATTAAAATCTACTTGGAGACCAAATTTTACATTTTTTGGAATTTTTTTACTATTTATTAAGCCATTTTGAAAATTGCTGATCCGGATGAACAATAAAAACAGTGTAATTAAATTCTGGACCAATGTGATCAGTAATTTTCAAAATGGCTTAATAAATAGTAAAAAAATTCCAAAAAATGTAAAATTTGGTCTCCAAGCAGATTTTAATATAGAGATCATATCTAACGGGTCGGATCGACCGTTTGGACTTTGAAAATCCGAAAACGACTTGGTTGCACGAGAGACTTGGTGCAAACGTTTTGATATTAGCCACTATCTATATATAAATATATATATAATAGACGTATTGTATCTTAGATTTTTAGAAATTACCGTATCACCATATTCATATTGTATCCGATACGATACTCGTACCCGTATCCATGCTATATATTTCATTTCACTGATTGAACATATTTGATATATATAATGCAGGGTGACTAAAATTACAAACAAGTCATGGAGCTGATTTGAGTTCCTATATATATATGACATATGTGTTCTTGCCTCTTGGTTGGCTTGTCGATCGCCCATCTCTGTTATCAATCAAATCAATCAAGACAACTGTTGGAGATGAGTGCAAAATGTTGTATTTCTATTTTTTTTTTCTTCAGTGTGGAATATATTTTGTTGCCTACCGGTTATAATTGATGGTTAATGTTGGATTATTAATTCTTACATAATTTTATATTGTATATTGTCAATATTATTAAAAGTAATCATATGCAGTTTATAATTGATTGAGTATAAAGTATGATGCATCTTAATTTAGCCTAGCCTGGAGATTTTAAGTTGTAAGTTTGAAATTCGAATGAATATTTACAAAATGAAGATCTTGCTTGTTATCTTTATATTAAAAATAGTTAGATGGTTACGGACAAATCTCTATTTCAGATATGAAAGCTCGATCTCTAATTTTTTTAAGAAGCTTAGAAATTCTAAAATAGTAAAAGAAATTGATTAGAAATAGTGTTCCTAAATTCAGCAAGTTTTTTTTTTAACTTGACTTCAAATGACGAATTCAAACCGTTTAAGTCAATCTTCTTCACAAGTAATGCATTTATATACAAAATTTATAATTTTCAATTAATTTAGTACAAAGTCAAACAGTCAAAAAAATTACAAGTTAATTTAATGTATTAATTTTTTATCACTTGACTTTAAACTAAATTAATTTCAAATTTTATAGATTTTACATGGAAACACATCATTCCTAGAGAAAATCAGTTTCAACTGTTCGGATTTTTGTAGTCTGATAAATTTTAAAGTAAAACTCACCAGATCCTTAGTGAGCTAAAGAACACTCTAGTATCTAGTAATTGTTACAGAAATACAACTAAAATTGTTACAGAAATTTAATGATTAAAAAAAGGTAATCGAAAAATCTAATCTGATTAAATCTAAAATGCAGCATCTAAGCCTGCACGAAAGTCAACTTAAGATACTCTTAAATAATTCAACACCCCCAATTTTCCCAGTAGAAGCATCAGCATATGCTCGGTGGAGACCATTATACCCTTAAAATACTAAAATAATGATTTTAAAACTCTAAAATTCAGAACAAAAATATTAATTTATAAAGTATAGACCATTATACCCTTCCTCTTCTCCAATCGATTAATGAATCAATTGGTTCCTTTTTACAGGAAGAAAATAGGTGGCTATACCTCCTTGCGAGCATCCTGCGAAGCGAGGACAGTGTATAAGGTATAGGCAACGAGGTCAGTTCTTCTTTCAGACAAATACCATATCTTGAAGATGAATCTTAGAATTTAAAATATTCTGAGTTGATTGCTTGATTGCACTTATCAGACAATAAATATATATCAACATAAATTATACAATAAGAGAAGACATCCAAGACAAACTGTTATGGGGTTTTCTCCACATTTATAAATCCTAGTACATATAAAATAAGGTCTACGAAACAGTAGCATACTAGTTCTTTACTGTTTTATAATCTCACTCTAATAGCACAAAGATAAAAGCTAATATTGCACAACGAACTCAATGAGATCACTTAGCAACATGCCTGCTAGGATTCTTTATCATTCTTTTCACTAACATCTATCACCAAACATAATGCTTGCACTATTGCTGAAATAGCCACGATTGCTGCCACCACTAAACCAAGAATTAGATGCCGTAATAGTCAGATACCAGTATGGACTGGCAGGATTTTGTGTTCATTTTTTTCTAATTTGCCTTGAATGTAATTTTTATTTTCTTAACTAACTTCTTCATGAACTAATTGAACATTTTGCTTGTTAGATGGCAATTCTGGGTGGACCTGTACCAGTTAATAATAAACCTTTGAACATTTTGCTCGCATGAGGACATATGTCTATCCCTTAATATTATGGGGGCCATATGGAAGGCACAATGTACGCAGCTTTACAAGGGTAAATAACAGCCTCCGACAAGGGTGCTTCGCTTGGCGTTGATGCTGGTAAGTAATGCACATAGGTGCAAACTGGTAAGCACTGTACCAGACTTTGTCAGAGCACCTAATCTTCAGGTCGCTGTACCAGATGTTGGGTTTTATTGTTGGGTAGATGGTTCCTTTGCTACTCGGGATCAAGGGGGAGCTGCCTACATGCTAATGTGTGGATGAATCATGGTACAATATGAGTTCCAATACACATTGACGTTTACCCCATTTCAGATGGAGGCCAACACACTACTAATGGGGATGCACGCATCTTTAATGCATGGCGCAACCTCTTGTGTATTCTACACTGATTCGCAACAGCTCTCTCTTATTTTGTCTTCCAGACAGGTGCCGATTAGCATCGACTGGCAACCACACAATGAGGTCATGCTTATAGCTATTACAAAGCTGCAGTTTCAGGAATTCAAATGTCTGTATGTGCCAAGGGAATTGAATGGTTTGGCCCACCAATTAGCTAATCTGGGCAGGTTCACAAGTTCTCATGTAAGGGGTTTACTTTTCCTTTATTTACTGGCATGTAACTCTTACAGATATGTAACATAATGTGTGACTTATACTGGTATGTAACTCTTACTATGAAAAATACAAAGCCTACGGCAGGTCAGCAAAAATAAAAAATATTCTCTATTCAACAATTGTCCTCCTACCGACTCAGTTCTGGAAGCATATTTGTGACGAAATCGATTAATAAGACATGACTATTCATAAGCCAGCATGATGAAATCGATTAAAAAGGAAGAGCAAATTTCAGTCTGACTTGCTGCTAATCAAACTTCTTTTGGAATTTGTTTTCCCGTCAATGTACTTTTAACTTATTTTTAAGCTTAACGAAATCAATTTTTAATTGAGATGTCATGTTATACTTTGTGAAAACTTACAAGGGTAAAATGGGAGAGATGCCTGTAGAAGCTAGCATCAATTTCTTTTAATTTTTATAAGGGTAAAATGGAAATTATGAATTTAGAAGGGTTGTGGAAATAGAATTAATGATTTAAGTTAATAAATTGGGTAAAGAAAGTTTGTTTGCTTCTCCAAATACATACACACTGTCACTACAATGATTCATTTAAAAAAAATTGAAATCATAATTAACCAGTCAGTATCTTTGATATGTTACAAACAGACAGCCAATACAAAAAATATCAGTGACATCAATCAATCTAAAAATAATAATGGTTGATATCCATTTTACTAATCATTACGAAGTAACACTTACCCAAACAGAATAAAAGAAAGATAATCCAAAAATCTAATCCCTATGTATGCTTTTTACAGAAGTACCAGCAAAACCCATTGAAGCTGACAACGTGGATGGAGCAAACTACTTCCAATTTTACAGAAACACCCCCCCGCCCCCCCCCCCCCCCCCCCCCCCCCCCCCACAACAACAACAAAAAAAAAAAAGTTGCTAAATTACAACATCCAAAACTCCTATATAAAATATAGAAAAGCAAAAATCTATAAAAATACAACAGTGCACATGAATGCGCTTCATTTTTTGTTTTGCCTTGGACAAAAAAAATTAGCACATGATTAAGTGACATTCGATTAACTTAGTACCAGATTTGTCATTGTTTCTATACCATTCTGGTTTTTCATAGAAGTTGTACCAGTATGGACAGTCAAGGGTTGTACCAGTATGAATCTGGTACAGGTCTGGTAAACTTAGAGTTCAATTAAACGCTGTACAAGTGTGATCTTTGGTACAATATGAATCTGGTACTAAGAGAAATGGAAATTCAATAGAAGGTGCATTGAATAGTATAGTTTTTAAGAGAAATTACAAAGTTAGCACTACAGCTATGTTACATTCATACCATCCACGTAGTAAAACAAGAATTGCAACCATACCCAGTTTGTACTGATATAAAAGCAAAAATATCTCTACCAGTACCAGTTTTAAATTTGGAAACTTTTCTGGTGAATCTGGGTACTTACCCAATTTAGTTCTTGCTTTTGCTTCTCTAAACCTAATCGACAGATTTTAACCACCCCAAATCAGCTTTTGTATTGCTAAACCCAAATTGAACTACAATCAAACAAGGAAGAATTAAATGATTGGAGTTGCTTAGGGTGCTGAGGCGGATAGGAAGAGGCCTAGTATGAAGTGAACTTTCCATTTCTACTTTTAAAGGAAACGATGGGTTCCGATCAGACCCATACTCTTATCTTTACATTAAGCTTGTATGGTATCAGATGCCTTGTTTCTTGGCATACACCACACACAAGAAAACTAAAACTCCACAAAATTACAGTTTCCCTTCCTATCCCTGATCCGATCCTTACCAGAACCTACTTTTTCTTACCACTATCTACTCTTCTTTCCTATCTCTGATCTGCTTCTCCAAATACATACACACAGTCACTACAATGATTCATTTAAAAAAAATTGAAATCATAATTAACCAGTCAGCATCTTTGATAGGTTACAAACAGACAGCCAATTAAAAAATACCAGTGACATCAATCAATCTAATAATAATAATGGTTGATATTCATCCTACTAATCTTTACAAAGTGACACTTACCCAAACAGAATAAAAGAAAGATAATCGAAAAATCTAATCTGATGAAATTTAAAATGCAACATTTAAGCCTGAACAAAAATCAACTTGAGATATTCTTTAAAACTTCAACACCCTCAATTTTCCCAGCAGAAGCATCAGCATATGCTTGGTGGAGACCGGGAATAGCATGTTCATATGGTAGAATAAACTTATTCACAAACCTCTCTTCACTTAGCTTAATAAAAGAAGCATATTTAAATTTTGACACATAAAGTCCTTTCGACATGAGAAGCTTTCTAACAGTGTTGCGGAGAATCAGCCTTTTCTCCAAGCTGTATGTGAGCAAAACTGGATGAGCCACCACTTCACTCTTATCACAACCGGCTTCCTTCATCATGTACTCCATTTTGCTGCTTACCAGCTTTTCTGGTATCCGCAACACCGTAGGGACTTTACTAATCATAAGTGCTACCTCCTCCTGTGAAAACCCTATACTTTTCAAGTTATCTATCTTTGCATCTATGGTGGATTGATTCTGATAGCTAACCGTTAATAATGCATTGTAAAAATTTGGTGATGAACGAGGAACACCTAATTTCTCAGCCCTCTCAACATACATTTTTAAAACATCATCATTATTACAAGCAATCAATTTAGTTCGTGGCGTGGAATTCATCAAATTGACAAGTTGACGAGGAGAAAACCCACATTGGTCCCGAAGAAAAGATAAGTTGGGCATGAGCACATTTTCCACGCTATAATTCACAAGATTATTCCCCGGCATTTTGAATATCAACGAAACGTTTTCTACCGATCCAAAGAACTCCATAAGGAACTCGATTTTGGGTACAAAGTTAAAAAGAAAAATAGAAGCGTTGTTGGCAATGATACTCGAGATTTCTTGTATGGATAACCCGACTTCTTGTAACTTGGCAATGTTGGGTCTCAAGCTGTTCTCCACATTAGAGCGAAGGATGCGAGGATCTCGTGACACGGCAGTCTTTATGTCGGCCTCGCTTATGCCAACCTCTCTGAAGAAGTTGAGCACAGCATTGGGTTTATCAAAGGACTTGAGGTTGTGGATATGTTTGGAAGCTTTGAGTGCCTGTTCGGAGGAAAGGCCGCAGGATTGGACAAGGTATTCTACAGCCACGTTTGAATTAGATTCGGATTTGGTGGAGGAAGAGGAAGAGGAGGCGAGTGGAGGAAGAAGAAGAGATGGACGGAGGCGTGGTTGAATGTGGATATGAATTCTCCCCACAAACAGATTCATAGACATGGTTGTGATAACTGAGCTTGATTTCTGATTTCTGATTTCTGATTTCTGATTTCTGAGTTCTGAGTTCTGATTTCTGAGGAGAGAGATGAAGAAACAGCGGTTAAAATTTCTGATGCGCAAAACCCTCAAATTCTTAGATTTCATCTCTCTCTTTCTTCTACCCCTCATAATGGGCTTTGGGCCTTTTCAGGCCTTTTCAGACATATGAAAGAATAAAAAAACTTTATTAGGCGTACAAATTTACAGAATGAAAGCTTAAAAAAACCAAGTTATGAAAGAAACATGACTTAGATAGGACAGATTCATATCATTTATAATAAAAGGTTTCAGAAAAAAAAAAATTAAGCCGCCTTGTGAAGATTATAAGTGAAAAATATTGTCAAGATTAGATGCATATCATTTCGTTCTAATAAAAATGTCTCGTAAAGAATGACATATGCGCGCGTCCCATGGGTATCAGACCCAAATCGATCTTATGTTTGTTCGAAACCACCCGATTCACTTCATAATTTGTACGTACTTAATTCGTACAAATATTGAAGCGGCACATACGGACCATGAAACGAATCGAACGATCCCGAACGAATATCAAACCGATTTAAGTCTGATTCCCATCAAACACGTCCTGCTCCCATTTAACAAACATAAAGCCTTAAGCAAAGCTTAAGGATGCTCAAACTTTCTCTTTCATGATATATTCATTTGATACATTAAAACATATACATCCATTTGTTTTACTACAATTAAAAAATTTAATTAAAATTATAGATGTGTTTCTTATTATTTAAAATAACATGTGTAAAATTTGAATCAAATAAAAAGCTTAATTGTTTAGATTTGTATAAAAATAATTATAGTATTTATTGAACGAAATTTAAAGATCTTATGATAAGTACATGACTAATCAAATTGTAAATTGTCTCAAAATTTGATGCACATTCTATGTGAATAATGGAAAACATATTAATATTTTTTTTGTTTGAATACTATTATTGAATGTATTAAATGAATCTACCATGAAAGATAAATGTATGCTAGACCTACCAAAAAAGTAATAATAATAATGTGATTGCACTGAAAAATTATCAACCTTTCACGAACAAATTGTAATTAATTTAATTTAGTTTGTTAATCAACTAGCCAAGTAGGACTATGAATTTAATTTTTTTTGTTACTTGTTTAATATTCATTGTTCTTTAGATAAAATAATTTTCCCCTTAATGCACAAAATATATGTAGCACAGGAAGTCGGAGGCTTTTAATTTATAAAAACAAATATGAATGATTTTTAATGGGATTATTCTTTTTTAGATATTTTGTATTTTACTTTACTCACAAAAAAGTTGAGATCTACATGTGCAGTGTTGTACTCCATTTTTATTATTTATATTCTCTCTATATATGATGAGATTTTAAAGTCATGATTTTCTTAGAGAGAATTAAAATAAATTATTTATGTGGATTTCTTATCAAAATTAGAGCAAGACAGAAATTGAACGTCTGCTTTTACATTAGACACCTTTTGAGTTAATGCATCTCGATCATCTGATATGTTTTAAAATTCGTACGGACTAGATCCGCACTAATATTAAAGGGCCCCTATGTTATAGGCAAGAGCAGAATTAGCTCCGTTTAAAATCACACGGTTGAAATTCCCTTTTGAGTTAATGGGGAGGATATCGTGTTCTCTCTCTCATTTCTTATGCATGTCATTACTAAGCATATGTATCTATTGGAACAATAGAGTTTGCTTACTATCTTTCACGTTTATTAGATATATATATATATATATATATATATATATTACCTAATTTATTTGTATGCGCTCGACTTAAATAATTAATTACTTGTAATGAACCAGAATCTAATTAATTTCTTCTGATTATAATTATATTAAATAATTAATTAATATAAATAATTTGAATCGGAAAGGCAATTATTTATTTACATGTATCCAACTTGGAGGTAATTATTTTACCATAGGAGTTGTAAATATTAATTTGAGACAATAGTACCGTAGGCTTCTGTAAATAACCCTTTTTTTATTATTTATAAAAAAAAACATGGAGATAATTGAAAGTGCATACTTAGAGTTATAGACAACTAATTCTACTATGCATTTTTTGGAATTTTATTACCCAACAAATTAACAAGAAAACAACTTGTGTAAAGTAAATTTGATACATGATTTTTAAAAATAAAATTAAACAACAGATTTTGCAAATTAAGTTTGATACTGAATTCTACAATCAAAGTAAAAAGGGAACACCAATCTTTGTAATTTAAATCTAAATTGAGTTTTCTAAAACAAAAACAAAATAAATGAGAAGTAAATGCATAGCTCTGCGATTAAATCTGAAATTAGATGATAATGTACGTTATCAGATATTAATTCAGAGTCCGGCTAGTATGACATCAGTGTCATATGACACCAACTACAAAATTGATTGGATATACTTCAAACGACTAATCCAAACCGTTCAAACCGATTTACTTTATGAGTGATGCGTTTACATGCAAACAAATTATATTTTCTAGTTATTTTAGTATCAAATCAAGTGGTCAAAAATATTGAAAAATGAATGCATTAAAATTAACTTAAAAACTCACACATTTGACCGCTTGACTTGATACTAAATAAATTCGAAAAATTATAAATTTTGCATGTAAACACAACTAATGAAATAGATCGGTTTGAAAAAGTTTGGATTCACCGTTTAAAGTCGATTCAATAGGTGTTGGAGTTTGTGTTATATAGGCTGAAATGATACTGATGTCATACTAGTCCGACTCATTAATTGATACTCTAGAGAATGCAGTATTAAAATTGTTTACTTGAATAAAAGGCATTTTATGTCCAGTTATTATATTAGTGATTTGCTGGGGGTCTCAATTAAATTTGATAGCACGAATGTGAGTTATGGATGTATGGTTCTATACTTTTTTTTTTCTTTTTAAAATTTGTTTAAGTTTGTTTGGCGAGATTTAAATTAATTAGAAATCCTTTTTTTTATCACTAAAGAATTAATAGTATTTATCTTCTATGATTTCAAGTTAACAAGCATCACACGGACTTCCATCAAACAGCTTGTGCTCAATCAATTAGACTTAGCATTAACGCTGTAATTGCAAATATAACTAATCAAAGACTGGTACAAGAAGCCTGAAAGAAAGCACTTGAGAGTAGGTCCGATGGGCATCGGACCTACTCTGGTTCGATGTGTTTAATCGCCGTCAATTTGCTTTAAGATTCGTACAGAACGCTTTAAAATTCATGCGTATTTGTTTAAATGTTCGTGCGCACAAATCTTAAATTAGATCGGACGGTCATCATGCTCGTTGAACCTAAAAGTAGGTCCGATGCCCATCGGACCTACTCCGTTCTCGAAAGAAAGACTTTGCTAACACACAACCAACAAATAAACAATGAATTAGATTAACTAGGGCCTAATTGACAATACAACAAGAAATAAATATAAAGCCAGAAGCACAGTGTCATAAAACCCTTTGTTAAGCATGTACAATTATACAAAAAAAAAAATAGCATTTTTTATCTCAAAAGGTAAGCAGAGTAACACTACTTCAAGACTGGACCTTTTCTTTTTTCTTGCCATTGGTTCTAACTTTCAAATGAAGTGCTATTGATTTCGCTGCTTCTGGTATAGATGGTAGTTTGGAGCACTTTGGCCTAAATAAAAAAAAAAAATTACGCAAGTTTTAGCTAGCGACTGAGAAAATAAAAAGAATAAATTGCTACTTCTGGTAAATAATTGAATAACTCAAGTGAAAACCTTTTAACAGAAATTTGAATTAGATCAATTGAATCTTCATAGTCATCTTCCTGCAATTAAAAATGTTTCCAAAAGAACTTGAACATCACATTTTAGTTTTATATTATGAAAGTAATTTACAATCAATAATTTATCTCATGTCTGGTAAAGAGAAAACCTTCTATGCCTATTTACATCTAAAAATCAAATGTGTCAGCCTATGCTTGCCATTTTTTTCTGGCATGTTAATAGATAACACAAACAAACATATATAGAAATGAATAAATAGAGGAACATTTACTTGCTCTAAGGGATCAGAAGGTTTCTCAGAATCTGATAGCTCTTTTTCTTTGTTAGAAGCAAGATTAAGCCGTTTCCTCTTATTTAATCCTGCATTCAATTGCTTCTTATCCCGTATCTGTTAGGCCAAATGCATAATTAGGGGTAAAATTGGTATAATAGAAGTTCAATAATCCCAATTTAGGCTTAATTTGAACAAATTGAGGCCAAATTTAGTTAGTACTAATTGAATTTGAACCTTCCAATTGGAGCCTTTTCGAATCAAAATCTTAGCCGACTTCCACCCGGGCGTGCTTGTATCAATAACAGTTGCCTCGGTTCGACCTTTCGTGCCTGAACCCGTTTTCAAACCCGAACCCGCTTCAGTCCTCTTTTTCCCCTTCTTCTTCTTCTTCTTTTTCTTCTTCTCTTTAACTCGGTGATTTTTCTTGATAGCCTTGATCGTGAGGTCGGCCTCGTCAGCACTTGTAATGATATTTTTCAATATGCAAATCTTAGGTGTAGGTTGCTTGCGTAAACCTCTTTTAGCATTGAAATTTGAGATGGGATTTGAATGGAGAGGATCCATGACAAAGAGATCAGCTAAGATGGTAGTCATGGCATCAGAATTAGGTGAAATAATTTGTGAATCGGGGTTAGGGTTAGGGTTAGGGTTAGGGTTTGAGGGAGGAGTGGAGTCGTTGAAACCCTTGAGAGTGTGAAGGCGATCGAGCCATGTGGAACTGGGCTTTGCTTTTGGGAGTGAGCAGAGCATTGTGTATTTGAAAGAAGGAAGAAGAAACTGCACTAGATTTGCTCTGCTTACTCCTTGAGCTCAGTTGAGGAAGGAGAAGTGCGAGTCCGGATCCTCTGTGGCGACTTCAATTTTGAATTTGGATCTACACCGTCCGATCTGAATCTGAAGTGGAATGCACAGTGTCCTTAAAATATTTGTGACAAAACAGATCGGACGGTTCAGATCTAACCACAAAATTTGAGTTACCTTAGATGATATAATGCCGCGTGTCCGGTGCCCGTGTCATGAAATGAAGCGAAATTGTATGGAACAATTGTAGCGTTTTTTATAATCAATCAAAAGGTAAATGAAAGTCGAGGGAGACCTATGAAAATAAATCTGCTGCCATTTTGAATCCAGGGAACAGTACTTGAAATTTCTGCAATTTCGAATCTAGTCGTTCAATTTTTTTTAGAACGCATTTCAAATTAGTTGGTCTTTTCGTGCATGCATCTCGAAACATTTCGACAGCCGGATTCGAATTACAGGAATTTCAAAATCATTGTTAACTAGTCTCGGATTACAGCAGATTCGAACTCGAGAGCTATGGTAATGCATATGACGCATCGACTAATGTTAGAGATTCATATCAACAATTAAATCAAAACTGTTAAACATCACCGACATTTTTATTAATATCCAAAGTTTAATACAAATTATTAATTATACCCAGAACTCAACTCAATATCGAAATATACCCAAGCCGGCCATTTTCTGGCCGGCTATGTTCCCTCCCTAAGCCGGCCATAAAATGGCCGGCTATGTACCTTTTTTTTTTTTTTTTTTTTAGAGAGACACTATGAAGATCAAAATATTGAAATTTAACTCTGAAAATTTGAAATTTTTGTTTAAATTATTTGTTATATTACTTCTTTGATGTATAATTAGCATATTTATACTAAAATACGATAGATTAATTGAAATGATGTTGAATAACACTAAATTATGTTAAATTACGTTAAATTACATTAAATTACATTAAAATACGGTAAATTACGCTAAATACGATATGAATAGGGACGATATCTTCACTGAAAAGGAGAAAAACGACGATGAAACTTCAAACGGTCATAAAACGGCGCTCGAGTGTCCGATTTCAGTAAATGACCACTTTTCGGAAAGCTTGCGAAAATGCGCATGCGTCCGTGCCAGCTATTCTAGATTCCGAAATTCAGAATCGCCAAAAAACAAAGGGAGGAGCCTCAAAACTTGAGTTGAAGTTTCCGATTAAGATTTTCATTTCTATCATTCAATCCAAGTAGCTCAGTAAATTAGTTACATAATGAACTTGCTGATTACCAATTTTTACTATTTTTGAAATTTTTTTACTATTTTTTATGATTCATGAAAGATGAGCAAAATCAGTCTACTATAGCGTAATTTTGTGTAGTTTAGTGTTTTTTTTACTGTATTTCAGCATAATTAGCGAAGTTATTGTAATTTAACGTAATTTAGTATAATTGAACATAATTTATTGTAATATAGTGTAATTCAACATAATTTCAAGTATTCTAGCGTATTTTAGTATAAATATGCTAATTATATATCAAAAGAAGTAGAGGAGGGATCAAGTTACAACAACCATTTTTTTCATTTTCAAAGTCCAAATCGTCGATCCAAACCGTTCAACATGATTATCTAAATAAAATGTGCTTGCAGATCAAATTTTACATTTTTTTGAATTTTTTTACTATTTATTAAGATGGGTACAAAATTCAATGGTCTGAATATGACTATTTTTTGTAAAATACTTAATAAATAGTAAACAAATTCAAAAAATGTAAAATTTGATCTGCAAGCACAGTTTATTGTGGAAATTATGTTGAACGGTTTGGATTGACGATTTGGACTTTGAAAATAAAAAAAATAATTGTTGTAATTTGATCCCTCCTCATAGAAGTAATATAACAAATAATTTAAACAAAAGTTTCAAATTTTCAGAATTAGATTTCAATATTTTGATCTTCATAGTGTCTCTTAAAAAAAAAAAAAAAAAAAAGGTACATAGCCGGCCAGAAAATGGCCGGCTTGGGTATATTTCGATATTGAGTTGAGTTCTGGGTATAATTAATAATTTGTATTAAACTTTGGATATTAATAAAAATGTCGGTAAACATCATCTCTATATTAAAATGTATTTATAAATTAAATATTTTATTTTTCAAATTTTATTTTATTACTTTTTAGATAGATAGAAAAATGACTATTTTCGACTGGTTCGAAATTTTAAGATCAAGTGATTTCTTTACAAAACAAGTCAACAACCAAACTTTTGATCTGAAACAAGTTGGAACATGTTATAAATGAAACTCAACTATAATAAGTGATTTCAGTAAAAAGATTCTAAAAAAATGTAAAACTTATTTTTCAGGTACATTTCATATGGAGATCGTGTTTAACTGGTCAAATTAATTATTTGAACTATAAAAATAAAAATATGAATTCATAGTACGATCGATCCGTAATATGCAATATGCATATGTATGTTACTATAGTTCATTACTAATCATCTATATCTATTGAACTAAAGTTTTATTTTCTTCTTTTTTTCACTTCTCATCTTTCACATATGAGATGCATATTTGCACAATAAACGCATGAATTTGTACTCGAGTTGGTATGAAAAGTTGCATTTCATACATGTGTTATGCATTTTTTTACCATTATTTAAACAATATAATCATACACTCATGTATATGATGTTTTTATTAGTCATTTTCTCAGCCATCCAAATATACACTAGAAATCAAACAAATGTTATTTTTGTAATATACAGAAAAATTTAATTTAATTTAGCGTATAATTTAAAAATAAAATTTAACTCAATGAAGTATTGGAGGAAATCAACTTTGAATTGAAAATTAAAAGAAACTGTAGTATTAAAGGAAATCAACCGTATTCATATTCTTAATATCCGATAGACACTCTTTTTATTTGCCGCTTTATAATTATTTATCTTTTTCGCTTATTATTTTTCACATTTATTTGTTGCATATTTGCACAACAAATGCTTGGATTCCTATCATATGAAATTATTAATTGAGTTAATAAAAACATACACTCATATATATTATGTTTTTTAATTTACATAATAATTACATTAAATTTTAAATATAAATTTAAAATAAATCTATATAGTTAGTTATTAATTATTTGTTAGTTTTCTCCAAAACTTTGATATTTTAATAAAGGTTTTAAGTAAAAATTATTGTGTAATAAATTAATAATTTTTGAAAATTTAGATACTATAAATGTAAATTGCCAAAACTTGTAACTAATATGATGCGCTTGTAAACTACTGTACATACCATGATAAAATATCCAACTAAAATATAAGAACATATTTTTTACATGGTTCAGATTTTCCATATATCCAACTAAAATATCGAGATAAAGAACAGTACATACCTTGATAAATAATATTTTTCACATGGTTAAATAATCACATATGCTTAATTTTATCCGATCAGCCATGAGGAGAAAAAAAATCACGTTATATAAGGGCTGCAAACGAACCGAACCGAATCGAACTTACTCCCAGTTTGAGTTTGGTTTGAATTAATTTCGAACGAACTCAATTTCGAATCGAATTTTTTACGAACTCAATTTCGAACTTTTACGAACTTTGTTACGACTTACGAGTTATGACTTATGGCTGGGCCATAGTTCGAAATTACAGCACTTCAATAAAAACTCAGGCATTTTGAATTCTAATTACACAGTACACTAAAGTTTATATCAAAGTTCATTACAAATACCAAAATTTATATTAAACACCAAAGTTTAGTACAATCAATCAAAGTTCAGTACAATCACATAATTCAAAGTTTTCCAAATAGCCAACATGAGCAACATCACTAAAATTTTTAAATATCCAAAGTATTCAAAGTACAATTTAAATATCAATAGAAGTACAGAACAATAACCAAAGTCTTAGAATTATTACAAACTCAAATATTATCTTAAATAAAACATTAAAGTTCATTATCAGCGGAAATTAATGGTCATTATCAGCGGAAATTAACGGTTCACGTTTGAGTTAATTTCGAACTAAGTTTGGTTTGCGAACCTATTTCGAACGAACTAGGTCCAGTTTGAGTTTGGTTTGAATTAAGTTCGAACTAAGTTTGGTTTGAATTAATTTCGAACGAACTCAATTTCGAATCGAATTTTTTACGAATTTTTTCGAATCAAACTCGAATCGAATTACGAACTACGAATTTTTTGTGCAGCCCTATATATAATGCAATCAACATGAAATAATTACGAAGATATCGTCTTCATCATCTTTCTGAGACAATCTAAACTGATCAATTAATTTCCTGTTTAAGAAAATATGATTTATTTTTTAATAATTAAAAAAACGTTTAATACGTTCTTTTTAATAGTTTCCTTCTTTATTTTTGAGCATATCAAACAAGCCGTTCCATTCTAGCGTGTAGCGAGCTGAGCGTATTTTGGTTTTTAACCCGTTTGCCTACCAAAATGATTCACCACACGGAGCATTATACAGTATCTTCTGAGGAAAAAACTGAAAAACAAGAAATAATAAATCTGAACCGTCGTATTGCAATTATGTGCAAATCTGAACCGTCTCTATATATGCCTTTTGGGTAAAGATTTTAACAGATCAGTTTTAGCTTCATGCATCGCACTAATCATTTGCCGCGCTGTTTTGATTCAATAGTCTATGCGCTGCATGAAGTCAAAATGGCTCTGTTAAAACAATCATCCCTTTTGATGGGTTTCTAATTTTGGAAACTTTGCACTTGTGGTATCTACAGATGGATTCAGATCAAAATCAAAAGTAACGAAAAAACACCTTTCTTTGGTCGAATCAATATTCTCTGAGGTAACAGAATATTTACTTTTGGATCATGGCCGTCCGATTGGAATCCGGGCCAATCCAGCACGAGGTGGAACGCACAGGGACACTTTAATAGTCGTGCGAATTCTGATTGGATGGTCCAGATCCAAACAGAAATATTCTGTTACCTTAGGTGATACGAATTCTCTTTGGTCTACCTTTCCTGGGCCTTTCCGAGTTCCCGATTAGTCCTGATCCTCTGCATTAAACTACCATTTGAATTTTTCTTCGGATCGTCCGATCAGAATCTCCTGTATGCACGGCTCTTTAATATCGTGCGAATTCTGATTGGACAGTCCAGATCTAATCTCAAACGGTGCGTTAATGCAGAGGATATGAAACAACTTGTCTCCAGTTTTATGAGAAATGGAGACGACAATCATCTCCTACCCCAAAACTATGGAGCTCCCTTAGTTGGTGATCTAGACCTCTTCTCAACAGACCCACTCTCTCCCTCGCTCGCTCCTTCCCTTTCAAGCCTAACGCTACAAACAAAGAGAGAGAGATCCATGGAGGAATTGAAAGAGAAGGTATCATCGCTTGTAGATCTAGTTCTCTCTCTCTTCGATCTCAAGGGATCGAGCGGTGATGCCTCTAAGGAGGAGGTCATCACGCTGATCGCCACGTCAGCGGCGCTGGTGGTAGGGTGTCTCTTGCTGATCCTTTGGCGCCGCTCCGGGAAGGTTAGTAAGCCGACAGAGCCGCCGCGTCCGCCGCCACTGAAACTGGAGGTGAAGGAGGAGGAGGTGGATGACGGGAAGAAACGGGTTACCGTGTTCTTTGGTACACAGACTGGTACAGCCGAGGGATTCGCTAAGGTAAAAAATACTCTGTATCAGTAGATTTTTGCAATTATATCATTGATCTATCAGTAAATTGTGCAGCAAATTTGGAATCAAAAGCTGTCAAAATTTTTTCGAAATGGTTGGCTATCTCTGATTTCTACCATCTAAAAGCTGGAGAAATGGAGAGGTTGCATTGTTGCATAGAATCCCTGTGGTAAATTAGTAATTCATTCATGCACAAGGGGGCATTTTAGGGATGATGAAAATTGCGGTAAAAGTTGCTTTTTGGTAGTAAGCGCTTGAAAAGACGAAATCATGATGATCCTTTTTTTGCTTGTTTTCTTTTGCTTTGATTAGTCGTTAGCGGAGGAGGCGAGATCACGGTATGAAAAGGCGTCTTTCAAAGTGGTTGATCTCGTAAGTATGTTTAATCATTGGTTTTACTAATTTGTTTTATCTTGTTGATCTTACTAATTTCATATTAACTAATTCTTTCAAAAATATTTTTTTTATTTTTGCAATTATAGGATGATTTTGCGGCTGATGATGAAGAGTATGAAGAGAAATTGAAAAAAGAGACTCTCTCTTTGTTCTTTTTGGCCACGTAAGCTTTAGTCTTTTTTACGTGTTAGTAACATATATTTTTCTTTAGGTACAGTTCAATTTGCTAAACTAGATGAAACTTTAATTAAAATGATGCTAAATTCATGAAAAACTGTTCTTAAAAACTATGAAAAAACTCAACAAGGCACAAAAGTTATCTGAGAGTATTACATTTTGCACTAGATATAAGAAGATAATATAACCAAAAATTCTTAGTGCTTTTCCAATATTTAAAAAAGAAAGAAAAGCTGAATTACAATATGAAAAAAATATCATATGATTGTTTTATTGTCTTTTCATATTTAGTTATGGTGACGGAGAGCCAACAGATAATGCTGCTAGATTCTTCAAATGGTTCACTGAGGTTTGTCTAAGGACTCTTAATCTTTGCTTTATTTTTTTTCTTCAAGTTGGGCTGATAATTACAATCAAGGTTTTGTTGCAATTGTAAGATCAAAGGAAGTACATCTGTGCATCTTGCCCCTTTACATTTTTCCTTTTCAATTTGGCCTTCAATTATGACTAATTCATTTCTTTTGGTATAATTTTAATATTAGGAAAAGGAAAGCAATGATTTGTTCAAGGATTTGAACTTTGCTGTATTTGGTCTTGGCAACAAACAATACGAGCATTTCAATGAGGTTTACATTTTATACTGATAATTAACATCCTATGTTATACTACATTTTAGGCACGGATGATTGATTTTTTATTTTTTTTGTTTAATAATACTCAGGTGGCCAAGGTGGTAGACAGGGTCCTAGTTGAGCGGGGTAATTACTTTTACATCATGCCCCCTTGTATTCTTTTTAAATCTAATTGAAGAAATGTAAAAAAAAAAACAGAGCCCATTTTATCCATATCCATTATTCTCGACAGTTAAGTAACACTTTCATGTTCATTTAATTTTTGTTTAGGAGCAAAGCGATTGGTACCAGTGGGGCTTGGTGATGATGATCAGTGCATTGAGGATGACTTCACTGCATGGTAAGCATTCAACTATTCTTTTATTTGCTAAAAGAAAATCTTAATATTATATAATGGTTGCTAAAGCATGCATCATATTCTTATTTTTAGTCCTTGACTTTTAAAGATTTTACTTCTATCATCAAAAGTCCGATCTGAGGTTGGTGACGGCTGAGTTTTATTCACAAGTCCTTTACGATTGCATTGGACTATCTAATCAACACTAATCTGAGTTGGCTGATAGTCATTTTTTTAGCAGCATAGGACCTTTGATATTTTATACTTGTTTTAATTAAATGGTTCATCACAAGTAATTGTTTATGTGCAAAAGCTTCACATGTATAAGGACGTCAAATATACATATTTGTAACAATTTTTATAATATTGGTGTCTTTTTTCTCCTAATTGTATTATGTTTTGGAAGAATATTTATGAACCAGTTGCTACTTTATAGCCATGCTTAAAGAGGTTTAACACATGAGTTAGGTAAATTGATTTCCTACATCAGTCTGATTAGAAAATGGACTTTTCATAGATTTCCATTGCTGGTTTAATATAAGGTTCTCTTCTTATTTTTTACCCTCTCAAAACTTCAGCTAATTTATGTTCTCATTGAATTTGTAGGAAGGAGCTGTTGTGGCCAGAACTGGATCAGCTTTTACGTGATGAGGATGATACATCAGGTGCAACCACACCATACACCGCAGCCATACCAGAATACCGGGTCGTTTTAATCGACCCGTGTGAAACTTCTTCACACCTGGAGAAGTCTTGGAGTCTCGCTAATGGCCACAGCACCATTGACCTCCAACACCCTGTCAGGTTAGGAGTGTTTCATACAAAACCCCCAAAATATCAAAACATCAAATATACCCTTGGAAATATAAGAATGTTTCTTTATACTTTTCCTTCTTCTCAACATGTTTTGGTGCCGTTGTTTCTTTTTTCAATATTCGAGACTTGTGTAAAGAATCTGAACTATTGATCTTGTTTCACAAGCAATCGATGCACATGAAAATTTGTACTGTTAATTCCATTTTATACAAGATCAAGTGGTAAAAAAGTTAGCTCACTAGAATTTGTCATTGTAATCAAGTTGGTCTATTCATTTTTGCCACTTGGTCTTGTATAATACAGCCTTGAAAGCTTATAAAATATATGCATTAAAGAGTAGGATCAACAATTTGGATTCGTCATTAATACTTTGTTTTTCGAAGTATTAATACTAAAAAGAAGCTTTGAACAAAAAAAGACTGCTGCTTTGCTTATTTATGAACAAATTAGGAAGGAGGTATAGTGTTGGTATTTGACATTTATTATGGTTGAGACTATTGTCATTTCCCAAAAACATATATTTGTACTAGCATAAGTATATCCTTCTAATTTTAGATTAGATTTCTAATTTTTCGTCTTGATGTATGTAAAGGGCTAATGTGGCTGTACGCAAGGAACTCCATGCACCAGCTTCTGACCGATCATGCATTCATCTTGAATTTGACATCTCTGGCACTGGCCTCTCGTAAGTTGAATTACACTTCATCTAAATATATATATTAAATACATCTTGTACCTAATATTTCGAAATATATAAAAAAATTATAATTTTGTATCCCATTTACGAACTCATTATTTTAAAAGATATAAATTATTAATTATATAAAATGATATAAAATTCTATATAAATCAATTTTTTCATAAAATATAGTTAAAAAACTATATTACATGTCGAAGCCTTGAGCAAAACTTAATCTTGCCCTTATATTTTTAATTCTCAGGTATGAAACAGGGGACCATGTTGGGGTATATTCAGAGAATAGTCTGGAAACTGTAGAGGCAGCGGCAAGGCTACTTGGCCTTTCTCCCGACACTCTCTTCTCTATACATTCTGACAATGACGATGGTACCCCTCTAAAGGGGGGAAGTTCATTGGCACCTCCCTTTCCTTCCCCATGTACTTTGAGAACTGCACTTGCTCGTTATGCTGACCTCCTTAATTTTCCCAAAAAGGTAAAATTCAGGTTGTTCCTCCATTTTTTAAACGTTAATAACTTAATTAAAAGTCAAATATCAAAATCCAACAGTTAGATTTTCATTTTCTTTATGAACATATAAAAGATTACGACATTTCGACTTTGTTTTGATTGTGTATCAAGAGCTTGCAAAATACATAGATATGGATAAATCCTGGACGTTGATTTTATAACTTGTTGATTCACATAAAATGATAACCGAAAAATGATAAATTTTTTATGTGCACGTAGAGAAAATAATATAGATCAAATCTATCGGTTTTATTTTTACTCGTGAATTTTAAAATTTTTGTTATTAGAAAATTAAAAATTGGAGGCATTTGAACCCTCTATTGAAATACTCTTTTATGTTTATTATATACTCATTTCAAAATCCAGAATTATTCAAATTTTTTTTTTTTACTGAAACTCAGGCAGCTTTGGTGGCTTTAGCGGCATACGCCTCCGAGCCGAGTGAAGCTGAAAGACTGACGTATTTAGCATCTCCTGCTGGAAAGGTTTGTGTAAATTTTTCATTTTTTTTTTTTTTGGGTTATTAAATCTTATCCTTTTGCATGTCATGTCAGGATGAGTATTCTCAGTGGGTAGTAGCTAGTCAGAGAAGTCTTCTAGAAGTGATGAGTGAGTTTCCTTCAGCAAAACCTCCCCTTGGTGTCCTTTTTGGGGCTATAGCACCTCGCCTCCAGCCCCGTTACTATTCTATCTCCTCCTCTCCAAGGTATCTATCCTTTTCATAAAAAAAGGGAAGAGAGAGAGAAGCTGGAAGTGCTTCTATTTTCTCTTTCTAATTTAAAGGACTTTTGTTTTCATGCAGGATGGCACCAACAAGGATTCATGTGACATGTGCGCTGGTTCATGGGCCCACACCAACTGGGAGGATTCACCAAGGAGTTTGCTCTACTTGGATGAAGGTACTCATATTTGGTACTCTTTTCATTGAGTGAGGCTATGGTACTATGCATTGTGCGGATTCCGTACTATGGATCAATATCTCCATTGTCAAAGTCCAAACAATCGATCTGAACCGTTCAACATGATTTCCATTTGAAAATGTACTTGCATGTACTGACTAAATTTTACATTTTTTTATGACTTTTTTTTATTATTTGTTTAGATAGGTAGAAAATCACTTGATCTAAAAATTCTAGACCATTCAAAAGTAGTGATTATAATAAAAAATTCTAAAAGATGTAAAATTTAGTCTGAAAGTACATTTTCATTAGGAGATCATGTTGAACTTTAAAAATAGAGATATGAATCCATAGCACAGTCAATCCATAATATTATCTCTTAATTCCTGTATGACCTGATTTCCTTTTCTGGTCCTTTGTGATGTATACATATCGTGATGTATTGTATTGTATTGTATTTATTTTCTTTTTAGAACACACTACCACTGGAGTACAGTGAGGAGTGTAGCTGGGCCCCGATTTATGTTCGTCAGTCAAATTTCAAACTTCCGTCAGATCCATCTGTACCTATTATCATGATTGGTCCTGGTACCGGTCTTGCACCCTTCCGGGGCTTCTTGCAGGTACACACTACCATTCCAAAGTTTTTTTAACTTTTTTATACATGATTCGGATTGTTTACTATGGTCTCACCTCTAAATGTATATTTCTTGGGAAACTTTTTTTGTACTATTTCAGGAAAGACTTGCCCTGAAGCTGTCCGGAACAGAACTTGGCACATCTATTCTCTTTTTCGGTTGTAGAAATCGCAAGATGGTATCATTTCACATTTTGTGTTACTTTTTCATAGATTTTTCCCCATTTGGTTATATTTTTTTACTTTTAAGATTATATGATTTCTGACTGGATAATAATTGAAAATTTAAGGATAAAAATGTACAATTTCAGGACTTCATTTATGAGGAGGAATTAAGTAATTTTGTAAACGAGGGGGCTTTGTCTGAGCTTATCCTTGCATTTTCGCGTGACGGTCCGGCTAAAGAATATGTGCAACATAAAATGGCCGACAAGGTATTAATAAATAATAAATATCAATTCATTTATTTTCTACTTGGTTATTTAGTTCTAGATATTATGTACTAATAATGGATATTGTTTTCATGTACTTAGGCATCAGAGCTTTGGAGCATAATCTCGAATGGAGGCTACATTTATGTGTGCGGTGATGCCAAAGGAATGGCTCGGGATGTTCATCGGGAACTGCACAAAATTGTTCAAGAACAGGTACACATCCAAAACTCTTTATAACAACAATTAAAATAAATCAAGAGAAAATAAAGTTTTAATTTGAAAATTGGGTAATTTCAATTCCAGGGATCACTGGATAGTTCAAAAACAGAGAGCTATGTGAAGAGTTTGCAAATGGATGGGAGGTATCTTCGAGATGTGTGGTGAAACAAAATAAAACCTTCAAGGGAGAAAAAGAAAGAGAAAGATATACATTCAAATTGGCGTTATTATTGTTATTATTCTTTGACCTGCTAAGCCTAACAAGGTTTTATTAGTGTAATATATAGCTTCAAATTAAGTTTTGCGATTTATCATAATTAGGATAAATTTCTAAATTGTAATCAGGCGGGGAGGTGAAATAAGGAAAGCTAGATTGGATTTGGATGGTGTTGAGAAATTGTAGCGGAGTTGGTATGCTTTTGAAAATTTGTATGTATTATTTTTGAAAAATAATACATAGTAGTTGAGACTTGAGAGGAGGGGGGGTGGGGGACTAAAAATAGTTCTTTGGTGCAACATGCTTATATTTATTATAATCTTATCAAATCTTTTATGTTGCGTTTCACGCATTTTTATTAAGATTTATTTGAGAAATTTTGAATAAATTTCCGATCAGTATACAATGACAAAAAATGTACTTGTTACAAGTATTAGTGTGTTTTGAAACTCGTGTGTTCTGTACAGTTTGTACACGGAAAATAAATTAGAGAAATTAAATGTGTATTGGGTAATAATTAAAATTGTATTTTAAGAAATTAAATAGCTGGAACCGCAGGCTTAGTAATTATCGAGAATGGAATGTACCGGAACCCAAAAATAAAAATAAAACAACTGTTGATAACTTTTGCTTCTGAATATTGATATGATATTCAGAAAATGAATTTGGGTGATTAAAATAAATAGAGATAGAGGGACTAAATCCTTCACTTGTGGCCTATGCCTGAGATAAAAATAGAGATAAAAATGCGCATCCAGGGAATCGAACCCTGGTCAGTACCGTGGGAGGGTACTATGATACCACTACACCAGATGCGCTTTTGTTATAAACGACTCGGAATGCGTTATATTACCGGTTGCAGTATCTAGGTTATATATATATATATATGAGGATGGTTCAAATGTCTTCATTTTTTGTGCCTCCACTATGCCTTCATTTTTAAAAACTTTAAAAACTCAAAATTTAAAACTTAAAAGTCAAAATAAAACCGTTGGATATGATCTACATCATTTTATCTATGTGCTCATAAAAAATTATCACATTTTGATTTTATTTTTATGTGAATCAATAAGTTGAAAAATTAACGTCTAGAAATTATCCACATTAGTATGTTTTTTACAAGCTCTTGATGACAACCAAAATAAAATTGAAATGTCATAATTTTTTACACGTGTATAGATAAAATGATATAGATTATATTCAACGGTTTTATTTTGACTTTAAGTTTTAAATTTTGAGTTATTAAAGTTTTTCAAAATGGAGGCATGGTGGAGGCATGAAAAATGGAGGCATTTGAACCCTCCTCTATATATATATAAATTTGCAAGTAGCCCGTAGGCATAACATTTGATATAATGAATTAAGGATCAGTACATATTATATTTAATAGTAGACTTTTTGTATCTAATAATTGGAATGAATAAATGGATAATAACTTATTTGTAAATGATTGGATTTATTTGTTGAAGCTTGATAATTGGTAACACGGTGGATAATTGGCAATGGTAAACTAATTTCTTATTGGTTTGATGCTTGGAATGATACACCTCTTGCAAGGCAGCCGGGTTTGTTGGGGAATGAGACCAGATATGTGTCACTGGCTGAAACCCGTGTGCTAAATTTGGGTTCAATAGAATTGCAATCAGTCCAGTTCAATAACGACAAAGAAGATCAAATAATTTGGCGCTAGAAGGTAATAGTTATTATTCGGCCAAGTTAGTATATGAAATTCTGACAAGTGGGGAAATGGTAACATGGCCTTTTAATGATGCTTGGAGGTTCAAAATTCTACAAATGGTGCAAATTTTTCTGTACCTGTTACTCAAAAACAGGTTGCTCACGCAGGAATTGATGTTGAGGAAGGGTTTCAATTGCCAGCTTAATTGTCAGGTATGCGGTGGAGTGGAAGTTGAGTCAGCTTTTCATCTATTCTTTACATGCTCCAAGACACTGTGCTATGGAATAGGATTGCTGAGGTTATGAGTGTACAGCAAATGAGAGATGCTGGTACGGTACACGATACATGGAGAACTTCACTAAAAAATGCTATTAGGGGGGGTTTGAGAAAGAAACAGTGGAGTGTATTTTTTGCATCAACTTGCTGGAACATTTGGAAGCAGATAAACAAGAGGATTTTTTATGGAAAAGAGTTGCCACTCAAAGTCCTGGAAGAAATAACGTGGCATGATGCTAAGTTGTGGATGCAATTTTGCTAAGCAATACTGCATATTAGTTTTTAACTTTTTGTTTTTTGATTTGCTTTTGATGTAATTTTCTTTCGGTACTGAACCCGGCAACCTCCATTGGTATTTTCAAAAAAAAATATTAGCTCTTTTACCACAACTTCTCCACAACTTTTTCACCATTTATTTCCTACTATACACAGGAGCAACACAATTTACAATATTTTCACTTCCGTACCAATTTCAAGAGCTCTACAACGATGCATACAGTTCCTTAATCTTTGAATTAGACTATGACATCTAACTACATATTTAATCATGATTTATGTAGCTATTAATTATTTTTGGTTTCCTCCAAAATTTTATGATAATTGTGAAAACTTTGATATCATAATAAAGATCTTGAGCAAAGTAGTATTTGCTCAAATAATTAGATGTATATATCATATATGCAAATCGCAAAATTTGCAACTCACGTGATTCACTTTTAAACTATGAGCAGAACTAGGGTGTGATGCGCTCACGCCGTGAGCGCACCTCCTAGAGGTCACATTTTCAAAGTTCAAATAGTCGATTCGAACCTTCCAACGTGTTCTTCATATTAAAATATGCTTGGAAACCAAATTTTACATTTTTTGGAAACTTTTTACTATTTTTTCTGAATTTTTCAAAAACGTGTTCAAAGTTCAAATAGTGATGATTTTGAAAAATTCAGAAAAAATAGTAAATAGTTTCCAAAAAATGTAAAATTTGGTTTCCAAGCATATTTTAATATGAAGAACACGTTGGAAGGTTCGAATCGACTATTTGAACTTTGAAAATGTGACCTCTAGGAGGTGCGCTCACAGCGTGAGCGCATCACACCCTAGTTCTACTCTTAAACTATCGTAAGGAGCATTTTATACATGAACCTACGGTACTTTTTACATGAAACGAGAACATATTTTTATTTAGAGTGACTTGTTTTGAATGAGTTCTTTATTTTGTCTTTACGGATCTCTAGTTAACTACTAGTCATTGTTATTAAAAAATAAAACCGGACCGAACTGACAGCTAAATAAGAAAAAATCGGATCAGGGACCATATCCGGTTCGGATGAAAGACCAAATTAGCATGTAAACCGGAAAAAAAAATTGATCGGAAAATTATGTGTTGTCTTTTGTGTTATGTAACTTGTTTTTTTAAATAATTATGTATTTGTGCATTATCAAATAGTTGTCACAACGTTGTTTTCTTTATAAAAAATTTCAAAATACTAAAATTTTGATATGAATCGTCACAAGTTTGATTCATCTAAAAAAAAAATAAAGAAATTTTATGTACGTAGTTATTCACTTCTAAATAAAATATATATATAGAGTCCTCCTTGGCTACTTGCAGCTAGTGTGTATATAGAATGAAAATATTTTCGTACAAGGACATAAATGTAATTATATAACTACTATAATATTTGATGAGTATCAAGATTTACTAAACATAAAATATTCCCATCTTTCAGTCTATTTATAAGATTTATTATCTTAAAAGTTGAATTGTATTTAGTTTATTCAATATATTCTTGATTTATCACATGATTAAAATATATTTTAACATTTTTTTTGCGTATTTCAATCATGGTAATTGTTTCATGCAGAAACTCAGTATCATTTTTGTGTCTTCTAGCATAGACCAAAATATAAAATTTAGATTGAGGAGCTAAAATGTAAAATGTATAATATTTGACGGTTAGGATTAATTTAAATCAAAGTTTCCATAACCACAAAATATAATTCTAACAACTAAGTTACCAAGTTACAAATACATATTTAATATTTTACGAGAAAAGACTGAACTATATAAAAACATTTAAGATAATAAAGTTTAATTAAATTTTTATCGAGAAGGACACAAATGCCTCATTATTTTTATGTCCCAATCATATCTCACATCTTTATTTTTGTTTTCAAAATCTAAATAGTCAATCCGAACCATCCATGATCTCCATATTAACAATGTACTTGGAAATCAAATTTTATATTTTTTATAATTTGTTACTATTTCTTAAAATTTAACTTATTTAACAGATAAGTTAACAGACAAGTGAATAATTGAATTGGATGTATAGACAAGTGAACCAATTTTGACTTGACTGTTGGAGAGCAACTCTTCAAGTCATATCCCAATTTTCCACCTATGGGGCCCGCCATTCATTAATTCAAATTTAGCCTTCTTGTATCTATTCCAATCAAAATTAGCTTTAGCTGGTTTTGAACAGATATCAGGCTTGAAAATTTATTTTGATAAATCTGAAATGCTAGGTCTGAATTTAGATAATATAGAAACTCAATATCCAATTCAGTATCTGGGGGTCCCTTTTTAATATCGAACAGTGTTCTCAGTGCTATACATATATGTACATAGATATTAGTAATGTATAAGGCTCTCAAATATTTAATTAAAGAGAGAGGTAAAATTAAAACGCTCAATGATTAAAGTCATATTGATCCCATTTTATTTTCTGTAAAAAAGTTTGAGATATGAATCACTAGATTAGGAGTAATTTAACTCTGCTCTAAGACAAGAAAAATGGAAAAAAGCGACACCATAGGAAAATCTTGACTTTTAATTTTTAATTTTTAATTTGAGAATGACATATTTGAGATTATGGGCAATGACTAGCAATAGGAAAATCTTGACTTTTGAATGATACACCTCTGGTAAGCCAGCCAAGTTTGTTGGGAATGAGACCAGATATGTCTCACTGGCTGAAGCTCGTGTGCTAAACTTGGGTTCAATAGAATTGCAATAAGTCCAATTCAATAACGACGAAGAAGATCAAATAATTTGGCGCTGGGAAGGTATTGGCAATTATTCGGCCAAGTTAGTATATGAAATTCTAACAAGTGGGGAAGGGTAGAATGGCCGATGCTTGGAGGTTCAAAATTTCACAAACGGTACAAATTTTTCGGTACCTGTTACTCAAAAACAGGTTGCTCACACAAGAATTGATGTTGAGAAGGGGTTTCAATTGCCAGCTTAATAGTCAGGTATGCGGTTGTGAGTGTGCAGCTAATAAGATATGCTGGTACGGTACATGATACATGGAGAGCTTCACTAAAAAATGCTATTAGAGGAGGTTTGAGAAAGAAACAATGGAGTGTATTTCTTGCATCAACTTGCTGGAGCATTTGGATGCAGATAAACAAGAGGATTTTTTATGGAAAAGATTTGCCACTCAAAGTTCTGGAAGAAATAACGTGGCAGGATGCTAAGTTGTGGATGCAATTTTGCTAAGCAATAATGCATATCAGTTTTTAACTTTTTATTTTTTGATGTGCTTTTGATGTAATTTTCTTTCGGTACTGAACCCGGCAGCCTCTACTGGTATTTTCAAAAAAGAAATTAGCTCTTTTACCACGACTTTTCCACAACTTTTTCACCCTTTATTTCCTACTATGTATACACTGGAGCAACACAGTTTACAATCTTTTTACTTCCGAACCAATTTCAAGGGCTCTATCTACAACGATGCATACAGTTATTTTTACAGCCTTCATATCTGAATTAGACTATGACATCTAACTACATATTTAATCATGATTTATGTAGCTATTAATTATTTTTGGTTTCCTCCAAAATTTTATGATAATTGTGAAAACTTTGATATCATAATAAAGATCTTGAGCAAAGTAGTATTTGCTCAAATAATTAATTAGATGGTATATATCATATATGCAAATCGCAAAATTTGCAACTCACGTGATTCACTTATAAACTATCGTAATGAGCATTTTATACATGAACCTACGGTACTTTTTACATGAAACGAGAACATATTTTTATTTAGAGCGACTTGTTTTGAATGAGTTCTTTATTTTTCTTTACGGATCTCTAGTTAACTACTAATCATTGTTATTAAAAAATAAAACCGGACTGAACTGACAGCTAAACAAGAAAAAAATTGGATCCGGGACCATATCCGGTTTGGTTCGGATGAAAGACCAAATTAGCATGTAAACAGGAAAAAAATAAAATAATGATCAGAAAATTATGTGTCGTCTTTTGTGTAATGTAACTTGTTTTTTTAAATAATCATGTGTTTGTGCATTATCAAATAGTTGTCACAACGTTGTTTTCTTTATAAAAAATTTCAAAATATTGTGTCACTGGACGTGGCTTAATAGAAACTCTAAAATTAATTTTAAAGATGTAGAGCTTAGAAACTTTTGAGACGTTAATTTCTAAAAAGTAGTTAACAGTTATTTAGAAACTCATTTGAGTTGCTGAGATGTAGATGCTCTAATTACTATAATATTTGATGAGTATCAAGATTTATTAAACATAAAATATTCCCATCTTTCAGTCTATTTATAAGATTTATTATCTTAAAAGTTGAACTGTATTTAGTTTTTCAATATATTATTGATTTATCATATGATTGAAATATAGTTTAACATTTTTTTGCGTATTTCAATCATGGTAATTGTTTCATGCAGAAACTCAGTATCATTTTCATTTTTGTGTCTTCTAGCATAGACCAAATTATAAAATTTAGACTGAGGGGCTAAAATGTAAAATATATAATATTTGACGGTTAGGATTAATTTAAATCAAAGTTTCCATAACCACAAAAATATAATTCTAACAACTAAGTTACCAACTTATAAATACATATTTAATATTTTACGAGAAATGACTAAACTATATAAAAACTTTTAAGATAATAAAATTTAATTAAATTTTTATCGAGAAGGACACAAATGTTTCATTATTTTAAATGTCCCAATCATATCTCACAACTTTATTTTTATTTTCAAAATTTAAATAATTAATCCGAACCACTCATGATCTCCATATTAAAAATGTACTTGGAAATCAAATTTTATTTTTTATAATTTGTTACTGTTTCTTAGATAGGTATTAAATTACTTTTTTTGAATGGTCTAGAATCTTTTGAAATTTAACAGATAAGTTAACAGACAAGTGAATAATTGGATTGGATGTATAGACAAGTGAACCAATTTTGACTTGACTGTTGGAGAGCAACTCTTCAAGTCATATCCCAATTTTCCACCTATGGGGCCCGCCATTCAATAATTCAAATTTAGCCTTCTGGTATCTATTCCAATCAAAATTAGCTTTAGCTGGTTTTGAACAGATATCAGGCTTGAAAATTTATTTTGATAAATCTGAAATGCTAGGTCTGAATTTAGAAACTCTAAAATTAATTTCAGAGATATTGAGTTTAGAAATTTCTGAGACGTTAATTTCTAAAAAGTAGTTAACAGTTATTTAGAAACTCATTTGAGTTACTGGGATGTAGATGCTCTAACTACTATAAAATTTGACGAGTATCAAGATTTACTAAACATAAAATAGTCCCATCTTTCAGTCTATTTATAAGATTTATTATCTTAAAAGTTGAATTATATTTAGTTTTTCAATATATTCTTGATTTATCATATGATTAAAATATATTTTAACATTTTTTTTATTTAGAAACTATGCATGAAAGTTTCTAATATGATGTGGTAGTTTCTAATTCAGTTTCAGGGATGTAGGGGAGTTTCTTATTTAGAAACTATGAATGAAAGTTTCTTATTAAGAAACTGTTTATAAACTCTATGCTGGCCAAATGATTGATTCAAATTATTTCTCCTTTTTAATTTATTGCTAACGTGGCTTAATAGAAACTTTAAAATTAATTTCAGAGATGTAGAGTTTAGAATTTGGGAGAGCCCAGCTATCCCCCGTCAACCATCCCCCGTTTCATCCCCCGTCAGCGCATTAATTAAGTGGGGGGACCACATAACCGCCAGCGTATTTTAGGAATTTTCGGAAAAATATTCATCTGTAACACAACTAGTATTCATCTATCTATATGAATGTATTCACATTTGCAATATAAGCATATTTGGATATATTACAACATTCATCGTATTAAGAAAGTAGGGGACCACAAACAACATATATGGGGGACCGCATAACCGTCAGAGCATTAATTAAGTGGGGGAACGCATAATCGTCAGCGCATTAATTAAGTGGGGGACCGCATAACCGTCAGCGCATTTTAGAAATTTGCAGAAAAGTATTCATCTGTAACACAAGTAGTATTTATCCATCTATATGAAGGTACTCATCTTTGCAATAGAAGCATATTTGAACACATCACTTACTCATCTTTTACACATTTTTAGAGATGGTTTTTTTTTCTCCGTTCAATCTAACCAATATTTCCGACGATCTGTGAGGAATTTTGCAAATCTAAAATCACAAACTTCTTCTACACAATTTTCTCTTTCAAATGAGATCCATGATGACATACTTTCGAGTTGTCCGTTGCACAAGTATTCATACCTCGTCGCAAGTATTCATCTCTCAACGAGCAAGTATTCATCATCGTCGTATAAGTGTAAATAGTTAATATACCAAGAGTATTACAAAAATATGTGCATACCTCGATTAATTTTACAAGAGCAGCCGATAGTATTCATCCATAAGATATCAAGTATTCATATATATATGTTAAAGTATTTATACCTAAGATATTAAGTATTCATTCATACACGTTGAAGTATTCATCTCTAAAACATCAAGTATTCATTCATACACCTCTAATTTTTTCAAAATTTATTTTTCTGTCATTTTTTAGTACTTAGTACGCACTGGCCTAATTCACCATTAATGAAACTTTGTTCTTTGCAAATAACTCGCTATTGAATGAGGAAGAGGAACATAGACACGATGGATCTGACCCGGCGGTCGACAGTGATGGATCTAACTCGGCGGAGGCGGAGGTGGGAGGTGAGAGGCAGAGGTGAGAGACGGAGGTGGAGGTGGGAGAGGGAGGCGGAGGCGGAGAGGGAGAGGTGGGAGAGGCGGGTGGAGACGGAGAGGGAGAGGTGGGAGAGACGGGTGGAGACGGAGGTGGAAGGCGGAGGCGGAAGTGGGAGAGGGAGGGAGAGAGAGGAAATAAATAAAGGGAGAAGATTGAGTAATTGATCAGAGTCAAAATAATGATGATTTACGTAGGGTTTTGGCTTAGGTTTTGCATATTTTCTCACACTTATGTTTAATTAATTAGAGAAAAAGGCTACTGTCACCCTTCTTTATGTTTTATTACAGAAAATAGGTTTTGGGACTATTTTACACAAAATGGAGCTAGAATCGGGTCAATCGGATCAGCGACGCTTATCGACGAAGTCTCTGTTATGGTTCGTATTGCCTAATACGGACTAGGCCTAGCACAGACCAGAAGATAGCGCTAGAAACATTAAACCCTAACCGTCAAGGTCCTAATACGGACCGTATCGGGTGATACGGTCCGTAACCGAAGGCACCTCTTGGGGAATAACTGCCGACAGCTGTTTCCAGATCAGTTTCTTAGCCCCTACTCAACCTCCAGACGTCCCTCCACTCCTATATTATGCCCCTGGGCAGAAGAATAACTTATCTTTGTAATTAGGGTTAGATTTGATTAAAGAGAGAAGAGAGGAGTGCTTGTAACAATGCCGTTTCGCGGCTAAGTTTATTTTCTTAGGGCTAGGCAGTAAACCTTGTTACTCTTGTTGTTTTGATATATATATTTCTGTTGATTATGATTTCTTGTTGTTGAATCTAAATACTTTTGTGATTTACTATTTCTTCATCTAACTTCAATGATCTAGTTTGAGTCTGTTAGGGTAGTGACAGTACTTTAATGGTAAGAGAAACTATTTGTATGAATTAGCCTCGTTGAGATCTATTAGGTTTATGTGAAAAAAAACCTTAGCGGGGAAACCATAAACCAGACCAACAAAACGCGTACCAAATTCCATCACTTGCGTAAGGAAAATCGCAGTGACTGTGTAGTAATTTGGGGTTTTAAGAGATCAGTTATTTGCGTAAGGAAACTCACAGTGTCCTATGTAGAATCTCGATGAAAGATCTGTCATTTTTGCGTAACATAAATTGCAGTGACCTATGTGGTGTCTTTCATAAAACAACAACAGGAAATCAGACGCAACAGAAATATATTGTCAAGGCGGATTGAGTAGCAATGGTGTGCCGAAACCCTAGGAATTCTCGTCTCTATCTTTATTTTAATTACTTTTAATTGCTTCCTAATTTACATTGATCACAACAACATCTCTCAATTTTCAGATTTCGTCTAGCCTTTCGAAAGATTGTGATTCGATCGCTCAAAGCACTGAACCAATATTCCCTGTGGATCGACCTCGAATATACTACTCGATAGGATTGTGCGCTTGCAGTCCGAACCGATAGCATTTCCGAGTTTATAAATATTAAAAGAAACATTGCTCTCTTTTGAGTGATCAGTAATTAATTTGTAGGGACCATTAGGTAGTTAGAATTTGTAATTATAGTTAGAAGAGAAAGTTAATTAGTTGGAGGATGAAATGGGGGATGGATGGATGGAAGAAAATATAATTACCCTTAGAATTTATGTACGTAGTTATTCACTTCTAAATAAAATATATAGTCCCCCTTGGCTACTTGCAGCTAGTGTGTATATAGAATGAAATATTTTCGTACAAGGACATAAATGTAATTATATAGGAGCATCTACATCCTGTTATTATTTAAAGTTTCTAATCTGATGTGGCAGTTTCTAATTCAGTTTCAGAGATGTATGAGAGTTTCTTATTTCGAAACTATGCATGAAAGTTTCTTATTAAGAAACTGTTTATAATCTCTATGCTGGCCAAATGATTGATTCAAATTATTTCTCCTTTTTAATTTATTGCTGACGTGGCTTAATAGAAACTCTAAAATTAATTTCGGAGATGTAGAGTTTAGAAACTTTTGAGACGTTAATTTCTAAAAAGTAGTTAACAGTTATTTAGAAACTGATTTGAGCTGTTGGGATGTAGATGCTCTAACTACTATAATATTTGATGAGTATCAAGATTTACTAAACATAAAATATTCCCATCTTTCAGTCTATTTATAAGATTTATGAGATGAGCTATGCTACTACGTGGAGTAAAACGCGTTTGTACTTCACGCCGTATTTTTATTTTGAAAGTCCAAACGACCGATCCGAACCGCTCAACATGATCTCCATATTGAAATGTGCTTGGAGACCAAATTTTACATTTTTTAGAATTTTTTTACTATTTATTAAGCCACTTTGAAAATCTGAAAATCCGGGTGAACAGTGAAAAACAGTAAAAAATTCTGGACTGCCGGATCAGTGATTTTCAAAGTGGCTTAATAAATAGTAAAAAAATTCTAAAAAATGTAAAATTTGGTCTCCAAGCACATTTCAATATGGAGATCATGTTGAACGGTTCGGATCGGTCGTTTGGACTTTCAAAATAAAAATATAGCGGCGTGGAGCACCAATGCGTTTTACTCCATGTAGTAGCATAGCTCAATTCAAGATTTATTATCTTAAAAGTTGAATTGTATTTAGTTTTTCAATATATTCTTGATTTATCAAATATATTTTAACATTTTTTTTGCGTATTTTAATCATGGTAATTGTTTCATGCAGAAACTCAGTATAATTTTTGTGTCTATTCTAGGATACACCAAATAATAAAATTTAGATTGAGGGGCTAAAATATAAAATGTATAATATTTGACGGTTAGGATTAATTTAAATCAAAGTTTCCATAACCACAAAATATAATTCTAACAACTAAGTTACCAACTTACAAATATATATTTAATATTTTACGAAAAAAGACTGAACTATATAAAAACTTTTAAGATAATAAAATTTAATTAAATATTTTTTGAGAAGGACACAAATGCTTTATTATTTTTATGTCCCAATCATATCTCACATCTTTATTTTTGTTTTCAAAATCTAAATAGTCAATCCGGAATCCGAACCACTCATGATCTCCATATTAAAAATGTACTTGGAAATCAAATTTTATATTTTTTATAATTTGTTACTATGTTTTAGATAGGTATTAAATCATACTCTTTTTGGATGGTCTAGAATCTTTTGAAATTTAACAGATAAGTTAACAGATAAGTGAACAATTGGATTGGATGTAGACAAGCAAGGATATCCATGACAAACCAATTTTGACTTGACTGTTAGAGAGCAACTCTTCAAGTCATATCCCAATTTTCCACCTATGGGGCCCGCCATTCAATAATTCAAATTTAGCCTTCTTGTATCTATTCCAATCAAAATTAGCTTTAGCTGGTTTTGAACAGATATCAGGCTTGAAAATTTATTTTGATAAATCTGAAATGCTAGGTCTGAATTTAGATAATATAGAAACTCAATATCCAATTCAGTATCTGGGGGTCTCTTTTTAATATCGAACAGTGTTCTCAGTGCTATACATATATGTACATAGATATTAGTAATGTATAAGGCTCTCAAATATTTAATTAAAGAGAGAGGTAAAATTAAAACGCTCAATGATTAAAGTCATATATATTGATCCCATTTTATATTTTGTAAAAAAGTTTGAGATATGAATCACTAGATTAGGAGTAATTAAACTCTGCTCTAAGACAAGAAAAATGGAAAAGGCGACACCATGTCAATAGATTTTCTCTTCAAGTCTTGTTTCCAGTTTTAACTTTTAATTTTTAATTTGGGAATGACACATTTTCCATTATGGGCAATGACTAGCAATAGGAAAATCTTGACTTGTGGTCAACTCTGATAGTCTTCTTCCACCACCAGCTTATATAATTAGAGATATTCTCTTACAACACTCAACTCAAAAAAAAAAAACAAAAAAATGGGAAGTTTATATCTCTTACTTCTCATATGCTTGCTCTCCTTTCATCTTCCATCGTACTGCTTTGCAACAAATGAAACTGACATGTTTGCACTTCTCTCAATCAAGTCTCTTATATCCAATAGCCCGTTCGGGGCATTATCATCATGGAATGATTCTCTCCACTATTGTCAGTGGCAAGGCGTAAGGTGCGGCAACCGCCATCCCGACAGAGTAATTGCTCTCTCTCTGGGTTCATTAAGTTTGTCAGGTCGTATATCACCCTCTTTGGCAAATCTGACATTTCTCAAAGGTTTGAATCTTTCAGATAACCAGCTTACTGGTAACATCCCAACAGAGCTTGGTCATTTGAGTAGATTGCAATTTCTCAATTTGAGTGTGAATAAGAATAACCTTGCCGGAAACATTCCATCAATTCTTGGTAATTGTTCCAATTTAGAATATCTTAATCTGGGAAACAATAATCTCCAAGGAACCATCCCTTCAAATCTAATGCAATGCAAAAACTTGAGAATTATGATTTTGAGAAATAACTTTCTTGTGGGAGGTATACCTTCACAGTTTGGTTTCCTAGAACTACTCGAAAAATTGGATCTAAGTACAAATAATCTTACAAAATCTATCCCAAGCACCTTAGGCAACCTTACGCATCTATATATTCTTTATCTTTATGAAAATAATTTAGATGGTTTCATCCCACCTTCATTCGGCCAACTAAAGGCTCTCCAGTACCTTTCCCTCGGTGACAACTATTTGTCAGGCAAGATACCACATTCCATTTACAACCTCTCAGCCATGGTTGGCATGTATTTCTATGGAAATCAGCTTGATGGAAATCTTCCTTCTAACTTTTGTGATGCATTTCGGAACCTACAGGAACTAAACGTGCACGAAAATCAACTTAATGGAGAGATTCCAATATCCATATCCAATTGTTCAGCAATGATTAAGATTGATTTAGCCTCAAACAATTTCAGAGGCACAATACCCGATAGTATAGGAACCATACAAAACCTTTCTTGGCTTGCCATGGGTGCAAATCAAATTAAAGCAACCGACGACAATTGGAGATTCTTTGATTCTTTAATCAACTGTACATTTCTACAAGTATTGGAACTTGGAGACAACCAACTCCAAGGCATGCTACCTGGTTCTATAGCAAATCTATCTACTAGTCTTAAATATTTAGGACTTTTCATGAATCCAATTTCAGGAAATATTCCTGCAGGGATAGGAAAACTAACCAACCTTATTATGTTTGAACTAGGTCTAACATTTATTCAAGGCACTATCCCAAAAGAAATAGGCAATCTTCGGAATTTGGGATGGTTAAACCTAAAGGGAAACATGTTATCCGGTGAAATCCCATCAACTTTAGGTAATCTCACCCATATGAATGAGCTCCATCTCGAGAACAATGCATTCAGTGGGAGTATACCAGAGGAATTAAGCAATATGCAAGTACTAGGTGCCTTGAATCTTTCAAATAATAAATTGATAGGCTCAATCCCAAAGAAACTCTTCAATCTTCATTCACTTTCTATCAGCCTCGACTTGTCAAATAACTATTTGAATGGATCACTGCCACCAGAAATTGGTCAATTAAACAATGTAGCAGAAATTTACCTATCAAATAACAAATTATCTGGTCAAATTCCTAGCACAATCAATGGGTGCCAGCTACTTCAAATACTTCATCTTGATGGAAACCAGTTGAATGGGTCTATTCCCTTCTCTTTGAGTAGCATGGTAGGGTTGCAAGATCTTGATATCTCAAACAATGCTTTATCTGGTCCAGTACCTGATTTTATTGGTCAAATGAAACTCCAGTATCTGAATATTTCTTTCAATAATTTTGAGGGGGAATTGCCGAAAGATGGGGTTTTCAGGAACGCTAGTGCAGTAGACATAAGTGGAAATTCAAAACTTTGTGGTGGAGTACCTGAAATGCATCTACCCAAATGCGTTTTAGATAACCAAAAGAAGAAGCACTATTCCAAAATTATCATTGTAATAATTTGTTGCATAGGTGGTATTATATGCCTTTGTATAACCCTGTTTTTGATAGCCCGTTTTTGTTGGAAAAATGGATCTCAGAATAATCCCCTATCATTTGTGGCCAAAAATTCTGAGTATCAAAAAGTGTCATACAATGACATTCTCAGGGCTACAGATCATTTTTCATCGGAGAATCTAATTGGAAGAGGTACTTTTGGAGCCGTTTACAAAGCTCCTATGAAATTTGAGAACGTGACAACTGTTGCCGTGAAGGTACTAAATCTCAACCAGCATGGTGCTTCTAGAAGTTTTTTCTCTGAATGTGAGGTACTAAGAAAAACCAGACACAGAAACCTTATCAAAGTTTTTGTTATAACCCGTAAAATTAAAACTTAATTAATTAGTCTAATGATCGAGTTTTACAACTAAATGAAACTTAGGTCAATTAAATATCTAACCGAATGAATTGTTCTATATACAATTGACTAGTAAATCGGATTATTAATTTGGAAATGCTTATATCTAAAAATATTAATTTCAACAAGTTTCGAAATTTATTTAAATAAATAGAATTAATTAAGTTAAATTGATTGTGTTGATTTATACGTTAAATCAATTGGAAATTTACCAAAATTTTGTTAAGGTGGTGTAATTACAAATTTCGAATTTAAACCAATCATATTTAATGACCATTTTATTTAAAAACTAAACAGGTAAACAAATAAATTATGAATTAACCGAGAGTTTCGTCCAAATTTCTAAAAATACGAAATTTTGTTTTATATCCCCGATTTTTATTTGAATTGATCAAAGGGCTCACTAAAATAACCATCTCGATGATTATGATTCTTTCAACCGTTTGATTTAACAATTGCACGAATCTTGGAGTTTATGATTTCTTTGAACCCTCCATTTTAACATTTGCACGAATCTTGAAGCTGGACCCCTTTTTAACTATCCTTCCCCTTTCTGTCTCTCTGTGTCACTGCCGAAGGAGCCCCCTTCCCTTTTGCAACCCGAGCCCTAATGTTGCCCCGCTCTCTCTTCCTCTCTCGCTGACAGCGAAACCTACCCTCTCCATCTCGGTCACTGACCACCGAGCCCACTGTTACCGATCTCTCCATTTCATCACATACGGGAGACAATCGGCCTGCAACTAATTCTTCCATTTCCAGAGAATATCAGATTCCGTTGTTTTGTTTTATTTACAGCTCAAATTATAATTTAACTTTTAGTACAGCACAACAATGTAATCCGCCTATTAATGGTCTGTAATCTCTTCTTCTCAAAGCAATGAAAACATAACAAATTCAAATTACATTTCTCTCTTCTCTTTCTCTTCTCTTTACCAGTATACAAAAACAAATGAAATTCATGTACCAGTAAACTCGTTTAGTTTGGTGGTGCTCGGGAGTAAGAAGAAATGCAGACTCGAGGTCGGTTAGGAGCAAGGTGGAGAAGGCATCGACCAATCGTCACCTTAGTACCGACCTTCGCCGGGTCGCATATTGGAAGCACTATTCGAATCTGAAATTTCAGTGCTTGGTTGTACACTCGCACGTGTAGCTCGTGACCGGTTAAGAAGAGAGGTGGTGAAGGCAACAACCGACCTTGCCCGCCTTGGTACCGACCAACTCTCGTCGAAGCACGACTTGGAAGCATATACGGGTAAATTATCAAATGCCTTGTTGTTTTCTTTTCTCGGTTGAATGTGGGCTGAGCCCTCATCTGTGTTTGTCTATTTCATCGATGATTGTGTTCATGTGTGCATTTTGTGTATGCAGTCTAAGTCCTTCGTGACTCTTGAAATTGTAGTTTTTATGAAATGAGTATTGAACGAATATGCTGCTTGAATTTGACTTTCCTGTGGTTGCTACCTCCGTTGATTGTTAGAGAATTGAACTCTTTGTGCCTTTCTTGCCTCGGTGTGGGTTTTGATCATATTAATGAGTGGTCAATTTGCCTTTACTTGAGATACTTAGTTTTCGAGTCGTGACGGTTAGCTAATTGATTTTCATTTACACCTACTGATCCAACCGATATCTCCTCGTTTCTATCATTGCAAAAATTTATTCAATTTCTGATCTAATTGGATGTTGTGAGGCTTGGACATTTACTCTTGATCATTTCTATAACTCTTTGTTTAATTGGAACTATGGGACCTAGTTAAAATGCGATGTTCTAGATTTGCATATTCATACCCAGATCCAATAATACCTGTACTAGTCGGTAATCTGTTGCTGGTACGTTTCTGGTATAGATCAGGGACTGACCTAAAATATTTGCTAAATCTGGGGTTAAATGGGTTGAGTGCTGCAGCCTTGGTAATTATCTCTTGTCAGTAGGGCCTATATGTAAAAGTCTAAATAAATTCGGAGTTCCGGACTTAACAGATTTTAGTAAAAAAATGCATATTACGGGCCTTAAGGCCTTAGGCCGAGGCTTTCACTACATTAAAAGATAAACATAATTTGGGACCCGTGTATTTAAATGTAGTCAAACGTAGTTGGGACCCGTGTAGTCAACTGATTTAGAGATTAAGAAAAATGATGAAACACTTGATAAAATGATACCATTAGTTAAGCATGCTTTAGATAAAAGAAGACGTTATTAACAAATGTAATGTTAAACATATAATTACTATCAATCGATATAATTAGTATATCTTGTTTGTTATAGTTATAGTACAATTTATCTTATATGCTTATCTAATATATGTTATACGCTTATTTGAATATGTTAATGTATGTTATAAGACATATAAGCACAAATAGTAGGTAGTGTAACGCAGGTATATAATATATTTCTTCAACAAATTAAATATATGACACTTCATAAGTTATTACAAAATAAAAATAATTCAACACATGTAGATTAATTAGGATTTTTAATTAATTAAAAGTTGAGTATTTAGGATTTTTAAATGTTAAGCAAATATTAGATTAAATCAAAATTAGATTAAATCAAAAGTAGTTTTAAATAAGGTAAATAATTTATAAATAAAATATGTTGTTAATTAATAAAGGACAAGTAATTAACAACATATTAACGCTTTCGAATCATTACGAACACAAAATCTTACTAAATAGAATAATTAGATAATCATGTATCAATTCATAATTAAATTATTTGACTCGCACAAATTAGTAAAAATAATACGTATGATTTTAGCACGCTATACTAATTAAGTATTTAACAATTATAAACTACGTACTTAGGATTTAAAATTTATTTGTAGCTTAATTAATTAGGAAAACACGTTACCCTACAATTGATTAAATAGAAAATTAATAACAACAAATTAAATTACGTAGGTTATACTTTACCTATTTTATCGTAAAAATATGTAATATCCTTAAGTTAAAAGTTATAAATAATTAAACTACATTAGATTAAATTAAACCAACCTTGACCTAATTTTACACTCAATCGGAATCGAATAAAATCGATCGAACCGGTTGAGCAGGTTCGAACACTTAGTGAAATTTATCAAACGGGGTAATCAGGGTCACGAATATTTAGTATAGACTCTAATTAAGTTACGACTAAATTACAGGTCAGCCGACCTACACCGAGTTCGATCCGTGGACCGATTCCGCTGACGCTTGTGCAGGAGCAGGCGAGGATTACGTGGATCCCGGAGATTATTAGCTCTTTCTACCCCTACAGTTATCAGGTGTGGGATATCTGTATTTTCTTTCGTGGCGTACTCTCACCAGTCGACCACTTGACCTGACATCCGCACTTTAAATTTTGTAGTTGCATTAGAGCATGTTTAATCCTTTCTGAACTATAATTTAGGATTTGCACAACCCCTTCTAAATTGCAAATTTAATGCTTTCTTAGGAGTAGTGTAATTTAATTAATAATATATTAGGATATTAGTTGTCCCCTTCTCGTAGAGGACAACATATTATTGTAGTTAAGCATGTGCATTGGTGAGCGTGAGATAGAAGACCGAATGACTGCTTTCTGTCACGTAGGCATGGGATGCGTGACGGTTCGTGGGTCATTGGGCTGAGGGATCACTTGATCCCTTAGAGGTCTTATTAGGATTATTATTATTATATGCATGAGATTGGTATTATATCATTTTCGATCATTTTACATTTTGTGCGGACCGATCTCGAGTCCGGAGACGATTCGGGAGCTATCCCCCCTACATTAGGAGCTACTTGCCTAGTACGGCTGCCGAGGATGCGGTGGCAGATTTTATTTTTGTTGTTATGGGCCGCTCACGAGCCCTTGTCCCATTGATCTGGCTGGATGGTGGAGTTTCGTCTCTGCTCATGAGGAGACGAATTGACTTATTCTTACGCATTGCTTGTAGTTTTCTCCTATTTTATATGTTTGGTGATGAATCGTCTTAGAGTAAGGAAAACACATGGAATTGGGTGTAACCATCGGCTAGCGTGCCTTTCTTGTGTGGGCAAAGCTCGATGTCATTAGGCATCGGGTACCTTTGCCCCTCTGATCGCAGTCCTTGGATTGTTACACAAAATTCGATATAACCATCGGCTAGCGTGCCTTTCTTGTGTGGGCAAAGCTCGATGTCATTAGGCATCGGGTATCTTTGCCCCTCTGATCGCAGTCCTTGTGTTATGTCACCTTTGAGACGTAAATCCAATTTGATTGATTTTGGCACGGCACGGGGTGACAAAATTGTCCGTACTATTACTATATCAATTTGTACACACAGTACCTATTGTACTGGACTTCGGTTGAGTATAATATTGATCCTCATATTTTATCTTGGGAAACTTTGGCATTTTGGCATAATAGGATAATCACATCATGTCATCTATTAAATGTATATTTTTCTTTTGTAGTACTATGATAGGTTTAATTTCGCAGCATATGCATTAAAAGTGAATTACCGACTTTACGTAGATTTCAAATTAAAATGTTCTTTGACTTGAGAGGATCCCTGAAGGGGTAATACTGGGTCACATACTGGGCGATCATTCGCTCATCCCCTCCTTTTTATGGATGTGGACAGGTACAGAGTCTGACGGTCCGCAGCAGGAGGCGTCAGGAGCTGTCCCCGACGGTCACATCACTTGAGGTAGATTAGGGGCTTTTGTTTAGGATTTTACGAGTCCAATGTTTTGTTATATATATTGGACTCGATAGATCATGTATCCCTTTTGACTAGTTATGTTTATTTTATCCCGAGGTGGATTGTATGGATGTGTGTATATGTATGTTTATTTGATATTTATGACTATTGCTTGTTTGTATTATAATGCTTCCGCTGCTGTTTGATTATTATGTTGATTAGCCTTGCGTGTTTATTGCGTATTTTAGACACGAGGCGGGGATTAATCACATTCTAATCCGGAAATCCTGGTTTGGGGTGTGACAGTTTTAAGTTCATGCTCTAGCACAGACCACCAAGGTAATGATTTTAAAGCTTTGATTTTTGAGTTCATGCCTAATGGCAGCTTAGAAACATGGTTGCATCCCGACACGTGTACAAATAGGCCATTTAGGAGTCTCAGCCTTATCGAGAGGCTGAATATAGCAATCGATGTCGCCACAGCTTTTGACTATCTTCATAACCACGGTCCCGCTCCAATTGTGCATTGTGATCTTAAACCTAGCAATGTGCTTTTGAATGAAGACATGACTGCACATGTGGGCGATTTCGGGCTTGCCAGATTTCTGGTTCAACCTGATTCTATGTCTTCTCTATTGACAGGAAGTATAACTGGACTTAAGAGGTTCCATCGGTTATATTCCCCCAGGTACAAGCTTATATATTCTTATGAGAAATTAATTTTGTGTATTAGTATATATATATAGGTATAATTAAGTAGTTATGTACCAGCTTACAGAAGTATTTGTGTGTTTATTATTTATTTTTAACTTTTTTAATAGCTTCAACAAAGTTTGCTTTATCTCATATGTTCTTTCTTTTAATTATCTTAATAGATGGTACCAAACCTAGTTAGCTCCTAGCTGGTAAATTGATATGTGAATATTTGGCACGGCTCGTATGCTTGAATTAAAAAGGAAAAACAACACTGTATATGTTACTGATCTTGCTGCATAATTTGTAAAAGGGTATGATTGTAATTTGTCATTTTTTTTTTAGAATATGGCATGGGAGGTCAGGCATCGGTTGAAGGAGATGCATATAGCTATGGCATTCTTCTGCTTGAGATGTTTACTGGCGTAAGCCCCACTGACGAAAGATTCAGAGACGGATTGAGCCTCCACATGCATGTTGAGATGGCTTTCTCTGATCGTGTTACTGAGATTATCGATCACAAATTGTTCCCAATCAATGATGGAGGAGAGAATGCAAATGCAGAGGACGTTAACAATTGCTTGCTTTCGGTGATTCGATGTGGTCTCTTGTGCTCCAAGTTGTCTCCAAAAGAGCGCATTGGGATCAAAGAAGTTGTCAAGGAGTTGAATTCGGCTCGAATGAAGCTGCTGAGATGAAATTGAAAAATCTGAACCAACAGAACACAAAAGTAACCAATGTGAACTTAAATTCATCAGCATCGTGATAAAACTCGATTATCAAGTATCGCTGCAATTTTTGGGCATCAGGATAGTTTAAGCGAGTCAATAATTTTAATTTTTTTTTCCCGAAACTCGATTATCAACATTTGTTGCAATATTTTTCCTTCCATTTCTGTCATGCTGAAAACTGGATCAAGGAACAATGATGGGTACATACTCAAAGAACAGTGACAATTAATTGTGATTTGTGAACGAACTGAGGTTAATACAATATATGAAATTATGCAAAATCAGCGAGATCAGTAAAATGATTTTCAACTGCATATCTGAACAAATAAACAAATTAATCAATTAGTACAAATTGCCTAAGATAACTGCATGCATATTATGATCATTTGAGTACAATATGCACCAAATATTAATTTAGTATAAACTGACTATTATGATTATTAATTGATCCCAAGTACACTGTTTAGGTCGAAAAGAATTTCTTGCAGTCTTAACTGTTAGGGTTGAAAACACACTACTACAGAAAAGACGACTATATACACAGTTGAAAACACTAATGACACACAGTTCCGCAACCGTGTTCGCTTGCATCGTGTATAAAGGTGTCTGATAAGCCCTTCAAGCCCAAGCAAGAAAAAAGGGAGCCTCTTCGCTCTCAGCGTCACGTTCATAGGGAGCACAGGAGGCCTGATACCATACCAGTTCTCATGAATGTACTGCAAAATCACCAACGATTCGCAGATGCTTCGATCGTTGTGGATAAGTACCGGAACTTTCTTGTGGATTGGATTATGTTTGAGAAGAAGGTCGGTCTTGTTGAAAAGATTCTGCTCAAGCTACTTGTAATTCAGCCCTTTTTGTTCTAGAATCATTCTGATCCTGATTGTGACTTATTTGGAGGAAAAGAGAAGTACCAAAAACAAAAGAAAGAATTTGTCTTAGTAGCCATGCCATTTAGCTTTCTGGAATGATATGATTCCTCAAATCTGTTGCAACACTATCAACCGAATTAGAAATCAAACTACATAACTTTAAAGAAAACCGAACAACAGAACCATTTTAACTAAAAAAACATTTTGTTCAGTTGAAACCAAACTGGCCAAACCATTTGAAACACTCCTAGATTTGACCGCCTTTAAATAGCACACATCAGTTTTTTGTACCTGACATTAATATCACCTGATATATTGGAAATGAAATCTATAATAAGAGAAAGGAAAAAAGGATCACAAAGAAGTATTAAGAAGAAAAGGGACAAACTAGGCAGCTAAGAATGGATTCATGCAAGTATTGCCACATTAAAACCACCACAGATAACCCGAACTCAAATTCCCTCTGTTTCATCTTTTTTTTTTCATATCATAGGATTTGGCAAGCTCAGATGTTACTTTCCTCGTTTAACAGTATCAAATGATTACTGATAAGATGTCATCAAATCTTTGACAAGCTCTAAAAATGAAAGGAATATAGATGTCTTGTCTATTTCTCTTAGTTCTGTCATGCTGAAAACTAGATAAAATATCGTGCCTTTTTTTCAAAAATGAAAAAAGGAAAGAGAATACTTGTCAGTTTCTCTAATGTTTGACATGTTTAAAGCTCATCTCTCATGCTTTCTTTCCTGATTTTGACAAAAATCAAAGCCCATCTGATGTAATATAAAAGGCATCATATCAAAATATTACAGACAAAACTATCACTTGGTGATTTTTTTTTGGGGGGTAGGGCTCATATCAAGTGTAGATTAATAACTATCACTGTGGGTGAAAACCGCACCATCTAACAAAAACTCAGATTCGTGTTGTGTGAAAAAATTGGATTGAATTAGAAGAACTCCTTCAAATTCAGACAACAACACAATCTAAAAACATGTTGAGGCAACAGGTTTCATATCCACTGCAGTCTTTATCTTTTTAATCATTGCCCCATTAATACCATTTAAAAAAATAACAGGAGAGAGAAGAAAAGAACTAAAGAGAAAGATAAAATTGCCTTTTTGTGCTCATAAAAGAACACCAGTACCCCTACTAATTAATATCATTATTATTACTACCGTCATCATCAAGTATTATTATCACTATGTTCTCCTTGGAGAAAATTGAACTTAAACACAACCAATTGTTGTAATACTTGAAAACAGAGAAAATTGTGTGTGTGCGGGTAGGGAAAGGGGCTCATATCAAGTGTAGATTAATGGAGAAACTATCACTGTGGGTGAAAACGCACCATCTAACACAGAATCAGATTCATTGAATCATGTTGAGGTTTCAAGTTTCATATCCACTCCAGTCTTTATCTTTCTAATCATTGCCCGTGCTATGGACTTATATTTTCATTTTAAAGTCCAACAGTCCATCTGAACCATTCAACATGATCTTCATATGAAAACCGAAGTAATTCAAAAATTGAACTGAACCGATCCATTTAAACCAAAAAACCGAACCATTTAATCCAAACTTTTTTGGTTTGGTTGAAAACCAAATAAACCGGACCCAATGAACACCCCTAATCATGATAATCATCAATATTATTCATTACCATAATTTGTACTATTTACCCATGGTGTCAATTGCCAACAAATCTAATAGACTCACAACATAACTGCAATCCAATCTTTTAGAATGAACCTACAATAGAGTTGCCAGTGAGTCTGAGTTGGCCCATTCAGCTCCTCGCTAATTGTAAGAATTTCATTAGATCCAAACAAGAATGCATTCCAATGTAAACAAACAGGTTGGATTTGTCAATGAAGCAATTGAATGAAGGAATGAGGTTGAAGTGAGGAGTAAGTGACAGAATGAGGTTTGCTTCTCCGACCGTTTCCACATCTGCCTCCATTTCTCTCTTTGGGGTAGCGAGAGCGAGAGCGAGAGCAAGAGCAAGGGTGGGAGGTGGAAATGAGGAAGGAAAAGAGAAAACTCTAGGTTGGGATTTTGAGAGAAGAAAGAGTACAAGGAGACATATGGGCCGCCTGTATTGTTTATTGTATTGTATTAATTATTGGGCCATCTTATGGGCCGCCTACTATAATTCCTACTAACACTGCACATTTGGGTGAATCTATATACAAGTTTAAAATGGTGTCTCAATTCATCAATACACTATCTTTTCTATGAAAATGTATTTGGAAATTAAATTCTACATTTTTAATAAACTTTTTTACTCTGTTTTTAATAGATGAAAAATCACTACTTTCGAATGGTTCAAAAATTTTATATCAGGTGATTTTCTATCTATCTAAAAATATAGTAAAAAAACATTATAAAAAATGTAAAATTTGATCTACAAGTACAATTTTAAGTGGAGATCATGTTGAACGATTCAGATTAATTGTTTGAATTTTATAAACAAATATATTGATCCATAGCACATACTGTTTTGTGCTTTGCAAGCACCGTAGCCTCACTCAAGTGGTCAATATAGGAAAAAGAAATTAGAAAGACAGAAAAAAAGGGAGAAAAATGCATTAGAAGATTTAATTATTGCACTTTAAAACACTAGATCTGTATAATAATATTATCAGGAAATTATGAGGAAATCCAACCAAATTAAGTTGTTCATGCATTATATGTTCGTAATAAGTTTGATAGTTCAAACATAATCATTAATTGTTATCAAATTATTTGCCAAAATGTATTATCAAATTATAAATTTTAATATAAGAAAAAAAAGTTAGTTAATTGGAAAATGAAAATAATTTCAACAGATCGTGCATGCATGTATTGAATTGCAAGCGGGCAGATTAAAATACATATCCAAAATTAATTATTCAATTATAATTTCATCAACTTAAGATTAAAATATGCAAGTAATTAACCACAATAAATGTAGAAATGCGAGTGCACATGTTTTGAAATTTATAGTCTGAATTATTACAAGTTAAACAATTGTCCAAGATCTAGCTAGAGCACCGAAGCAAACTTAGATATATATAAGAACCCAACAATTCGAATCAAAAGCCAACTTAAATTCACCAAAGAGCGCTCAACACAAGAGACCCCATCAAACTCGCAGCACCGACCACCGCCTTTCCAGCCGATGACTTGTCGGATTCATCGTCAGAAGCGGCCGGGCTGTCGGCTGTAGACTTTGTTGGGGAGTCAGCTGGTGAATCGGCTGGTGAATCTGCAGCAGGAGCATCTGCAGCTGGTGCATCAGCACTTGGTGCCGGTGCATCTGCACTCTCATCCGGTGATTCTGCTACAGGGCCATCTGCCGGAACGGGACCCGCCTCAGGGGCAGTGGCTGGCGGTGGAGTCGCAGGAGCAACCGGGACCTCCTGAGGATTTCCACCAAGACCGGGCGGGACGATAGCATTGGTAACCTGTGTAGTTATGAAAATAAGTACGAAAATCAAACAATTTATTTCTATATGTGTGTTGAATATAATAAGATTATAAATTTATTATTAGCTAAGCATTAAAATTACCTGAATAACGGAGATATTGTAAGGGCGAACAGCGACAACCTTGACGAAGGCCGAGCTGAGAGGAGAGCCAGGTTGAGCAGTGCCGAAGAGCAATTTATTATCGGCTTTGCGCTTTGTGTAGTTCAAAAAGCCCATGCGATCGTTAGCAACGCCAGACGACTGGAAGAGCGTGGTGAGCAAGGTGGTGTTCTTGGACAACTTGGCGAGCTTGGCATCATCATAATAATCAAGGATGACATGAATCGAGAGAGCCTTCTTGAGGTCGTCGGCGTCAAGACTGGACAAGGCAGAGGCGGAGGCATTGTCGACGGCCATGACAGTGATAGTCATGCGCCGGTTGATCTCATCAGCAATTTTAGATTGAGAGAGTAGAGAGTTAAAGAGACCAAACTCCGGGTATTCCGTTAAGATTCGTGTGATGTTGTGTGCGGAGGCACAAGAGACGAGGCATAGCACCATGAAGGTGGCAGCGAACATGGTGTTGGAGGCCATCGATCAATCGAGACGGATCGGATACCGTGTGTGGAATTGTTGGGTTGGAGGAAGGGGAAGAGAGGATTGGAACTATATAAGGTGATTGTGAGTTGTATGGTGATTAATTGGATTAGGATGCATGGTTGGATTGATGCTGTTTGCTTTTTTTAGGGTTTTGTGGCGCCAAGTTTAGGATGAGATGGAGGTAACAAAATTTGTGACCGTTGGAGAGTATAATTTACTTTAGTTTGAATTTTGGAGGAACAATAATATATCCTAGATGTAGCAATCAGAAATTCATAAAACTAATTTAACAATATGTCAACCACTGTGATGCATTTGACAGCATTCAATATGACTTTTGACTTTACTAGACTTTAATATTTTATGGAGCAAATCTATAATATAGAATTAATGTTGCAATTATGCAGAATAAAATGGCATTAAAAATAATTTGTTTGTGGAGCAGTTATTGGAGAAGCATTGGTCAAACTAATTCTAGTAAAATTAGTGGTACTTGTGCGGATACAAGACATTTAGATTTTGTTTCAATTTTAATCAAAACAAGATTCAGTTCTTAGTTGTAAGAATAGAAAAACAGGTGAGAGCATATCAACAATTTAGATATTATCAGATGGATTGAGATAGAGAAGGCCTTAAAAGTAATGTTTTGGTGGGCCCCCATGAATTAGGGTTACAGCCCATAAATAATTAGGGCCTGCTCTGCTCTTACATGAGTTCCATTTACCTGTTATTATATTCGTTAAGAAATACCATTATTAATACCTTACCTTATGGGTGCCACTAGAGTGGAAAAAACGTGCCGTGCCGTGCCGTGACTAACACGCTGTGACTTTGGTCTCGTGCCGTGACCAAGTTAATTTTTCATGTGCCGTGCCGTGCCGTGACTAAAATGTCAAGGGGTGGTCACGGCACGCGAATGGTCACGCCACGTGAGTCACGCCGTGCCTAAACGTGCCGTGACCCGCGTGACTCGCGTGACTATTTAATCATAATTTAAGTTAGTTTATTCAAGATTCACCATTAAATCAATATCTAATGGTCCTAATTACACGTGACTCGCGTGACTACGTGTCGTGCCGTGCCGTGACTAAATTTTTCATGTGCCGTGCCGTGCTGTGCAAAGTTTCAAAAGATAGGCACGGCACGCGAATGGTCACGACACGGGACACACGAGTCACGGCACGCGAATGACATGCGTGCCATGCCATTCCGTGCCGTTCCGTGACGGAACCAGCTCCGGCGTGCCATTTTTCCCACTCTAGGTGCCACTATTTTCAAGTTTCAACACTAAATTTCTAATCTTGAGAGAAAATAGAAACTTTTTATTGATTATGTGAATCTTAAAAAATTTTAAAATTTCATTTTTTTTTCTAAAGTAAAACAACTTTAATATAAATTTATATGAATATGTGAATCTTAAAGGGATTTTTTTTGTTGATAAATGTAATCACTTGTATCGTATGAGGTAACATAATATTTCTGTTTACGTTGGAATCATAATCAGAACCAATTCAGTTTGAAGTAGAATGTCCGAGATCCTTTACTATTTGTACAGATTATGATCGGACAGTCCAAATTTAAAAAAGAAATATGATGTTACCTGATATGAATTCTTGATCCTCAACGTCTCTTTGAGTATGGCTTTAATTTTGAATCAATAATTTTACATGGAAACGATTATGCATGCATTGCCTATTGAATAGAAAGAAAATAAAGCCTTTAATGTATTTCTTAGGTACATTTAATAACTAGAGTTTAGAAGAAAAACAACTAAATTTAGATGGAATATAAGAGATAGTTAATTAGGGATAATATTGGTATAATAAAAAAGTATTCTCTAGCTATGCTTTCAAAATTAAAAATATGTCGTTGAAACAGCAGCCTCCTAATTACTTTATTAACTGTAAAAAAAAAGTATAACAAAAGAATTATATATTGTTTTGGTCTCATATTTTAAAATTATGGTACTAATTGCACAATATTCCACAAAATGTTGTACAAATTAATCTCACCTTCATTAATTATAAGCATTATGTTATTAAAAAGAGTGATTAAAAATTTATCATAGATGATTATTGTATAATTTTATTACCTTAAAAGAATACAAAATACATCTTATTTGTACTCTTACTCTACACAGTAAACTAATAAAAAATTATTTACTTATATTTTTCTTACACACTGACCTGCCACAACAATTCAATGTTAAATGTAAGCAACAAAAGATCCAAAAAAGACAATATTGAAACAAAAAAAGGAAGGGAAAATGCACATGAAGAGGCTAGGCCTACTTTTGTTAAGCAAATGCCTTAAATTAAGGTGAGTTGCCCCTATAAGAGAAGCAAAAGAGACCTAACATTCACTTAACCCCTAACTAATATTAGTAATAACTAGCCAAAGGCCTCGCGTTGCTTCGGCAAATGTTTTCGACACATGAAGAAGTGTTTGAAGAAAGTTTTTATATATATATATATATATATATATATATATATATATATATACACACACACACACACATACACACACATATAAAAGATAAGTACAATCCATATTCCAAAGTTTCACAGAGCATCAATCTAAAAAACCAAAAAATCGTATAAAGGATCACATTTGTTATAAATTTGCACAATCACAAATCAACCATTGGTTTATTAGTAGATTACAAATCGTACCAAGATTGCAAAGAAATACTGGTAATAACTGGGTCAGTAGCAAGAAGCACACACATACAAATCATTTCCAATTTATTGGACACAATTAGTAATTTGAACACCAAAATTTTCTAAACATAGCAATTCACAGAGCATCAATCTAACCAAAAAAGTTTCACAGAGCATCAATCTGATCACAGTTTGATTGAATACAAATAGAGCATCAATCTGATCACAGTTTCACAGAGCATCAATCTGTGTTTACCCTGGGATTGCTTTCAAACAGAACCTAATAGACCAAAAGGAATTTACATGAACTATGCACAATAATAGCTCCAATTACACAAATAGCTAACGTAACCAATCTGATCACAACCTAAACCCAATAGAAGTTTAACAAAAGTAATTATATGAAATATGTACCAATTTGCCAATTTCTATAATTGTCTTTTTTTTGTTGTACCTGTTTTTTTCAAGTTCTTAAAGTCTTCTGAATCATAATCTTCTCTCTCCACATCTGTAGCCAACCTGAACCTAATAAAAGGTTAAAAAAAGTAACTATAAGAGATATGTACCAATTGATCAATTTCTATATTTTTTTTTCGAGATTTTCTTTTTTTTTTAAGTACAAAACCTCTACTGGATCATAACTCTCTCTCCGCATCTGCTGCCAGCTCCTGACACACAATTCCTTGCTCCTCACTGCTAGGTTCTTCGTGTGGATGGTGACTGGCTAGATCAGAGAACCAGCGACAATTCTATTGTGTGGGAGGGAAAAGAGGGTCTGAGATAGAGGAGAGTAATTGTGGTTTGTGAGGCTGAAAGGGGAAAAAAATTGCTGAATTTTTAAAAACGAAGAGAAAACAGTACACAAAAACCCAAGAAAAGACTTAAAGGTAAAACCCTAAACCCTCATGTGGCTTTTTTTTTGCTGTGGTGCTATATCTTCCTTTTTTTTATTGAAAACCCGTAGGCATGCATGGCAATTGAAAAATAAGATTACATCTTACATCACAGAGTGTTCTTTTGTAAAATCAACTACTCCTAAGTCCTAACAAATAACTTGTAACTAACAAACAACGACTGGTACATGACATAAAAGACTGGTACCTGACCGAAAAATCAACTACTCCTAAGCCCGTAGGCATGCATGGCAATTAAAAGACTGGTACATCCAATCTTATGTCATGCTATAAAATATATGAATATTCCATGTTCTCTCGCTTGTCAAGTTACTGTATTAATTAATTCTTTTACATTAACTTAAAAAGTACTAATTGTCAAGCCACATAAATCAAATAGGAAAAACCACTCCATGTTGAGTAAGATGCAATTTGTAAATACACGATGCGAAAGCTATTTTGAATTGGCATGATTGAAAAAGATGGTTTCTCTCAATTGATTTGTATATGAGTTTGAATTGTTAAATAGATTAGGTTTAATTTTTATTCAAAATGAAAACAAATATTTTTGAAAGGAATATTCTTTCTGTTTTTTACTGACTTGTAGCCATGCAATCTATATTCATATCTAAACATGTGAAAAAAAAGGTCTCAACTGCGAATATGACATTAATTAGGTTGAACATTTATCTCTAATGAATTATTACAAAATCGAAGCTGAAAATTTGACTGCTATATATATAGAGATGACATCCTGTTTTTGCTCAAATGTGAGGATGAAATTGTAAAACCGTAATATGACAGAAAATAGCACATTACAATATATTACAGTTATGTAAAGTACAAATGCTTATGTACACTTTCAACTTTGTATTCTCTTTTATCAATAAGAATTCTGTAATAATAAAATCTAATAAATTATAGTTTACATATGCACACTTTAACTTCTGTATTCTCTTTTATCGATAAGAATAATTTGTTGGTATATATAATAGATGTATAAATAAATTGTCATAATAAAGGAAAAACGAATAAAGAAGGAAGAAGGAAGAGAAGTACCTGTGCACACGCTGACAGAGAAATCAGGATATTTTAATTCGCCTATTCAGTCTGATCTGATTGCTGTGAATTTTCCTATAGAAAGAACAATTTAAAAGACAGTAAAATAAGGGTTTTAATACCAAATATGAAAGCCATAAATTTCAATTATAAGCTTACTTAGGTTTAACTTGCAAACCGGGGCAATGATAGGTTCCTGTCATACTATACCAGCGTACCAGATAAAAGTGATAATTAAACCAATACCTCTATTAAGCAAACCAAATAATTCCTACGTGCATTACACCAATTTGCATACATGAGCTTTGACTTTAAGAGATTTTAATTTCCTATTCCAAAAAAGGAATAATCTTTTGGTATATATGATAGATGTATCAATAAATTTTCAGAGTCAATAAGCACATTAGAACAAATATAACATTCTGTTTTTGCTCAAAGGTGACAAATATAGAGATAAGAAACGATTGGGGGAGAAGGTTTAACAATTGGGATTTTCAATTTCATATCTATAGATATTACGTACATCTCTAAGTAATTGTAAACAGTTCGTTCATCTTTAACAATTGGGGTTTAACAGTTGGGGTTTTGAATTTCATCTCTAAATGCCAATTTAGAGATGAACTACTCATGAACAGTAATCGAAGACAGTAAGAGAGTAAAATCGCAAGAAAAGAAAAAAGAGAAAAGTGAAAAGAGTAAAATGAAGAACCTGCTTCGAGCTTCTGAGAAATCGCACAGTAAGAGAAAGAGCGTCCTTGTAAACCCTAATTTCTAAAATCAAACACAGGCTGAAACGAATCATTTTTCAGTGGGATTAGCAGCAAAATATGTAAAAATCGAAGAAAGAAAATGAAAAAACAGTTTGAACTTACCTAAAGAGATCAAAGAAGTGGTCGGAGATGGAGAAAATTGGTGTAGAGAGGAGACAGGGAGTAGACAGGAGAGAGGGATCGCTGGAAGGGAGAAGTAGCGGCTGGAAAAATTTGCAGAAGAAGGCGGACCAAAGTCGGAGATGGAGAAAATAGGTGTAGAGAGGAGACAGGGAGAGATCGCTGGAAGGGAGAAGAAGAGGCTGGAAAAATTTTTGTAGAAGAAGGCGGCCCATTTAAAAAAAAAAAAAAAAAAATTCTGTGTCGCTGAATGGTGGGACCTACCTGTCAGCTATACTGTAGATTGTACTGTTCATGTGGAGCCCCGATCAAGGATTAGATACATAGATAGATATACAAATGCCATGATTCAGTCATACACTGTGACATCTTTTTCTTTTTCCTATCCTTATAAAATATGACGTGTCCCTATCATTTAAAAGTTATATTCTCTTTTGCTGCCACGTGAGTACATGAAACCCCCCCCCCCCCCCCCCCCCCCCCCCCCCCCGGTCGTTTTGACCAGATTCCTTTCTCTTCCATTGGATACGCACTGCTTTAAAAACACATGTTAGTTCCATAAAATATACATATTCATTTTTTTTATTTCTTCTAAACATCTGACACCAAATGGTACCATCACAAACGTGTTAAGTGCTCACTCCTCCAAACGACACAATACCCATTTTTTTTTAATTAATTATAATTATAAAATGTGTTTTCTTTTCTTCAAAATTTAGTTTTCTATAACCTCTGTTATGTTATGGAATAGTATTCTCTATTTGGATCACACTAAGAGTAGCGCTAATCTGAATTGGCGCACTATTTTTTTTCGCTATTTTTCATTTGAATCACATGCACAAAGAATAGCGCTATTCTCTAGATTAGCGTTGTTTTCACTAATCCATTCAAAACATGAGTTAGCACTAACCTCAGAACAACGCTATTCTCGCTATTCTCGCTATTCCTGCAGCAACATCCAAACGTACTCCTGAGTACTACAGAGGTATTGTTGCGTACAGTAATTGAATCTGAATATCGTTCTTTTAACTTTGTACGAATTTCAAAGCACAAATAATATTGGCCTCGCGCTATTTCCGAATAGGCATCATTTTTGAATTAATACGGACCGTAAAATAGTGGACTCCACCCGTGCAGTATTACAGAGAATACTTGTGATGATCATTAATTTGTACTCATTTGTACAGAGAATAGTCGTCTCAAAATAAATATATTACAAAACCTCTATAGCATTAATGATGATCATTTGTACTCATTAAGTATATCAATGTTGTATTTATCACAAATTGATATTTCTAGACCGAGTCAAATTGACATTTCTTTTAAGTAAATATTGGAGATTAAGCAAACTTAACTATTTAATATTTAAAAGATCAATGTTGAATCTGCAATTAATATCTCGCATAAAGAATATTGTTTTTTATCACTAGATAAAATCGAATTTTAGTTCTTTAGTTAATTTTGACACTTTGACTTTAATTAGTTTTTTTTTTAACAGTTAATATCTCATTCAATTTCAAATGAAATTAATATATAATTGACAATTAATATCGTGGCAACAATCTACTGTTAATTGGGAGTTTTGACAGGTAACCCACTATCCTAGCACTATTTTAAAGAGAAACATTATTCTTTTGAAAAAAATATTATGAAACATAATTTTATAATTCAGAAGATTGCTACAATATAAATATAATAGCACGTACTCTTTCATTATTTGAAGAAAATATGACAATAGCGAAAGAGAAGAGTGATACTCATCCAAGTATATCTAGATTAATTTATTGGCGTATTAAATTTGGATTTTTATAATTCAGAAATAAAATAATATAATATTTGGATTTATAATTAGGAGTTGGCTACGGTGCTATGCATAGCATAGAGGGCCTCCGTGCTACAGCTTAATATTTGAGTTTTCAAAATCCCAACAGTCAATCCAAACCGTTCAACATGATATTGTACTTGCAAACTAAATTTTACATTTTTAGAATTTTTTTACTATTTTTTTAGATAGGTAAAAAACACTTGATCTGAATGGTACGAAATTTTCAGTTCAAGTGATTTTCTACCTATATAAAAAAATAGTAATTTTTTTTGTAAAATATAAAATTTAATTTGCAAGTACATATTCATACGGAAATCATGTTGAACGGTTCAGATCGACCGTTAGAGTTTTAAAAACTCAAATATTGAGCCGTAGCACGGAAGTCCTTATGCGCGCTATTGGCAATTTCCTTTATAATTACTCTTGTATATAATATCCTTAAAGTCAGTGGCGCTTTCTCTGTCCTCTTTCTTTTTCTATGATTTTTTTAGAAATTTCACCTACTTGTAAAATAATCCGTAGTACAAACTAACTCTGTGTACGAAGGTGAAACAGATACATAACAACATGCTATTGGGTTCACATGACTCGTTTCGTGTAAGCCATTGGCGCAGGTAGGACCCACGCAATTTTGTTCAGCCAAAAGATTCCTCTGTTGGCTTCTGCAAATGAATTTCTGATGGTCTTTTACATGTAATGTTGGGTGAAGAAGCAGGTTATTAGTTACTGAATCATTCGCCACACAGAAAGTAATAAAGTTTGTGTCACAAGTATGTCGTGCACTGTGTTTGAAAGAGTGTTATTCTATATACTGCTTTTATTTGAATATATTTGCAACCATTTTGGTCTATTTCTTAAAAAGGGTGGCAACGAGAATTCGTATCGTCTGCGTTAACTCAAAAGGGAATATTTTGAGTTAATGCATCTAGACTATTCGATCTACTTTAAGATCCGTACAAATTAGATCCGTACTAATATTAAAGGACCCCTCTGTTAAAATCAGACAACCGGATTGACTCTGTTTAATATCCAACGGTTGAGATGCATTAACTCAAAAGATTCTCTTTTGAGTTAATGCAGAGGATACGTGTTCGTGGCAACGAGCTGGGGACTCAGTTTGTGATCGGCTCGTTTATTTACCGAGTGAACTGGGTTGAGCTAACTTTTTGAGTTAAATCTCAGCTTGTAATCATCATGCGTCAGCTCGTGAGCTGGATTAAAATGACGAGTTGGTTCATTGGATCTGACTGAACCTTGTTTTAAGAAGAAAATAAATTTTACAAATTTTTTGGACCGAGCTGAACCGAGCTGGACAATATAAATGTACATAACTACAAATTCACAAAATTGATGCCTAGTTGAGCTAGGTTCCAAATTGGCTCGTTAACAGCTCGGTCTAGTAATAGTCAAGCTGTTAGCAAGCGACTCAGATACGAGTCACGATTGAGCCAGTGGCTTTTTTACCACCCCTAGCCCAGATACATATTTATGTTAAATTCATAATTTTATATATTGCATGATTTAAAAATTGGAATTTTATATCTTACATTTGAGATACATTACTTATTTTTGCTTAGTCAAATACAATTAAGTCAATATATAGTTCTCCTGATTATTATGTTTTTTACAATGAAAATAATTTTAAACTTCCCTGCAGGATGGAGGTCACAGAAGCAGCGGCCAATAGTAGCATTTTAGCAGCGCGCGGTTTAATTAAATGAAAGTGGAAATGGAAGGAGGTGAATTAAGTCGAATGAATTGAAGTGCACGTGGAAAGGCGGCGACAGGCGGATTGCGGCAGCAGCTCTTGCCTCTTGGATTTCACAGTTTCATACTGTCATACCATCTCACGTGACCACTCTGTGGCACAGTGCCACTGGACTGGCAGGGTTAAATTTAATTAATTACAGTCAGTCGTTTGTTTGTTTGTTTGCTTGCTAGCTAGTGATAGTATTGGGTGAACGTGGGGTTGATACCTACACTTCAAGCGACAACCCTACGTTACTTTATATATATATATATATATATATATATATATATATATATATATGCATGTTAGAAGGCATTGAGCTGGCGTGCGTACTTGGTTTAGGTGTACTACTGGTCAATGAAATCTGTGGAAGATGGAATCTTTTACTAGGGTTTCTTTTCATCACTAATAATTTAACTGTGAACAACTGGTGAATGTGGGGTTAATGATTCTTTAATTTTACTGACCCATTAATGCATGCTAGATTATATTATATATATTTAATTAATCTAACTACCCACTTTCTTATCATGCACCCTTCTCAGTTCTCACCGCCATATTCCTTGCTTGGTTATGAACACACAAATATCTTTCAAACTTGACAGATAAAGACTTTGCAAAATTATTAAATATATATAATATAATCTTTTACGCTAGCTATATGATCACATTGATATGAGATCCATTTGTTATTGTATATATATGTTAAGCGAGAAAGACCTCACATTGGCTGAATCATATATACTTAATTTCAAAGCTCCAATCTCTGTTAATGAAGGTTCAATTCATTAATTAAAACATAATTCTCAAAATAAGTTGGGATGATACTAAATTATCCTCTACTAGTTAAAAGATGAATCATGATCATGATGAGATATCAAAAGTGTGGTATATATTATGATATTATGAATTTTAGAGGGGGAAATATGTAATTTCACAATTTATGAGGGGTATATATGAAATTCCTCCACCTTATTATTTCTTGTTAACTATAGTATAGTTAACTATAAGAATATATATGTCAATATATGTGAGAATAAAAGTGTTTTTACGTACTGTTGATATATATCCTCGCGAATACTTCTGTTTGTAATAGTTATACCCTTGAAATAACAATCTCTATAAATTAGCTATTGATAATATATAGTTAGTCAGTTTTGTTTTTGCGGACAGTGACATATTAATAATTAAAAAATTTCATCGGAGATAAATTTAGGAGAATTTAATGCATGAGATGAGGTGAGGTTGTGACATGTAAATTTTTTGATCGAATATTAATATTAACTGAATTTTTTTTCACTAGCCCTCAAATACACGTAGGTTAATTCTTGTCCATCTTTGACCATAAAAGTTAATAGCTAAACGACTTTTGTGTAATATAACATATTTTGTTTATTTAATTTTCATTTTATTTAATGTTCAAACTGTTAGGTCATCCCAATATACAAATACAATCAAAGAGTTGCATATAATATATTGAAAATAGTGAGCACAGCGCATCGCCTAAAGATGAGGTGAAATTAGTGGGTACGTGTAGCACTTATAGATTATATTCCATTCCAAATTTTCTTCCCATATTAACCCTATTTTTGTGGTCGCATGTAAAAAGAGGCAAAAGGAATGATCGAGAAAAGGAAGACAACGTGGCAGGTCCTACCACCGTCCGATTTCTTTGACCAAAGTCATGTGAATCTGATCAGATCATGTCGGCACTGCCCCACTCCTCCTCCCCTTTTTTTTTCTTTCTTTCTAATTTGTACCTAGTAATTAATTTTTATTCACCTTTCAGGGGCTTTTTAGTGACATTTCCCCTAATAAATGCTTTGCTTTGCTACATTTGATATTTGCAATTCAAGAAAGTCGGTTAGTCTATTTTTGTTATCTAGTACTAGTACTATCTTTGCTTTAGACAAGGTTTCTCAATTTGTGTGCAAATACTAAATCTTCATGTTTAATTTGACCAAAATTATATAAGAAAAATTAAATATGGTATCCTACAATTAGATGTGACAAAATTGAAATTTGATTATTTTTTGTGAGAATGTAGTGAAAATCATATAGATTACATCTAACGGTTTTATTTTGATGTTTATGTTTTAAAATTTGAATTATTGACGTTTTAAGAGTGGAGGCACGATGGAAGCAAAAAATAAATGGAGACATTTAAACCCTCTCAATAATTAAATATTGTATAATAATATTTAATTAATAATTCTTCAAAATTTGCAAGTCAACACTTAAATAAATTTGATGGGACGCAATTAAACAGGTGAAGCTCAACATGCATTAATTAAATTTGTAAAAATGTACAATATGTTAACTATGAACAATGATCCAATCTGTACATAATTAATGATTGGGATATGTGTGTGTATTTATATATATATTTATCTCAAACACATGTTGATATTGCAATAACATGTCACATACAATATGAAATTGTGCCTTGTGATTGAATATATAATATGTTTTTGCAAAAAATGATTGGTCCAGCCTCTGGTCTCAAAACCTCAAAAACCAAAATTCAAATCTTAGAAACTAAATCAATGTAGCCCATTATTCTGACAACAATCATGAATTCAAAAGTGTTGTTCATTATAGTACGTACCAGCAGTAGTTTCAGATATATATATAGGTGGTAAAATGTTGAAGGATTTATTGGCAAAATTAGCCTTCAAAATGTCAAATTTTAAATTAATCAACAGATCAAGAGAGATAATTAAATAGGTGGCACAAATGTAAAATGCGACAATCAAACGTGGGGATCCGACTCTGCTGCTTTTCTCTAAGAAAAGCAAAATTCTGTTTTTCCGATCCTAACTATTCAAATTCGTTGAGATTTGTGCATTAAAATTTTTTTATCGAGATATGCGAATGAAAAATTCTAAATAGTTGGGATCTGAAAAACATAACTCTATTTTTCTTAGAAAAACAGTAGAGTCCGATTTCAAACGTGGTGGGAAGCGGCAAGTTTACGGCGTGATTTCAAGTTTTTAAATTTTTTATAATTGTTTTAATTCAGTATACTTTTGTTGAAGGTTTTTGGAAAAAAAGATGGCAAGAAAGATGTTGATTTTTGATGTTTGGAAATTGAAATAGATCGGTTTGGTCTGACAAGGGCCCCACCATGTCTCCTGGTTATGCTCTTGCTTCCCTCCACCAATACATCAAAAAAAAAAAAAAACATAAATTCCTCTTTTTCTTTTTCTTTTTTCCTTTTCTCATGAAAAAAAGGCAAAGGAGAAAGAAAAGCAATTTTTTTCCGGATTTATCTTGTTATAGACTTAGTATAGGCACGCTCTCTTGCTCATATGCTATGCACTTTAATAATTAAAAAAGTGTAAGTACATATATTGGTAGAGGTGAAAACGGAGAGGATAATATCGGTCCGTATTAGAAAATTACATACGATTATCTGATATCTGAATATTTGTGCAGATTTAAATACATATATGGTTTTAAATTTTAATTATTTGAATCAAAATAGTAGATATATATCATATAATATAATATATAATATTAAAAAAATTATGCTATACACCGTTATAATTATTTAAATGTTATGAACTTTGACATTTTTATTAATATTGATAATTTTCTAATAAGTATCTCCGTGTAATATCCAATTCGTATTAATTTGTATCTGTCTCCGAAAAAAAAATACGGATATAATTTTACCACTATCTGATTCGTATCCAATCCGTTTTCACTCTTAATCTAGAGGGTAAGATATACTGGATCCAACCTTTATATAATTTTATTGAAGGACTAAAATCTAAATTACACCAATGCGTTAATGTCAGAAGATTCATTAATTACATTTGTATTGGGATCATTATTGCATGCGTTGTTCAATAACTTTCTGTTTATTTTATTTTAAAATGAATCATTTAGTTCAAAAACCCAACGAACTCATTTTGCTTTTCTCTTTCATAAACAAATGGATCTGCACCTCCAAGAAATTTGAAAATTTTCAAAATAGCATTTTTCAAAAATTTGTTTAAAAATTTTCAAAATAGCATTTTTCAGATTTTTTTTATTATTTTTTTTACCATATTAAACCACTGTTTTGAAAAATTCTAAAAGAATAGTAAAAAAATGTAAAATTTTGTTTCCAAACACTTATTAATATGGAGAACATGTTGAGCGCTTTAGATCGACTATTTGGACATTGAAAACGCAAAAATGACTTATAAGCATATGCCCTCATATGCTTATGTAAGTAGAGTAGCAAACCTCATATAGAGGTTGGCTATTGTGCTTCCATAAGCATATGCCCACATATGCTTATAACTCATTTTTGCGTTTCCAATGTTCAAATGGTCGATCCGAACCGTGGGCATATTCTCCATATTAATATGTGCTTGGAGACCAAATTTTACATTTTTCTGAATTTTTTACTATTTATTAAGCCACTTTGAAAATTGCTGATCCTGGTAAACAGTAAAAACAGTGCAACAAAATTCTGGACCATATGATCAGCAATTTTCAAAGTGGCTTAATAAATAGTAAAAAAATTCAGAAAAATGTAAAATTTGGTCTCCAAGCACATATTAATATGGAGAATATGCCCACGGTTCGGATCGACCATTTGAACATTGGAAACACAAAAATGAGTTATAAGCATATGTGGGCATATGCTTATGGAAGCACAATAGCCAACCTCTATATAAAATGTGCTTGGAGACCAAATTTTACATTTTTTGGAATTTTTTTACTATTTATTAAGATGGTTTGAAAATCGCTGTTTTTATTAAAATTCTGCACCATTGGAAAACAGCGATTTTCAAACCATCTTAATAAATAGTAAAAAAATTTCAAAAAATGTAAAATTTGGTCTCCAAGCACATTTTAATATAGATTGAACATCTAACGGTTTGGAAATGTCGTTTGAAGTCAATTTGATAGGTTTTAGAGTCGCGCTCACGGAAGGGCTTGGTGAGCTTAGGAGCACCCTAGTTCTACTCTCTCTCTCTCTCTCTCTCTATATATATATATATATATATATATATATATATATATATATATATATTACCCACTAGACTTTTTATATCATGCAATCACACAACAAATATAGCAAAGCGAATTGTAATATAATTTTTTTTTATAGTTTTGTGTAGGAAAGTTAACACGTACGGATCTTTTTAAAATTATAATTTTATCTTTTTATCTGACGAGTGACCTGACTAAGAGCATCTATACATGCATACATACATACATCGATTTGACTTGTACGAACATTATATATATATATATATTTTTATGAGGAAACTTGAATGACTTTAATCAGCCGTCGTCGATTACAAATCTGACAGTGAGATATCATTACAAATGTACGGTTGAGATCACGACAATGCATGAATAAAGTTTATTCGTTATAGGAGAGGGAGCATGCATCGCAGTTACCGAGGCAGTCAACATTCATAATTCATAATTCAAAATTAAAATTAAACAACTTCTTCCCCCGTCGTGTGATCTTATGATCTTATGATCTGTCCTCCCTCCCCAACTCAATCGTTTTTCAAATTTCAAAGGTTAATATATATATAGATATATATTATATTTATATTGTTCCCTACTAGCCAGTAGTTAGTCCCCAACTCAAATGGTGTTATGAATTAATTAAATTAAATTAAATTAATGTGGGTCCAGTACTTGCTAGTCTCTCTAACTCTTTCTTATATATTGCTTTGCTTGCTACTTGCTCTTCTCTCCTTACTCACTCCTCTCATCTTCTCTATACACGCAGCAACAACAACAACAACAACAAAACACAAACAAAGAAATTAATGGAGATGGATCCAACCTCTCACGACCATTCATGGCTTTCTTTCTCTCTCTCTCATCTCCCTCATAACACCTTCTCCTCTAATCCCTCACACCACAGTATGTATTTCATTTCATTATATATATATATATATACACATGTACACATGCATGCAAATATGGGTTGGATAAGATAACCTTTGCATGCATGCGCTTAGATAGATACATTAATCATGCATGCTTAATCATATTAATTTATATATATATATATGTATGCGTCATGTGTAGGTACCGTGGAGGAAGAGGAGAGAATGACAGCTCATGGGTCCCACATGTCCGAGGGACTGTATAGCTCTGACCTTAGCACCGTCACGGCCGGATTCTCGCCGGAGAAACATGCAGCGCCACCTCCGCTCCCGCAGCCAGCGGAGGTGAAGAAGAGCGTCGATTCCTTCGGTCAAAGGACCTCCATTTACCGCGGTGTTACTCGGTAATTAATTACTTGTTCTAGTAATTAATATATTTTTGCATATATGCCCCTGTGACTTTACCAATCATTTTGTACCCTTTATCCCTCACACCGTTAAATTAATATGTTCATCAATGGATTTATATATTTTAGATATGTTAATTTCTCCTTCTTCTTTTTTATAAAATTTCCAAATGCCTCTTTTGTACTATTTTTTTTTACTAAATATTCATGAACTCCATTTTTTTTTTCTATATATCTAAGTATCTCAAACATTATTTTTTATTTAACTTTTACAATCGGTCATTAAAACCTAGCTATATAGTTAAACCATTTTCTAATCATTAATAGGGTAGTTCAACTATAAATAAGATTCTTTACTATTAAATAATCTTAATTTTCTCATCGTCATTGTGCATTAATGTTTATATATAAATATAATAATTACTGACATAATGAGGGTATTTTGGGAATAAAGGCACAGGTGGACTGGGAGATATGAGGCGCACCTATGGGACAATAGCTGCCGACGTGAGGGGCAAAATCGGAAAGGTCGCCAAGGTAATTAATTAATTACTTAATTACTCATTTTCATTTTTTTCACATATCATGCCCAGTTGCTAAAATGCGCTTTATTTATTATTTTTTTTTTCTGCCACGTGGTTGTCTTGCTTGAATGTTGCTTCGACGTGCTTCTAGTTTATTTGGGTATGTACATTTATCAATTTTAACCTTGTATTTTACAAAATTTAAATTATTGAGCATATATATGAAATTAACAATTGAAAATGTAAACATCAGGCGGCTATGATAAGGAGGAGAGAGCAGCTAGGGCTTATGATCTGGCAGCACTCAAATACTGGGGCCCCACCACCACCACTAATTTCCCAGTAAGTCCTTCTCTTCTTACATAATTTCTTTTAAATGTACCTACATATATATATATATACATACATGCATTACATTGTTCTTTATATGTATCCTTAAAGGAAATATGAAAAAAGTAGGGTGATTAATGTGAAATATTCGTATGATTTGACATGTTGTCAGGTCACAGATTACGAGAAAGAAATAGAGGAGATGAAGCACATGACAAGGCAGGAGTTTGTTGCTTCTCTCAGAAGGTTACATAACATACATGTGTATATATATATATAGAGTAGAACTAGGGTGCTCCTAAGCTCACCAAGTCCTTCGTGAGCGCGACTCTAAAACCTATCAAATTGACTTCAAACGACATTTTCAAACTGTTAGATGTTCAATCTATATTAAAATGTGCTTGGAGACCAAATTTTACATTTTTTGGAATTTTTTTACTATTTATTAAAATGGTTTGAAAATCGCTGTTTTTATTAAAATTCTGCACCATTGGAAAACAGTGATTTTCAAACCATCTTAATAAATAGTAAAAAAATTCCAAAAAATGTAAAATTTGGTCTCCAAGCACATTTTAATATAGATTGAACATCTAACGGTTTGAAAATGTCGTTTGAAGTCAATTTGATAGGTTTTAGAGTCGCGCTCACGGAAGGGCTTGGTGAGCTTAGGAGCACCCTAGTTCTACTCTATATATATACACACACACACACTCTCTTTGCTTTACAAATCACATGACAAGTCTCATGATTTGTAATTAATAAACCATGTATGCAATTGATGCATGAACTAGATATGGACCTGTTAATGAACTTTCATATTTATTTGCATTCAAACTTTTTTTTTTTGAATAAAAGCCCAAATTAATTGTGCATGTATTGTCAGGCACTTAATAATTTAATGCAGTATTGCAAGCATTAATTAAATAAATGAATAAAGTTTCTGAGTGTGTGGTTTTGTGCATATATATATGCAGAAAGAGTAGTGGATTCTCTAGAGGTGCTTCAATCTACCGAGGAGTCACCAGGTAATTAATTAACTAATTAATTAATTTATTTATTTATTACACATATGCAATTAATAATTTTAGTTTTATTTAATTTGGACGTGTAATTAATATATAATGCTTGGTTTGATATTTAATTAGACACCATCAGCATGGGAGATGGCAAGCAAGAATTGGAAGGGTGGCAGGAAACAAAGACCTCTATCTTGGAACCTTTAGTAAGTATATATATATATTAGCTCATGTTATGCAATTGTAGTTTAGTAATTTGCATTAATTTGGAGGTGCTCAAGATCACGTTTGGTTTATTTGGCACTACTTGTTACATATTTTTTATAATTAAATTGCATGGCATGCATTGTCTGTTGCTTAATTAGTTACAAAATGCCTAAATGATCTTAATTAGGAGCTCACACATGCTTCTTGTGAATTTACTTTATTATATATGAAACTTCTTAGATTCTCTAGCTAACTTTGATTTAATGGAAGACATGACCACTCTTGACAATTTAATTCCAAAGGTGGTCAATGTTAATTAAACAATTATTAGTTACATCATGCGTTGTATTAATTATATCATCATACAAAGTTAGTAGATATATATGTAATATGTTTAACTTATCTCTAAACAAATTATATTTTCTAAATTTCAAGGCACAGAAGAAGAAGCAGCCGAAGCTTACGACATAGCTGCCATAAAATTCCGCGGCCTGAATGCCGTAACCAATTTCGAGATAAGCCGTTACCACGTGGACAGCATCATCAATAGCAATCTCCCGATTGCCGGTTCGATCTCAGCCGCACGTGCCTCCAAGGCATCCGACCAGATGCCGAGCTGTTCATCAGATCAAACTACCAATAATATCCAACCAAATATTACAACAATGGACGGTCGAGATGCAACCCCATCATCATCATCACTTGCATTTACGGCATTGCCGGCCAAACCCGACATGGATTACTGGTCCTTGCTTGCTTTTCAAAACCAACAAATGCAACAAGAGAACATTACCAACCAAGGCCTAGGATTAGGGTTAGGTTTTGGTGTGTTCTCTTCTGGGGTAAACTTAGATTTCTCAAATGCATCAACTGGTTGTAATAACAGTAGTTGTGGTGCATGGAGTACAAGTGATGGGGTGACAGTGCAACAACAGTCAGATAACAACAGCAGTAGTTGCACTTATGGTTCCAACGTTCATGCAAGTCAAGTTGCATTTGGGTCAGGATCTAGTACTAGTGCATATGAAGCAGCACCATTTTATTATTACCACCAGACAGCTTTTCAGACTGTACCAATCTTTGGTATGGAATGATTTCAAATGGGTTGCTTGTGGGGGGTTTTCGTGGATTTTGTTACATTTCCATGCAAAAGTTAGATTTTTGGTCAAAAGGTTAGAAGTTGATGCAGAGGGAAGAGAGAGGAGAGAGAGAAGGTGATGTAGACGTATACCAAAAAAGAAGAAAGAGGCTAACAGATGAGAAGAGAGAAAAGTTTTGCAAAGGGGTCACCTAATAATATATTTAGTTCCTTCTCTTTTTCTTTTTTATTTTAATTTTGTTGCTCCTTTTTCTTTTTGTTCTTTTGCTGACATGATTCCATGTAGCTATCATCACCCCTGTAATGTAAGCAAGATCAGCTTTAATTGTAGCTTTGTCATTATCATTTCCATTTTAATTAGTTTTTTTTATTTTTCATTCCCTTTGCGGATAAGTACTTCGTTATATTTATACAAGTAATTTAATATTTAGTCATGAGAAGAAAAAAGAGCTATTATATAATACAATGTGATAATTTGGACATATGTCAAAGTTGGTAAGTAATATAATTTAGTACTAGTACTTGCCGATTAATGGGCTTGAAGGTACAATTTGGGCTTACAAGTCCTTCAATTAATGGGCTTATTTTATTTTTAGAAAAGTAATAGATATTTTTAATGAATTAAAAAGATGGAGATTTTTTCGATTCCATAGAAGAAACATATCAGTTATACGCATGGTTTGCAAAATCAGCCGAGTCGAACCGGAATCAGTTAGTGGTTACTATGTCTAATTATAAATTTATTTCAACATAGTAGCGGTACAAAAAGATCAAACCCTTGAGTCACTATATACTGTATCAATAAAAAAAACTATACATAAAATTTTATGGTTTACCGCGAAATGCAGTCAACAGGTATATTGATACTAAAAAATGTTATTTACAAAACCATTGAAAGCTACAAAGAAGTACAATAAACCCTAAACCTAGTCTTAAACCCTAAATCCGGTCTTCCAGTGTTTGGAGATTTGGAGTTTTCTTATGGTTGGCCTAGAAAAGTTTATTTGATGTCTTGATTTGTGTTAGACTAGAGTATTTAGGGGTTTTTCGCCAGTGTTTGACCATAATCTGTTTTTTTGTTATCCTTTGTTAATCTTATTTATTTTGTTGAAGTTAATCTGATTTATCATTATTTTTTTAATCTGATTTATCATTATTATTCTAGTCTCATCTCTCTGATAGGTTTAAAGTACAATTTTCATCTATTGTAAGTTGTTTCATGTTATTCATGAAGCTAGAATGATAGATGAAATTTGTTAATCTATTTTATGTTATTCTTAAGTTAGATAAATCATTTTGTTAATTTTATTTAATCTATTGAAGTTAGTTAATCTAATTTATCATTATCATTCTAGTTTCATCTAATTTGATAGATTTAGGTATAATTATCATATTTTTTTTAATTTGTTTCATGTTATCCATAAGTTAAGTAGATCAATTTTGTTAATATATTGAAGTTAGTTAATATGAGTTATCACCGAAATTTTTATTTATAACATAGTTTAAAAAAAATAAACCAAATAACCATCGTTTCTGGAAATTTTGTTTTTTACCACGGCTGCACCGGCATTCTGCGGACCTATTTTTTTTTTTATGTTTTATCGAGGCACCACGCATCTGTATGAGATATCTCAAATTTTTTGGTTTTTTAATATTTTTTGTTCTAGGAATGCATGCCACATTATGTGAGATATCTCAAAATTTGAAAAAAAAAATGGGTCCGCATCGGCATTCTGCGTCCCCGCTGAAATGGGTCCGCAGAATGCCGGTGAGGCCGTGGTGAAAATCGAAATTCCCAGAAACGATGGTTATTTGGTTTATTTTTTTTTAACTATGTTATAAATAAAAATTTCGGGAGTTATCATTATTTCTATCTACTTAGTCTCATCTTATTTGATAGGTTTAATCTGTTGATTTATGTTAATCCTGTATTTTGTTAATCTGATTTAATTTATCATGAAGGTAATTTGATTTTGTGCAGAAAGCTTTCCTTATATGGGTTGAAGGCTGGAGACAAGAATTTCTGTGCAGATAGGAAAAAAGTTTACCTGTTTTCTACTCCCAAACATAGGGATTTCTTGCACACTCATTATTGTGTGTGTGGTCTGACGGTCCTATCTCGGAAGATATGGAGCTCCACCTTGAGAAGATTCACCCCAATGTCAATAAATATGCAATCTGTCATTAGCCTGAGTCTGAGTTATCAGCATAGTAAAATGATTCGCGTTTTATTCGCGAATAAAACGCGAATAAAACGTTTTTTGGAGGTTTCCGAACCGAACAGCGAATAAAACGGTTGACCGAACTTTTACCAATTTATTCAGGAATAAAACGCGAATAAAACGTTTTTTTACGAATTATTCGCGTTTTATTCGAAAAATTCGTCGCTGTTGCTCTTGCCTCCGTGGCTCTGTGCTTGAGTGAATTCTGGAGGACCCCACCACGTGGCCTCTTCCCTGATTCACGGAACTCTGAACTCTAGGTGAGACTAAGGCAAAGTTTTGAATTTTGAATATATAAGTGGACCCCTACGTGGGTATCAACTATCAATTATCAAATTGACATTTTTTTTATAATAAGTTGACTTTTGAATTTCAAATATTAAATTCTTAACACTTCTCAAATATTTTTTTTTTCTCAAATTCTTAACACTTCTCGAATCATTTCCGAATTATACCTGAATTATACCCGAATTACGAATTTTTGACCTCACCTCACCGAACTCGAACTTTTAATTTGTTACTATGGTTATCAGCATATAACTGATATGTTGCTTCTATGGAATCAAATTTTTTTTCATCTTTCTAACTCATTAAAAAAAATCTATTACCTTTCTAAAAATAAAATTTCCATCTTTCAATTTATTTCGGGCCACTGACATGTGGGTCCATAGCTGTCAGGATTCGCATCAGGACCTTTGGAATTGGAATTTTGCCAGGATTCGCATCAGGAACGCTTTTCGATTCGTGTGGGAACTTGAAGTTTCGCACGAGGCGTGATATGAACTAAGGTTTTTCGCTTCTGCCAGGCTTCTTCTCGGCGTCGACGACGTCTCCGATCACGACAGCGCCGGAGTTGACCACCACTGGAGTCGTCTTCCTCTGGACCGTCGTTTTCACCTGTTTTCGGCGGCCGGCGGCTACCCGGAGGCGCCACCTGAAGCCTCGGTTTTAGGTTTAAATTTGGGTTTTCTTTGATTTCTCGATGATTTCGTGCACTGTTTTGGCTCATATTGCGTCTGTAGAGTTTCATTAACTCCTTGAGCATGTTTATGAACTTAAATTTGAGTTTTATTGAATCTGACTATGATTTCTTGTAATGGGCTAGCCATAGCACTTGGTTTAAGAACTTTTCTTTTCTTAATTTCTGATTTAAAGTGAACAGTATTGATTTTTATGCTTATTTTTACCATTTTTCAAAGTTTTTCCCATTAAAAAATGAATTCATATTTAATTTTGAAGTCTTCATAACCTATGTATGATTATCAGGTCCCTTAGGAGGTTATGAAGAGCGTGTTTACAAGTTTAAGGGTTTACATTCTTGGGGTGTAGCACAGTGGACAGACTGTGCTACAGTTTCTCCTTTTTTTTTGTCAGATTGTTTTATTATTATTATTATTATTATTATTATTATTATTTATTCTTTATTTTTTTTACATCCCCAAATCACTGGGGATCTTACATACATGTACACATTTCTCTTATATTTTTATCAAACTTATTTTTGTACCTTTGGTATGGATTTATACTTCACTTTTTTCAGAAATCTTAGATTTTCTATGGAGATTTGTGTCATAGCATGTACTATATGCCTGTAAAATCTCAGATTTTTTCCTTGCAAGGGAGCCATGTTTGGAGGTCAATTAAGTGACAGTTTATGGGACAGCAAGCAGTCCTTTAACAGTTTTGCATTTTTTTATCAGTGAATTTTGGAAAATGGTTCAAAATAGATAAAAATCCTAAAAATGTGAAATTAAATTCTAGGGTATTTGTTTTAAAGTCCTCTACAGGCCTATGAAGAAGGTTTGGTCAAAATTACACTTTTGCCCCTGACTACTGGTCTGTTTCTTTCTGACTGTCCTTTTTACCCTTTTGTTTACCAGTTTGGATCTATCACCTCAAGCTTGATGTGAGGGACTGGTACAGTACCAGTTAGTGTTTTTCTAATGTTTGGACACAGAGCTTTGGTCATGTATACAAGATTGGTTGTCCTGAACCATGGTTTTGGATATTTATTTAATGAATCACATAGGACAATTAAAAGAAAATCAACCAAAAAGATCAACTATTTACAAATAAGTCCTTCTCAAATCTGTTTGTGCATTTTTTCAAAATAAACGTTGGTTTTATATCTATTTACATTATTTCTGTTTCAGAGGTCTTATATCATGCATTTTCGTTTAGAAAATCATTAGGTAATCAATGAGATTATGTGTGCAAATATGCTCACATGCTCTCTATAGTCTATACCTTATTGTCATTATTTTGCATCAGGATCCTCTAATGATGTCATCAGTCATCATTTGTGCTTAAAACACTTGTTTATTTATGAAATTCAGTTCTTAAAGACTGCAAAAGGGGATGTAATCAGTCATCAATACCTTAAGGTATCGTTCAAGCACTGTTTTTTTTTTTTTAAGAGAAGGAAAAAACTTTGTTTATTTCATTATCTGCTATAAGGTTAGTTTTATCTCTCGGTCTCTGCAGTTCGTATTATGTCGCACCGTCGCCTCCTCTCTACACACTCACACTTGCAAATTGCAATTAGTTTTCTCCTTTCAAATCACCCTTAGATTTGATACTTATTTAGTACGATGAAGTATTGAACTTCCAAATTTAAAAACCAACTCCGGTGAAATTTGCCCCAAATTAATAAGATCTGTTCTTACTTTTCACACCATAGCAATAACATCGCATGGCTGCTTCTGGAATCAAGCCTAGTATTCCTGTCATTTTGCGAGAATTGGAGCCCCCTTCTCCATTTTTCAAGCATGGTCAACCCCTTAGGGTTACAGGAAGGTGAGTTACAATCCTTCTTCATTTTATTTCCCTTTTCAAACAATACACATTTTTTATTGGTAATTCGTACCAGTACTGGTACTGTATGTTGGTACAATACTGACCAGGCGATGTGGCACTAATGTACCAGTATTGGTGTATTAAGGTAATGATACTAATAGTTGTTTTATTATTTTATCCAGGCTTGAATTTTATCAAGCAGATACTGGGATTGCTGAGATCAGTGACGAAAATGTCAGATTGAAAATTGAGCAGATCCTAGTTTTGTAATTGTGACCACAAATTGTTGGCTTGTATTGTTAAAATTACAATTCAGGTACGTAAATGCTTCATATTAGGGATAAATTTCCAAGGATTCTCTGATATTGATAGGCCATGGGTTTTACCGCCCTCACTAAGGTAATTATTTATTTTTCTTACCAATATTTGTGAATTTCAAGTATTTTTTCCCATTTAAGCTTATTATTGCTATAATTGCTAACTCAAAAGCTTACTACTATTCATATTCCTGATGTTTGCAGGAAATAGAAGAAGGGTTAAATTTGAGCAGTTTGTAAACTGTGAAATTCATAGTTTAGTCCTTGGAATTTTTCTGAAATACCAATTTGGTCCATGAAATTTTTGGGAAGACCAATTGGTCGTGAAGCTTGATTTAAATCTATCAGGTTGGTACTTTTTCTAGTTATTCTCAACATAAATGTTATTGAATACACTGTAATGTGCAGACTAGGTTGTGAGTTAGGTTACATTTTTATGATAAATGTTTGACCAAAGTTTATTCAAGGGTCAACTCAGCCTTCTGGTAAGAAAGAAAAGGTAGAAGAAAATAAATAAATCTAAGCTTTTCCTTTGGACTGTGATATCTCCTTACACAACAAACCAAAGTTTATTCAAGGGTCAACTCAGGTATTATTACATTTGAACTCCAAAATCCAATTTAACATCAGATTTAAACCTCCTTTTTCAGGTGATTTTATTTAACTATTTTTGCAATGGGAATTGTCCAGGTTACAACACCTCTGTTGAAGTTCATGGCAGAGTTTGCTCTGAACAAGGCTCAAAGGCTGACATTTGATTGCGCTCTTCTCCAAATGGAATCCTTTTATTTAGAGAGGTTGGCAAGTTGATTGTGGCTTATGGCTCAAGTATTTTAACGCTTCCCAATAGTGCTGATATGTATGCCAACAAGTACAAAGGGATCTGGATTTCTCTGACCATCCTCACAAGGGGTAATTGGATATGTTGTTGTGAAACAAATTTTGATTTAAATCTAGCTTCACGACCAATTGGTCTTGCCAAAAATTTCATGGACCAAATTGGTATTTCAGAAAATTTCCAAGGACTAAACTATAAATTTCACAGTTTACAAACTGCTCAAATTTAACCCTTCTATTTCTTGCAAACATCAGGAATATGAATAGTAGTAAGCTTTTGAGTTAGCAATTATAGCAATAATAAGCTTAAATGGCAAAAAAATACTTGAAATTCACAAATATTGGTAAGAAAAATAAATAATTACCTTAGTGAGGGCGGTAAAACCCATGGCCTTTCAATATCAGAGAATCCTTGGAAATTTATCCCTGATATGAAGCATATACGTACCTGAATTGTAATTTTAACAATACAAGCCAACAATTTGTGGTCACAATTGCAAAACTGGGATCTGCTCAATTTTCAATCTGACATTTCTGTCACTGATCTGAGCAATTCCAGTATCTGCTTGATAAAATTCAAGCCCGGATAAAATAATAAAACAACTATTAGTATCATTACCTTAATACACCAATACTGGTACATTAGTGCCACATCGCCTGGTCAGTATCGTACCAACATACAGTACCAGTACTGGTACGAATTACCAGAAAAAATTGTGTATTGTTTGAAAAGGGAAATAAAATGAAGAAGGATTGTAACTCACCTTCTTCCTGTAACCCTAAGGGGTTGACCATGCTTGAAAAATGGAGAAGGGGGCTCCAATTCTCGCAAAATTACAGGAATACCAGGCTTGATTCCAGAAGCAGCCATGCGATGTTTATTGCTATGGTGTGAAAAGTAAGAACAGATTTTATTAATTTGGGGCAAATTTCACTAGAGTTGGTTTTTAAAATTGGAAGTTCTATTAATACTTCATCGTACTAACTAAATATCATATCTAAGGGTGATTTGAAAGGAGAAAACTAACCTTGTGATTGCAATTTGCGAGTTTGTATAGAGAGAAGGCGACAGTGCGACATAATACGAACTGGAGAGACCGAGAGATAAAACTAACCTTGTCACCAAATTGGACTTAAGGCAATGCCTTGCTCAATCTCATTTGATGATTTTTACAAAAATAACTTTTTTTATTTCAGATTTTTTAACCTAAGCCTAATAGACAATGAAAGACTATAAGCATTATGCAAAATTAAAGGGAAAAAAAAGTTAGATAGCAGAGATCAATATAAATGTAGTAAAAAAAGTGCTCAAAAGAACAACAAAGAAAAGATTAATCCAAGAAAAAATTTATTGTTTGCAAGTCCTTTAATCACTATATAACAAAAACAAATAATGTACCAAACTACCAACAGAGACACATAGAAATTCCTATACTATATACCGTATAACAACAGAAATACCTATATTTCTTAAAAAAACAGAAATATCTATAATAAACTAATAGACTGTATACTATATAACAAAAAAAAAACAGAAATACCTATACCAGCAGAATTATCACCAGAACTTCTAAGCCCACACTAAACCACGGATCCCTAAACCACAGATCATGATTCACCAGATCAAGATTGACCCGATCTCGATGCAACAGATCCAAAAGCAGTAGTTTCTTCCTCTGAGGAAGAACCACTGGACTGAGCATCTCCAGAGGAGAGGAACGAGCTCAGCTGCAAAGTTGCTGTGAACCAGTATTTGATGTTGTGTTCAACAAAAGTTTCCAGGAAACGGCTCAGGCTGAAGACAGGTTGCACATTTCTTGGCATTGGGGTGAATCTTCTCAAGGTGGAACTCCATATCTTTTCGGGGTAGAGACCGTCAGACCACACACACAGTGCAAGAAATCCCTATGTATGAGAATAGGAAGCAGGTAAACTTATTTCCTACCTGCACAGAAAATCTTGTCTCCAGCCTTTAAATCACATATAACGAAAGACCTTTTGCACAAATACAATTATAACAAAATCAAATTACCTTAATGATAAATTAAATCAGATTGACAAACTACAGAATTAACATAAATCAACAGATGAAGCAAGCATTTGAGCCCTCCTCGTGATTTCATATATAATTTGGATAAATCTTGTTTTATATATAACGATCATATATATACCTGCTGTAATGTATATTCATATAATTTCACAAAGCTTCTTCCATTTGTACATGTGATAGTTATCTTATGACATAATAAATTCCTTTCCGATTTTAATGCAAGTTATCTTGAAATTAGACAAATGTTGAGTCAAATTCTGATAATGATAAATTTCAAATTATCTAGCATGAATTTCTAAAGAAACAAATGGGCCAAAAAACAAATCATTGCAATCCTCATTTCTCAAGATAAACAAACATATAACAACAAAACTATACCAATCAGAGAAACATACATATAACAAAAAGACTGTACCAATCAGAAAATGTACCAATAAAACTGTATCAATTAGAAAAACAAATTTGTAACAACAATTAAAGACTAACATTATACTTGCATGGGACTATACCTATAAGACTGTACCGATCAAGATAATAAAAATACCATTCATAATTGATTTCCTCCAATATCTTATATTTAATGATTATATTAGTTTTGAACTTGCATGCAATTCACTTTTTTAAATAAATTTTAAATATTATGTCTGTTAAACTTACATGCTATTTGTTCTTTTTTCTCACTTAATATCAAAGGTTTAAATAGCGTTTATCGCGTCATAGCGGAACGGCTGAAAAAACGGCGCTATATGGCCATAGCGTCATAGCTTTTTTAGTCCGAAAACGCTATAGCGCCTAGCGCTATTTAGAACATTGCTTAATATATATAGTAGTTAAGCTAATAATTTAGAAGACAATGAATGGCACAATATATGTGTGATTTTTCACATTAAAAAAATATAAAGTACGTGAAGAAGAAAAATAAATGAATGATTTTTCGCAGTATATGTGTGACAATTAATCTTCATTTTCTTAAGCTAGTAATATAGAAGGCCATTTGTTCCTTTTCATATTTTCTGTACTTGTAGTAGTAGCCAACATTTCGAATCAGAAATAATACTTTTATTATGCATACATAAAATAGTTTTCATATGTTACAAAAGTCAAACTATGTATAAAGAGTTTTATAACAAAATTTCTCAATATAACTAAAGAAACAAATAAAATAATAAAAAATAATATCTTATAGGTTGTAAGGTATCTAATAGATACTATAAAATTATTTGCATCCAAAATTCATTGTGGGTTATTGATTAACTTGTTGAGCACATACATACTTGGTTTTAGTCAGCGTGTCCATTTGAACTTCTTTGGACATTTGTAATTGTAACCAAATTTTGGTTGCAATTAATAAATCTAACAAATCTAACGCTATGAGATTGGTATGCACGCATAATTCTAATATTCATAATTGTAATTATTTATTCTATTAATTCGAACTTGGATAAATACTCTTGAATTTATAATATTAACTATATATAACTATAATAATAATAGAGACAATAATTAATAAAAAGAATTTCATACAACATTAATATATATCATTCAAATTTACATTGATAATAACAAAAGAAGAAAAGTCACGCTGTCATCTAAAGAGGAAAAAAAATTAAAAATGGATTAAGATATTATCTAGTTTAAATACAAGGGCTTGTGCCTTAGTAAACCTCTGTCTCTTTGGTAGCATTGCCCGGAATCCACATGAATGGAGCTATTGTCAGTGCATTTGCCAATGCTGTCTTGATAAAATAAACGGAGAGAGAATATGCTAAAAAGAAGTAAATAATTACTATTAGTCAAATTCAAATGTATGGTACTGAAGCAATGTACCTTGTGTTAATCTCAGAGAGCTGAAGCATTCAGCCAACATAGACACACTACTTTTTCCATCCATTGCTTCTAGAGGTCTATTACAATTGCCACTAGCAGTTACGGCTTCTCACAGCAATAACATTAAAATGGGTGTGCAAGAAATCTCTATGTATGAGAATAGGAAGCAGGTAAAGTTATTTCCTACCTGCACAGAAACTCTTGCCTCCAGTCTTTAATCCCATATAACAAAATAATTTCTGCACAAATACAATTATAACAAAATCAAATTACCTTAAATATAAATTAAATCAGATTGACAAACTACATGATTAACATAAATCAATAGATGTGTGACAAACTACAGGATTACCATCCATAATTGATTTCCGCCAATGTCTTATATTTAATGATTATATGAGTTTTGAACTTGCATGCAATTCATTTTTTTAAATAAATTTTAAATATTATGTCTGTTAAACTTACATGCTATTTGTTCTTTTTCTCACTTAATATATATAGTAGTTAAGCTAGTAATTTAGAAGACAATGAATGGCACAATATATGTGTGATTTTTCACATTAAAGAAATATAAAGTACGTGAAGAAGAAATATAAATGAATGATTTTTCACAATATATGTGTGGCAATTAATTTTCATTTGCTATAAGCTAGTAATTTAGAAGGCCATTTATTCTTTTTGATTTTTTCTGTACTTGTAGTAGTAGCCAACATTTTCGAATCGGAAATAATACTTTTATTATGCATATATAAAATATTTTTCATATGTTACAAAAGTCAAACTATGTATAAAGAGTTTTATAACAAAATTTCTCAATATAACTAAAGAAACAAATAAAATAATAAAAAAAGATAATATCTTATAGGTTGTAAGGTATCTAATAGATACTATAAAATTATTGGCATCCAAAAAATTCATTGTGGGTTATTGATTAACTTGTTGAGCACATACATACTTGGTTTTAGTCAGCATGTCCATTTGAACTTCTTTGGACATTTGTAATTGTAATCTCTGTTAGTAGTCCATAAAAGATCTTTGGGCTTTAATGTCCAGTGTAATCAATTATTGTAGCTATTTGAACTTTGAATCAGAACATTTTTTTTCTCCTACACAAGGCAGCCCATTTTAGAAAGTTATTTTGTTTATTCACTTGCCAAATCTGAACAATTTTTTTAAAAACATGGAATGCATGATTGTATCAATTTATGATAATATTGTATGAACCATTGAATTGCATGATTTTGACATCAAAATTATACAGCACCAGAACCCTACTTCATAGTAGGGGAAAATTTCATGTACACCCCTCAGAAACTTTGAAATTACGTATTTTCTCCTCTAAAATTTATATAACATATTTACTCTTCTACATTTCAAAAACTCACTAATTTACCTAATTTATTGTGTTTTCCATTAAAATTCTTTTTTTATAATCAAATTTCCTTTTTACCCTTTATTAAAAAAATTAAAAATATGTAGCTTGTTTAAGAGATATGTTTAGTATTCTAATTGGCTGATTGTGAGAACAAACTATTTATTTTCTACTTGTGACGCACATACAAATGTATGTCTATATGCCACTGTACAAAAACATTCAGCGACCAAATTTAACGGTCGCTGATACTTAAAAACGATCGCTGATAATCGAAACAATCGCAGTTACAGAAATTATCAGAGACAAATAATTACGGTCGCTGATATCTAAAATCGGTCGCTGATACTCTTCTATCAAGTTTTTTATTTTTTATTATATTATTTAAATTTGCACCATTTAATAGTTGGTACGACACGTACCAACATACAACATAAACATAGATACATGCATACACATAATACAAGACATCGATACAATAGTAATTAAAATCCACAATTACAACAATTTACAATAGTAATTAAAATCCACAATTACAACCATTTACAATAACAATTTTAAATCAATTCTATTCCAATCAATTCTATTCCACCAATCATTCAACCAATTGAAAATTAATGGGTAACTTGACTAATCTGGGCCGTGGATACAAGAATTCAATGCAATTGACTTCGTAACCTCAGACAACGCTCGCAGGGGGCTGCCGCCCCCCTGCCACCCCCCGCATACTCCTAGAATCAGGCCCACATACATAACAGTTGTAATATTCATTTTCTATAATTAATTAGCTTTCTAAAGAAAAGAGCAATTGTGAAACAAACAACAGCATTATAATCAACTTGCAAGGACCCTCCCTTTACAATTTCCTGATATTTTGGGTCCTGAAACAAGAATTCTACATTAAATATATTATAACAGAGCAGTTTATGCATTTTTTTTCTGCACTAAAGTGATAACTATCCTGCAATCTAAATTTTTTCTTAAATAAGCATGGTCAGATTGTTATGTACCTTGACTTTCTCCAAAATAACTAGAGGTCCGGCAACACCAGAAACAGTCCTGTACTCTAAACCACAAAAAAAATAATAAGACAAATTCAGCATAAGGTATCTCCTAAAGCAAAAAGGAACATTAATTACAAGATCAAAAGTAGTCAAAACAAAACTCAGAACTTACCCATGCCAATTTCCAATGTTTGTTCCTCCATGTCAACACCGGTTTTGGGCAGACCCATCTTTCAGCAATAACCTGGTATATAATTTAACCACTTTGCATTATAACTTAGCTAAAAGAATATCAAATTCAGCTGATTAAACGAGTTTGTCAATAAGAATTAATAAACATAGACTTAGGAGCAACCAAACTTCATATCATTTGGGAGCAACATAGACTTAAGAACGATATTTTTTGCATAAACCAGATTGACTTCAATATTCAATTAAGCATTAATTTAAGTGAATTCTACCTTAATTCGTCTGCTATCATTCAATTATATCTCAACTAAGAGTTGATTTAACAATCCAAACAGGTACAGCTAAAAACCAAATATATCAACAAAAAGAAATAGGGTTGAACCCATAATATTGGCAACATAACAGGTACATGACAGTACCAGATAGAATCTAAATGTGAAAATGGCTCGCCTTTTGAGTCATTGAAAGCAGGTCAAGTCACAAATATTTCATGAAAGCATTGTGGCCAATCAGATTTCAAGACCCAATAAAAATACAAAACGTATAGACCTCTGGTACAAGGCCTGACTCAAGCATTTTGCAGAACAATTTAAGTGCATCTCTTTGCCTTCTATTTTCAGCAGCTGAGCTGATAATAGAAGCCCAAGAGACCAGGTTACAATCGACACCTGATTTAAATATAAAAAACAAACTGGTGAAAACACAAGCGACCAGGTTACAATCGACACCTCTGGTACAAGGCCTGACTTTTGTCATGTCTCTATCTAAATAATAGAGCCTTTTTAATAGAGCCTTTTTAAATTATACCTGAGAGGATACACAAGCGGTAAGACGAACAGAGCCTTTTTAATAGAGCACTTTCAAGAAGTTCATTAATTGCAGGAACAGATTTGGGTCTTTCTGTACAGATCATGAAAAATCATTAGATTATTGAAAAAAAAAATCATGAATTTTAGGAGGAAGCTCTTCTTTCTACACAGATACAAATAGAAATACTTACTGGATAAGTCCTCGCAAAGAACAAAAGATTTTCCAAGTAAATTGCAAAAGGAGACGTGGCTTTCCCGGCCAACACCTAAAATTTAAACAAGATAGATTTAGTTATATTTAAACCAATTGTCAATAAACCTGATATCTACAGAAATAGTAGACCAATTGTCAACTCACCTGACCTTGTCAGTAAATTACAAGGAACCTGTGATTGTTTCTTAATTTGCTTCTATTTTTGCTGAGATGAATGAAAGCTGGTGGTCTATTGCCAATGTTTCTTTTAGTTTGTGTTTTGGTCTACTATTTCTGTAGATATCAGGTCTATTACTATACTGGTAACCTTTGAGGAAAAAAAAATTATGTAATAAGAATGACCCTGATTTCTCCTACTCTTTATAATACCTTCTATTTCAATACAAATTTGCTTTATAGTAGACATGGATTAGGTTTATTGTAGTTTTGAGCCGCTTCATGGATTAAGACAAAGTTAGGCAATTGATGCTAAATTAAAAAGCTGATTTTCTGATAAAATCAATATATATATATATATATATATATATATATATATATATATATATATATATATATATAGGGTATTCAGGTAATTTAACTAAATCTTGTTAACACATGTCTTAATTACATAAACAAGATTTAGTTAAATATTCTTAACGCATGTTTAGGTAATTTAACCAGCACTATATCCCAATTCACCAAAATGGCTGGGATAAAAACATGTCAATAGCTTTGTTTCTGTTTTACAAAACCAATGGAGTTCTTGTTCCTACTGGATCAACAATCATAGCAAGTAAAGGCCCGGTACAACAAGCTATTAACCTAGTAAACGGTATACTTACTTGATGATCAGAGCCAACCCACAGAGAAGGTCAAGCGAGCATGAAGGCCGCAGGTCAAGCAAGAAGACACGAAGGCCTCAAACAACACACAAAGTCACAAGCCGCAAGGCAAAGCACAAAATCAAGAAATCAAGGGTTACCAGTAAGAGAGCAAACCGAACGGTCCGTGTAGCTCGGCCGGTTCCGAGGTTCGTCGCCTCGCCTCCGATCTCCGGTACCGAGGTTCGTCGCCTCGCCTCCGATCTCCGCTTCCGAGGTTCATCGCCTCTCTTCCGAGGTTCATCGCAGAGAGCAAGAGAGAGTAAGGGAGAGAGCGGGGTTTTGATTGAAATTTGGGCGAGTGGAGAAAATTTTCAGCGAAATTGAAATTTTGGGCGGAGGGTTTTCGATCTGGCGCGGGAGGGTTTTCGATCTGGCGTCCAAATCACTATTTTTACCAATACTTTCAGCGACCGGTGCTCTTGTGGTCGCTGAAAATTCACGGCGCCGGTCGCAGATAATATTGGTCTCCGAAGTGTTAATGCTTTTTTTTTTTTTTTGGGAAAAAACATTTCAGCGACCGGCGACAGTACAGGTCGCTATTACCGGTCGCAGATACCCAATTTTGCTGTAGTGTGTGTATGCATCACAAGTAGAGAAACAAACTATTTGTCCTTGGAAACAGACGTCAAATTAAAATGATGAACATCAATTTTTCTTATATATATACTACATGTTTGTATTTTCTTATAAAGATTAAAATGGATATTTTATAAATTTAAAATCAATTTTAATAGAAGAATCAATAAATTTGGTATATTTGTGAGTTTTTTTGGTTTTCTAGAGGGGAAAGTACGTAATTTTGAGGTTTTTGAGAGGTATACATGAATTCTTACTTCATAATATTATAATACTGGTGCGCTAGGAAACAAAAAATAGTTAAAAGATTTGACTTACAGAAGTCAGCGCCTCGAGATCTTGCACTAGATTTTTTTATTTTTTTTAAGTTTCTCAGCAGGAATACATGATTAAAAAGAAGTACACTAGAGAAGTCTAATCTAGCCTACGGGGCCATCTTTCATAAAAAAATAAAAATTAGACATGGATGCTCGTATCAATGAATTAATTAAAAATAATATTTCAATGCATGCATTAATTGTACTATCAATATCATTATGTTAATGTACGTAGATCTCCATATAGCTTTGACTGGTGATAAAAATAGGATCAACTTGATATAAATTGAAGACTTTTAAAGACTAAACTGATTTAAAAGTTTGAATGACCGGAAATGACACATCTAGAAATAATGAAAAAGGTGATTAACTCGTATAGTAAACCAGTTCCTGATCTCCTGTAACTATATATAATATATATATAGAGAATGGCTAATATACAAACGTTTGTTTCTGGGCTCAGGAACAAACGATTTGGTTCTCCGATTTTCAAAGTTCAAACAGTCGATCCAAACCGTTAGATATTCAATCTATATTAAAATGTGCACTACTACAAAAATGGTCATTGTACACTGCACATTGTACACGGATTTGACAATTTTATATAAAAACCGTGGCGAAATATCTGTGGGATCTCTACACGGGATCTCTACACGGATATTTATTAAAGAATCAGTGTAGAAAGCCTTGAGAAAGCTACACGGATGTTTATTAGGAATTGTACACGGATTATTGTTTAAATAACAGTGTAGAAAGCCTTGAGAGAGCTACACGGACCTTTATATAAAGAACTGTGTAGAAAGGTAGGAATTGTACACGGATTATTGTTTAAATAACAGTGTAGAAAGCTTGAGAGAGCTACACGGACGTTTAATAAAGAGCCGTGTCGAAAGGTAGAAATTGTACACGGATTATTGTTTAAATAACAGTGTAGAAAGCTTGAGAGAGCTACACGGACGTTTAATAAAGAGCCGTGTCGAAAGGTAGAAATTGTACACGGTTTTTTGTTTAAATAACAGTGTAGAAAGCCTTGAGAGAGCTACACGGACTTTTAATAAAGAGCCGTGTAGAAAGGTTATTCTAGGGTTTTTGTTATATAAAATGCCTTCTCCTTCCAGCGCCGTTTTGATCAATTAATACTCTCCGTATAGAAAGGTTATTCTAGGGTTTTTTGAAAGTGAGAAGTAAAGAAAACTCCTAAGGTTTCCATCATCAGATCTGAGGAAAATCGTTGAAGATCAGTACTAATGCTTTCGCCTTAAGATGTCTGCACTTCAGAACTGTAAGATTTAAATTACTTTGCCATTTTATTTTGGATTTACGGATTCTGGATTGCTTGCGTTTTTTAATTACAAAAGGCAATATCTATATATGTTGCATGAATTGTAATATCTTAATATTTTCTATGGTTTTTGATGCAATATGGGCCTGCGCACGCTTCAGAAAAAGTGGTGTAACTTTTGATCCGTCCGTCGGATCGGGCTGAAATTTTGACAGGAACTCCACAACCCAAAGTCTACGATCCGTTTCGCCCATTTTTCGGGCTCAGATTCGTGATCCAACCGTCGGATCTGGACTTTTGGACCTTTCTTTATAATTTTTGCATTTTTAGGGTCTTGGATGTATCTTTTATGCATTTTCTGTTTAGGGTTTGTAATGCTAAATATGGATTTGTATAATTTTGTATAATGGAGTGTACATGAATTATTTATACTGTTGTATAGTTTTGGAATTCTAAGTTTAAAAGGCCTCTGTTTAATGTTTCTCTGTTTTGGAATTCTAATTTTAAATGGGTAGCAAAACTGGAGGCTAGTCACAAAAAAAAAAAATGGAAAAAAAAAACAATTTTACACGGACATAAGGTATTTAAAAAAAAAAAAAGACAATTCTACACGGACATTTAACTAAAGTCCGTGTAGAAAGGTATTTAAACATTAAAAAAAATGAAAAAAAAAACAATTTTACACGGACATAAGGTATTTAAAAAAAAAAAAAAAAGACAATTCTACACGGACATTTAACTAAAGTCCGTGTAGAAAGGTATTTAAACATTAAAAAAAATAAAAAAAAAATAAGAGAGCTACACGGACATTTAGCTAAATGTCCGTGTAGAAAGAGTAATTGTACACGGTTAATTAGGGGATATCCGTGTAGCTCTCTAGGTCTTTGTACACGGTTAATTAGGGAATATCCGTGTAGAAATCATCATAATCACACACGGTTAAATATCCGTGTGTAGTTCCTGACCTATTATACACCCTGGCTTTAAACACAGCAGGAAATCCGTGTAGCTCTTCCATTAATGTCCGTGTGTAATCTGTTTTTCTGTAGTAGTGGTGCTTGGAGACCAAATTTTACATTTTTTGGAATTTTTTTACTATTTATTAAGCTGGTTTGAAAGCCGCTGTTTTTCAATGCTGCAGAAATTTAATAAAAACAGCGGTTTTCAAACCAGCTTAATAAATAGTAAAAAAATTCCAAAAAATGTAAAATTTGGTCTCCAAGCACATTTTAATATAGATTGAATATCTAACAGTTTGGATCGACTGTTTGGACTTTGAAAATCGGAGAACCAAATCGTTTGTTCCTGAGCCCAGGAACAAATGTTTGTATATTAGCCATGCTCTATATATATATACATACATATATATATATATATATATATATATATATATATATATATATATATATATATATATATATATATATGAGATGGGCTATTGTGCTTTGCAAAGTAAACCCTCCCGTTTAATTCGGGCCATTTTTTGGATTTTGAAAATCCAAACAACCGATCCGAACTGTTCAACATGTTCTAAATATTGAAATGTACTTGGAGACTAAATTTTACATTTTTTGGAATTTTTTTACTATTTATTAAGCCACATTGAAAATCGCTGATCCGGTGGTCCAGAAAATTTTACTGTTTTTTGCTGTTCATAGTGGATCAGCGATTTTCAAAGTGGCTTAATAAATAGTAAAAAAATTCCAAAAAATGTAAAATTTAGTCTCCAAGCACATTTCAATATTTAGAACAAGTTGAACGTTCGGATCGGTTGTTTGGATTTTCAAAATACAAAATATGGCCCGAAGTAAACGGGGGTTTTACTTTGCAAAGCACAATACACTACTACAGAAAAACAGATTGCACACGGACATTAATGGAAGAGCTACATGGATTTCCTGCTGTGTTTAAAGCCATGGTGTATGAATAGGTCAGGAACTACACACGGATATTTAACCGTGTGTGATTATAATGATTTATACACGGATATTCCCTAATTAACCGTGTACAAAGACCTGCCGGTGTAGCTCTACAAGTTACCGAGCTACACGGATATCCCCTAATTAACCGTGTACGATTCCTCTTTCTACACGGCTTTGTATTAAAAGTCCGTGTACCTCTCTTAGCTATTATACACGAACTTTTGGTAAATATCCGTGTACAAATAGTTGAAGATTTTTTGTATTACGCCTCCAGCAAGGCTATCATACACGGATTTTTCTAAAATATCCGTGTATGATTAGTATTGCACACGGACAACTGTTAAATAGCCGTGTGCAATAGCTAATTTTTTTTTGTTTTTTCTATCGTACACGCACAATTGTGAAATATCCGTGTATAAATACTTTTTTTTTTTGTATATTTTGTTTTTGGGCTAGCCTCCAGCTTTGCTAGCCAATTTTTTGCAACAGAAATACAAATATTCATTCGAAACAGATTAATTAGCAAGAAATTCCTATACTAAATTTATACAAAATTCATATAGCAATAAATTCATTCGAAACATATTTTTATTACAAATTAATCTATGCAAATCCATATCGAGGATTACAAAATTCCATGGCAAACCACCTTGCCCACATGCACCGCACATCGTCGATCTGATCCCAAGTGTAATGCTCTTGCTTTGTCACATTCTACAAAATTATAATTTGATAATAGTTAGTATTTCAGAAAAGGTAGATATCAATTGCTTATTATATAGGAAATTAATATGAAGTACATACCGCTTTTGGGAATAGGAATTGTATTCTTTCGACAAAGTCAAACATGAATATCATCGTGTAATAAGCGCATTCCCAACCCTCCTTCTGTTGCGGGCTCTGAAATTTACATTTAGCGGCATTTGTTAGAATGACAATATTTTTTTTAACAAGATATGAAATTTCTAACTCATAAAGTGTGCTCACCAACATCCACTTCCAATTCAACTTGCTTTTCTTGCGCGGGCCCGTGCTATCTGATCCTCCCTCTTTAATATATTTCGCAAAAGCCCTTACAAAAGTGAGTGAATGTAATTAGCAATTTTATAATTTGATATGATTGAAAGAAATGCAAACCTATAGAATTATTATTGCTTACTTATTCACAAAAGGGAAGATAACTTTGCACTTGTCAGCCGCGATCCTTCCTTTGGGCTTACAAGAATCAATAATTATGCCCACATTTAGGTACGGCACAATGAGAATCGTGCACCAATGTTTGCTGTGGGATCGAGGAGAAGAATTATAGTACTTTAGCATATAAAAGTCACACGAGTATTTGCTATGATTGATGGTGTGATTTCATTTTTTTATGTTTAACTTTTAATTCCTTTATACAATTCTTTAATTAAAATATAAACAACACATAAGTTAAGATTAGAACTAACCCCTCGTGGTATGGCATGAGAATGAATTTCTTCTCCTCCGCCTTAGCACGATGCATCGCAGAACACATGTACTCGATAGCCATATTCGGATAATATGTCACTGCCGTACCACTCACTTTCTCGGGGTCCAGAAACATGCACAAGTTCTTCTTTTCAACAAACTCATCACAGATTCAGACTAGCTTCCTGAAAACTCATCATATTGTAATTAGAATATATATTTGAGTTCTATACAATAATGAAAATATTTTAATATCACTAACATGAGAAAAATGGTGATGTGTGAAACATCGAGCCATTTGTCGGATGACGAGTGGTGGAAGAGGTCCTTGAAGTCTTTGAACGACAGCAGGAGATCCCTGCCTTCGTGTAGAAACATCCCAGGTGGGACAGGGATGATGATAGCCTCCATGCCTTCGGGCGCCGTCATCAAGTAGTCGTGGAGAAGGCGCAAATCATTGGGCAAACGGCCGTATTCTTCTTCGGTGACCATAGGACGGGGCAGTGATTGTGGCGCGTCAGCCGCGACGTCGCAAGCCACCTCCTGACGTACCGGTGACATCGCCGTACCGGTAACATCATCTCCTCGTGTCTGTATCAAGTTATAGATGTATTATTCTAGTATTTCAAAAAGAATGAGTTGAATGTAACAAAATAAATGGATTTTTTTATGGATTACCTGATCCAAAACAATCTGACTCTTGGGCCATTGGACAAATGACATCCGTGCGTCATCAAGCACAAGCACTTCGTCGGTAGGGACAGGAAGGGGTACGCGCTGCCATCCATCCACGACTAACTCAACCTGCACGCATGCATGGTCGGGTCTTAGCTGACCAAAGTGTACACTCTTTGCTCCTGGATGTACAACGCCCTTAGCAACGATCAGAGGAACACTACCCTGCCACAGGACGAGGTCGCATGCTCTGGGGTCCTGCAAATTTATAGGAAAGTTGTTTATTTTAATGATGCGATATTGTCTAACAAGGTTGCAAACAGGTTTTAATTACCTTTAGATTATGAACAAGTATTGATTACCTTGAGATTATCCAAATCGTCTAAGGCGCCCCACGTGCCGGATGCTTGACTACTTCGCCGAATTCCCGGCGAAATGGGAGGTGGTTGCTCGGATGGCTGCGTAGTTGCTGATCTAATTTGTGTCAACATTGCTTCCATCTCAGCAAACCTTGCGTCGTACTCTTTGCTCACCTCCGCGCGTATCTGCGCAACTATCTCGTCTTTGTTTACCTTGGCACGAGATTTTCTTCGAGGTTTTTGTCCCTCCACTCGGAACACCTCCTTCCAGCCCCTGTAGCCCCCTACACCCCTTACTCGACCCGGGTGTTCTGGATTCTCGAGCGCTGCGGACAAGGAATCATTTTGTCGTTCGACACTCCGGGCACCCGAGTTGACCTCCTCCTCCACTTCCAACTGTTCAAGTAGAAGAATTAGTTAAAGCAAAAGAACAAGATAATTTTCGAGTGAATGTCACAAAGTAAGTATAAAGGACTCTTACCATTCTTTAAGCCACGGGTTGCAAATCCTTTGGGAGTACTATCCTCCCGTCAGCGGTTACCTCGGCTCTACCCATGACCCAATCTTTGCCCCTAGGATTTTGGATCCTAACCACGGGTGAGTCAGAATCCTTGTTTTGATCCAGGACTTTCCTCCATTCTGCCGACTTACCCTCGTAACCAGCTGACCCTAGATGGTGTGGATACTTGTTAAAGGCAACGGTCCTCCTGCCTTTATCACTTTTTGCCTTCACAGAAACAAGACAATACCGATCAGTTAGTTTTAGAAAGATAAGTACATATCGAGAAAGAATAAGCATAAATTTGGCACGAGTTAGATACCTGGAACTCTTCGGTAGACTTCAAAGCTTGAAACGCATCCCAGTCCTCTTGTTTTAGCCATTTGTAGTAGCCGACCGGATTTCTCCCTTTCTCCATGAACTCCGTCTTCAACGTGCTCTTGAATTGCTTCCAACCATTGTTCATAATCTTCAAAGTCTTATCCTTTGGAACATCATTCTCGATGTTCCACTGAGCCTGATTGACACAAAAATTTAGTGTATTTAAGTATAGATCATACATAAGTGAAAATTCAAGAGAAGAGTTGTTAGGCACTTTACCTTCACCATGTTCCACCACTCGTCCTTCACCTTATCCTCAAAATGATCCCATCTCTCAACAAGGATACTCGCTTTTTGCCTCACCAAACTCGTACACCAATTTGAGTATTTCTGCCGTTTTTCTCCCTGCGCACGCCCGTCTTCTGTGAACCAGATTTCTTAATGGGTCTGCTCGGACATGCTCGTGCACATTGTCGGCCCTCTTTTCCTTCTTTCTGATGAGGCAGTAGCTTGCTGCTCCTCTTCTGCCATCATATCGACGTACTCATCCTCATTCGACATGGTTCTACATGAAATTAAAGATCAAATCATAAGTGATCAAATCATACTCATCCTCATTCGACATGGTTCTTGTACAAAATATCATAAAAGACCAATAATGAAATCCTAAATTGATAATCTTGTACAAATATGCTAAAATGACCTCTTGCTAAAATGAACATAAAATAAAATTGACAAATCTAAACCTCTTGCTAAAATCACCTCTTGCTAAAATACCCTAAATTAATCAATTTTTGGCAAAATACCCTAAATCATATAACCTAGATATCCGGTATACAAATTAACAAGTACCATAATGTATTCAATACTAAATTAACCTAAAATTAACAAGTACAAATTAACCTAGGTTATATGAATTAACAAGTACCATAATTAACCTAAAATACCCTATATACCCTATATACAAATTAACCTAAAATACCCTATATACCTAAAATACCCTATATTCAATACCCTAAATTAACCTAAAATACCCTAAAATACCCTATATACAAATTAACAAGTACCATAATGTATTCAATACTAACTCAGTATAGCACCATAAAGATATCCGGTAACAAAATTAGCCAACCATGGCTAACGGGTTCAAACCCAATAAGAAAAATAACGAGAGAGAGAGAGACGCTAACCACGGGTTAGAGAGAGAGAGACCACAGGTGAGAGAGACCGAGGTGGTGAGGCGGCGAGGCGGTGAAGAGCTCGGAGAAGGCTTTCGAAATTCTCTGTGAGGGTTTTTGGAACTGAACCGCTTAATTCTCTTTTCGGACTTATGAAAATTTTGGAAGAGAAGGATTTCGAAATAATAGTGTTTTCCTCATTATACACGGACTTTTAACTTAAAAGACCGTGTACAAAGATATTTATACACGGACATAACTCTAAAGTCCGTGTGCAAATCTCCTTTCTACACGGACATCTAGCTAATAGACCGTGTAGCTCTCTTCCATTTCTACACGGACTATTAGCTAAAAGTCCGTGTATAAACGGGTCCGACAGGCGGGTCCCAGGTTCAGTAAAATTCTCTGAATGGTTGCGGGCCGCAATACTTCAGCAGGATTGAAAATTCTCTGAGTTGTTTTGTTGCGGGCCGCAATATGAATGGTTGCGGGCCGCAATACTTCAGCAGGATTTTAACTAATATTTATTTTAACTAATATTTATTTTAACTAATATTAAATGTTTGATAAAGTTGATAATATTATAAGCATTAAACATAATCCTTCATTAAATATTTTAACTAATATTAAATATTTTAACTAATATTAAATATTTTAACTAATATTAAATATTTTAACTAATATTAAATATTTTAACTAATATTAAATATTTTAACTAATATTTTAAATATTTTAACTAATATTAAATATTTTAACTAATATTTAGTGAAAACTAATATTTTAACTAATATTTATTTTATTTTATTATTAAATGTTTTAACTAATATTTTCAAAAACTAATACTAATATTTGATAATATTTGATAATATTTGATAATCCTTCATTAAACATAATCCTTCATTGTTGCAATATTTGATAATATTTGATAATCCTTCATTAAACATAATCCTTCATTGTTTCAAAAACTAATACTAATATTTGATAATACTAATACTACATTATGCTTTTTTCCTTTTTTTCCTCTTTTTTGCCTTTTTTATTTGATATATTACAAGCTAAAGTTGCAATATTAAAAGCTACACGGTCTTAAACAAAATAAATATTATACATTATGCTTTTTTTTCCTTTTTCTCCTTTTTTCCACTATTTGAACAGTACCCTCGGCCCATAATCCTTCATTGTGGTCGGACCGCATGTAGTCAGCTTCGTCTACCCCTTCAAGTGTTGCTACCTCAGTTTGCACATCGGTACAAAATGGAGGTACTTCGTCGAATTGGTCGTACTCTTCTTCATCGACGACATTTTCTACCCCGACAATCCTTCTTTTTCCGGATAGGACGACGCTCAACCGATCATCACTCGGGTCAGTGGCATAAAAGACTTGGGTGGCTTGCTTGGCGAGTATAAACGGATCATCAACATGCCCAACCCTGTTTAAATCAACGAGTGTGAACCCATCGTTATCAACTTTAACACCTCGGTCTTCGACCCATTGACACCGAAACACGGGAATGCTCAGGCGAGGACTGTAAATGAGCTCCCAAATTTCTTGAATAACGCCATAATATGACTTTGATGCTATTACAGCCCGGCCATCTCCGGATCTACTGAATTCTTGAGAGGTCGCCACCAACGTCACCCCACTGTTTTGCATTGTGCTCTTATCACTCTGGGATTTAGTGTAAAATGTATATCCATTAATCTCGTATCCTTGGAATGTTCTAACAACAATTTGGGGTCATTCGCCAAGCAGTTTAACAATTTCTGGTACGGGGTGTGACTGCACTCTTTCTTTCAGCCATCCTATAAAAGAACGATTATGCTCGTTAGTAAGCCACTTCTGACTCCTCGTGTAGTTTTGTTGTTAAAGGATTGTCATGTGCTCATCTATATAGGGAGCAACATCTGTCATGTGTTGTAGTACAATAAAATGTGCCTTTTGTAGTTCATTTAGATCAGCAAGTACGGCTCTCAACCCAATTGTCCCGACTCCTTGGAGCCTTCCCTCGTATCGAGATTTTGGAACGCCAATAGGATCCACACCGGTCAAGTAGTTGGTGCAAAAATCAATCACCTCCTCCGTAGAATATCCTTCTATAATGCTGCCTTCGGGTCGATGTCGGTTCCTTACGTATTTTTTCAAGATGCCCATGTATCTCTCGAATGGATACATATACCGAAGGAACACGGGACCACAAATCTTAATTTCTCTCACAAGATGAACAACAAGGTGAACCATGACATCGAAAAAAGATGGCGGAAAATACATCTCAAGTTGGCAAAGAGTAACGACGACCTCCTTTTGCAAAGAGTCCAATTTTAGAGGGTCTATCACTTTGGAATTTATTGCATTGAAGAAAGAACAAAGCTTCGTAATGGTTTGACGAACGTGCTTTGGTAAAATTCCCCGAATTGCAACGGGAATTATATGTGTCAATAAAACATGACAGTCGTGAGATTTTAGACCGACCAGTTTCAAGTCCTTCATCGACACCAACTTCTTAATATTCGAAGAATATCCTGATGGGACTTTTATACCATTGAAGCATTCACAGAAGCTTGTTTTCTCTTTCTTTGACATTGTGCACAGTGCGGGGGGTAGGTATGTGCGCTTCCCTTTCTCCTACGGTGCGAGCTCGTGTCGTATTCCCATCTCTACCATGTCTTTTCTCACTTTAATACCATCTTTAGTCTTCCCCGGAATGTTCAATAATAAACCAATTAAGCTGTCACAGACATTTTTTTCGACATGCATGACATCTAGGCAATACCTCACTTCTAAATATTTCAGTACGGTAGCTCCCAAAATATGGACCTCTTTTTCCAAATATTCTTCGGTAGTGCTTTGGCGCATTTTCCAAAAACAACATCAATGTTTTTTACCCGTTCGAAGACACTCTCCCCGTCTAATGGATGACGAGCCACTCCAAGCTCAATTTTCCCGTTGAATGCCATCTTCTTCTTACGATATGGGTGATTAATAGAAAGAAACCTACGATGCCCCATGAATACATTCTTTTGACAATTTTTCAACCTCAGCACCTGCGTGTCATCTTCACAGATCGGGCACGCTTTTGCTCCTTTACAAGTGTAACCCGACAAATTCCCATAAGCGGGGAAATCATTTACGGTGCAAAACACCATGGCCCGCAAGTTAAAGGTCTCTTTCATATACGCATCCCACACCGGGACGCCATCACGCCACAATTTTTGGAGGTCCTCGATTAATGGTGTGAGATATACATCTATGTCATTTCCGGGTTGTCTGGGTCCTTGGATTAGTAATGACATCATTATATATCTGCGTTTCATGCACAACCAAGGAGGAAGATTGTAGATGCATAAAAGAACTGGCCAAGTACTGTGCCGACTGCTCATACTTCCAAACGGACTCATTCCATCTGAGCTCACCACAATCCTAAGGTTCCTCGTTTCAGAACCAAATTCATTGAAATGTCTGTCAATGTTTCTCCATTGAGGAGAATCAGCCGGGTGCCTTAGTTTACCGTCATTTTTGCGTTCTTCTTCGTGCCAGCGCAATAATTTTGCATCTTTGGGATTCTCAAATAACCGTTTGAATCTCGGTATTATCGGCAAATACCACAACACCTTAGCCGGAGGTCGGCCATTTGTGTCCTCGTTACAATCATCAGTGTCCTGGTCCTTACGACGTTTATATCGTGAAACACCGCATGGCCTCGTACTCGTTACGATACAATACACAGTCATTCGGACATGTATGTATTCTTTCGATCTTCAACCCCATTGGACATATCAACTTCTTTGCCTGATATATTGTACCGGGTAACTCGTTGTTATCTGGGAGCATTTCTCCTAAAAGCTGTAATAAGGACGTGAAACTCTTATCGCTTCAACCATTGTCTGCTTTTAAGTTTAATAATTTCAACACAGCTGACAGTTTTGTAAATTTGGTACACTCGGGATACAACGGCTTCTTGGATTCATTAGACAAATTTTGAAATTTATCATAATTTTTATCACTAATTTCATCTTCCACATCACGTAACATATCCTCCAAATTTTCAGTAAACTCGTGTTCTACATTTTCATCAAAATTCCTCTCCATCTCATCATCGTCATTTTCGGGTTCGACGTTATCAGAATATTCGGCACTCTCATAATCCTCGTTCCAATTAAGTTCAAATTATCAGAAATTCCAACATTCTCATCATTCAATTCACGATTACAATCTTTATTGGCACTACTACTTTCCCCAAATTTCTCACCATGCATGAACCAACATGTATATCTCTTCTTAAATCCCCGACAAATCAAATGAGCTCTAATTTCTTCGATGTCCAAAAATCTTAATAAATTTTTACAATCTTTACAAGGACATAAAATGTCTTCTTCTTTTTTCTTCACTCTATAACTCTCAGCAAATTTTATAAAATCATCAACGCGAACCAAATATTCTTCACTGTCACGTCGCATTTCATACATCCAGCTTCGATCCATCTGTAAATTAAATTAAAAAAATGATTTGATCAATTAATCATGCATGGTCAACATTCTCCTTCGTGTACAAAATTTTGGGCTTACAAAGGGCCGGTTTACAATCCTAACCCACTCTTTGAATATTATGTCTCATATGTGAACACATATTAGCGAGATTTAATTAGTATTTGAGAAAAATTTGGCAGCATTTCCCCTTAACTCCCCAAGTATGCGTACGAACCACATACTCGTAGGAGCAATAAGGGAAAATACTGTCGAACTTTCCTCAAATACTAATTAAATCCCGCTAATATGTGTTCACATCCTAAATGAGACATAATATTCAAAGAGCAGTCCCAAAACGGGGACTATCCAAAATTAATCCCTATTGGATTAATTTTGAACGGGCATGGACCTAAAAGCATCTAAAGGTCGGTTATTGGACCACAATACACTAATTAATTACATCTAAAATTAAGAAATCAAGCATGCATGAAATGACCTAAATAAGCCTAAATAACATAAAATTAGAGGAAGAAAATGATTTAAATACATATTACTAACCTTATAAAGATGGAGAGGAGAAAATACAAACTTAATTCAAAGATCTCAGATCTCAGCTGCTGGCCTCGATCAATTCGCAGAAATTTGATAGGAAAAAGCTCAGTTCGAGATGTATTAACTAAAAGACTTGATCAAAACGGCGCTCTGGAAGGGAAGACATTAAAACCCTACACTATTATACACGGCTATTTAGTTATAAATCCGTGTAGCTCTCCAACTATTTCTACACGGCTATTTAGTGATAAATCCGTGTACAATTATAAGATTTCTACACGGCTATATTATCAAAAAACCGTGTGTAATGTTCCTACACGGCTTTGTATTAAAAGTCCGTGTAGCTCTCTCAATTATTTGCACACCCACTTCTTTACACACGGATTTGTGGTTTCTAATAAACCGTGTAGCTCTCTCTAATAATTCTACACTGATTATTAACTAATTATCCGTGTAGAAATCGTGCAGATCTTTTGGACTCATATTTGGTACACTGTTTTTAATATAATTGCCAAATCCGTGTACAATGTGCAGTGTACAAAGCCAGTTTTTGTAGTAGTGATAGCCCATCTCTCTCTCTCTCTATATATAGAGGAGGGATCAAGTTACAACAATTTTGAGTTACAACAAAGTTACAACAACGATTTTCTACATTTTGAAATTTCAAATCGTCGATCCAAACCGTTCAACATGATTTCCACAATAAAATGTGCTTCCACATCAAATTTTACATTTTTTTGAATTTTTTTACTATTTATTAAGATGGGTACAAAATTCAATGGTCTGAATTTGACTAGTTTTTGTAAAATACTTAATAAATAGGAAACAAATTCAAAAAAATGTAAAATTTGATGTGGAAGCATATTTTATTGTGGTGATTATGTTGAACGGCTTGGATCGACGATTTGGAATTTCAAAATGTAGAAAATCATTGTTGTAACTTTGTTGTAACTCAAAATTGTTGTAACTTGATCCCTCCTCAATTATATATATATATAGATATGTATAGAGAGAGAGAGAGTGGCTAATATCAAAACGTTTGCACCAAGGCCTTCGTGCAACCAAGTCGTTTTCGGATTTTCAAAGTCCAAATAGTCGATCCAAACTGTTAGATGTAATCTCTATATTAAAATCTGCTTGGAGACCAAATTTTACATTTTTTGGAATTTTTTTATTATTTATTAAGCCACTTTGAAATTGCTGATCACATGGTCCAGAATTTGGTTGCACTGTTTTTACTGTTCACCCGGATCAGCAATTTTCAAAGTGGCTTAATAAATTGTAAAAAAATTCCAAAAAATGTAAAATTTGGTCTCCAAGCAGATTTTAATATAGATTGAACATCTAACGGTTTGGATCGACTGTTTAGACTTTGAAAATCCGAAAACGACTTGGTTGCACGAAGGCCTTGGTGCAAATGTTTTGATATTAGCCTCTCTCTCTCTATACACACACACAAACACACACACACACACAAGCAAGGACCGCATGTAGAACTCAGAGACTTCACCTCAACCCATAAGAAATAATTCAAGAGAGAGACATAACATGAACAAAAAACCTCTTTTCTCTTCTTCCTGTTTCTTCATGTTTTCTTCTTAGCCACTAGTATTGCTCGGCCAACACCTCGCAATGGCATTTCAGTTTTTAACTAATATTATATTATATTTAATCTAATATTTTATTTAATACTAATCTAATATGATATTATATTTATTTAATACTAATTTAATATTTAAAATAATATTATTTACATTTAAATATTTAAATGACTATAATTAAACTAATATTATATTATATTTTATATTTAAATGACTACAATATGATATTTATTCTAACATTTTATTTAATATTAATCTAATTTGATATTATATTTATCTAATACTAATCTAAATTTTAAATTAATATTATATTATATTTAATATTTAAACTAATATTTTATTTAATACTAATATAATATAATATTATATTTATTTAATACTAATGAAATATTTATTTAATACTAATTTAATATTTAAACTAACTCTAATTGAGAGGAATCAAATATTTTATTAATATCACTAACCTCACTAGCTCTATTCTTGCTAACCCATCATTTCTATAGGTTAGTAGAATAGGGTTATTCTTGAGCTAACTCAATTTCTTAATTTGTGTTTGGATCACCAAGATTTGAGAATATAGTGGAGGTAACCCAAGGTTAGCTTTATTCTTGGGTGATCCAAACGCACCCAAGGTTACCCATTTTATTGTCTTTTATATTAAAACTCATTCTAAATTTATAAAATACCCATTTTACTCTTTCATTAAAAGCACAAAACGCCCCATTGGACTCAAATTTGAATATGAAGGGTTCCTCTACCGTCCGATCCGTGCGCATCGCATTAAAATTTGTGCTCATCGCTTCAAGATTCGTGTTGATCTAGCACACACTGATCTTAAAGAATTTTCGATCCACGCACATCACATTAAAATCTGTGTGCGTTGCTTCAATATCCATGCGTGCCCGCTTCAAGATTCGTGCTGATCTAGCGGGTACATATATTAAAACAGTTCGGACAGTAGAGGAGCCCTTCAGATTTAAATTTGAGTCAGATGGACGGTTTATGCTTTTAATGAAAGAGTAGAATGAGTATTTTATAAATTTAGAATGTGTTTTCATATAAAAAACAATAAACTGACCTTTTGAAGTTTATAGGACGAAATATGTAATTTTGAAGTTTTTGAGGGGTATACGTGAAATTCACCTAAAAAAAAGTAGACTACAGCTAATCTAGCCTACGGGCATCTTTCATAAAAAAAAAAAAAGTAGATTAGAGAAATATACTTCAGTCAAGATCTCTAGAATTTTCTATTTAAAACAACAATGAAATGTGCAAGAGGCACAAAAAATAGGATCAACTTGATATGAATTGAAGACTTTAAAGACTAAACTGATTTAAAAATTTAAGGACCGGAAAAGGAAAAAATCTAGAAATTTACTCTTGCAAATTACTCTTTTAAGACTTTTATTCACCATTTGTGTAATTTACTTTTCCAATAACAAATCTAGAAATATAGAAAAAGGTGATCATAACTCGTATAGTACCAGTTCTACATTGACATGCGCCAATTTCATTAAACATCTAAATTAGTTACAATTCATCTTATGCATTGCCACTGTATCAATTTGCAACTTCTTTTTCAAGAAGAAGGTATTACTTAATTTGTAAACTTTTTTTTTTGAGTAAAGGTGGGAGATCAATCCACCTAATTATTTAATATATATAAAGAATTTTCCCATTCGAAGTTCAAACTTTCGACCTCCCGCAAGGAGGTCGTTTTCTTTGCCACTGGACCAAAGACTAGTTCTCAATCACGCATCACTAGTTTATTCCTTCAATTTAATTAAAGTTATAATAAATATGCTTAAATTTGGTCATAACATCACCAGTAGTTTTATTAATCATCTCTGAGCTCCTGTCACTATATATACATGCAAGCACCACATGTACAACTCGGAGACTTCACCTCAAACCCAATAAGAAAAAATCAAGAGAGAAACACAACATGAACAAAAGCCTATTTTCTATTCTTCTTTTTCTTCATGTTTTCTTCTTAGCCACTAGTATTGCTCGGCCAACACCTCGCAAGTTAGACACCCCCGGTTACCCGTGGCCCTTTGACCGGTCGCTACCTATTAATAATGCCTCATCCCCGTTTATCCAAGAATATGGCTCGTATGTCTCTCTCTCTCTCTCTCTCTCTACACACTCACATATGTTTCGTAATTCGGTAATTGTAATGGCCATTTTATCCAAAAGATAACAACTGGAGTTGTGCTTGAAAAATATGATTTTCTAACACAATTTTTAGTCATGAAATTTGTGATTTTTTTGAGGAAAAATAAGGATCAAGCCCTTATTTTCTCTGTCTAGGAGTAAGTTACCAGTCACTGCATTGATTAAGACTAAATTCACCTCTTTAACTCTGTAATAACCTTTTATGAAAGGAAATTAGGATTTAAAATTTCTTGTCATAGTCACTAATCATTACTTTTACCATTCGGTGATAATAATAATATGAACCAGAGTAACATACCCAATTCCATAAGTTTCTTCTTTTAACTAAAACAGTTGTCATGTTATAAGTATTTAATTGGATTATAGCTAGTATGTCCAGTGGCTTATATGCACCATCTCTTGCAGCTATGCTGTTTCAGAGTATAACAACAAGACAACAGCACACCTCGAGTTCATAAAGGTGGTCAATGGAACAATTCTTATATATGACATGCAACATAGAGAATCATATGTACTCTGGGTGGAGGCGAAGAACTGCACCAATCCTGACCAATCCGACATTTACGAAACTCAGGTTAACCACCAGTGTTATGGAGTACGCGGCAGTAATCCATACATCTATTGCTACAGATATTTTGATTATCTTAAAAAGTTGGGGTAGGTATTTGAGTTTTTCAAATAAGATGATGGACAATATTTTATTTGTTATTGTTAGTTTCTTCAGTAGCTTGGATTGTTATATTTTGGATCGCAGACTTGTTTCTCGTGTTGTTTCTCTGTTTCTCTGTATGCAATGTTTGATTGAAGTAATAAAATGGCAGTTATATGACCTTGGCAATTGGAGATAAAGATATCTTATAAAGATTTGCTCTCATTTTTTTTTTTCAAGGATGGTCGTTGCTTGATGCCTTACACATCTGTATTAATAAAAAAGTGTGTTTACAAGTTTCTATTTTCCTGGCACCTCATGCCATGGCTATTTCTCTGGCACCTCATGCTTATGGCTATTTCTCACTTTTTTGACATTTACCCTAAATTTTTGCTGATGAGATTGTTTTATTTTTTATTTTTTTCGTTAATGCAAAAATGAAAAATGCAATGCAAACATATTGGTTTATCCATGCTTCATGTGTTTTGTGATTTCAATTTATTTTATGCCTCAATGCTAGCTTACCAGTTTTGGTTTTAATGGTTTTTCTTCTGTTGCATGTTATTGGAGGGGTTTGGTTTTAACGCCATCCACTTGGTACCAGATTTGGGACTCGTTCGAGGTCTCACTATGTACTAGAGACTAGTTTTAGGGATTACAAAAAAATCAAATCAATAGAGAAATTAGGCATAAAAATGCAATTAAAATATGCTTGTCAAATATACGGCATGTGAAACTTACATAGAAGTCCCTAACTTATATATCTATTGTTCTTTTTTTTAAACTGAAATCAAAGTTTAAACGCTGAGCTTTTTATGTGAAATTTATATTGGAAATACACAAAAAATATGAAAACCACATCAGATCTACAACTTATAAAAAATTATATCAAATTTACATGAGATGAAAAGACAACGTGGAAAAAAAATATATTATAAAAAAAGTATTCTATTATTTGATCAAATAACTATAACAGATAAAAAAAACTACATCAGATTTATATCAGATGATTCTGATCAAACAACTAAAAAAAATTGTTGAACAGTGATATCATGTTTTGGAAACCATCGCTAATTCATCTTCACTTATTAATTAGTTTGATTTCCGTCCAAATTGTATGCCTTATGTGAAAATACTTTAATATTTTATTAAAGTTTTTCAGTAAATTAATATTTGCTACAAAATTAGATGGTATATACGTAACCCTTAACTTACAACTAAAATGATTCATTTATAAATTATTGTAATAAGCATTTTATACATGAGCCTACGGTATTTTTTACATGATATGAGAGCATACTTTATTTAGGGTGGCATCTTTTGAATGAATGTTTTATCTTTCTTTACGTATTAATTGTTACTAGTAGTCACAGAAGAAGCATTAATTATTGCCATCTAAATCCTTTTTGTGCGTCCGAAATTTGAAATCCATCTCACTCCATTAATTATATATATGTTCCATGGAATTAGTTCGGGACATCATTATGTATCACAGAAGATTATATATAATCAATGCACAAAGTTTGTAATAAAAACGCACATATAATTTTTCATGCTCATTAAATAAAATGCTCATTCAAAAAATATTCTTGGCTCATACTTAAAATGCTAATTACATGATCCTTCATGTCATGTAAAAAATATTGCTGAATCATGCTATTTGCAATTTCTATTATTTATATATGTCATCCAATTTTTTAAAACAAATACTACTTTGCTTCATAAATATTCTTTTCCATAAAAACCTAACTAAAATATAATTTTTTTTACAATGTGCTTAAAATATTAGAGAAAACTTAAAAATGATAGTATGTTCTTGCAAAAACTTTACTCGTCTAAATTTTTTGGGATTTATGAAATTTTACTCCTATGGACTTTAGAAGAGATTTTTTTATTTCTCATTGTTTTTATTTAAATTAAATTTCTTCATTTTATGAGTATTGCGGTTTATTAATGGAGCGATTTCAAATTTTAAGCTTTGCCACCTCACCCTCCCCTCACCTGCCTTTGGGGAGACTTATTAATATGTGGTCAAAACCTGAGCAAATTCTTAATGAAACAAGCTAGCTTATAGCTCAATTATGGCTAACATCTATATTAATTATTAATTTTATGTACTTTGAGAATAATATGTAAATTTGTTTTATTTATGAAATTTACAAAAAACATGTATTTTCTAAAATTATCAATATTCTAATATATTGTAAAAAAGATTTATATATTATATCTTAAATACGAACTTTTAAATCTTTGAAAAATATTTCAAACTAGCATAATGTTTCGCTTTGTTTCGGCAAAGTGATTATTGAGATAGGTTATATGAATTTACAACATAACCAAAAGTGTACATATGCAAATATTAATTTACAATATATATGCACGATATTACAAAAACTGTATATATTCTGCAAATACTAGTTTAGATATAGAACAAAAATTGTGCATAAGCTAAGAGAGTACCAAAGGAAAAAAAATTGTTGTGTTAATAGGATAATTCAATGTTGTAAAAAACGAGCTAAATGAACGATTAAATAATTGATTAATCGGCCATTTAGTATAATACAAATTCAGATTGTTATTGATAAACATTATAAGTTTAAATAGCAAATAGATGAAATAAAGTCCACAATTAGAGGTTCAAATTGTGAAATAAACGGTAATAATATTAACAAATAGATGTAATCAAGTCTACAATTAGAGATTCAAATAGTGCAATAAACAGTCATAATATTAACAAAGTGTTCAAATAGATGAAATCAAGTGGGAATCATGAAATATTAACAAATAGTTCAAAACTTTTTTAGGAGGGAAACATAAAAGATATATAGAACAAAGATCAAAGCAGAGTAATGTTTTAGTAGGCTTTACATTTTCAAGTTGATGTAAAGCTTTTATGTCAGTAGAACTAGTTAGATTAGACTGATTTAATTTTCTCAAATTTGATGTCATAGAACAATTATTATTTCAGTGCATGTCCAAGGACTTGTTCCTAAACAAAAATAATAGAAAGAAAATGTAATGGCGCTGGATAGGAAAAATTAAGAGAGAGAGAGGGGTTGGGATGAGAAAAGGCAAGAGCAATGTTGGAGCTGACATTTTCTAGAAGAGTAGTACTGGATTTTGTTGGAAGAAAAGAAAAAATGGCGCTAGAGAAAAATCAAGAGAGAGTAATATTTCATGTTCCAAAAAAATGTACTGAAGTTATCATATAACATGAGTTGGAGTCCATGTTAAATGGCTAATAAGGGACCTAATCGGAACAAATACAATGTTTAATGGCTAATAAGGGACAAATCAAAGTTGAATGACTAATTCGTGACAAAAAGAAAAATTTAGTGACCTCCGACGAAATTTACCCTTAAAATATTCAAATCTGAATTTTATCGAGCCAATTAATTCTCCATTTGCGATAAAGAGTAAAATTCATGTTCACATTGGTTTGATCCATCATGCGATGGAAGGTTTTTGTGAAGTATTTAAATACATTAAACACCAATATTGAAGTAATACAACGTACTTTAAGATAAAAATGAGAAAATATCATGCACAATTAAAACCAAAATAAATGGAACTGTATGTGAGTTTTCAAATTGTTCGAAGGTTCGAAATCTGGATGGGAAAATTCTTTGGATATTAATAGTTGGGTGGCTTGACCTCCAACCTTTACTAAAAAAACAAAAAAACAAAAAAACTATTGGTGGATGATTAAACTTGCGATGATTAATAAAACTAGGGATGAATAAACAACCGTTGTAATTAATTATATTTGGCAGTAAAAATGTGTGAACAAAATGAAACTTCTGATTTTTCTAGCTTATTTAGGTGCCTATGCAAAATCTGTTGATGCTTTATTCGATCATTTGCTACGGCATTGATCCAATTCTTCTCATATTTATACTTAAAATTGGAAATTTCTTATGGATATTTAAAGTTTGAAGAATACACCTTCATCTTTTATCTCAAAAAAACATATCTCTAAGATCATTCACTACATTAGTAACACACGAGCATTCAACTCTGCGTCCAAAGTCGGAACTGACCTATGCCACAAACTCGGTTGCAAAATTTCGGTATGTTTGGTTTTTACCGGTTTTAAAATTTCTAAACCGAACCGAACCGAACAATTAAACCGTTTTTATAAAAATGAACCGAACTGATCCATTTAACTGAAAAAATCGAACCGTTTAATCTGAGCTCTCTCAGTTTGGTTTATAACCGACCTGACCTGATGAACACCGCTAAGATCTTACAGGCTGGTATAGTATATCCATTTGAATTATGAGCTCTCTCTATCTGTTGAGGTACTGAGATTACAAAAAAATTAATACATTTTTCTGGAAGAAAAGTTACAAATTGATCTTGCGGCAATGCATACGATGAACTTTCTAATTCAGATGTTTAATAAAATTCGAGTTAATCAGCTTTTTCTATATTTCTAGATTTGCTATTGCAAGAGTAAATTGCACAAATGGTGAATAAAATATCACCCAAGTAATTGCCATTAATTTCCGATCCTCAATTTTTTAAATTAGCTTAGTCTTAAAAGTCTTCAATTTATATCAAGTTGATCCTATTTTTATCACCAGTCAAAGCTATATGGAGATCTACGTACATTAACATAATGATATTGATAGTAAAATTAATGCATCCATTGAAATATTAATTTTAATTATTCATTGATACGAGCTGCGAGCATCGATTAGACTTCTCTAGTGTACTTTTTTTTAATCATGTATTCCTGCTGAGAAACTTAAAAAAAAAATAAAAATTCTAGTGCAAGATCTCGAGGCACTGACTTCTGTAAGTAAAATCTTTTAATCATTTATTAATTCCTAGCGCATCAGTATTACGATATTATGAAGGGAGAACTTCACGTATACCCCTCAAAAATCTCAAAATTACATATTCTCCCCTCCACAAAACCCAATAACTCACAAATATACCAAATTTATTGCTTTCTTCTGTTGAAGTTCCTTTTAAATTTATAAAATATCCATTTTTATCTTTATTAGACAATAAATATATGTAGTACATAAAAGAAAAATGTTCAACACCAATCAGATCTATTAGAGATAGGCGACCCAGGCCCCAAGCACAACATATTTCGCTTTTTAAGGACATCAGAGAAGCTTCAACTGTGCTATCTTCCTATATATACTGGTACTTTACCAGTCCTGTATGACCGTGAAGATGAGCTACTGTAGGGGTGGTCTGTCAATGGGGACTATTCAGCATCTTCTGTTTACAATCTGATAATCACTGCAGGGTAAGTGCGCAGGCAATTCATGCAACTTTGGAGAGTTGCTGCACCATCGAAGGTTAAAATAGGATTTTAACTCACGAGGTTACGCAAAGGAGAGGTATCAAGCTATTAATTGTGAAACCAGTTGTGTGATGTGTCACGGGTGCCCTGTAGAAACATCGAATGATTAGTTCTTCCAATGTTCAAATGCACAGGCTGTATGGGGATGGGTTGGCAACCTGGTACAGTGTGCTGACACTGGGAAGCATCATATCCAAATACCATGAGGAAGCTGAGACAGTCCTGGGCAACGAGATTCATGCTAGGAAATGTTGTTTCCAATTTATGTCATTTATATATAGCATCCGATTTTTTGAACAAAAACTATGTTGCTTCATAATAATTTCTTTCCTTAAAAACCTTTATCAAAATATAGGATTTTTTACAAGGTGCATATGATGTTGGAGAAAACCAAAAATTAATTTTAATTAGAATTTTAATAAAATAAAATGATAGTTTCCTAAGCGGATCAGGTTATTTTTCTATTATTATTTTTTTCCAAACTATTTTCTTTTTTATCATTTCTCAACCAAGACCGTCACAGAGTTCAGGTTATTTTCACTAGTGGAAAATGTACATTTAGTATCGGCACATCAGGATCGGACATCGCATAAAAGCGATACTAATATATATCTGGATCGGGCAAATTTAAAGACCGTTCTTGATAATAGGTATCAGCATCGGTTATTATAAACGACCGTTCTTGATAGTCCAGAACATATCAGGAACAGTCGTTTATAAACAACCGTTCCTGATAATGACTTATCAGGATCGGTTATTTATAAACGACCGATCTTGATAGTCCAGACATATCAAGAACAGCTGTTTATAAATGACTGTTCTTAATAGTGACTTATCAGGATCGGTTATTTATAAATAACTGTTTTTGATAGTTCAAACTTATTAAGATCGGCTTTTTATAATGACCGATCCTGATGTAACGCTGAGTCCCAAATTTTTTGATTTAACGCTGAGTCCCAAATTTTTAGTTGCCTCCTTTATCGCTCTCCTCATTCTACCCTCTCTCCTTCCCTCTCCTTACGCTCCCCTCTCCTCAAACCCTCAAACTCATCCAAATTCTGCTCTGGCGTCTCTCCTCCCTGCCGCCGCTCAACCAACACTGACTATCTCTCACTCTCTCATGGTCTCTCTTCGTAGTGCTCTCCTCCGTGAAAGATCCGGTGCTTTCCCTCCACGCGACCGCTTCTCCCCGCGATCGTTGCCGATCTGACATGCCCTAGGCCTTCCTAGTGTCTCCACTCCTTCGACCTCTTTCGACGCCTGCCGGCCACTCCCGACGCCGCCCTCTCCTGCTAACCCTAGGTTTGTAAGCTTTGTCTTTGTTTTTTCTTTTTTTTCCTATGTTGCATCCTTTCCCTCAATCCTTGACTGTTCCATCCTTTCCCTTAATCCTTCACCTTAATAGTGCGTGATCGAAGTCAATTGATCTTAATTTGGCTTATGGTATTATCAAGTTCTCATATACTTTCTTTTTGCTAAAATTGAAGCTTAGCTTGTATTAATGTTGCCTTATATTTTTTTAGGGGTCACACTTGAGTTTTTACTGTTTTTAATTTAAATTGAAATTAAATTTGGAATGATTAGGAAGAATAAAAATCTAATGTCTTTGAGTTAGAATTTAATCTACTTTTGAGCAAAATTGTGAAATATACAAGAATGCTTACAAAGAATTTCTTGCTAATTCCTTTTAAAGCTCAAGTAGTATAGACAAAAGCAACCTGATGTGGAGAAAGAAAAAAAAAATGAATATCTAGTTTGCCCAAAAGCTTGATTTCATTTATACTAAACTTTTGCATTTTGTGTCACTTAACATTTTCTTATCATAAGTTGAACAAAGAGGAACTCTGTTGTGTAACCTTCTATCACCAATGAATTGAAATTATTTTATGTCATTGACCGAGCCTCACTCAGGAATTTTGCAAGTTCCACGTGTTGTAACTAACTAAAGTACTAGACGACACTATTGAACTACCGAATCGACCTTGTTTACCGGCAGAGGTGCAGATCTTGCACAAATGGATCAAGAAGTATTGTCGAATATGTCCATACTGCAGTGACACTTTAATCATCATATCCCACATTGCTAAGGTGCGGGTTTCGAGTTATTCTCAACTTCCTCCAATTTATTTTATTGCTGTTGTTTTCTTGTTAATTTCATTACTTGTTGCTTTAATCTTGCTTGTTTGCTCGATTGCTAATTAGTTGTAGTTAAGTTATTGATTATGACCAAATTGACCATGCTGTATATTTTAACTTACCATATGAATCCACTCTACCCAATTAATTATATGCTTTCAATTCAAATTATTAGAAATTTTGTGATTTCAATTCAATCCACTGTACCCAATGATAATGGAAGCAATGGTCATGGACCTGTCAGCGACTCTAGTCCACCTGACAGTAATTAGTTCATCAAGCTTGAGTGGTTCTACATCAGCAAACAAGATTAACAAATTAGGTGTTATCGCAGGTGTAACTGTTACATTCATAGTCATTTCCCTTGTGGTTCTACTTATTGTGCTAAGAAAAAGAAGAAGACCACATGGTAATTATCAACAACTTTTGATTATATATTGCTTTTTACCCTTGCTAACATTTATCAAATCATGAAAAGTCACCTGCTTCGTCAATCTTTAGCCTCTGTCAGTTCTTTAGCCAGCACACTGTAACTGTGTAGTTCTTTGAAGTTGTATTATTGAGAGTCATGAGGTGCTCATATCCAAATTACGTTGGGTTAATTGCATTTCCAGTACTAAATTATGTCTAATTTATTCAAGTTAGTATACCAACCTTATCTTATATCTCCTGAGAAAGGTTTCAGGTCTTTAATTAAACAAGTACTTTAATTAAATTATCTTGTGGTACATGTTTGATTATGTAAACATTTTAACACTTGGCTTTGATACCCTTACAAAGCTTGCCACCTGAGACTACACTGGATGATGGATAAAGTAATTTTGAGGTGGTACCAGAGCTGGAGGCAGATTGAAAAATGGAGTCACATTTGAAGTCTCAAAGTTTAGTTAGTAGTCAAACATGTATTGCTGTCAAATATTCCCTCTGGGCTTTTACTGGGTTTAGGAATTAGTATTTTATTAGGCTTGTGTCATTACTAAGAACTAGTCATGTATTACTTTACTGGTAAATGAAATGGGTCATCTTGGCATCTTTCTGTTTATCAAGATATACCATTGCACTTCTTGGATTTAAATATAGGTATCATTAGTGCAAAATATCAAGATTCCAAATGTTGGTTTCACAAAAAAAAAAAAAAACAATCAGGGTCGGTTATATTTAAAAATCCAATCCTGATAGTTATGAATTAGTGCCGGATATATTATTGACCGATCTTGTAAGTCAACATTAGAATCGGTTGTTTAATTGACCGTTCTTGAAAGTTAGAATTAGGATCGGCTAAAATTTAATGACCGATCTTGATAGTTAGAATTAGGATCGGTTATTAATAAATAACCGATCCAGATGGTTGGTATCTGGATCGGTTCTTTAACCGATACAGTTTAGATTGACTATTTGTATCGGCTGGAACAGGATCGGCTCTAGGTCCGATCCTGATGTGCGTATTTAACCGATCCTGATGTGTGTTTTTCCACTAGTGTTTGCATCTTACAATTCTATTATGCTATTTTGCATCTGACAATGCTATTTTGCTATTTCAAATCAAATGCTTTTATTTAATCTACTGATTCTTTAGTGTTAAGTTAGAATGATCAAGTTTTTTAAAAACAAAATGATGAAAATAAGATCATGATCTGATCAGTTCTAATCGATTTTGTTCTGTTATCTAATCTAATCTTATATGATCTGATATCATTATTTCTGTAAATGTGATTTATCTTTCTTTTAAACCAAAGTAACACAATTTGATATTATTATTTTTTTAAATTCGAATTTTGTTTATTTATAAAGTTTATTGTTATTTTTTTTATGTTGTAATTTTATTTGTTTAGATGATGTTTCGGGAAATGAATCTCAAGACTGGAAAACAAAATTTATACAGTGAAAATAAATGTTCTAATATGCCTATTCCGATTCACAAAAAAATTCTTCACAGTTATTGTTGTGTGTGTGGAATGATGTTCCATATCCCAGCCGATATGAAGGTCTATCTTGATGAGCATCACCCCGATGCCAAGAGATGTCCTGTCTGTATGCAACCCGTGCTAATGCCCAAAAAAAAATAACATTTCATAATTTATTTTATAAGTTATATTATGTATTCATTTTTATCAATTTTATAACCGCTTGACTAATGATAAGCACTTTTTTTTACTGAGTGAGCACAATGTTACTATAGGCATAGGCATAGTCAGAAAAATAGCAATGGCATGAGGTGTCAGGAAATTAAAAACTTTTAAATAAACTTTTTTTATTATCACTGATGTGGGAGGCATCAAGCAACCAACCTTCAAAAAGAAAAAAATAAGGGCAAATCTTTATAATTTTTTTTTTATCTTCAATTGCCTAGGTCATATAAATGACATTTAATTACTTGAATCAAACAATGCACCACAGTTCAAAAAGTAAACCAAATGAAACGCTATATATATTCTTTGAATCGGTGTTATAATGTCCGTACAAAATGTAATGGTACCACATCCTGATACCGGGTCGTAAAGATAATGAAGGAAACTAAAGTCTAAAGCTTCACGAACTGCAAACAGAGAAACATAGCAACATCACGCGAAACAAGTCTGCGATCCAATCATCCAAAACATAACAATCCAAGCTATTGTAGGAACTAACTATAACAAATCAATTATTGTTGATTATCTTATTTGAAAAGCTCAAAAACCTACCCCAATTTTTTGAGATAACCAAAAGTTTTGTAGCAATAACCGGGTCTAGGATCCCCTTGAACTGGAGTTATACAATCCTCAAAAACCAGAGTTTCGTAAATGTCAGAATTGTCAGGGTTGGTGCAGTTCTTCGCCACCACTGAGAGTAATAATTTTACTTGATTTTGATAAGTGTAATATGTAAAATAATATGATCCATTGACCACCTTTATGAACTCGAGGTGCGCTGTTGTGTTCTTGTTGTACTCTGAAACACCATAGCTGCAAGAGATACTAGCTATATCAAATTAAATAACTATGGCATGATAACTCTTTTAATTACAAGAAGAAACTCATGGAATTTCCCTTAATTGGGTATGTGACTCAAGTTTCAGCTACTGGTTATGACAATAATGATTAGTGACTAAGACGAGCAATTTTGAATCCTAATTTCTTTTCATAAAAGGTTATTACAGTGTTAAGGGGGATAATTCAATCTTAAAACAATGAAGTAACTGGTAACCTACTCCTAGACAGAGAAATAGTGTAAAAAAATCACATATTTCATATCAAATGAGGGCTTGATGGTGTAAGAAAATCATATTTTTCAGGCACAACTCCTATTGCTATCTTTTGGGTAAAATGACCATTACAATTACCGAATTACGAAATATATGAGAGTATGTAGAGAGAGAGATAAAGAGAGACATACGAGCCATAAGCTTGGATTCCCGGATTTGAGATATTATATATAGGTAACCACGGGCCACTGGAGGAGACTAACTTGCGAGGGGTTGGCCGAGCCATACTAGAGGCTAAGAAAAAAACATGAAGAAAAAGAAGGAGAGAAAATAAGCTTTTGTTCATGTTATGTTTCTCCCTTGTTTTTTTCTTATTGGGTTGAGGTGAAGTCTCTGAGTTCTACATGTGTTTGCATGTATTTATAGTTACAGGAGTTCAGATCCTGGTGTATGAGGTGATGTTATGACCTAATTTAAGCATTGATTATAACTTTAATTAAATTGCAGGAATAAACTATGAGCTCTGATCCTGGTGCATGCGGTGCAAACATTAATTCATTAAATTGCAGGAATAAACTATGACGTAATTTAAGCATTGATTATACTTACAGGAAGTCAGATCCTGGTGCGGTGCATTCATTAATTCTATTTTTCTGTAGCTTTCGCTTATTAAAAATTTCTATAAAATGTAAAAATGTGTTAGAAAAATCAAACTTGTCATTTGCTACGGCATTGATCCAATTCTTAGCATATTTAAACTTAAAATTGAAAATTTCTTATGGATATTTTGAAGTTTGAAGAATACGAAAGAAAAGAGAAAAGTGGGTGATTTCAAACCCTAGAGCACGTCCCATCATCCGCCCTCTCTTCTCCTTCGACACACTTCTACTTTTAGTCTGCCCCTCTCTCACCTCTTCTAGACTTCTCTTTTGACAAAACGCTTCCTCTCTCTCTCGTTTCTACCTTGAGAGAAGAGGAGAATGAGAAAGAGAGAAGGGACCAGAGCCGAGAGCGAGGTATCGTCGGAGCTTGGACCATTGAGCCTCTACGCCATCTCGATCAGAGCACGGGTGAGTAGACATGGACGTCAGAGCATGATGGCGGTCGAAAGAGCCAATCCAGTCGTAAAGGGCGATAGGGATTAAGATAATGGGATAATTATGAGTATATATAAGTGAGATTAGATTACTATAATTATTTAGAGTAGTTCAGAAGATTTTGTGAGAATAAAAATGTAAATTCAGAATTAGAGTCATTTGACTCATTGTAAGTTCGTTTATTTTATCAATAAAATTATTAGTTGGCACTTAAAAGTCACCAATCTTAAAAAAAAATTGAAGAATACACCTTCATCTTTTATCTCAAAAAAATATATCTCTAAGATGATTCACTACATTAGTACCACACCAGCATTCATCTCTGCGTCCATAGTCGAACTGACCTATTGCACAAACTTTGTTGCAAAAATTTCAATATGTTTGATTTAACCAATTTTAAAATTTCTTAATCAAATTGAACTGAACAACTAAACCGGTATTAAAAAAAACCAAACCGATCCATTTAATTGAAAAAATCGATCTGTTTAATCTAAACTCTCTCAGTTTGATTTAAAACCGACCCGACCTGATGAACACCGCTAAGAGCTCAGAGGTTGGTATAGTATATATATCCATTTGAATTATGATTTCATAGGGGGAGTTTCACCTTATGGCTTAGAAGTTGGGTACTGAGATTACAAATTAATTAATACTTTTTTGAAGAAAGAGTTATAAATGGTTAATCACCTTTTTCTTTATTTCTAGATGTGTTATTGCAAGTGTAAATTACACAAATGGTGAATAAAATATCATCCAACTAATTACCATTTCCGGTCCTTAAAATTTTTTAAATCAATTTAGTCTTAAAATTAAGTCTTCAATTTATATCCTTATTTCATCACCGGTCAAAGCGCTATATATATATATATATATATATATATATATATATATATGGAGATCCTATTTTTGTGCCTCTTGCACATTTCATTGTTGACTTAAATAGAAAATTCCAGAGATCTTGACTAAAGTATATTTCTCTAATCTACTTTTTTTTTATGAAAGATGCCTGTAGGCTAAGCTAGATTAGCTGGACTTCTCTAGTCTATTTTTTTTAATCATGAAGTCATGCTGATAACTTTAAAAATAAGTTCTGCATAGGATCTCGAGTCGTTGACTTCTGTAAGTCAAATCTTTTTACCATTTAATGTTCCTAGCGCATCACTATTAGGGGTGTCAACGATACCCTTTTACCCGTTTGTCTTACCCGTATCATATTCGATAAGGTGGGTATGAGTAAGATTTTTATTTCATTAGCTAATTGGGTATGAGTATGGATAAAGATTTGTTTTCGTTAGCTAAACGGGTAAGAGTATGGGTAAAGGCTATTTTGTACACGTTACCCTATAGGGTAATTATATAAAATAAATTATATTATAATGTTTGAGTAATAATTAGTGATGTTAATATTTATTTGCATGATATTTCATATGATAATGTTTGAGCAATAAATTTTATGTACTTCTGCTGTTTAGTATATGATTTTTGCTATAAGAAAAATGCTAATCATATTACTTTTATTTACATGTTTTTGTTATTTAGTTAAATAATTGAATTTGTCTGAAAAGATATTCGTGTTTTTAAATTCTTTTGAATTATAAAAAACAATTTAGTTGGAATTGATTGCATACTAATTTTTGTTTTTTATTTTTTTATTAGTAATGTGATTGCATATGTGTGAAATGAATGAGTTTTGATGTTCTATTCGTAAAATATAACATAATTAATTATTATATTAGTATTATTTGTTATTCATCCGCTACCGTTTCGTTACCCGATAACTTAAACGAGTAAGGATAGGGTAGGGTAAGGTCAATTCTTAATGGGTAAGGGTAGGGTATGGGTAAGGACAATTCTTAGTGGGTATGAATATGAAAATGCTTCTACCCTACCGTATCGTACCCATTGACACCCCTAATCACTATTATAATATTATGAATAAACAATTTCACGTATACCCCAAAAAATCTCAAAATTATGTATTCCCCCGTCTAAAATTTATAATATCATATTTACCCTTCTAAATTTCAAAAACACACAAATATACCAAATTTATTGCTTTTTCTATTAAAATTAATTTTAAATTATAATATACCCATTTTACTCTTTATTAGAAAATAAAAATATCTGGTAAGTATAAGAAACGTACTGCGCCAAGTATAGTTTTAACCTTCATTGTAGAGTACACAAAAGTATTTTCTCTAATAATTAAATGATTAACTTGGCTTATGAAACAAGAAAGACATAATTTGAATTCCAAAAAAATTGTTGGGTAAGCTTAAAATGATATAAATTTCATTGTCGAATTGCTCTTTTGCCTATTTATTTCAGTTAGAGACTTGTGACTACTAGAATTTGTATTAGTAGTATGAGAAAAAAAAAACACTTACAACAAAGTACTTCGCACTAAATCTTACATATTGCCCCTATGATTTGTCACTAATCGCAGATTAAGATCCATTATTTTATCAAGGTGAATATTACTGCTGGTGAGCACGTTGTGTCACTTGCGCATTTCATTGTTGACTTAAATAGAAAAATCTCAAGATCTTGATTGAGTTGTATATATTTCTATATATAGTCTAGTTTTTTTAATCATGGATTCCTTGTGGTAACTTAAAATTTTGTTTAGTGCAACTTCTCGAAAAATTATTTAAGCATTTATTGTTTTCTAGCTAGCATGCACCAGTATTATATGAGTAGCTAGGGTTCTGCTACCATATAGGCATGTGAACTCACCAGAAGACATCCATCGCCACACGAGACGCCCGTGTTGGCACATTAGTTTGTTTTGTTTTGCTGTTTGGATCAGAGAAAACTGGTTAATATGAGAAGTTTGGCCAATTCATCTTCAGCTATTAATTTGTTTGGTTTCCGTCAAAATATTATGCATTATGTGAAAAAACTTTAATCTTTTATTAAAAGTTTTTTAGTAAATTAATATTTGCTACAAAAATTAGATGGTATATACGTAATCCTAAACTTACAACTAAAATGATTCATTTATAAACTATTGCAACAAGCATTTTATACATGAGCCTACGGTTTTACATGATATGAGAGCATATTTTATTTAGGGTGGCATCTTTCGAATGAATGCTTTATCTTTCTTTACGTATTAATTGTTACTAGTAATTAATCACAGAAGAAGCATTAATTGTTGCCATCTAAAATATTTTTTGTGCGTCCGAAATTTCAAATCTATCTCATTCCATTAATTATATATGTTCCATGCAATTAGTTAAGGACATCATTATGTATCACTGAAGACTATATAATCTATGCAATGGGTTAAGGACATCATTATGTATCACTGAAGACTATATAATCTATGCAATGAGTTTGTAATAAAAACGCAATTATAATTTTTCATGCTCATTAAATAAAATACTCATGCAAAAAATATTGTTGGCTCATACATAAAATGCTAATTAATTACATGATCTTTTATGTCATCTAAAAAGTATTGTTGAATCATGCTATTTGCAATTTCTATCATTTATATATGTCATCCAATTATTTTAAAACAAATAATACTTTGCTTCATAAATATTATTTTCCTTAAAAACTTAGCTAAACATAGAAATTTTTACCATGTGAATAAAATATTGGAGAAAATCTAAAAATAATAGTATGTTCATGCTAAAAACTTTACTCGTCTAAATCTTTGGAATTTTACTCGTCTCAGACGAGGGCATGTATTTATAAGCCGAGAGAATGGGAGATAATCCAATAAAAGAAATTTATTATTTCCAAGTCCTTTAGTCACTATATAACAAGGACAAAACTACCTATACCAGTAGAAAATAGAACATATACCGTATACAGTACAGAGGCACACATAGACCGTATACTGCATAACACCCAGAAAATACCTATATTTCCTAAAAAAAATAGAAATACCTATAACAAACCAATACTGTATACTATATAACAGCAGAAAAACAGAAATACCCATACTAGCAAAATTATCTGCAGAACATCTAAGTAAGCCACACTAAACCAAGACGGAAATAGTCATACCAGCTGAATTATCTATCACCAGAACATCTAAGCCATGGATCCAGATTTGCCCGTTCCTGAAACAATAGATTCTTCCTCTGAAGAAAAACTACTACTGGAGTGAGGAGGAGAAGGGGGTGTGAGGAATGAGCTCATCAGCAAATTTGTGGTGAAGAACTATCTCATGCATACACCATTTGAAGTTACCAGGAGAGGGCTGATCAGGTTGGAGGTAGGTATCACACTTCTTGACATTTGGGTGAATCATCTCAAGTGGAGCTTCATTTCCTTGGGGATAGGGAATGACAGCCACATACACTTTGATTATATTTAAAAAAAAACAGAGAGCTTTTCGTGAACCAGAAAAGTAAGAATTTTGATAATTTATTTATTGTCGTGTTCGGATTTTGAACAGGTCGAATCGAGTTGAGTTTGGGTTCATGTTCAACAATAATTTGAAATTGTTGTTAACGTTGATGTTATTATTATTATTATTATTATTATTATTCTCTTTTATTTATTTTTTTAGATAGTGTCGGATCTGATGTGTTCAGCTTTTGTAAGGTGAAGTGTTTAACACAACATTTACTGTGTTGAATGAGGTCAAAACTGTTGTGTTAAAATCTTTATTTTTTTTAGATAGTGTCCAATCATCTTTTCAATAAATGCTTACTTTTAAACATCAGCTAGAACTACGATATTGTATTGAAAATTGCATGTTTGAAACCTTAATTGCACCTATATATTATTGAGGTTATTTGACAACTTTAATTTTAATCTTATTCTAGAAAAAAAAAGCCTCCGCCAATAGTAATTAATGTGAATGTAATATGAGTGAAATAAAATATTTTTGTTATCAATTTACAAAAACAATAAAAAAAGATTACGATATGAAAAATAAATTTACTTTAAAAAAGGATCCCCAAATAATATAAAAAGTATTTCACCATTTAGTTTAAAAGACAAAAAATATTTAAATGAATCTACGTTTACCAGAAATAATGTGCAAGCCTGACTCAAAAATTGTTAGATTGGCTTCAAGGAAATAAATTAAATACTTTTATTTTTTATTTATACATAACCAATAATACATGTTCCGGGTTTGATAATTACAAATTATCATGCTAACTTAATATTTTATTCAAGTTTTTTAAAAACAAACTATGTCTTCAGGAATTCGCATACTAAGAGATATCTCATATTTTGCGTGATATTTTAGAAAATATCAACCATTCAAATACGCTTTGCATCCATATTAAGACTTCCGTAAACAATATTATGACTTGCTAAATCAATATTAAGACTTTCTAAATCAATATTACGGCTTTCTGAACCAATATTAAGATTTTATGAATCAATATCAAGCCTTTCAGAATCAATATTATGACTTTTTGAATCAATGTTAAGACTTTCTAAATCAATATTATGGCTTTCTGAACCAATATTTAGATTTTATGAATCAATATTAAGCCTTTCAGAATTAATATGAAGACTTTCTGAATCCATATTATTACTTTATGAATCCATATTAAGACTATAGTAAACAATATTATGACTAGCTGAATCAATGTTAAGACTTTCCAAATCAATATTATGGCTTTCTGAACCAATATTTAGATTTTTTGAATCAATATCAAGCCTTTCGGAATAAATATGAAAACTTTCTGAATCAATATTATGACTTTCTGAATCCATATTAAAACTTTCGTAAACAATATTATAACTTTCTAAATCAATGTTAAGACTTTCTAAATCAATATTATGGCTTTCTGAACCAATATTTAGATTTTATGAATCAATATGAAGACTTCTGAATTAATATTATGACTTTCTGAATCAATATTAAGCCTTTCAGAATCAATATGAGACTTTCTGAATCAATATTATGACTTTCTGAATTCATATTAAGACTTTGGTAAACAATATTTTGACTTGCTGAATGAATGTTAAGACTTTCTAAATCAATATTATGGCTTTCTGAACCAATATTTAGATTTTATGAATCAATATCAAGCCTTTCCGAATGAATATGAAAACTTTCTGACTCAATATTATGACTTTCTGAATCCATATTATGACTTTCGTAAACAAATATTATGACTTGCTGAATCAATATTAAGACTTTCTGAATCAATATTATGGCTTCTGAACCAATATTTAGATCGCCTTTCGGAATCAATATGAGGACTTTCTGAATCAATATTATGACTTTCTGAATCCCTATTAAGAATTTCGTAAACAATATTATGACTTGCTGAATCAATATTAAGACTTTCTAAATCAATATTATGGCTTTCTGAACCAATATTTAGACTTTATGAATCAATATCAAGCCTTTCGAAATCAATATGAAAACTTTCTGAATCAATATTATGATTTTTGAATCCATATTAAGACTTTGGTAAACAATATTATGACTTGCTGAATCAATGTTCAGACTTTCTAAATCAATATTATGGCTTTCTAAATCAATGGTTCTTGTTTCGTTAAAAATATTAAATTTGGTTCTATTTAAAAAAAAAATCCTCAACCAATAGTAATTAATGTGAATGTAATAGAAGTGAAATAAAATATTTTTGTCATCAATTTATAAAAAAAATAAAAAAAGATTACGAGATCAAAAATAAATTTACTATAAAAAAGGATCCCCAAATAATATAAAAAGTATTTCACCATTTTGTTTAAAAGACAAAAAATATTTAAATGAATCTACGTTCACCAAAAAAAATGTGCAAGCCTGACTGAAAAATTGTTAGTTGGCTTCATGGAAATAAATTAAGAACTTTTATTTTTTATTTATACATAACAAAGATGTTTGAGTTTGTTTTGTACACATAATCAAGTTGTTGAAAAAATGAAAGTTGAGAAAATTATATTGTTGCCCTCAATTCGACATATTTTTATTCCTCGGTCCTCTACAATGTCAATTAAGATCCGCATTTAGAACGAACATAGAATTCCTTTTTTAAGATTAAACTCACGAAATCCTTTAAAAAAAGTTGAATGCTAGACTCTACCATTGAAAGAGCTTTGACATCTGAAGCTATTTTAACAAAAGAAATTTGGACATACAAAAAATATCGTTCCGTTAAATGTTGATTTTTTTTTTTTTTTTACAATGTTCAACATTATTTGATACGGTGGAAGAGCTCAATATATATATTTGTCAAATGGTAACATATATACATAACGAATTTTATACTTTTATATGCATAATAATTAATTAAGTCCAAACCATTATATAAATAAATGATCGAGATAAAAGCACTTATAGAATGTTAAAAAGTGTCGTAATACATCTCATAAGCATTCACAATTCATTTTGTTTTGTTTACCTTTCTGATAAAAAGGTTTACAAAATACTCATGCCAACAATATCAAAATAATAATAAAAAAAGTTTATATCTTTTACTGTGGAGCCACATATTATAAACTACGCCTCAAATATTTTATAAATTACACCTTGAATGTTTTATCCAAGTGTTTTCTGTCTTTATTTTTATTTTATTTTATTTGACGCCGGTAGGCGGAGTTTTCTGTCAACAGAGGTGTTCTCCAGTTCGGACTACCGCATCATTTCCATTTCGGCAATGCGTGCTCTAACAAATATATTTTCTATGGTGTATAAAATATTGGATTAGACGTACTTATATATATATATATATATATATATATATATATATATATATATATATATATGAGTAGTGTTAAAATGCATTATTGGTTTTGTGCTCCAATCATGCTCCACGTCTTTTTCTCTGTTTTCAAAGTTCCAAAACCTCTAGCTCCTCTTCTTTCTGATGCGTTATTCCTCGAAGTCGAATCGGCTGGAATCCTATGCCTAAGCAAGGCAGAACTCCGGGCACTCGTGCACCAAGAGCTGCAAATGGCTGGTGCGGGAGTTGATCCAATCATGCTCCACGTCTTTTCTCCGTTTTCAAAGTTCGAACAATCGATCCGAACCGCTCAATATGATCTTCATATTAAAATGTTCTTGGAGACAAAACTTTATATTTTTGAAATTTGTTTACTATTTTTTAGATAGGTACAAAATCACTGTTTTGGATGGTCCATAATCTTCTAAAAACAGTGATTTAATTTGTACCTATCTAAAAAATTAGTAAAAAGATTCCAAAAAATATAAAATTTTGTCTCCAAGAACATTTTAATACAAAGATCATATTGAGCAGTTCAGATCGATTGTTCGAACTTTAAAAACGGAAAAAAAGACGTGGAGCATGATTGGAGTACAAAACCAATGGTGCATTTTAACCCTACTCTATATATATATATATATATATATATATATATATATATATAAATAAATAGTGGGTACCGTATAGATATATGAGGAGGGATCAAGTTACAACAAATTTGAGTTACAACAAAGTTACAACAACCATTTTTTTTATATTCAAAGCCCAAATCGTCGATCCAAACCGTTCAACATGATTATCTAAATAAAATGTGCTTGCACATCAAATTTTACATTTTTTTGAATTTTTTTACTATTTATTAAGATGGGTACAAAATTCAATGGTTTGAATATGACTATGTTTTGTAAAATACTTAAAAAATAATAAAAAAATTCAAAAAAATGTAAAATTTGATCTGCAAACACATTTTATTGTGGAGATCATGTTGAACGGTTTGGATCGACGATTTGGACTTTGAAAATGAAAAAAATGGTTGTTGTAACTCAAATTTGTTGTAACTTGATCCCTCATCTAGATATATATATATACATATATGTTTATTCGTTACACGCTGCCCTCATTAACATAGTGAGAAAAAAACACAGAAAAAGTTCTCTTTTTTTGTTTCGATCTCCTGTGACGCTCTCCATGCAACAACCACATTAGAGCGTTCAATAATCAATACTTCAAGTTCAAGTAGCTAAAAAGTCAAAAGTCAAAACTCAGTCCAAATTTCACAATGATATTGGCGCTCCCCAGTCTCCAGTCTCAAATAGGAAGGGTGACTGAAATCCAGATTCATGTATTGAAACATATATACTTGAGAAATAACAATAACATTCGTTTATCAATGCTAAAACTACTACGAGAACTCTACACGAATAATAATTACTTTCATAAAAAGTAAGAACATGATTACTAATTAAGAAGATGGATGCATATATTTTTTGGAAGATCACTATCACCAAGGACTTATACAAATAATTATTTATTCTAAAACAAAATTTTTATTGTACTTAATATTTTTTTTATCAGTAAATGCCCTTAGGCTACCCCCATTTTATTAATTGAAAAACAAGAAAAAAGTTGCAGAAGATTCAATTGGTTGCGAACCTTCTCTTCTCTGCTAGTCTCCTACTGCTATCCTTTTGGAGTAGTAGCAACGGTTCTTGGTTGTTGGAATTAATCAAGAATAAAAATCTCCTAGGACGGATCTATGTTAGTCCAAAATATTTTGATATCTAACCCAAATAAGTAAAATAGGCTTGGCCTACCAACCCTTTAATGAACATACAATATTTTCAAGAATTATTGACGGATAAATGTTTTAGATATTTCGCGGAAAGAAAAAAAGGTCTGATTTTGAGTTATTCCTCTCATGTGAACTAGATCAGGTATTATTCAGGTGCATGTTTTGAAGATAAAATCGCACATATCCTCATAGAGTCATAGTTATAATTTAGGTGCATGTTTTGAAGATAAAATCGCACATCTCCTCATAAAGTTATAGTTAAAAGTATAGGTGTTAGCACGAATGGTATAATAGGTAGCTTGGTGTCAGTCACAAGGGATTCTTATTCTAGGAAAAGAATATGAACGGTTAACGCATTTTGAAAGACAGTATTCTTAATACAATAGAGTATATAGAGGAGGGTTAAATTTTATATTTTCAAACTCAGTCAAAATTTAGGAATTTTACATTTTGCAAAAATTACTTGATTAATAAATATTTGTAATAAGAAATCTCAAATGATAAGATTATTCAAATTTTTGAGAAATGAAGTTCCCTTAACATACTCTCATTTCTCCCATTTCTTTAATTTGCTCTAATATCTTATAAAAATAATAATTAAATTCCCAAATTTTATCTAGACCAATGATAAATTGCTGATATCATTAAGTTGAACAAACAAACAAATCTCTCAAAAGTAGTATGTTATCCCAAACCCCAAGAAAATAAAACAGCTGGTTTGCCTGCGTATATAATTATTGGCAGTTCACACAATTTGTCTATTGATAGTCATGAATATGTTGTGTAAACATGAATTTATTATTTTCATATATATAGTTGGTACGTTCAAATTTAAAACATGTATGTTGCCATCCAATTTGGTCTTTCCAATTTGTCCAATAAAATAATGTCATCTACATATTCGGATTCATTTGTATTAATAGCTCAAATAAGACTTAAAAGTGGTGTCTTTGAGACCCAATTGCATGATACGTTGATACCAAAAACAATTAGTGCAAGTTTTACGTAACTTTGAAAAACATCTATAGTCCATTCTTGTCTTCTATATGCTAAACACAATTCTCTATCTATTAATTGAAAATATATAATTGTTATATTTTTATTTATCATTTTTATATACATTTATATAGTTTATAACAATTGTGTATATACTCGATTAACAGACAGATAATATGTATTAACAAATAAGTGGGTCGACAATTAAGTGCACATAATAGAGATAATGGACAACAGATAGTTAAAATATAAAATGTGTTTTCAACTTATATACAAAAGATTGTTCCATATTTGTTAAAGAATTAACAAATAATTAAAATCACCACTCCCACTAATTTTAAAGCGCTTTAGTTCTTACATGTACATTACTATAAAATATTTGACATAGATGTATTTCCTTAATTTATATCCCACAACAGGCTCTGATGATTGAGATTTAATTAACTATGGATTTGTGGTCATATTTTGATATTTTTACGTTAATTTATTAAATGGGGCGCCTTGTGTCGATCCCTTTTTTTGGGCAATTTAATATTGATTATGAGTTAACAATATTACCAAATTGTTGCATTTAGAAAAATTGTAATTAATTAACAAATACATTTCAACCCTTCTGATCTGATTTGATCTCACAACATGTTTACTTTCTAACCCATCTAATCTACGTTTTAGTGTGATACATATAAATAAAATTGTTATATGAATAAATTAAAGGTGATTTCAGTACATCAAGAAACTACGAACTTACATTATTGATTTGATCGGTAGGTTATAATTTATAAAAAAAAAGTATAACAAGAACATAAATGTAATTTAGAGTTCGAAGATCAGGTCTAGTTTTTTAAATTAAAGTATGAAAGCTAATAAACTAGATAAATTTTATTACCTTAACAAAAAATAGTAGAAAGCACAAATGTTTGCACATCATCTGGACCTTTTCATTTAATGTAATGTTATTTATTGGGCTTAATCCACTTACAACATTTGTTAGTTACAACATCTTATAACAATTTGATTTTGTGATTTTTAAGGTCCAAATAGTCTATTCAAAAGTTCAACATGATCTCTATATTAAAATGTGCTTAGACATCCAATTTTTTATATTTTTTTGAATTTCGTTACTATTTATTAAGTATTTTATAAAACCACTATTTTTAGACAATTCTTGACCATTGAAAAACAACAGTTTTGTAAAATACTTAAAAAATAGTAAAAAAAAAAAATTAAAAAAATATAAAATTTGATCGCCAAGCACGTTTTAATATAGATATTATGTTGAACGGGTTGGATCGACTGTTTGAATTTTGAAAATTACAAAACTGAATTGTTGTAAGATATTGTAACACTAGTGGAAAAACACAAATCAGGATCGGTTATATTCGCATATCAGGATCGGACCTACAGCCGATCCTGTTCCAGCCGATACAAGTAGTCAATCTAAACTGTATCGGTTAAAAAGCCGATACTAAAAGTTTAAATCAGGATCGGTGCTTTAATAACCGATCCTAATGGAGACAATCTGGATCGGCTGTTTACAAATAACCGATCCTAATAGAAACTATCTGGATCGGATTTTTACAAATAACCGATCCTAATGGAGACTATCTGGATCGGATTTTTAAAAGAACCGATCCTAATGTTGTTATTTTATTTAAAAAAAATATTTTTTTATTTGGCCAGCTTCCAGTAGCAACACTGTAATCGATACCAGTAGCAACACTGGACTAGTACCTGCGGATGCTCACTACTTTGGAGGTGCTACCACCCCCTGCTTTGTACCATTGTTCCAGTATTAAACTATTTCCATCCTTTCTTTCCTTCCTATTTTATTTTTACATTCGGGCGCTACAGCTTAAAAAAAATGAAACAAAAACGAAACAAAACAATCAGTCACAGAACAATTACTTTTATGCCCAAATTTCAAACAATTATTTTGTACCAGTAAACTTTAATCGTGCAAAGTCAAAACAGTAAATGATGCACGAAAAGACCCTAAAAACTCTGAAATTGTAAAGAAAGTTTGAAAACTCTATATCCGACGGTCGGATCGCGAATCTGAACCCACGATGGGTGGTTTCGTTTCGGCCTTTGGGTTGTGGAGTTCATGTCAAAATTTCAGCCCGATCCGACGGACGGATCAAAAGTTACACCCCTTTTTGTGAAGCATGCGCAGGACTTGATTAAACATCATGAGTAAAGTACAGAAATTCATCCTAATGTACGTGTTTTCATATCTGATAAATAATTTTATAATTATTTTTGGGACAAATAATTTTATAATTATTTATCCAAGTAAATTAGTTTCATGAAATTCATACAAACAACTATTTTACTACAGGTATTAAATGGAGGGTTCTAGTTTTTTTTTTATTTGACAGTTCGACGTGGATTTATACATACAAATTCAGATTTTTAATACTTAGGTCAATTAATATTTATAATTTTTTTTTAAAGGAAGAATAAATTTGCTAGGATTTATGGATCATTCTTTAATAGTGATAATTTTACGGTTAATGGTGAATAAGTCCTAGGTGCATCCATGAAAAAAAATAACCATAACATAAAATAAAATTAAACATTTATAAAAGAAAATAACCAACAACAATGTTTAAAATTTGTTTAACAATATGAATATATTTTTTTAAATCTCTGTAAAAATCTCATGATCAATCATATTGTATACCACTGATGCTTATTCGTACATATTTGAGCGGGAAGAGCTATTATTTTATTAAATATATTAAAAAAATGATGTATGGAACATAATTAATAGAAAGTTAGAATTTCGGACCCATACATCTAAATTAGATAGTTAGAATTAATACTACATGTATAACTAACTATTAGTTAATTAGAGACCAGTAAAAAAAAAAAAGAGACATAAAGACCTTTCATGTCATGTAAAAAATATTGTTGGCTCATATATATATATATATAAAATACTAATTACAATTATGTTGGCTCAAACATAAAATGCACATAATATTTTTCAAACTCATTATATTAAATTTTCATACCAAAAGTATTGTTGACTCATACATAAAATGCCCATTACATAATATCTTCCATGTCATGTAAAAAATATTGTTGAATCATGTTATTTGCAATTTCTGTTATTTATATATACCATTCAAATTTTTTGAACAAAAACTATTTTGCTTCACAATAATTTTTTTCCATAAAAACCTTTATTAAAATATAGAAAATTTTACAAGATTCACATAATGTTGGAGGAAACCAAAAATTTTAATTAGAATATTAATAAAATAAAATGATAGTTTCATAAGCTGATCAGGTTATTTTTCTATTTTTTTTGCCAAACTATTTTTTTTATCATTTCTCTACCAAGACCGTCATAGAGATTAGATTATTTTGTATCTGACAATATATGCTATTATGCTATTTTGCATCTAACAATGCTATTTTCATATTTTGCATCTCACAATAACATTTTGCTATTTAGAATCAAATGTTTTTATTTAATCTACTGGTTCCTTAGTGTTAAGTTATAATGATCAAGTTTGTAAGAAATAAATTATCAAAAAATCAGATCATGATTTCATCTCATTCGATATGATCGGTTCTGTTCTAATATCTAATCTAATCTTATATGATCTAATATCATTATTTTTTTAAATGTGATTTATGTTTCTTTAAAACCAAAGTAACAAAATTTGATATTATTTTATTTTTTTAAATGGGAATTTTGTTTACTTATTAAGTTTATTATTATTTTTCTGATGTTGTAATTTTATTTGTTCAAATGATGTTTTGGAAATGAATGTCAAGACCGGAGAAACTATGCCAATAAATGTTCTGACCTGCCTATCTTGATTCACAAAGAATTTCTTCACAGTCATTGTTGTTTGTGAAGGATGACGTTCCTTATCCCCAAAGAAATGAAATTAATCTTGATGAGAATCACTCTGATACCAAAAGATTTGATATCTGCAAGCAACCCGAGCCGGTGCCCGAAAAATGGCGGTGGATCAGTCATTAAATCACTGTTCACTATATCACTGTTCACCCCAATCTGGTCTCATCTTTAAGATTGTCAAAGACATTAAATTTCATTATATAATTCAAATTCTATTAAATATGTATATTAGTTTATTTTATTTATATCTCAACAAATTTTTCCTTTTTTTAAGTAGAAATTATTGTGACAATTAACATGTTATCTTTATTTTCACAAAAATCAAATTTACATGATTACATAATTAACGCAAAAATAAAATAAAAGAGAAAAATCATCTGTGGAAATCAATAATTAATAAATATTCACAACGTCAATAACATCACCAATGATTACGTACGTGCAAACTTTCTTTCAAAATTATGTTAACATATCAAATATAGTATATAATTTATAACAAAATCTAAATTTGATGCTTTAAAATGTAGTATATAACATATTTGGCTAATTTATGAACCATCAGTTCATGTCATCACTGTGCGTTGGCATGGCATCCCTTTAAAACTTGGACACCTTTAATAATATTATATAAATTATTGTCCTACCTCTATAAAGCATGCATGAACATACTCCTTGCCGCACTTAAAAACAGATAATTTTGTACTAAGAATAATTTGTTGTTATATAAATTTTGTTATATAAATTTTCTATTGTGAAACTATGGGATACTAATCTAACAAGATAAATATGCATTTTATGATTTTATTAGTTTGTTTCGATTTTAAATGCTCACTGTGGACTAGGTTCGACTTTTACCCTAAATTTTTGCTGATGAGATTGTTTTATTTATTTTAATTTTTCTGTTGATGTAAACGTGAAAAATGAAATGCAAACATATTGGTTTATCCATGTTTCATGTATCTTGTTATTTTTGGGACTTAATTCGACCTCAAAATATGCTTTCTATTTTTATTTGAATTTCAACTTATTTTATGCATCAATGCATACCAGTTTGGGTTTTAATGGTTTTACTTCTATTGCAGCTTGTTGGAGGGGTATTGTATCAACGCTATGCACTTGGTACAAGATTTGGGACTGGTTTGAGGTCTCACTATACTCTACAGAAGTTTTAGGGATTACAAATAAATCAAATCAATAGAGAAATAAAGAAAAAAAAATACAAATTAAGATATGCTTATCAAATATAGGGGATGTGAAACTTACAGAAAAGCCCTTAACTTATATGTCTATTAGTCTTCTTTTTTAAACTGAAATCAAAGTTTAAACACTGAGCAACAACAAGTATGTAAACCACATCAGATCTACAACAAATCAAAAAATTATATCAGATCTATATCATATCTATATCAGATGAAAAGACAACTTGCAAAAAATATTATAAAAAAAAAATATTCTATTATTTTATCAAACTACAACATATCAAAACAATACATCAGATCTATATCAGATTAGGGGATGTGAAACTTACAGAAAAGCCCCTAACTTATATATCTATTAGTCTTTTTTTTTTAACTGAAATAAAGTTTAAACACTTAGCTACAACAAGTATGAAAACCACATCAAATCTACAATAAATCAAAAAATTATATCATATCTATATCAGATGAAAAGACAACTTGCAAAAAATATTATAAAAAAAAAATTCTATTATTTTATCAAACTAGAACATATCAAAACAATACATCAGATCTATATCAGATGAGCTGACAACGTGAAAAGAAACATTATCAACAATTATGTGATTCTATTATTTAATCAAAAACGTACATCAGATCTACATGTCAATTCATGGGCTCTGGCCTCTGAGACTATATATTGTTCTAAACCCAACTTGCAAAATTTGTATTGTTTTACCATGGGAAAAGAAATTAAATGTAGGCTTGGTAGTTATAAGCCTTGTTTGTGTATTTGGATCCTAAACGGTCCAATAGGAACACTTTAGGTAATATTAGAATGTTTAGCACGAGCAAACAAAATTACAATAGAATGTTTAGCACGAGCAATGCATTTCTTTAAGTTGATAGCATGCAAAAAAAACATTTTTTTAAATTGTGGATCTAAAATGTTTCTATATATAAATGCAATGAAAATAATGAAACAGAGAACATACTAACCTCAATGCTGTTTCATTATAATTTATAGATATATTAAAGAAATAATTAGAAACCAATTGCATATGTTTAATTATAAAAATAATCAATTTATTCTTCATAAGCTACTGGAGGGAACCAAATGAAAGAGTAGGTACATTATATCATAAAGTCAGTCAAAAATCAATCCAAAGCTAATTAAGTTAATAATAACTAGTGCGCAGATTTATGGTATTTAATCTGCACAAATTTTCTATTTAAATTATCTAGATTTAAAGGATTGAAAATATGCATTCTAAGATTTGTGTGTGTCCCACTGTGAGATTCGTACGCATGGATTTTAAAGCGCATCAGACGGCTCCGATGCCTATCGGACTCAAATCTACTCCCTAAAGCCTAGCCTGTAGATTATAAGTAAAATACAGGTTCCATTCAAATATTAGCGTGTACAATCCGTACCACACCAGCCTTATATTGGTCTAAAGCGAAATTGTAAAAATATGATATATGGCTCAAGCATTCCAACAGTAAAAATCAAATCAATAACATGTACACATACAAAAAACACAGGCAACAAAAATATACATTTTTTGTTGTTGATAAAAGTGGATAAACCACCTATTAATTTCTTATAAAAGAAACGTACAATGTAATAGGAATTGGTACCAAACCTCTGATACCAGACCCTTTAAGAACGAAATAGAAATATAAAGCATACATCATCTCTCCTTACTACCTACTACAAAAATCTAAAGCAAAAAAATTAAACCTGCAACATAACAACTATCCAAAATAAGCAAAGATCTCCACCCTGAACACAAAAAAAAAAACTATGATATTTCACAACAGCTTCCATAATTGATTTCTGCTAATGTCTTATATCTAATGATTATATGAGCTTTAAACTCGCATGCAATTCACTTTTTTAAATAAATATTAAATATAATGTTGATTAAACTTAATATATATAATAGTTAAGCTAGTAATTTAGAAGGCAATGAATGGCACAATATATGTGTGATTTTTCATATTAAAGAAATATAAAGTACATGATTTTTCACAGTATATGTGTGACAATTAATCTTGATTTGCTATTAGCTAGTAATTTGGAAAGCCATTTTTTTTTTATATTTTCTATACTTGTAGTAGTAGCCAACATTTTCGAATCAGAAATAATTTTTTTTTTTATTATGGATACATAATATATTTTTCATATGTTACGAAAGTCAAACTATGTATAAAGAGTTTTATATATAACAAAATTTCTCAATATAACTAAAGAAACAAATACAACAATAAAAAAAGTAATATCTTATAGGTTGTAAGGTATCAAATAGATACTATAGAATATCTGAGTTGTTTACCGAATTGGCATCCAAAAATTCATTGTGGGTTATTTGTGAACTTGTTGAGCACATACTTGGGTTTAGTCTGAGTGATCCATTTGAACCTCTTTGATCTTTGGGCTTTAATGTCCAGTGTAATTAATTATTGTGGCTATTTGAACTTTGAATCAAAACTTTTTTTTTTTCTCCTACACACGGCAGCCCTTTTGAGAAAGTTATTTTGTTTATTCACTTGTCAAATCTGAACAATTTTTTTAAAAACATGGAATGCATGATTGTATCAATTTATGATAATATTGTATGAACCATTGAATTGCATGATTTGAACCCTACTTCATAGTGGGTGGAAATTTCATGTACACCCCTCAGAAACTTTGAAATTACGTATTTGCTCCTCTAAAATTTATAATAACATATTTACCCTTCTACATTTCAAAAACTCACTAATTTACCAAATTTATTGTGTTTTCCATTAAAATTATTTTTTTATAATCAAATTTCCTTTTTACCCTTTATTAAAAAAATTAAAAATATGTAGCTTGTTTAAGAGATATGTTTAGTATTCTAATTGGCTGATTGTGAGAACAAACTATTTATTTTCTACTTGTGACGCACATACGAATGTATGTCTATATGCCACTGTGTATGCATCAAGTAGAGAAACAAACTATTTGTCCTTGGAAACAAACGTCAAATTAAAATGATGAACATTAATTTTTCTTATATATATACTACATGTTTTTATTTTCTAATAAAGATTAAAATGGAAATTTTATAAATTTAAAATCAATTTTAATAGAAGAATCAATAAATTTGGTATATTTGTGAGTTTTTTGGTTTTGTAGAGGGAAAATATGTAATTTTGAGGTTTTTGAGGGGTATACATGAAATTCTTACTTCATAATATTATAATACTGGTGCGCTAGGAAACAAAAAATGGTTAAAAGATTTGACTGACAGAAGTCATCGCCTCGAGATCTTGCACTAGATTTTTTATTTTTTTAAGGTATCAGCAGGAATACATGATTAAAAAAAAGTACACTAGAGAAGTCTAATCTAGCCTACGGGGCCATCTTTCATAAAAATAATAAATAAAATTTAGACATCGATGCTCGTATCAATGAATTAATTAAAAATAATATTTCAATGCATGCATTAATTGTACTATCAATATCATTATGTTAATGTACGTAGATCTCCATATAGCTTTGACTGGTGGTAAAAATAGGATCAACTTGATATAAATTGAAGACTTTTAAAGACTAAACTGATTTAAAAGTTTGAATGATCGGAAATGACACATCTAGAAATAATGGAAAAGGTGATTAACTCGTATAGTAAACCAGTTCCTGATCTCCTATAACTATATATATATATATATAGAGGAGGGATCAAGTTACAATAATTTTGAGGTACAACAAAGTTACAACAACGAATTTCTACATTTTGAAATTTCAAATCGTCGATCCAAACCGTTCAACATGATCTACATAATAAAATGTGCTTCCAGATCAAATTTTACATTTTTTTGAATTTTTTACTATTTATTAAGATGGGTACAAAATTCAATGGTCTGAATTTGACTAGTTTTTGTAAAATACTTAATAAATAGTAAAAAAATTCAAAAAAATGTAAAATTTGATCTGGAAGCATATTTTATTGTGGAGATTATGTTGAACGGTTTGGATCGACGATTTGGAATTTCAAAATGTAGAAAATCATTGTTGTAACTCAAAATTGTTGTAACTTGATCCCTCCTCATATATATATATATATATATATATATATATATATATATATATAGACATGTATAGAGAGAGAGAGAGGCTAATATCAAAACATTTGCACCAAGGCCCTCGTGCAACCAAGTCGTTTTCGGATTTTCAAAGTCCAAACAGTCGATCCAAACCGTTAGATGTGATCTCTATATTAAAATCTGCTTGGAGACCAAATTTTACATTTTTTTTAATTTTTTTACTATTTATTAAGCCACATTGAAATTGCTGATCACATGGTCCAGAATTTGGTTGCACTGTTTTTACTGTTCACCCGGATCATCAATTTTCAAAGTGACTATAATAAATAGTAAAAAAAATTAAAAAAATGTAAAATTTGGTCTCCAAGCAGATTTTAATATAGATTGAACATCTAACAGTTTGGATCGACTGTTTGGATTTTGAAAATCCGAAAACGACTTGGTTACACGAGGGCCTTGGTGCAAACATTTTGATATTAGCCACTCTATCTCTATATATATTATATATACACACACACAAGCAAGCACCGCATGTAGAACTCAGAGACTTCACCTCAACCCATAAGAAATAAATCAAGAGAGAGACATAACATGAACAAAAAGCCTATTTTCTCTTCTTCTTGTTCTTCATGTTTTCTTATAAGCCACTAGTATTGCTCGGCCAACACCTCGCAATGGCATTTCAGTTTTTAACTAATATTATATTATATTTAATCTAATATTTTATTTAATATTAATCTAATATGATATTATATTTATTTAATACTAATCTAATATTTAAACCAATATTATATTACATTTAATATTTAAATGACTACAATTAAACTAATATTATATTACATTTAATATTTAAATGACTACAATATGATATTTATTCTAACATTTTATTTAATATTAATCTAATTTGATATTATATTTATCTAATACTAATCTATATTTTAAATTAATATTATATTATATTTAATATTTAAACTAATTTTATTTAATACTAATATAATATAATATAATATTTATTTAATACTAATCAAATATTTATTTAATACTAATTTAATTTTAAACTAACTCTAATTGAGAGGAATCAAATATTTTATTAATATCACTAACCTCACTAGCTCTATTCTTGCTAACCCATCATTTCTATAGGTTAGTAGAATAGGGTTATTCTTGAGCTAACTCAATTTCTTAATTTGTGTTTGGATCACCAAGATTTGAGAATATAGTGGAGGTCACCCAAGGTTAGCTTTATTCTTGGGTGATCGAAACGCACCCAAGGTTACCCATTTTATTGTCTTTTATATTAAAACTCATTCTAAATTTATAAAATACCCATTTTACTCTTTCATTAAAAGCACAAAACACCCCATTGGACTCAAATTTGAATTTGAAGGGTTCCTCTACCGTTCGATCTGCACGCATCGCATTAAAATTGTGCTCATCGCTTCAAGATTCGTGCTGATCTAGCACACACAGATCTTAAAGAAATTTTGATCCACGCACATCCCATTAAAATCTGTGTGCGTTGCTTCAATATCCGTGCGTGCCCGCTTCAAGATTCGTGCTAATCTAGCGGGTGCATATATTAAAACAGTTCGGACAGTAGAGAACCCTTCAGATTTAAATTTGAGCCAGATGGACGTTTTATGCTTTTAATGAAAGGGTAGAATGAGTATTTTATAAATTTAGAATGTGTTTTAATATAAAAGACAATAAAATGTCTTTTTGAAGTTTAGAGGACGAAATATGTAATTTTGAAGTTTTTGAGGGTATACGTGAAATTCCCCTAAGAAAAGTAGAGTATAGCTAATCTAGCATACGGGCATCTTTCATAAAAAAAAAAATAGTAGATTAGAGAAATATACTTCAGTCAAGATCTCTAGAATTTTCATTTTTTTTTTTTTGATGATTAGCCTCCCCTAAATTTTTTTTTCTCTATGTAAGTCAAAATTCTTCAAGATGATTAGCCTCCCCTATAAAATGATGATTAACCAGGATTTGAACATAGGGGAGGCTAATCATCATTTAATAAAAAATGAAAAATAAAATTTTTTATAACACAAAATTTTTCACTATTTGAGTTCATAAAAAGATACAATAAATAACTAGCACCAATAAAATATCATGTCTATCAAAACTAAATTAAAAACATGAAATTCATATATTATTTAAAAAATCAAATTTTGACCTATGATTTCCTAAAAAAGAAAAAATTATAAACAAGCAAAAATTCATATAAATTAAAAAAGCAAAAATTTCATATAAATTAAAAACATGAAATTCTTATATTATTTAAAAAAGATAAAATTAAAAACTGAATTTTGACCTATGATTTCCTAAAAAATCAAATTCAGCAATAATCTCATCTGGAGTAATCTTATTAGCTAGTTCTTTCTCAATATAAACAAGCATGTAGTCTCTGAGAAAATTCGTCACCCATCTTATTTTAAAGCGCAGTTTTAACGAGCTTCATGGCTGAAAAAGCTCGTTCTGTAGTAGCAGTTGAGACAGGAAGAGTAGCAGTTAGTCGAAGCAATATATCAACTAGAGGATACACAGCGGATTTGACACTTTCCACTAGTCAATGACATAAGTCAGCCAACGATGAGGAGTCTTTAAGAATTGGGTTATTTCTCATGTCAATCTCATAATGTCGCAATTGACATTCTAACAGAGCTTTTTCTTGACTAGTAAAATATGCTGGGTAGAATTTCTCTGCCAATTTACATGCATTTTCAATACTAAACGACTTCACCTGTCTTGGGTCTAGACCAGCACTAAGGGTAAGAAGTTCAGTAGATTGCTCACTAAATCGACCATTTATCTCAAAGTTACAATGAATAATAATTTTAAAAAGTTACAATCAAATACAAACCTCAATTAAAATTGAATTTCGTAGCTGTTTTTTAACTTTGTTTTCTAAATTTATGAAGATGCGCTCTGTGGGATTTCGCCACTCTTCTAAAATTTGATTAATTTGTTTTTTTTTTGGTGAACTGGAGATGCTTAGTGGGATTTCTTTCTTTCAATCATTCAATGACATTTTTTTTTAATTTTCTTTATACGTTGAACTTTCCAAATTCCTAAAGCAAGAAATTTTCTATTTTTTTAATATTGATAGTGCGGAAATCGAGGAGTCAAGAATGCAAATGGAAATAAAAAAGCAATCAGAAGTTTCAAGTTTGCTCCTCAATATTTATTCTTAGGACCCTATAAATTTGTACTATTACATAGGAGGGGCTACTATGTGCAAAAAATAAAATTTACTTGAACTTCTATATACTTGATTAGAAAATAAAAATGAAAGGGTGGCTTAGCACCCCCTGGGGTCTACTATGTTCCGCCACTGGGCACAAAAATAGGATCTCCATATATATATATAGCTTTGACCGGTGATAAAAATAGGATCAACTTGATATGAATTGAAGACTTTAAAGACAAAACTGATTTAAACATTTAAGGACAGGAAAAGGAAAATCTAGAAATTTACTCTTGCAAATTACTCTTTTAAGACTTTATTCACCATTTGTGTAATTTACTTTTCCAATAACAAATCTAGAAATATAGAAAAAGGTGATCATAACTCGTATAGTACCAGTTCTACATTGACATGCGCCAATTTCATTAAACATCTAAATTAGTTAAAATTCCTCGTATGCATTGCCACGGTATCAATTTGTAACTTCTTTTTCAAGAAAAAAGTATTAATTAATTTGTAACTTTTTTTTTTGAGTAAAGGTGGAGATCAATCCACCTAATTATTTAATATATATATATAAAGAATTTTTCCATTCGAATTTCGAACCTTCGACCTCCCGCACAGAGGTCATTTTCTTTGCCACTAGACCAAAAGCTAGTTCTCAATCATGCACCAGTAGTTCTTCAATTTAATTAAAGTTATAATAAATATGCTTAAATTTGGTCATAACATCACCAGTAGTTTTATTAATCATCTCTGAGCTCCTGTCACTATATATACATGCAAGCACCACATGTACAAGTTAACTCAGAGACTTCACCTCAAACCCAATAAGAAAAAATCAAGAGAGAAACACAACATGAACAAAAGCCTATTTTCTATTCTTCTTTTTCTTCATGTTTTCTTCTTAGCCACTAGTATTGCTCGGCTAACACCTCGTAAGTTAGACTCCTCCGTTGACTACTGGCTACCTATTGAAAATGCCTCAGCCCCGTATTACCAAGAATATGGCTCGTATGTCTCTCTCTCTCTCTCTACACACTCACACATATGTTTCGTAATTCGGTAATTGTAATGGTCATTTAATCCAAAAGATAACAACTGGAGTTGTGCTTGAAAAATATGATTTTCTTACACCATTTTTAGTCATGAAATTCGTGATTTTTTTGAGGAAAAATAAAGATCAAGCCCTTATTTTCTCTATCTAGGAGTAAGTTTTTTTTTATGGTCGGTCAGCAAGGCTGACGACAATATATTAATTAAGAAAAAATTATTTACACAAGGCCCTGTATCTAGATAAAAATAGTCGAGGAGTAAGTTACCAGTCACTGCATTGATTAAGACTAAATTCACCTCTTTAGCTCTGTAATAACCTTTTATGAAAGGAAATTAGGATTTAAAATTTCTTGTCATAGTCACTAATCATTACTTTTACCGTTCGGTGATAATAATAATAACCAGAGTAACATACCCAATTCCATATGTTTCTTCTTTAATTAAAAGAGTTGTCATGTTATAATTATTTAATTGGATTATAGCTAGTATGTCCAGTGGCTTATATGCACCATCTTGCAGCTATGGTGTTTCAGAGTACAACAAGAGAACAACAGCACACCTCGAGTTCATAAAGGTGGTCAATGGATCACTTCATATACTTGACACTTATCATAGAGTATCATATGTACTCTGGGTGGAGGCGAAGAACTGCACCAATCCTGACCAATCCAACATTTACGAAACTCAGGTTGACTACCAGTGTGATGGATATCGCGAATATAACACTGGGAAACTTCCTCACATCGATTGCTACAGAAGTTTTGATCATCTTATAAAGTTGGGGTAGGTATTTGAGTTTTTCAAATAAGATAATCGACAATATTTTATTTGTTATTGTTAGTTTCTTCAGTAGCTTGGATTGTTATATTTTGGATCACAGACTTGTTTCGCGTGTTGTTTCGCTGTTTCTCTGTATGCAATGTTTGATGGAAGTAATTAAATGGCAGTTATATGACCTTGACAATTGGAGATAAAGAGATCTTATAAAGATTTGCTCTCATTTTTTTTTTTCAAGGATGGTCGTTGCTTGATGCCTTACACATCTATATTAATAAAAAAGTGTGTTTACAAGTTTCTATTTTCCTGGCACCTCATGCCATGGCTATTTCTCTGGCTATGCTTATGTCTATGCCTATATCAGCATTTACTGTTCTTGACGTTTTTACATAATAGCATTTATGGCTAGTAAGTAGATGATTTAAGATATAATTTTCACTTTTTACATTAAAAAATTTAAGAATATCTTAAAAGATCATTTCTTGGAACTCTTTTTTGTTGGAAACATAAATAAAGGAAAAAGAAAAGACAAAGCAAGAGATTTGAAGTTTGCACAACTTAAGAAAATAATATGAGTTTTTACGAAATTAAGTCGGTATTAGTTAAGTTTCATTATGTGCACCAAATTTTATGAAATTCTTATAGTGATGGAAAAACATTAATGGGTTTTTATTTAGACGTAGACATTTTTAATTTCTAGTTTATATATCCGATGGGCTTTTGGTAATTAAAAAAAATTATGGCACCCTTTCGGTGCTTTAACTATTATGGGATACTATTCTAACATGATAAATATGCATTTTTATGATTTTATTTAATTTATTTCGATTTTAAATGCCCACAGTTCATTAGGTTTGACATTTACCCTAAATTTTTGCTGATGTGATTGTTTTATTTTTTATTTTTTTCGTTAATGCAAAAATGAAAAATGCAATGCAAACATATTGGTTTATCCATGCTTCATGTGTTTTGTGATTTCAATTTATTTTATGTCTCAATGCTAGCTTACCAGTTTTGGTTTTAATGGTTTTTCTTCTGTTGCATGTTATTGGAGGGGTTTGGTTTTAACGCCATGCACTTGGTACCAGATTTGGGACTCGTTTGAGGTCTGACTATATAAATCTTTTTTACAATATATTAGTAAATGCTGATATAGGCATAGACATAAGCATAGCCAGAGAATTAGCCATGGCATGAGGTGCCAGGAAAATAGAAACTTGTAAACACACTTTTTTATTAACACAGATGTGTAAGGCATCAAGCAACGACCATCCTTGAAAAAAAAAATGAGAGAAAATCTTTATAAGATCTCTTTATCTCCAATTGCCAAGGTCATACAACTGCCATTTTATTACTTCAATCAAACATTGCATACAGAGAAACAGCGAAACAACATGTGAAACAAGTCTGCGATCCAAAATATAACAATCCAAGCTACTGAAGAAACTAACAATAACAAATAAAATATTGTCGATCATCTTATTTGAAAAACTCAAATACGTACCCCAACTTTTTAAGATAATCAAAACTTTTGTAACAACTATAGTATTTATTGACGCGAGCCAATTCAGGAAAACTGGAGGCAGAAAGCTGGAGGCGCAGGATGTAATCTGGAGCATATAGCTGGTTTATTGGTTGCCTTATTATGTTGTCTAAAAATAGAAGGAAAATAATGGGATGAATTCTGGGGTGATTTTTCTTTCCTTTATTCAGTGATTATCTCTCTATTAGAGCAGGCCGTGAGCACAGAAATTGTAACACAGAATTTTTATTATCATAAAATTAAGGGAGGGTGGTTTGTGGGAGTGTGGTGTTCTTTATTCTTTTTTTTTTTTTTGAAGGATAGCTGGCCAGAAGCCGGCCATCAATATATTGATAAAAAAAGTTATTTACATCTCCTAAATGGAGTTTTGATCTCAATTACACACAATTCAACTATTGAATAACGCACTAATTAGCACCACAAATGCCCTATCCCGGTCCTCAGTTCCCATTCTACCCCTAATTTTTCGCCTACTAACAATGGACTGTCCAAAGGGAAATTTCTTCTGTTGCTTCATTTATTAATCTATGCGCTTGCTTCCTGTCTTGAGAGAAAATCCGCCGATTTCTCTCCTTCCATAAAGTCCAGAGCCCCCCTGCCCAGACTCCGTCCCATGTGCGCCTCTGTTCCCCGGACAGCGAGGTTCTATGGCTCCACCATACTTGATGAGCAATGGCGGTATGTGTAGGTGGACTTAGGTTAAATGTCGCGAAGAGACCCGCCCAGAATCCCCTTGCAAAGTTACAATCCCAGAACAAGTGGTCTCGTGTTTCATACTCAGCTGTTGTACACATTACACATTCCCAACTCACCGCACACCCCCTTTTGATGAGGACCTCCCTGGTTAACACTCTATTGTTCACAAAGAGCCATACAAAGAATCTCACCTTTGTTGGTATTTTTAATTTCCAGATCACCTTATGGAATTCGCACCTTACTCCTCTTCGGTGTAGCATTTTGTAGGCCGATGCCGTGGTAAAACCCCTTTCCGTCCATTTCCAGGTCAAGCTGTTTGAGATCTGATCCCGCGCGACGGAACAGTTGAAGAAGGGCGAAAATTCCGCTAGGGACCGGAGGAAAAAGGATCCTTGAGTCCCCAGATCTTCGTGGTGTGATAGACCATACAATTGAAGCAGTGTTTTTGCCCACATACCATTTTCCTCACTGTGCAATTTCCATAGCCACTTGACCATTAGCGCGGCATTTTGGTCGGCGATGTCTATTATTCCTAGCCCTCCTTCTTGCTTGAGGGCACACATTTTTTCCCAGTTAATGAGGCAATTAATTGGTTTACACTGGTCATTGCCTCTCCAGAGGAAACTCCGTCTCTGTCGATCTATGTGCTTGATCACCCATTTCGGTATACGGAATGCTTGGGCATAATGCAGTGGGAGCGTCGATAACACCGATTTGACCAGGACTATCCTTCCACCGTACGAGAGGAGATTTGACTTCCAACTCACAATTCTGTTATGGACTGCTAATATGATTGGCTGGAATTGGTCCTTGTTGGGTTTTCGTATAGTCAAGGGAAGCCCGAGGTATTTCATTGGTAGCTGGGTTGGTGGGCTTGACAGAATCCGCTGGATAATAGGAATGACTTGGGTTGGAACTGTTATTGGGAGAAAGCTACTCTTAGCTCTATTGATTTTTAATCCTGACAGAGCTTCGTATGTTTCCAATACCAGAGAGAGAACCTTCAGGGTTGAGGGGTGGGCTTCAGTGATAATGAGGGTGTCGTCAGCGTATTGAATGACTGTGGCAGGGATGTGGATTGGTGTGTGCATTTCCTGGCTCGCGTTGGTTATGAACCACTTTAGGGAGTCTGCTACCACAATGAATAGCAGAGGAGAGAGCGGGTCTCCTTGTCGCAGCCCCCTTTTGTGTTTGAAGAATCCCGTGAGACTGCCATTGAGTTTTATTGCCGAGTGTGATGATTGCAGTATATTTAATACAACTGAGAGCCACCTGGGGGGGAATCCTCTTTCAATGAGTAGATTGGTTAAGAAGCACCAGTCCACCATATCGAAGGCTTTTTCGAAATCTACTTTGTAAAGCACTGTCGGGGTCCTGTTGTCGTGTGAGGCGTAGAGCAGTTCTCTAGCAGTCAGGAAGGATTCTATCAATGACCTTCCTTTCACAAAAGCCGTCTGAGTGTTGGATACTATACTTTGTAGCTGAGGCTGTAATCTGTTGGCAAGTATCTTAGTGATTAGTCGGATGACCGTGTTAATAACACTAATTGGCCGAAACTCTGAGACCCTGTTCGCACCCGTCTTTTTAGGGACCAGTGTAATAGCTGCTCTATTTAGGCCAGCGATGTTGGCTCTTCTGTTATGAAGCTCTGTGACCAGCTTAAAGAGATCGTCCCTAATGACGTCCCAGAACCTCTGATAGAATTCAATCGGGAGACCATCCGGTCCGCTCGCCTTGTGCTTCGGCATTTGATTAACCGCCGTCAGTATCTCCTGTGTGGTAATATCGTCATCTAGGTGCCGGAGTTGCTGGTCCAGTTTGGGCCCCACCAATCCCGTGAGGTCAAAGGTCGGTCTGTCTACCCTGGCCTGGCCAAGTATCTGTGTAAAGTGCGATAGGATGTGACTCTGTAGGTGCTGTTGTTGTATTTCAATGCCATCTTCGGTGGTGAGGGATACTATGGCATTTTGGTTTTTTCTACCATTGGCCACTGCGTGAAAGTAGCCAGTATTCTTGTCTCCCAGGTTGAGCCATCGGCACCTTTACCGCTGCTTCCACTTGATTTCTTTTTCGCTAGCCAGTCTGAATATATGCTCCCTGAGCGATATCCGCAATTGCATTTCAATTCTATTGAGACGTCTTTGTTCTTCCGCCCTGTCCAATTGCCTGAGCACCCATTTGGACCGATTTAGGTAGGTTTCCGATGAGTCGAATTTGCGTTGCGCCCATTCTTTGAGCGCTCGCTGGGTCGCTAATATTTTAAGCTGAAAGGTTTTGGCTATATTGTCGCTATGCTGTATAGATGCCCATGCTGTGGCGACGATCGTGTGGGTTTCCTGGTAGTTTAACCAAAACAGTTCAAATTTGAAAGGTCGTCTCGCCAAGTTGCCGTGTTGTTTAATAGTGAGCACTAACGGGACATGGTCCGAGACCGGTTGAGGCAAGTCACTTAAAGAGTAGGACATTCCTAGGGAATTCCAGTGGCCCGAGATCAGAGCTCTGTCCAGCCTTGATAGGGTCCAAGTGAATTGCCTCCCCGGCATTGGTACATCAATGAGGCACGCATCCGAGATGAAGTTGTTGAATTGGAACATGGTGCCCGCATTCCTTGCCCCTCCCGTTGATTCTTCCCTAGCGTGGAGCATATTAAAGTCTCCTACAATGATCCACGGGTGATCATTTAGGAGCCTTAATTGCTTCAGTTCATCTAGGAACATGATTTTTTCTCGGTCCGCTTGCGGTGCATATGCTCCTGTTACAAAAAAGGTGAAGTCCGCAATTTTAAGGACCACACTAACTGTCCAGTGACGAACATATTTAGTCACACACGAGTATGCGGTGCTCCACGCGAGCACTACACCTCCTCTAGATCCCTCTGCATCTAGTGCCATAAATTCTCTAAATTTCGAGGGGCACACTTGCCTAACTCGAAAGATAGAATGCTCGCTCCATTTTGTTTCCTGGAGGCATAGTAATTCACATTTAGAATTTATGACGGTTTCTTTCACAGTCGCACACTTGTGAAAATCCCCCAGCCCTCGCACATTCCAGTTCAAAAAGTTAATTTTGGATTTCATAATCATTAAAACCATTACACATTGATTGCGACAGAAAATAAAAGGATTCACTTGCTTAAACAAAAAAGGAAATCCCCAAGTGCTTACTACTTAATCCTAAATTTAACTACCCAATCCTAATCGGAGAGGTTAATGCTCTCCTCGTCGGAGCGTTCTTCCTCCGAGCTATACTCCATGGCTTCGAGGGCCGATTCATAATATTTGTAACCCCGTTCTTCCTCCATTGGTCCCGCTGTACCCGAACCCTGTCCAATTTCTCCCTGCGGGTTTCCTGTGATACCACAATACATCTTCACCTTATTTTTGGTTGCTTCATCCAGCGGGGTCTCCTTGAGAGATTCATCAAACAATGCCTTTAACAACACGTTTTGTTCCTCAGTTTTGTCGATCTTCCCTGCTGGTGCTTGGCCCCTTCTCTTTCTTTTACTCTTTTTGGGAACCGCATAGGAAGTCCGGCCCCCCTGGCCTGGAGCCGCCTACTGCGCCTAAGTCCGTCAGTCTCACTGAGCTGTCTATGAGGCGAGAGCTCTTGGACCCCCATTTCAGATCCTACCGGCTGGGGCGAGTGCTCTCGGGCCTCTATTTCGGACCCTACTTGCTCCTGCGGTATCTCCTCTCCTCCTTTGCCGAATTCCATCATTAAACAGTAAGAGTCGATGTCTATCGGGTCCGAAATTGGGTCTCTTGGATCGGCATCCATGCCCGGATACTCATCTTCGCTATTGCATTGTCCCTGTGAAGTCGGGCTGAGAGATGGGAATGGTTCGGATTCTATTTCCTCTGATTTAGACTCTTCTTCCACTTCAAACTCTTCCCCTGACAAACCTTGGTGCTGCGGTGAATCAGAATTATTAACTTCAAACTCTTCTGCATCGGCCTGCTGGAAACGGGCCTCTTTCTCTGCCTCGGCCTGCTGGAAGCAGTCCGCTTCCTCTGCCTCGGCCTGCTGGAAGCGGCCCGCTCCCTCTGCCTCGGCCTGGTGCTGGCCCACTGAGGAGAGGTGTTGACGGCCCGTGACAAATTGGCCTGGTGCTGCCTCGGCCTGGTGCTGGCCCGCTGAGGAGAAGTGTTGACGGCCCGTGACAAATTGGGCCTCCCCTCGGCCTGCTGGTTCTGACTCGGCCTGCTGCTGGCCTGTTGCTGGCTCCGAGTCGGCTTGCTGCTGGCCTGCTGGTATTGCGTGTAGGCTTCCTTGCTGGACCCCTTGCTGCTGGGCCGCATGCTGGCAGTTATGCAAAGTGGGATTATTGAGCACTAACTGGCCCGGTTCTTTTCCAGATATTTGTTGGGTGATGGGTTGCGCATGCACTGGTGGGGCCCTACACTGTAGCGCTGAGTAACCTTCTGTTGTTTCGTACTCAGGAATTTGAAAATTCCTGAGCGGCGCGTGTTGTCCTTGTTCTGTCCCTTCATTTAATGTTCTACCGTTATGTTGGGGCTCGTGGTCTCCATTGGTGGGAGTACTGGACTCATCCAGTGCCTTGCCTTTGTCTTTGCGTACTGTCAGAGTTTGGGGAGGTCGCGCCGGGGATGGTGCTTCCGTTGCCGCGCCTCTGTCTTCATAGTATGGGCTACTCCTTAGCACCGCGTGTAACCGGTCTCGCTGGTCTCCTGCCGGCATGCTTTCCCATGCCGCAAACAAGGTGTCGAGGTCGATTGATACACTATCATCGATCTGTTGAGCAACTTGAGTTATGGCTGATTTGTATTCGGCTTGCACTTGGTCAAAGAATTGAGTCGAGGGGGTGTTGTCCAAAGGAGTGGAGATTTGCATCGGCTCCTCAATCCAACCATGGACAGTAACCTTGAAGTCTCGAGCAATACCTCGTATCCATAATGTTATATTTCGTGGGACAGAGGATAGCTTTGGCACAGCCACTAGTAGCATGATTTTGTGAAGAGAGGTGGTGTTGGTGAGCGGTGCATGCTCAAGCACTATGCCGAAAGAACTTGCCGCCGCTAGTAGATGCTCTATCGTCCATGTGAGGGGTGCTAAATTGCTTAGTTCGATCCACAGCTTATATTTGAGCTGCATCACGTAGCCGTTAACTGCCGGGTTCCAAGGGAACGTGACATATCCCATCTTTTGTAGTTGTAGAGCATGCGACATTAGAAAGGTATGACGATCCACTCCCGGCTGGAGCAGCAGAAGGAATTGGGTGCCCGTCATATGGGTCAATGGGAACGGATATACGGTGTTACAAGCACTCATTAGCACCTCCTGTATGGAGGCAAGGTCGGGTTTCTGTTGTAAACGTGCATCTATGACCACCGCTTGAGACATTTCGGCCCTTTCTTTTTGCATTTGGTTAGATTCTGGCATAAATACCATGGCCGTGTTTGGTCTGTCCTGTGGCATGCTGCCCTCTCCCAAGTGACCTCTAGGTTGGAGAGGGTCGAACTTTGGCTGACTTGGTTTAGGGCAGCAATGTGCCTCGTGACCAGTTTCCCAACATGAGGCACAGACCCTGTCGGTTTTGGTGCAGTCTCTCTGGTCATGACCGAGTGCTAAACAGTTGTAGCACCGGCCACGCCAAAGGTGGTGGTTCGGGTTTGGGGGGGTGGGTAAGGCCTGAGGTACATCTTCCGACTGAGACGCCCAGTTAGAGGAGGCCGGACCTTTGCTAGTCCATGGGTTCTGATCCATGAAGAGCTGCCACGGGTGGTGTCTCGGGGTGACTTGGAACGGGAGAGTGCTGGGGCGCCTCAGCATGTGTGCGTATGGAGTAGCTGGGGTCATAGCCATTGTTGCACGGGTAGGCTGGCGGTGTGGCAGCTGGTTTGGAGTGAGGTTTTTCTTTGTTGACATTGGTAAGTTTGCTCTGTTTTGGGGTGTAATGGGAGGGCAGGATGGAACTGGTTGAAGTATATGTGTTGTATTGTGAGGGGGGGGTGGCGTGTACTGATGCCATACCCGTAAACGGCTCTGAGTGATGGGTGATGGGAACAGTGCTCTAATGCCATGACTATAGGTGTACCTTGCTTCTAAAGTGTTTGAGAAAAGCTTACCTGCTCCGTGCTTTCTTCTGTAATCTTTTGGGAGGTCCTTTCTTCCAACCTTTCTTCTCTGACCTGGTACGAGTGGACGTCCATGTCCTCTGACACAGTGGTTGAGGCGCCGCTGTTGTTGGTGGTGTGCCCGTTGGTATGTCATCCAGCCCTCCTCCAGTGCAATAAGCTTTCTCCTCGCCATTAGTACGGAGAGCTCGGGGCTACCGAACGGTTATGGCCTGGTATATTCAATTATCGGTGTTCTTTATTCTTGCTTCTTAACATGGTATCAGAGCTCAGATTTCGATTCTGAGAATTTTTTCTTTGTAGCCGAATCAGAACCTGTTTGCTCCCTATCCCTATTTTCTGTGTAGAATGTCTGAGGGAGAGAAATCTGTGGAAGTAGAGAAGTCTGAGTCCATGCTTCTCCTGGAGAGCCTAATATCAACCTTGTCACAACTATTACAACAAAAACCAAGCAACTCTAATCCAGATGGGATTATGTCAGCCATGACGATCAAACTAGATGGGAAGAACTTCAACCTATGGTCGCAGATGCTGAAAATGAAACTGTCGATGAAGGATAAACTCGGCTATATTGACGGGTCGACTCTCAAACCAGCGGCAGCTGATAGCAAATATCGCAAGTGGCAGATGGAAGACTCTTCAGTTAAAGACTACATAATCGAATCCATGGACCCCTCCTTAGTAGGTAATTTTCTCCCTTTCTCTACGGCCAAAGAGGTCTGGGACTCGGTAAGAACAACCTTTTTTGATGGAGATGATTTGACCCAGTTTTTTAACCTGAAAAGGAAAGTTAATTGGGTCAAACAAGCTGGTGGTTCTGTTGAGGTTTATTACACACAATTACAAGGGTTGTGGAAAGAATTAGATGTACATAGGCCAAACCCTATGACCTCCCCGGTTGATATTGAGAAACATAATTACCTTGTTCAAGAAGATCGTGTTTTGACCTTCCTAGATGGTCTTGATGACTGCTTGGATTCTATCTGGGCAACTGTTCTCCAACTAAAACCGTTCCCCACAATAGAACAAGCTTTTGCCTTAGTACGTAGAGAAGAAAACCGCCAAACAGTGATGTTAAACAAAGGGGATGGGGCTGAAAATTCTATGGTTATGCTTGTGAGAAACCAAACCCTTGCCATGAACAAACCTGACTTCAAACCAAAACTGGGACCTGTTGAAGGTTGCACTTACTGTCATAATCCGAGACATACCAAGGATAAATGTTTCAAATTAATTGGCTACCCACCGGGTTGGAAAGATAGAAAGAAGAAGAGGCAGGGAGATTGGCAACAGTATAGGGGTGAGGTGCAAATGGTTGCAGCCCCTGTTGCGCAAGGTGCCCCTATTGGGCCGGGTGTTCTCGCCGGGCAGATAGTCCCAAATGAGCCGGGCATGACTGGAGCGGACCAAGCTACTGCTGCCTCTGTTTCAGCATGTAGATACTCTCTCTTACTGCCGGTTGAGAACAAGGAACGTGTGGAAGGTAAAAACTGTCTTGTCTCTAATAATTATCATACTAATGAGGTTGATTGGATAATAGATTCAGGGGCAACATATCACATGACCTACTCAGAAAAGGATCTTGTGAAGATATCCACACCAAGAAGAATAGCAATAGTCAATGCTAATGGAGAATCGTACCCTGTAAAGGGTGCTGGAGATGTTCAGTGTTCATCTTCCCTTACTTTATCAAATACTTTACTTGTACCTTCTTTCAACCAGATTATTGTCTGTTGGTCAGATTTGTGAGGAACTGAATTGTGCTGTTCTCATGTATCCCCAGTTTTGTATCTTTCAGGATCTTCTCACGAAGGAGATAATTGGCCGTGCTACTAGAAGAGGGAGACTGTATCATTTGGACGACATGGTGGTTGGAAAGGCTCATTTTTCTACAAGTTCATCAACGAATCAGATCTCTCGCATTTGGATGTGGCATAAGAGATTAGGACATCCATCTTTTGGGTATCTAAAAAGACTTTACCATGATTAGTGACTAAGACAAGAAATTTTAAATCCTAATTGCTTTTCATAAAAGGTTATTACAGAGTTAAAGAGGTGAATTTAGTCTTAATCAATGCAGTGACTGGTAACTTACTCCTAGACAGAGAAAATAAGGGCTTCATCCTTATTTTTCCTCAAAAAAATCACAAATTTCATGACTAAAACTGGTGTAAGAAAATCATATTTTTCAAGCACAACTCCAGTTGTTATCTTTTGGATAAAATGACCATTACAATTACCGAATTACGAAACATATGTTAGTGTGTAGAGAGAGAGAGAGAGAGAGAGAGACATACGAGCCATAATCGTTATAAGACGGGGCTGAGGCATCATCAAAGCAGAGTAATGTTTCAGTAGGCTTTACATTTTCAAGTTGATGTAAGGCCTTTATGTCAGTAGAACTAGTTAGAGTAGAATGATTTAATTTTCTCAAATTTGATGTAATAGAACAATTATTATTTCAGTGCATGTCCAAGGACTTGCTCCTAAACAAAAATAATAGAAAGAAAATGTAATGGCGCTGGATAGGAAAAATCGAGAGAGAGAGAGAGGTTAGGATGAGAAGAGGCAAGAGCAATGTTGGAGCTGCCATTTTCTAGAAGAAAGAGTTAGAGTACTGGATTTTGTTGGAAGAAAAGGAAAAATAGCGTTAGAGAAAAATTAAGAGGAGTAATATTTCATGTTCCAAAAAAATGTACTTAAGTTATCATATAAGAGCAGTTGGAGTCCATGTTGAATTTTGTTAACTCTTTGGATAGAAAAAGTGACAGAGTGACCTAATCAGAACAAATACAATGCTTATTGGCTAATTAGGAACAAATCAAAGTTGAATGACTAATTCGTGAAAAAAAGAAAAATTTAGTGACCACCGACGAAATTTACACTTAAAATAAATATTAAAATCTGAATTTTATCGAGCCAATTAATTCACCATTTGCGATACAGAGTAAAATTCATGTTGACATTGGTTTGATCCATCATGAGATGGAAGGTTTTTGTGAAGTATTTAAATACATTAAACAACAATATTGAAGTAATACAACGTTCGTACTTTAAGATAAACTAGAGCAGTAAGTATCTTCTAAACAATTGTAACTCAGATGAAAATTAAAACCCCATAATATATATAGGAAGTGTCTACGGTGCTATGGGTAGCATAGAGGCCTCCGTGCTATGGCTAAATATTTGAGTTTCCAAAATTTTAACAGTCGATCCGAACTGTTCAACATGATCTCCATATGAATATGTACTTGCAAACCAAATTTTACATTTTTTAGAATTTTTTTACAATTTATTAAGCCACTTTGAAAAAACAGTAATTTGTACACAACAGTAAAATCTTCTGGACTATTGGATCAGCGATTTTCAAAGTGACTTAATAAATAGTAAAAAGATTCTAAAAAATGTAATTTGCAAGTACATATTCATATGAATATCATGTTGAACGGTTCGGTCGACCGTTAGGATTTTGAAAACTCAAATATTGAGCCGTAGCACGGAGGCCCTCTATGCTACCCATTGCATATTAGGCACAGCCTATATATCTAGGGTCCGGCTAATTTGCTGCTGGCAGCATTTCGGCCAGGTGCTGCCGGCAGCAAATCTGCCATTCTGGTGTTCAAACAACCGATCCGAACCGTTCAACATGTTCTAAATATTGAAATGTTCTTGGAGACCAAATTTTACATTTTTTGGAATTTTTTTACTATTTATTAAGCCACTTTGAAAATTGCTGATCATATGGTCCAGAATTGTGTTGCACTGTTTTTACTGTTCACCCGGATCAGCAATTTTCAAAGTGGCTTAATAAATAGTAAATAAATTCCAAAAAATGTAAAATTTGGTCTCCAAGTAGATTTTAATATAGATTGAACATCTATATAAAAAAATTTGTTGTTTGAACACCAGAATGACAGATTTGCTGCCGGCAGCACCTGGCCGAAATGCTGCCAGCAGCAAATTAGCCGGACCCTATATATATATAGAGGAGGGATCTAGTTACAACAATTTTGAGTTACAACAAAGTTACCACAAGAATTATTTATATTTTCAAAGTCCAAATCGTCGATCCAAACCGTTGAACATGATCTCCACAATAAAATGTGCTTCCAGATCAAATTTTACATTTTTTTGAATTTTATTACTATTTATTAAGATGGGTACAAAATTCAATGGTCTGAATTTGACTAGTTTTTGTAAAATACTTAATAAATAGTAAAAATATTCAAAAAAATGTAAAATTTGATCTGCAAGTACATTTTATTGTGGAGATCATGTTCAACGGTTTGGATCCACAATTTGGACTTTGAAAATCTAAATAATAGTTGTGGTAACTTTGTTGTAACTCAAAATTGTTGTAACTAGATCCCTCCTCATATATATATATCAACATATATATCACTCTGAAAAATGAGAAAATATCATGCACAATTAAAACAAAAAAAAATGGAACTGTATGTGATGTATCCACTTTCATGGAAATATATATACTAGGAAAGTTTTATCCATGCTTTTATTTAATTTATTTCAATTTTATTTAACTTTCATCCCAAATTTTTGCTGATAAGATTGTTTTATTTTTAATGTTTTTGTTAATGTAAACATGAAAAATACAATGCAAACATATTGGTTTATCCAAGCTTCATGTGGCTTCTGATTTTTGGTTCTTAATTCGACCTCTAAGTTTGCTTTCTATTTTTATTTGAATTTCAATTTATTTTATGTCTCAATGCTCACCAGTTTTGATTTTAATGGTTTTTCTTCTGTTGCATGTTATTGGAGGGGTTTTGGTATAACGTCATGCACTTGGTATCAGATTTGGGACTCGTTTGAGGTTTCACTATATATTAGAGACTAGTTTTAGGGATTACAAAAAAAATCAAATCAATAGATAAATTAAGCATAAAAATGCAAATAAAATATACTAATCAAATATAAGTCTTGTGAAACTTACAGAAAAGTCCCTAACATATATATATATCTATTATATTAAATTTAAGTTTAAACATTGAGCTTTTTATATTGAATTTTTGTTGGAAACCACATCAGATCTACAACATATAAAAAATTATATCAAATTTATATCAGATGAAAAGAAAAAATGAATCATGCTATTTGCAATTTCTATTATTTATATATGTCATCCAATTTTTTAAAACATATACTACTTTGCTTCATAAATATTCTTTTCCTTAAAAACCTAACTAAAACAATTTTTTTTTTACAACGTGCTTAAAATATTAAAGAAAACCTAAAAATAATAGTATGTTCATGCAAAAACTTTACTCGTCTAATTTTTTTGGGATTTATGAAATTTTACTCCTATGGACTTCAAAAAGTATTCTATTATTTCATCAAACAAGTAAAAAAATTACAACAGATCTAAAACAGATAAACCGACAATATGACAAAAATACAATATTCTTAAAGTAGTAAATTGAAGTATTCTGATCAAACAAATAAGATAGATTGGGAGAACAATGATATCAAGTCAAATAAACTATGGCCAATTCATCTTCAATTATTAATTTAATTGGTTTCCATCAAAATTTTCTGTGAACGAGTATCTGATGTTGTGTCCAGCTATACTATCTCTCTTATTCTATAGTATGCCCTATCAAAACTATAAAAGGTACTGTATATCAACTACACAATCTCATTTATTCTATGAAAGATACTGTATATCAAATATACAGTCTCATTTCTTCGGCTCCAGTGAATACACTTTAGGCACATAAAAGTGATGAGCATCGTCAGTTGGTTTAAGAAATGGTTGAAGACAGGTATTGCACAAATTGCGACCTCAATGCTTATTTTTCATGTGATCAGCCCGCCTAGCTCGAGAACGAAACCAATTGGCACAGGAAAGGCAACGTATGAGAAGGAACTTACGGATCGATCGAGAGAAACGGGTGAACTTGCCACAACAATTCAGGTTTTCTTCCCGAACCAGTACAGTCTGAAATTAAGAAAAAAATTCAAAAAAAATCAATTATAAATCATATGACCGAGTAGATCTAACAGTGAATTAATGAAACTTTGGATCTAACAGAACAAGATTCAAAAACAACAATTATAAATCAAATGACTGAAAGAAAACAATAAGAGAAATTATTAGACTAAGTAGATCGATCCATTGTTCAGATGATCGATCCATTGATCAGACGAACCATAGATTCTGACAAAAGAAAATTCATAAACAACAAACAACACAAAATTCTGACAAAACAAAAACAATAACAATTATAGATAATGATCTGAAACTAAGAAAAAATAGAAACTAAGCAATTATAGATCATGATCTGAAACTAAATAATTATAGATCATGATCAGAAACTAAGCAATAGTAATTATTGGATTAATTTCTGACCTCAGAAGACTTGCATTTCCCCCTGCCAATCCCATTCCCCCTGCCAATCCCCTTCCACATGCTAATAACCTTCCCCTTACAAATCAACTATACTATCTTCAAAATTCATCTTCAATTAGATAGATTGGGGAGAGGAACGAGCTCAGCTACAAAGTTTCTTTGAACTAGCATCTGATGTTGTGTGCAACGAAAGTTTCCAGGAAATGGTTCAGGCTGAAGACAGGTTGCATATTTCTTGGCATTGGGGTGAATCTCCTCAAGGTGGAGCTTTATATCTTTCGGACCATCAGACCACACACACAACAATGGATGTGCAACAAATCTCTATATATGGAAATAGGAAGCAGGTAAACTTATTTTCTACCTGCACAGAAAATCTTGTCTCCAGCCTTCAATCCCATATAACAAAAGACTTTCTGCACAAATACAATTATAACAAAATCAAATTACCTTCATGATAAATTAAATCAGATTAACAAACTACAAGATTAACAAAAATCAACAGATGAAGCAATGGGGCATTTGAGCCCTCCTCGTGATTTCATATATAATTTGGATAAATCTTATATTTATATATTACAATCATATATATACCTGCTGTAATGTTTATTGATATACCATCCATAATTGATTTCTGCCAATGTCTTATATCTAATGATTATATGAGCTTCATAATGACATGCAATTACTTTTTTAAATTAATTTTAAATATAATGTATGTTAAACTTACATACTATTTGTTCTTTCTTACTTAATATATATAGTAGTTAAGCTAGTAATTTAGAAGACAATGAATGGCACAATATATGTGTGATTTTTCACGTTAAAGAAATATAAAGTACATCAAGAAGAAAAATAAATGAATGATTTTTCACAGTATATGTGTGACAATTAATCTTCAGTTGCTATATAAGCTAGTAATTCAGAAGGCCATTTATTCTTTTTGATTTTTTCTGTACTTGTAGTAGTAGCCAACATTTTCGAATCAGAAATAATACTTTTATTATGAATATATAAAATATTTCATATGTTACGAAAGTCAAACTATGTATAAAGAGTTTTATATATAACAAAAATTTTCAATATAACCAAAGAAACAAATACAACAATAAAAAAACTAGCATCTTATAGGTTGTAAAAGGTGTCTAATAGATACTACAGAATATCTGAGTTTTTTAACGAATTGGCATCCAAAAATTCATTGTGGGTTATTGGTGAACTTGTTGAGCACATACTTGGGTTTTAGTTTGCGTGATCCATTTGAACCTCTTTGATCTTTGGGCTTTAATGTCCAGTGTAATTAATTATTGTAGCTATTTGAACTTTGAATCAGAACATTTTTTTTCTCCTACATAAGGCAGCCCATTTTAGAAAGTTATTTTGTTTATTCACTTGCCAAATCTGAACCATTTTTTTAAAAACATGGAATGCAGGATTGTATCAATTTATGATAATATTGCATGAACCATTTAATTGCATGATTTTGACATCAAAATTTACTACTTCATATTAGGTGAAAATTTCATGTACACCCCTCAGAAACTATAAAGTTACATATTTTCTCCTCTAAAATTTATAATAACATATTTACCCTAGCTTCTAAATTTAAAAAACTCACTAATTTACCTAATTTATTGTGTTTTCCATTAAAATTCTTTCTTATTATCAAATTTCCTTTTTACCCTTTATTTAAAAAAATGAAATATATGTAGCTTGTTTAAGAGATATGTTTAGTATTCTAATTGGCTGATTGTGTCTAGTCTATTGTTTAGTATTTTTATGTTTATTTTCTACTTGTGACGAATATATGTCTATATGCAACTGTGTATGTGTCTCAAGTAGAGAAACAAACTATTTGTTCTTGGAAACCGACGACAAATTAAAATTCTGAACATATTTTTCTTATATATATACTACATATTTTATATTCTAATACAGATTAAAATGGATATATTATAAATTTAAATTGAATTTTAATAGAAGAAGCAATAAATTTGGTATATTGTGAGTTTTTTAGGTTTTGTAGAGGGAGAAATATGTAATTTTGAGATTTCTGAGGGGTATACATGAAATTCTTGCGTCATAATATTATGATACTGGTGCGCCAGGAAACAAAAATGGTTCAAAGATTTGAGTTATAGAAGTCACCGCCTCGAGAGAAACAAATAATAATAATTAGACTAGAGAAATATCAATCAAACATGTATATTAACATCGATGCTCGTATCATTGAATTAATTAAAAATGATAGTTAGCCTCGAGATCTTGCACTAGAAATTTCTTTTTGAAGTTTATCGGAAGAATATACATGGTTAAAAAAAAGTACACTAGAGCAGTCTAGTCTAGCCTACGGGCATCTTTCATAAAAAAAAAAAAAATTAGACTAGACAATTATCAATCAAATATGTATATTTAAATTGATGCTAGCTCGTTTCAATGAATGAATTAAAATTAATATTTCAATGCATGCATTTTACTATCAATATATATCATTATGAAATGGATGTTAATTAATGTACGTAGATCTCCATATAGCTTTGACCGGTGATAAAAATAGGATCAACTTGATATAAATTAATTGAAGACTTAAAAGACACAACTGATTTAAAAATTAGTTGGATATATGATATTTTATTCACCATTTGTGCAATAACAAATCTACAAATATAGGAAAAGGTGATTAATTAATTTGTAATCTCAATACCCAACTGAGAGAGCTCATAATTCAAATGGATATACCATACTAGCTTGTGAGCTCTTAGCGGTGTTGATCAAGTCGGGTCGGTTTTAAACCGAACTAAGAGAGTTCCAATTAAATTGTTCAATTTTTTCGGTTAAATGGATCGGTTCGGTTTATTTTCTTAAAATCAGTTGATCGGTTCGGTTTACAAACTTTTAAACCGGTTAAACCGAACATGCCGAAATTTTGCAACCGAGTTTGGACGCAGAGTTGAACGCTGGTGTGTTACTAATGTAGTGAATCATCTTAGAGATATCTTTTTTTGAGATAAATATGCGAAGAATTGGATCAATGCCGTAGCAAATGATCGAACAAGGCATCAACAGATTTTCCATTTGCACCTAAATAAGCTGGAGAAATCAGAAGTTTCATTTTGTTCACACATTTTTACTACCAAATATAATTAATTACAACTGTTGTTTATTCATCCCTAGTTTTATTAATCATTGCAAGTTTAATCATGCACCAGTAATTTTTTTAGTAAAGATTAGAGATGAAGCCGCCCAACTATTTAATATTCACAAAGAATTTTCTTATCTAGGTTTCGAACTTTCGACCTCCCACACGGAAGACATTTCCTTTGCCACTGGACCAAAGTCTAGTTCTCAATCATGCACCACTAGTTTATTTCTTGAATTTAATTAAAGTTATAATCAATATGCTCAAATTTAGTCATAACATCACCAGTAGTTTTATTAATCATCTCTGAGATCCTGTCACCATATATACATGCAAGCACCACATGTAGAACTCAGAGACTTCACCTCAAACACAATAAGAAAAATCAAGAGAGAAACTTAACATGAACAAAAGCTTATTTTCTCTTCTTCTTATTCTTCATGTTTTTTTCTTAACCACTAGTATGGCTCGGCCAACCCCTCGTAAGTTAGACTCCTCCCCATACCCGTTAAAGCCTATTGATGATGTCTCAGGCCCGTATTTCGAAGAATTAGGCTCGTATGTCTCTCTCTCTCTCTCTCTCTCTCTCTCTACACACTCACATATGTTTCGTAATTCGGTAATTGTAATGGTCATTTTTATCCAAAAGATAATAACTGGAGTTGTGCTTGAAAAATACGATTTTCTTACACCATTTTTAGTCATGAAATTTGTGATTTTTTTGAGAAAAAATAAGGATCAAGCCCTTATTTTCTGTGTCTAGGAGTAAGTTACCAGTCACTGCATTGATTAAGACTAAATTCACCTCTTTAACTCTGTAATAACCTTTTATGAAAGGAAATTAGGATTTAAAATTTCTTGTCATAGTCACTAATCATTACTTTGACCATTCGGTGATAATAATAATATGAACCAGAGTAACATACCCAATTCCATAAGTTTCTTCTTTTAACTAAAACAGTTGTCATGTTATAATTATTTAATTGGATTATAGCTAGTATGTCCAGGGGCTTATATGCACCATCTCTTGCAGCTATGCTGTTTCAGAGTATAACAACAAGACAACAGCACACCTCGAGTTCATAAAGGTGGTCAATGCATCATATTTTTCAGGATTTTTTAAACAAGTATGGTTACTCTCGGTGGAGGCTAAGAACTGCACCAATCCTGACCAATCCGACATTTACGAAACTCAGGTTCGCGAGGTGTGTGATACAATTCACGGGGATCCTTTTACCATCTATTGCTACAAAATTTTTGATTATCTTAAAAAGTTGGGGTAGGTATTTGAGTTTTTCAAATAAGATGATCAACAATATTTTATTTGTTATTGTTAGTTTCTTCAGTAGCTTGGATTGTTATATTTTGGATCGCAGACTTGTTTCTTGTGTTGTTTCTCTGTTTCTCTGTATGCAATGTTTGATTGAAGTAATAAAATGGCAGTTAAATGACCTTGGCAATTGGAGATAAAGATTTGCTCTCATTTTTTTTTCCGAGGATGGTTGCTTGATGCCTTACACGTCTGTATTAATAAAAAAGTGTGTTTACAAGTTTCTATTTTCCTGGCACCTCATGCCATGGCTATTTCTCTGGCTATGCTTATGTCTATGCCTATATCAACATTTACTGTTGGTATGTACATGCTTTGAGATGTGCAACGTACAATTCTTTTTGTTCTTGACGTTTTTACATAATAGCATATATGGATAGTAAGTAGATCATTTAAGAAATAATTTTCAGTTTTTACATTAAAAAAATTTAAGAATATCTTAAAAGATCATTTCTTGGAACTCTTTTTTGTTGGAAACATAAATAAAGAAAAAAAAAAGACAAAGCAAGAGATTTGAAGTTTGCACAACTTAAGAAAATAATATGAGTTTACGAAATTAAGTTGGTATTAGTGATGGAAAAACATTAATGGGTTTTTATTTAGACGTAGACATTTTTAATTTCCAGTTTATATATCTGATGGGCTTTTTGTAATTAAAAAAAATTATGGCGCCATTAATTTGGGTGCTTTAACAATTATGGGATACCATTCTAACATGCTAAATATAAATTTTTATGATTTTATATGATTTTATTTAATTTATTTCGATTTTAAATTCTCACAGTTCATTAGTTTTGACTTTACCCTAAATTTTTTATGATGATATTGTTTTGTTTTTAATTTTTTATGTTAATGTAAAAATGAAAAATGCAATGCAAACATATTGGTTTATCCATGCTTCATGTATTTTGTGATTTTTGGCGCTTAATTTGACCTCTAAGTATGCTTTCTATTTTTATTTGAATTTCAATTTATTTTATGCCTCAATGCTAGCTTACCAGTTTTGGTTTTAATGTTTTTCTTCTGTTGCATGTTATTGGAGGGGTTTGGTTTTAACGCCATGCACTTGGTACCGGATTTGGGACTCGTTTGAGGTCTCACTATATACTAGAGACTAGTTTTAGGAATTACAAAAAAATCAAATCTATAGAGATATTATCATAAAAATGCAATGAAAATATGCTTGTCAAATACAGGGCATGTAAAACTTACAGAGAAGCCTCTAAGTATGCTTTCTGTTGTTCTTTTTTTAAACTGAAATCAAAGTTTAAGCGCTGAGTTTTTTATGTCAAATTTATATTGGAACTACACACAAAAATATGAAAACCACATCAGATCTACAACTTATGAAAAATTATATCAAATTTACATCATATGAAAAGACAACGTGGAAAATAATATATTGTCAAAAATTTGGTTGAACCCACTAGTGGTATCATGTTTTGGAAACCATCGCCAATTCATCTTCTAACTAGTTTGGTTTCCGCCATAATTGTATGTCTTATGTGAAAAAACTTCAATATTTTATTAAAGTTTTTCAGTAAATTAATATTTTCTACAAAAATTACATGGTATATACGTAACCCTAAACTTACAACTAAAATGATTCATTTATAAATTATTGTAATAAGCATTTTATACAAGAGCCAACGGTACTTTTTACATGATATGAGAGCATATTTTATTTAGGGTGGCATCTTTCAAACGAATGCTTTATCTTTCTTTACGTATTAATTGTTACTTGTAGTCACAGAAGAAGCATTAATTATTGCCATCTAAAATATTTTTGTGCGTCCGAAATTTCAAATCCATCTCATTCCATTAATTATATATGTTCCATGCAATTAGTTAGGGACATCATTATGTAGAGTCCGGCTAGTATAACACTAGTGTTATTTCAAATTAAATAACACCACATTTTAAACCATTGGATCTGCTTTAATATTCGTGCAAGACACTAGTGCACGAATATTAAAGTCTTGTGCACGAATATTAAAGCAGATCCAATGGTTTAAAATGTGGTGTTATTTAATTTGAAATAACACTAGTGTTATACTAGCTGAACTCCATTATGTATCATTGAAGACTATATATAATCTATGCAAAAAGTTTGTAATAAAAACGCACATATAATTTTTCATGCTCATTAAATAAAATGCTCATGCAAAAAAAAAATTGTTGGCTCATACATAAATTGCTAATTACATGATCTTTCATGTTATGTAAAAAATATTGTTGAATCATGCTATTTGCAATTTCTATTATTTATATATGTCATCTAATTTTTTAAAACAAATACTACTTTGCTTCATAAATATTTTTTTCCTTAAAAACTTAACTAAAACATAGAAATTTTTACAACGTGCTTAAAATATTGGAGAAAACCTAAAAATAATAGTATGTTCATGCAAAAACTTTACTCGTCTAAATTTTTTTGGGATTTATGAAATTTTACTCCTATGGACTTCAGAAGAGATTTTTTTGATTTCTCATTGTTTTTATTTAAATTAAAAAATTTCATTTTATCGACGTGAGTATCACAGTTTGATCACGGAGCAATTTCAAATTTTAAACTTTTTTCATCGCACTCTCCCCTCACCTGCCCTCCAGGGAGACTTATAAATATGTTGTCAATGCCTGAGCAAATTCTCAATGGAACAAGCTAGCTTATAGCTCAATTATGACTGACATCTATAATAATTATTAATTTTTATGTAATTTGTGAATAATATGTAAATTTCTTTTATTTATGAAATTTACAAAAAAACATGTATTTTCTAAAATTATCAATATTCTAATATACTGTAAAAAAGATTTATATATTATATCTTAAAAATTAACTTTTAAATCTTTAAAAAATATTTCAAACTAGCATAATGTTTCGCTTTGTTTCGGCAAAGTGATTATTGAGATAGGTTATATGAATTTACAACATAACCAAAAGTGTACAGATGCAAATATTAATTTACAATATAAATGAACGATATTTCAAAAACTGTATATATTCTGCAAATACTAGTTTAGATATAGAACAAAAATTGTGCATAAGCTAAGAGAGTACCAAAGGAAAAAAATCGTTGTGTAAATAGGATAATTCAATTTTGTAAAAAACGAGCTAAATGAACGATCAAATAATTGATTAATCGGCCATTTAGTATAATACAAATGCAGATTGTTATTGATAGACATTATAAGTTTAAATAGCAAATAGATGAAATAAAGTCCACAATTAGAGGTTCAAATTGTGAAATAAACGGTAATAATATTAACAAATAGATGTAATCAAGTCTACAATTAGAGATTCAAATAGTCCAATAAACGGTCATAATATTAACAAAGTGTTCAAATAGATGAAATCAAGTGGGAATCATGAAATATTAACAAATAGTTCAAAACTTTTTTAGGAGGGAAACATAAAAGATATATAGAACAAAGATCAAAGCAGAGTAATGTTTCAGTAGGCTTTACATTTTCAAGTTGATGTAAGGCTTTTATGTTAGTAGAACTAGTTAGATTAGACTGATATATTTAATTTTCTCAAATTTGATGTCATAGAACAATTATTATTTCAGTGCATGTCCAAGGACTTGTTCCTAAACAAAAATAATAGAAAGAAAATATAATGACGCCGGATAGGAAAAAATCAAGAGAGAGAGAGAGAGGTTGGGATGAGAAGAGGCAAGAGTAATTTTGGAGCTGCCATTTTCTAGAAGAAAGAGTTAGAGTACTGGATTTTGTTGGAAGAAAAGGAAAAATGGCGCTAGAGAAAAATCAAGAGAGAGGAGTAATATTTCATGTTCCAAAAAATTGTACTTTAAGTTATCCTGTAAGATGAGTTGGAGTCCATGTTAAATTTCGTTAACTCTTTGGATAGAAAAAGTGATAGAGTGACCTAATCGGAACAAATACAATGTTTAATGGCTAATAAGGGACAAATCAAAGTTGAATGACTAATTCGTGACAAAAAGAAAAACTTAGTGACCTCCAACGAAATTTACCCTTAAAATATTCAAATCTGAATTTTATCGAGCCAATTAATTCTCCATTTGCGATAAAGAGTAAAATTCATGTTCACATTGGTTTGATCCTTCATGAGATGGAAGGTTTTTGTGAAGTATTTAAATACATTAAACACCAATATTGAAGTAATACAACGTACTTTAAGATAAACCAGAGCAGTAAGTATCTTCTAAGCAATTGTCACTGATCAGATGAAAATTAAAACCCCATAATATATATATCAACATATATATATCACTCTGAAAAATGAGAAAATATCATGCACAATTAAAACAAAAATAAATGGAACTGTATGTGAGTTTTCAAATTGGTCGAAGGTTCGAAATCTGGATGGGGAAATTCTTTGTGGATATTAAATAGTTGGGTGGCTTGACCTTCAATCTTTACTCAAAAACAAAAAAACAAAAAAAACTATTGGTGGATGATTAAACTTGCGATGATTAATAAAACTAGGAATGAATAAACAACCGTTGTAATTAATTATATTTGGTAGTAAAAATGTGTGAACAAAATGAAACTTATGATTTTTCTAGCTTATTTAGGTACCTATGCAAAATCTGTTGATGCTTTATTCGATCATTTGCTACGGCATTGATCCGATTCTTCTCATATTTATACTTAAAATTGGAAATTTCTTATGGATATTTAAAGTTTGAAGAATACACCTTCATCTTTTATCTCTAAAAAAGATATCTCTAAGATCATTCACTACATTAGTAACACACGAGCATTCAACTCTGCGTCCAAAGTCGGAACTGACCTATGCCACAAACTCGGTTGCAAAATTTCGGTATGTTCGGTTTTTACCGGTTTTAAAATTTCTAAACTGAACCGAACCTTACAATTAAACCGTTTTTATAAAAATGAACCGAACTGATCCATTTAACTGAAAAATCGAATCGTTTAATCTGAACTCTCTCAGTTCGGTTTATAACCGACCTGACCTGATGAACACCGCTAAGATCTCGCAGGCTGGTATAGTATATCCATTTGAATTATTAGCTGTCTCTGTTAATCATTTTTCTGGAAGAAAAAGTTACAAATAGATCTTGCGGCAATGCATACGATGAACTTTCTAATTCAGATGTTTAATAAAATTCGAGTTAATCAGCTTTTTCTATATTTCTAGATTTGCTATTGCAAGAGTAAATTACACAAATGGTGAATAAAATATCACCCAAGTAATTGCCATTAATTTCCGATCCTCAAATTTTTAAATTAGCTTAGTCTTAAAAGTCTTCAATTTATATCAAGTTGATCCTATTTTTATCACCAGTCAAAGCTATATGGAGATCTACGTACATTAACATAATTAATGATATTGATAGTAAAATTAATGCATCCATTGAAATATTAATTTTAATTAATTCATTGATACGAGCTGCGAGCATCGATTAGACTTCTCTAGTGTACTTTTTTTTAATCATGTATTCTTGCTGAGAAACTTAAAAAAAATAAAAATTCTAGTGCAAGATCTCGAGGCACTGACTTCTGTAAGTAAAATCTTTTAATCATTTATTATTTCCTAGCGCATCAGTATTACAATATTATGAAGGGAGAATTTCACGTATACCCCTCAAAAATCTCAAAATTACATATTCTCCCCTCTACAAAACCTAAAAACTCACAAATATACCAAATTTATTGCTTCTTCTGTTGAAGTTCCTTTTAAATTTATAAAATATCCATTTTTATCTTTATTAGAAAATAAATATATGTAGTACATAAAAGAAAAATGTTCAACACCAATCAGATCTATTAGAGATAGGCGACCCAGGCCCCAAGCACAACATATTTCGCTTTTTGAGGACATCACAGAAGCTTCAACTGTGCTATCTTCCTATATATACTGGTACTTTACCAGTCCTGTATGACCGTGAAGATGAGCTACTGTAGGGTAAGTGTGCAGGCAATTCATGGAACTTTGGAGAGTTGCGTAAGCACCATCGAAGGTTAAAATAGGATTTTAACTCACGAGGTTAAGCAAAGGAGAGGTATGAAGCTATTAATTGTGAAACCAGTTGTGTGATGTGTGACGGGTGCCCTGTAGAAACATCGAATCATGATTAGTTCTTCCAATGTTCAAATGCACAGGCTGTAGGCACAAGAGAAGCATTAACCTAAAAAAAGCGAACACGTTAATCACGGAGCTTAGGAAAATGCGATTCTGAGGCGATCGTAAAAGAGATTAGGAAAAAAGACAAAAAAACGAAAAAAAAAGAGAGAAAATACAAAAAACAAAAAAGAGAAATCAAAACAAAAGTGTAGATAGATCGCCAATATGTCTCGCGTAGCTCAGATCCAGCTGGCCCGTGTTAGATCGAAATATCAACACCAATTTTGTCTCAGCGGGCCTCCGCCATTAATGGTGACATCAAATGGGCCTAGCTACAAATCAATTGTGGTTCGACCTCCAGCTTGGCAACCGAAACCTCAATTCCAGTCTACAATCCCTGCTGAGTCGAAATCGGAGCTCATTTCTCGCAAGATTCGAGCATTGAGAGCTCGATCCACTCCGCAAAATCCAATCTGTTTACGATGCGGCTCTTCAGGTCACCTTGCTCACACTTGCCGAAATGCACAGTTATGCTTCATATGTAACAAGTTTGGGCATACCTCACGCATATGCCGTGCCACATCCTCTTATTTTCCACCGACTCCTCCTCACAAACCTCCTGGTAACCCTAGACTTAGCCGCAATTCTCGCAAACCGCAGCGCACTAGGTTTGCGCCAATGGCAGCTCCCCTCCGATCTCCGATTGTCACTCTCCTTCCTACTCGCGACTCAGAGCAGCTAGAAAAGGAGTTTGCTCAGAGCTTCATCCTAGATGACATCGGGGGCTGGGGTCCGACGAGGATTGAGAAGACTCTTACTCAGAAGTTCAAGCACACTCGGAATCATCGTTGGATAGCCACGATTTACACCGAGTGGCAATATCTGATCAAAGCTCCATCGACTGCTTGGCTAAACTCAGTAGCGGCAAGAGGATTTCTCACCATTGAAGATGTTGAGTTCCCGGTCTGACGCGGTGCGTATCGAAGACATATCCGATTCAGATTCGGATGTAAACGATGGTCACAACAAATCCATACTGATCAAAGAATTATATGTGCAACTTGAAATATGAACCATATAATTAAAACTGCAAGGGTGCTGTCTTCTAATTAATTGCACAGTTTTTATGTTGACTGGATGGAGGAAATCAAGGAGTCATTTGGCGGACTACAAGAAGCAATTAAGTTATTGGCTGGATATGGATACATGCATGGACGGTATTCCAAGAGTGCACTTTTATTGCTTTGACTGCATTAGCATTAAACTTTTATTGTTTTACTAAAATTAGAATTTAATATCTGCCTTGGACGACAAGGTCATGTTGGGATTTGAGTTGTTTTAATTAAATAGCTTTTAATATTATTTCTTAGGGACTAAGTAATCTTTTGTTATAAATTGTTACGGGTATTTGGTTGAAAGACAGAAAAGTTATATATGAAATTGTGTTTGTTTGTTTGAGTTTTGTGTTCTTTGTTTTACTCTTTTCCATTACCAATAAACCGAGTTCTTGAGCTTATCGGGCAAGATAGTATCGGGACCATTTTGTGTCAATTGGTAAAACTCTTCTCTACTACCATTAAACCGACTACGTGAGCTTAACGGGCAAGATCGTATCGGGACCGCCTTGCGTCAATTGGTATCAGAGCCAAGTTCGACAACCACCTTCGCACTTTCGTGAAGTTGTATCTTCGACAACCGCCAAATTCACCTCCATCGACAAAGCCCACACTATTTTCCCCTATTACAAGCAACACCAACCTTCATGGCCGACCCTAACCTTCTCGCCATCCTTGAACGAATGCAACAAAACCAAACCGCACTACTCGAGCGAATGGATAACAATCAAACCCAACTTATCACCACACTCATGGGACAATTAAACCCGAACAACAACAACCGAGAACAAGAAGGTCCCCAAAATCGAGACCGAGTTAATCCTCCAGTGCGTGAACGTGAACGAAATTGGGATGGTGGTCTCAGAGTAGAGATTCCAGATTTCTCAGGAAGTCTCAAACCCGAAGAGTTCCTTGACTGGACCAACACCGTGGAAGTGGTTTTTGAATTGAAGGATGTGCCGCGCGAAAAACGCGTGCCATTAGTGACAATCCGGTTCCGAGATAGGGCAGCAGCATGGTGGCAATCATTCAAGTATCGCCGCTATCTCGACAACCTTCCCCCTCTCAATGATTGGCTCGACTTGAAGCGTGAAATGAACCATGAGTTTCTCCCTCTTAACTATCGACAAACACTTTTTCAGCAATTTCAATCTCTCTCTCAAGGTGCGAAAAGTGTGGAGGAATACACTCTTGAGTTTTATAAACTTGAGGCACGAAACCAAATCAATGAGACTGAAGATTTGAGGGTTGCACGATATTTGCATGGCCTTCGAATGAATATTCAGGATATGCTGGTGGTTCACACTTTCATCAATGTGGCCGAAGCTCAATCCAAAGCAAAAGCCGTCGAACAACAGCTCACAAAAAGCCGCAACTTCAGCCGTGGTAACTCTTCTTCTATCAACTCTAACTCTTCTCATTTTCGCTCCACTCCAAATAACACTACAAATTCCAACCGACCCCATTTACTCCCATCTCCACCTAAACCAAACCAGAATGTCCCTGAAAACTCTAAGGCCAATATTCGTTGTCACAGTTGCCGTGAAATGGGCCATTATGCAAGAGAATGCCCAAAGGTTCGACCTCATTTATATGCCAACGAAGGTTTTGAGGAAGAGGAAGGGTGGAATGAATATGGGTATGAAGATGAAGAAATTCATGAGGTCAATCCCGAAGATCTCTCGGCCGAAAGCTTAGTTATGAGAAGACTTTGCTTGGGGCCGAAGTCAACAGAAGATTGGAGGCGGCATGCCATTTTTAAAACCATGTGCGTTATTGAGAACAAGAAGTGTGTCGTGATAATCGATTCAGGTAGTTGGGAAAATGTGATTTCGGAGGAGGCGGTAAAGAAACTTCATCTTAGCACCACCACCCATACAAATCCATACAAACTCGGGTGGGTGAACAAAGGAGCCGAAATCCAAGTCAACAAAAGGTGCCACTTTCAACTCACACTCGGGCCACTTTACACGGCCACAATTTATGCCGATGTGGTTCCAATGGATGCCTCGCATCTGATTCTCGGGATACCTTGGCAATACGACAATCAAGCTGTCTATGATGGAAGGAAGCACACGTATACCATTCAAGTTGGTCCGAAAAAGGTACGCATAAATCCAGTTCAAGAAGAGGTAAAAGAATCAAATACGGTGTTTTGTGTACCGCGGGAAGAATTTGAAAAAGAACTGCAAGATGCTGAAATTTGTTTTGCAATTACCGCACGTGATTTCCCCAACTCCGAGATTGAGAAAAATATACCCGAGATGGTGCAACCTCTGTTGGCCGAATTCATGCATGTACTACCTGAAGAACTTCCTGATGGTCTGCCCCCACTTCGCGACATTCAACACCAAATCGACTTGGTGCCCGGGGCTAGTCTTCCCAATAAGGCTCACTACCGCATGACTCCACAACAGCACCAAGAGTTAAAGCGCCAAGTGCAAGAGTTACTAGACAAAGGCTTTGTGCGTGAGAGCATAAGTCCTTGTGCCGTGCCAGCCCTGTTGGTTCCGAAGAAGGACGGAAGTTTCCGCATGTGTGTGGATAGCCGAGCAATAAATCGGATCACGGTACGGTACCGATTTCCAATTCCGCGACTGGAAGACATGCTCGATCAACTCAGTGGAGCCGAGGTATTTTCTAAAATTGATTTAAAAAGTGGGTATCACCAGATTCGTATCAAACCGGGAGATGAATGGAAAACAGCTTTCAAAACTAAAGAAGGACTATTTGAATGGGTTGTCATGCCCTTTGGCCTTTCCAATGCTCCTAGCACCTTCATGCGGGTGATGAACCAAGTTCTGCGGCCTTTCCTTAACAAGTTTGTCGTTGTCTATTTTGACGACATTCTTATCTATAGCCGAAACCGAGATGAGCATCTCCAACACTTGCGAGAAACTCTTGAAGTACTACATGATAACAACCTTCTTGCGAACTCGAAAAAGTGTGTTTGGATGACTCCGACATTAATATTCTTGGGATTTAAGATCTCTGCGTGTGGTATCTTACCTGAAGAGGACAAAATTCTAGCAATCCGAGATTGGCCAAAACCTTCTTCATTTACTGAGATACGATCATTTCTAGGGTTAGCGGGATTCTATCGGCGTTTCATCAAAGGTTTCAGCAGCATCTCAGCACCTATCACCGAGTTACTAAAACAAAAGAATTTCGAATGGAATGACAGTGCACAGCAAGCTTTCGAGGCACTCAAGTATTGCTTAACTCATGCACCCGTGCTAGCTCTACCGGACTTTGACAAAGCTTTCGAGGTAGAATGCGATGCTTCAAAGGTGGGTATTGGTGCCGTACTTTCACAAGAGAAGAAACCCGTGGCATTTTTTAGCGAGAAATTGGGAGGAGCTAAAACCAACTACCCGGTGTATGACCTCGAGTTGTACGCCATAGTAAAAGCTTTGCAACATTGGCGGCATTACCTTTTATCTCGCGAATTTGTGCTGTACACAGACCACCAAGCGCTGAAATTTGTGCAAGAGCAGAATAAGTTGAGCACCCGACATGCCAAGTGGGTTACTTCACTCCAAGAGTACACTTTTTCTATTGTGCACAAAGCGGGATCGAGCAACAAAGTCGCTGACGCTCTAAGCCGCCGACATGGGCTGCTTTCGGCAATGTCAACCTACACACTCGGGTTTGAACACGTGCCCGAAACCCTTAAGGAGGATCCCGACTTCGGACAAATCCTGGAAGATGTGAAGAAAAAGTTGCGAGATGACTACTCGTTACATGACGGGTACTTGTTTCGAGGACTCGCTCTTTGTATCCCGGCGACTTCTCTACGTTACCTCGTCATCAAGGAAATGCACAACCAAGGTCATTTCGGGATGGAAAAGACTTTGCATTTGGTGCGAGAACGGTTCTTTTGGCCAAGTCTATGGCGGGATGTTAAACACTTTGTCCGAGCATGCCAAGTATGTCAAACTTCTAAAGGCACCAACACAAATCAGGGACTCTACAATCCATTGCCTCTTCCCTTTGAAATTTGGAGCGACATTTCAATGGACTTCGTGACCGGGTTACCAATGACACGAAGGAAGAATGATAGCATCATGGTAGTAGTTGATCGCTTTAGCAAAATGGCAATTTTCATTGCATGCAAAACCACTGTGGATGCTCCCAAGGTAGCTGAACTTTATTTTCATGAAGTTGTCCGACATCATGGTTTGCCGAGTACTATTGTCTCTGACCGAGATACGAAATTCTTGAGCAAATTCTGGATAGAACTTTGGAAGAAGTTAAAGACCGAACTGAAGTTTAGTTCCACTTTCCACCCTCAAACAGATGGTCAAACCGAAGCCGTAAACAGAAGTCTCGGAAACATGCTTCGTGCACAAGTTACAACTTTCGGCATGTGGGATACTTTGTTACCGAAAATTGAATTCGAGTATAATTGTTCGGTAAACCGCTCCACAGGATTCGCACCCTTCAAAATTGTTTATGGAATTATTCCCCGAGGTCCTCTTGACATTCTTTCTATTGAAGGACCGAAGTCTAAAGTTAGGAAGGTGGACGAAAGACTTGAAGATTTGCAGGAACTACATAAAACAGTTCGCGAAAATTTAGAACAAACTTACTCTAAGTACAAGGCTAAAGCAGACAAAAGGCGCTGAGATGTTCAATTTGAAGTCGGAGAATTGGTTTGGGTCTACTTGCCGAGAGAACGGTTTCCCCGTGGTGAATATCACAAATTGAAGAAACGAAAAGTGGGACCGTGTGAGATTTTGGAGAAGTTTGGAGCAAATGCTTACCGCGTGAAATTACCCGAAGATTTGCATATATCCAACACGTTCAATGTTAGTCATCTCCACAAGTACTATGAAGAAGATGCAAGCTTGAGGTCAAGCTTCAACCAACCCGGGGAGCCTGACGCGGTGCGTATCGAAGACATATCCGATTCAGATTCGGATGTAAACGATGGTCACAACAAATCCATACCGATCAAAGAATTATATGTGCAACTTGAAATATGAACCATATAATTAAAACTGCAAGGGTGCTGTCTTCTAATTAATTGCACAGTTTTTATGTTGACTGGATGGAGGAAATCAAGGAGTCATTTGGCGGACTACAAGAAGCAATTAAGTTATTGGCTGGATATGGATACATGCATGGACGGTATTCCAAGAGTGCACTTTTATTGCTTTGACTGCATTAGCATTAAACTTTTATTGTTTTACTAAAATTAGAATTTAATATCTGCCTTGGACGACAAGGTCATGTTGGGATTTGAGTTGTTTTAATTAAATAGCTTTTAATATTATTTCTTAGGGACTAAGTAATCTTTTGTTATAAATTGTTACGGGTATTTGGTTGAAAGACAGAAAAGTTATATATGAAATTGTGTTTGTTTGTTTGAGTTTTGTGTTCTTTGTTTTACTCTTTTCCATTACCAATAAACCGAGTTCTTGAGCTTATCGGGCAAGATAGTATCGGGACCATTTTGTGTCAATTGGTAAAACTCTTCTCTACTACCATTAAACCGACTACGTGAGCTTAACGGGCAAGATCGTATCGGGACCGCCTTGCGTCACGGTCCTTGCGTGGGAACCTGATTTTGATGATGGATTGGATCTTACTCCGGTCTGGGTTCGTATATCCGGATTCCCTAAAACACACTGGTCCTGGTCAGAGGTAGAGAAGGTCTTTAACCCGTTGGGAGCACACATCTTAGAGATCGACCCCGGGACAGGAGGGCGATATGACTGGCGCTTTGCCAGAATTAAGCTCGGGGTCTGCGATGTTCGATTGATTCCGCCAATACATTATGTAGAATATCTGAACCCTTCTGGTAAAATCCGAGTTTATGATCTACACATCGAAATTGAACATGCCAAAACCGAGAGTATACATGCTTGGACTGCTAGATTGAACGGTCGGCCGTATCCCAATGGCACCGAATTTGGTATACAACCAGCTGAGGCCGAAGAAGAGTTTCCGATGCATGACGCTACTGATGCGGTTGCTCACTCTGAAAATGGCTAACAAATAATTGAAGAGGTCTCAAATGGGGCAATGGATATGGGGACAGACTCCCCGGTCCGAGGTACTCCTCCCTCCACTTGTCGCCTCGACTCTGGCAAAGCACGCAAGAGAGATGACTCTGATGACGGGGCTGCTGGTTCTGGTAAGCGAAACTTGGGATTGGGTGGTCCAAAAGGATCTGGTAGCAAAGGTGCTAGTGGATCGGGTAGCAATACTGGGGGTTCTGGTAGCAAAGGAGCTAGTGGGTCGGGTTCCAAGCCGAAAGGGAGCTCGGGTTCCAAACCAAGTAAGCGTACTTTGTCTCCCTCACGGTCTCTTCCACTTTCAACTTTCTCCCTTCCTTCTACTCCTATAGCCCAGACCAATGTCGCTTCAGAAGATGCACCTCTACTCTCTCTATTCTCTCATCTCCTTCATCCCAAAAACCGAACTGACAAGAAGTCCACCAGGGGCCGCAGCAGTCCTTTATCTTTCAAGAAGAAGGCTGTCTGGGCTGGAGCATCACGGCTCAAATCTGGAATTGCCAGTAGGCTTCGCAGCTCTACACCCAAAACTAAACCGAGTGAAGGGGTACTAGTTCTGTCTGATAACTCTGAGCCAACTTCGCAAATTCTCATCACTACCCCTGCAGTTACTGATACTGCTACCTCCAGCCGCCAAGTTGCCACTCGCCAAAGTTTGCGGGTGCAGATGCAAGATGCCCCTCTCCACTATGGGGCGAGCATTGAAAAGGATAAGAGACAAGGCTGAAGGTACTTGCAGCTCGGCAGGTAACCCTCTTGTCAATAATTTTCCTTATCTTAGATTAACAGTAGATCAAATTAGTGACCTGTTTAGAGTTTATCAGATTCAATTAGGACATGACCAACTTGATCAGACTAGGATTATAGCAGCTATACAACAATTAGATAGGGCTAATTTTGAGTTAATGATTCAGACCATTATGGCTGAAACCAAAAGTAAAGAGGCGCCATATAAACTCACACTAGAACATTTAGATGCTACAGCTATCATAGTTACCAAGGGAGATCCATGTGATATATGAATATCTTAAATTGGAATTGTAGAGGTTTAAATTCAAGTAGGAAAAGGCAGGTTTTGCATGATTTAATTAAGGATAATAGAATAGATCTAATTGCATTACAGGAATCTAAGAAAGAAGAGTTTACTTTACGTTTTTTAACACAAATTTCTGCTAGACTAGATGAATGGCATTGGGTGCCCTCTGTAGGTAATTCTGGGGGGATATTATTTGGATGTGATAGTAATAAAGTGAAGTATTATCTTATACTCAAAATAGATTCTTTTTAGATGTGATTTTAGAAAATAAATTGGATTCCAACACTTGGCAATTTACTACTGTTTATGGTCCAGTTTTGAGACATCTTAAGTCCACTTTTTTATCAGCTTTAGATCAGGTCCGACAGCCCCATATCGATCTTTGGGTACTGTGTGGTGACTTTAATATCATTAGAAGCAAAGCTGAAAAATCTGGACATCATTTCGATGCTTTTAACAGTAGACTTTTTAATGAGTTTATAAATCGACACTCACTATTAGAACATAGATTATCTAACCGCAAATATACTTGGTCTAGTGGCAATAAGTTTGCTTTATTAGATAGGATTTTTACAACTTTAACTTGGGAGATTAACTACCCTCACAGTACTATTGGCGATTTACAGAAAAGTGGGTCGGATCATTGTCCTTTACTGTTTCAAACTAATATAACCGTACCTCCCCCTAGTCTCCAATTTAAATTTGATCCTGCATGGCTTAAACAAGAGGGATTCTGTGATTTGATTAGTAAATGGTGGGATGAATTCAAACTAAACAATAGGAATGTAGCTAAAAGCTGGAACAATAAGCTGAAATTTATGAGACGCAAAATTAGGGGTTGGGCTCAGAATTTCTATGGTGATAAAAAGAGAACTAAAACACAACTCATAAAAGAGTTGCATAGGCTAGAAACCTTACAGGAATCTGCCGGGTTAACTAATGATGACTATGTTCACTGGGCTCGTACCAAATCTAAATTAGATGATCTCTATCTAGAGGAAGAATTGTATTGGAAACATAGGTCTAAACAACAGTGGTTAGAGGCTGGGGATCATAACACGAAATTTTTTCATTTGATAGCGTCACATAGAAGTAAGAAAAATAGGATTAATTCACTAGATATAAACGGGGTCCCAAACACAAATTTAGGAGAGCTGAAACAACATGCACTTGACTTCTACAGACAACTATTAGGGGAACCAGGCACTAAATTTGCACACTTACAACCAGATTTTTGGGATGTCAAAGATAAAGTCTTAGATATAGATCGAATTACCTTAGAACAGCCCATATTAGAACAAGAAATTAAAGAAGTTGTATTTGCATCCTCAGCTCAAGGGGCTCCAGGACCTGATGGGTTTTCATTTGTTTTCTATCAACAATTCTGGGATTTAGTCAAATCAGATTTAATGACCTTATGCTCTCATTTTCACAATCATACCCTTGACTTGCATAAATTGAATAAGTCTATTATTTGCCTTATACCTAAAGTCAGAGATGCACATGAGATTAGCAAATTTAGACCTATTAGTTTAGTAAACTGCAGCTTTAAGATAATTTCTAAAATCCTAACTAACCGTTTAGAGAATATCATGTCAACTATAATTGATCATAGCCAATATGCCTTCCTTAAAAACCGTTATATTCTAGATAATGTCATCCTAAGTCAGGAACTCATTCATCATAGTAAATGTACTCACGAGGCAGGAGTAGTGATTAAAATAGACTTTGAGAAAGCCTACGATAAAATACATTGGGAGTATATATTAGAAATTCTTCAAAGTAGAGGGTTTGGTAGTAAATGGGGTAGATGGATCAAGGATTGGTTATATAGTTCACAATCTTGTCTCAACTTTAATGGAGATTTAACTTCCTATTTTTACTGTAAGAGAGGGGTGCGACAGGGTGACCCATTATCTCCGTTTCTCTTTATATTAGCAGCTGATACTTTATGTAAATTTTTTCATAAAGGTAGACAAGCCAATCGTATTGTAGGATTAGGTCCCCCATGTTTAGATAATAGAGCTATCACTAATTGTCATTATGCTGATGACACTATCTTATTCCTCAAAGCCACCCATGACAATGTGGCATCAGCGTGGTGGGGGTTAATAAGCTTTGAAGCTTTGTCGGGCATCAAAATGAATCTCTCCAAAACTGAACTATATCCCATTAACATCGTAGGAGACTCTTATGCTAGTACTTTTCAATGCAAATTAGGGTCATTTCCTTTTACATATTTAGGTTTACCTTTAAAAGATAGTGAATTAACTATTTTAGATTGGCAGTTTCTGATTGATAAAATAGGCAAAAAGTTAGATAACTAGAAGGGTCAACTATTGTCATTAGGAGGAAGGCTAACCTTACTCAACTCTGTTTTATCAACTATCCCACTGTACACCCTTTCTTTATATAGGGCTCCTAAAACAATCCTTAGACAACTAAATTCGATTAGAAATAGATTTCTTTGGCAGGGCACTACTTCTAGGAAAAAATATACTCTAGTTAATTGGAATCTTGCGTGTCTGGCTAAATGTAATGGTGGATTAGGGGTTTTGAATTTGCAAGAGATGAATATTTCCCTACTTTTAAAATGGTGGTGGAAATTTCACAATCCTCAATACTCCGCTTTATGGAAAACTTTGATAACACATAAATATTACTTAGATACCCCTTTACCTTACTCTTCTTTTTGGAGTAGTATTATGATACTAGATAATTTAGGAAAATTGAGTGTAGCATATACCCCTCATACCCAATCAAAATTAGAATTTTGGCATATCATATGGTACGAGAATTGTGCTTTATCCACTAGGTTCCCTCAATTATATAGGCTATGTTCTAATCAACATATTACTATAGCTGATGTATCCCTTTCTCAAGGCCAAGCCATTAAATTTAGAAGACATCTTAGTGGAATTTTAGCTCAGGAATGGCAGAACCTTCTATATATTATTAGTTCTTTTAGTTTTACTCATGGTATAGATAAAATTGCTTGGAGATGGGACCATTTAGGGCAGTTTACGGTTCACTCGGTATACCAACTTCTAAACTTTAGGGGGATTAAGAACAATACCTATGCAGTAATATGGGAGCTACCAATTCCACCTAAAATCCGAATTTTTATATGGCTGGTTCTTCACAACCGCATACTCACTAAACAAAACTTAAGAAAGAAAGGCTGGTCTGGTAGAGTTAAATGCCATTTCTGTACCAAAAAAGAAACTACCTCCCATTTGTTCCTTAAGTGCCCTCAAGCACAGCAAATTTGGTTCTGGTTAGGTGCTAGCAATATATACTTACCTACTTGGTCTTCATGTAAAGGAATATTTCAGTTTGCTTGTAGCCTTCAATCGCGGGAAACATTAGGGTTTTTAATTGTTTTTAGTGCAGTTTGTTGGACTATTTGGAAACACCGCAACGAGGTTTGTTTCCAAAATAGCCCAAGAAAAACTGCACGCAACCTTATCCTTTTAATCATTTCGGTAATTGAATATTGGACAGGAAATATGGACAAAAAACTCAAGGCCGCAGCAGAGGAATGGTTACCGAAGGAGCTCAATGCAATTCCTCTTCGCGTATGGGACCCCAACGACACTCACTTCACGGACTACACACCTGAAGATGAACCAGCAGGGACATTGGTGCCGCTGCAGGGGGCTGATGTTTAGAGATCCATGAAGAAGTTCCAAAAATTTTGTATCGATCCTAAGCTAGGATCAGTATCTTTACATAGTGTTAACAACAATGTTTTAGTTTCACAATGTTATTTTGCGATTACTGTTTTTTGGTGGTTGCTCAAACGCCGTGCTTATGCGTTTTGGTCGGTGTTAGAGCGTTATAGCATACCGTAGTAGTACCTAATTCTCCTTTTCCTTGTAATTTAACTTCTATTTCATGCAAATGAAATGGGCATCTTGTATGCCTTTTATCAAAAAAAAATGCACAGGCTGTATGGGGACGGGTTGGCAACCTGGTACAGTGTGCTGATAATGGGAAGCATCATATCCAAATACCATGAGGAAGCTGAGGCAGTCCTGGGCAACGAGATTCATGTTAGGAAATGTTGTTTCCAATTTATGTCATTTATATATAGCATCCGATTTTTTGAACAAAAACTATGTTCCTTCATAATAATTTCTTTCCTTAAAAATCTTTATCAAAATATAGGATTTTTTACAAGGTGCATATGATGTTGGAGGAAACCAAAAATTAATTCTAATTAGAATTTTAATAAAATAAAATGATAGTTTCCTAAGCGGATCAGGTTATTTTTCTATTATTATTTTTTTTCCAAACTATTTTCTTTTTTATCATTTCTCAACCAAGACCGTCACAGAGTTTAGGTTATTTTGCATCTTACAATTCTATTATGCTATTTTGCATCTGACAATGCTATTCTAGTATTTTGCATCTGACAATGCTATTTTGCTATTTCAAATCAAATGTTTTTATTTAATCTACTGATTCTTTAGTGTTAAGTTAGAATGATCAAGTTTTTTAAAAACAAAATGATAAAATAAGATCATGATCTGATCAGTTCTAATCGATTTTGTTCTGTTATCTAATCTAATCTTATATGATCTGATATCATTATTTCTTTAAATGTGATTTATCTTTCTTTTAAACCAAAGTAACACAATTTGATATTATTTTTTTTAAAATTCGAATTTTGTTTATTTATAAAGTTTATTGTTATTTTTTTGTTGTTGTAATTTTATTTGTTTAGATGATGTTTCGGTAAATGAATCTCAAGACTGGAAAAAGATTTTTATACAGTGAAAATAAATGTTCTAATATGCCTATTTAGATTCACAAAAAAATTCTTCATAGTTATTGTTGTGTGCGCGGAATGATGTTTCATATCCCGGCCGATATGAAGGTCTATCTTGATGAGCATCACCCCGATGCCAAGAGATATGCTGTCTGTATGCAACCCGTGCTAATGCCCAAAAAAAAAAAAATATTTCATAATTTATTTTATAAGTTATATTATGTATTCATTTTTATCAATTTTATAACCGCTTGACTAACGATAAGCACTTTTTTTTACTGATTGAGCACAATGTTAGTATAGGCATAGGCATAGTCTGAAAAATAGCAATGGCATGAGGTGTCAGGAAATTAAAAACTTGTAAATAAACTTTTTTTTTATTATTACAGATGTGGGAGGCATCAAGCAACCAACCTTCAAAAAGAAAAAATAAGGGCAAATCTTTATAAGATTTTTTTTTTTTATCTTCAATTGCCTAGGTCATATAAATGACATTTAATTACTTTAATCAAACAATGCACCACAGTTCAAAAAGTAAACCAAATGAAACGCTATATATATTCTTTGAATCGGTGTTATAATATCCGTACAAAATGTAATGGTACCACATCCTGATACCGGGTCGTAAAGATAATGAAGGAAACTAAAGTCTAAAGCTTCACCAACTGCAAACAGAGAAACATAGCAACATCACGTGAAACAAGTCTGCGATCCAAAACATAACAATCCAAGCTATTGTAGAAACTAACTATAACAAATCAATTATTGTCGATTATCTTATTTGAAAAACTCAAAAACCTACCCCAACTTTTTGAGATAACCAAAAGTTTTGTAGCAATAGCGGGGTCTAGGATCCCCTTGAACTGGAGTTATACAATCCTCAAAAACCAGAGTTTCGTAAATGTCAGAATTGTCAGGGTTGGTGCAGTTCTTCGCCACCACTGAGAGTAATAATTTTACTTGATTTTGATAAGTGTAATATGTAAAATAAAATGATCCATTGACCACCTTTATGAACTCGAGGTGTGCTGTTGTGTTCTTGTTGTACTCTGAAATACCATAGCTGCAAGAGATACTAGCTATATCAAATTAAATAACCATGGCATGATAACCCCTTTAATTACAAGAAGAAACTCATGGGATTTCCCTTAATTGGGTATGTGACTCAAGTTTCAGCTACTGGTTATTACAGTAATGATTAGTGACTAAGACGAAAAATTTTGAATCCTAATTTCTTTTCATAAAAGGTTATTACAGTGTTAAGGAGGATAATTCAATCTTAAAACAATGCAGTAACTGGTAACTTACTCCTAGACAGAGAAATAGTGTAAAAAAAATCACATATTCATATCAAATGAGGGCTTGATGGTGTACGAAAATCATATTTTTCAGGCACAACTCCTATTGCTATCTTTTGGGTAAAATGACCATTACAATTACCGAATTACGAAATATATGAGAGTATGTAGAGAGAGAGAGATAAAGAGAGACATACGAGCCATAAGCTTGGATTCCCGGATTTGAGATAATATCTATAGGTAACCACGGGCCATGGGAGGAGACTAACTTGCGAGGGGTTGGCTGAGCCATACTAGAGGCTAAGAAAAAAACATGAAGAAAAAGGAGAGAAAATAAGGTTTTGTTCATGTTATGTTTCTCCCTTGTTTTTTTCTTATTGGGTTGAGGTGAAGTCTCTGAGTTGAACATGTGTTTGCATGTATTTATAGTTACAGGAGTTCAGATCCTGGTGTATGAGGCGATGTTATGACCTAATTTAAGCATTGATTATAACTTTAATTAAATTGCAGGAATAAACTATGAGCTCTGATCCTGGTGCATGCGGTGCAAACATTAATTCATTAAATTGCAGGAATAAACTATGACGTAATTTAAGCATTGATTATACTTACAGGAAGTCAGATCCTGGTGCGGTGCATTCATTAATTCTATTTTTCTGTAGCTTTCGCTTATTAAAAATTTCTATAAAATGTAAAAATGTGTTAGAAAAATCAAATTTGTCATTTCTAGCTTATTTAGGTGCAAGTGGAAAATCTGTTCATGCTTTATTTGATCATTTGCTACGGCATTGATCCAATTCTTAGCATATTTAAACTTAAAATTGAAAATATCTTATGGATATTTTGAAGTTTGAAGAATACGAAAGAAAATAGAAAAGTGGGTGATTTCAAACCCTAGAGCACGTCCCGTCATCCGCCCTCTCTTGTCCTTCAACACACTTCTATTTTCAGTCCGCCCCTCTCTCACCTCTTCTAGACTTCTCTTCTGACAAAACGCTTCCTCTCTCTCGTCTCTACCTTGACAGAAGAGGAGAATGAGAAAGAGAGGAGGGACTGGAGCCGAGCAGAGCCGAGAGAGAGGTATCGTCGGAGGTCGGAGCATTGAGCCTCTGTGCCATCTCAATCGGAGCACGGGTGAGTAGATCTGGACGTCAGAGCATGACGGCAGTCAAAAGAGCCAATCCAGTCGTAAAGAGCGATAGGGATTAAGATAATAGGATAATTATGAGTATATATAAGTGACATTAGATTATTAGAATTATTTAGAGTAGTTCAGAAGATTTTGTGAGAATAAAAATGTAAATTTAGAATTAGAGTCATTTGACTCATTTTAAGTTCATTTTTTTTATCAATAAAAATGTTAGTTGGCACTTAAAAGTCACTAATCTTAAAAAAAAATTGAAGAATACACCATCTTTCATCTCAAAAAAATATATTTCTAAGATGATTCACTACATTAGTACCACACCAGCATTCATCTCTGCGTCCACAGTTGGAACTGACCTATTACACAAACTCTGTTGCAAAAATTTCACTATGTTTGATTTAACCAATTTCTAAATTTCTAAATCAAATTGAACTGAACAACTAAACTGGTATTAAAAAAAACCAAACCAATCCATTTAATTGAAAAAATCGAATTGTTTAATCTAAACTCTCTCAGTTTGATTTAAAACCGACCCGACCTGATGAACACCGCTAAGAGCACAGAGGCTGCTATAGTATATCCATTTGAATTATGATCTCATAGGGAGAGTTTCACCTTATGGCTTAGAAGTTGGGTACTGAGATTACAAATTAATTAATATTTTTTTGAAGAAAAAGTTATAAATGGACCTTGCGGCAATGCATATGGTTAATCACCTTTTTCTTTATTTCTAGATGTGTTATTACAAGCGTAAATTACACAAATGATGAATAAAATATCATCCAACTAATTACCATTTCCGGTCCATAAAAAGTTATAAATCAATTTAGTCTTAAAAGTCTTCAATTTATATCCTTATTAATTATTTCATCACCGGTCAAAGCGCTATATCTCTCTCTATATATATATATGTATATGGAGATCCTATTTTTGTGCCTCTTGCACATTTCATTGTTGACTTAAATAGAAAATTCCAGAGATCTTGACTGAAGTATATTTCTCTAATCTAATTTTTTTTTATGAAAGATGCCTGTAGGCTAGATTAGCTGGACTTCTCTAGTCTATTTTTTTTTAATCATGTATTAATGCTGATAACTTTAAAAATAATTCTGCATAGGATCTCGAGTCGTTGACTTCTGTAAGTCAAATCTTTTTACCATTTAATGTTCCTAGCGCATCACTATTAGGGTGTCAATGATACCCTTTTATCCGTTCGTATCATATTCGATAATGTGGGTATGAGTAAGGTTTTTTTTTTTCAAGCTAAGGGTGTCACACCCCGCAGCCCAACGAGGCGCGACAGGTGCTCTCCTGTCGTAGACATACGGTTTCCCGTATGCCTACAAGGCAATTACGATATAAAAGTAAAGGAAAACATAAACAAACAACCAACAACAAATAACATAAATCCCAGCTGGTCAGGTAATGTCATACAAACCCGTATCTCGATGGATACGCATCACCAAAAATGACATAGAGACTATATATGTACATCAACAAAACATATCTATATACATAATCTCTAATGTCCCCATACCAGACAATCTAGCAGCGGAATGACCAGGCCTACCGACCTCGTGTCTCTCTCGGATCTGCTGATCCCGGACCTGAAAAGATAATCCAACAGGGGGTGAGAAATAAATTTCTCAGTGCGATAAATTTGCCACGTTTCGCTCCTGGACTTGCAATCACAGATTATATTCAAAAATAAAGCACAAATAAAGCTCAGAATAGTTCATAATGATATATAAACATGCACGCATAAAACCAACATCAATAAGCCAAATGAAATCCAACTCAGGAATTGCCAAATCGAAATTCAATCACACAATATTTGGTTTAACTCGGATTCAGAACATCTGGTAGTTATAGGTTTAACCGTGTAAATATAAGTCTGGTTCCATTTCATATCCGGAAAAATTCATATAAACCAAATGACAATCCAACCGCATTCACCCCCTGGGTAATGCCTCCGATACATTTAAAACCAATCGACCATTCAAACGCATTCACCCCCTGGGTAATGCCATCCGATACACAAGTCACATATAGTCCAATTCATAATACAGAGTCACTTACCCCTCATCCCAACCGGTACTGGGAACTGCTGAGGGCCAGACAAACTAAAGTTTTAGAATACTGGGTCGTCAAAGTCCGTGCACAGACTTTGACAAATCCAAACTCACCCCCTGGGTGACGTCGCCACGATGGGAGACGGTAATACCATATCCACCAACCGATGGTGATATAAATCACGGTGACTTTTAATTCCAAATTAGATCATTCAGATCAATACACAAAGAATACCATACCAGTATGCAGATCAATCAGATAAACAATCCGAGTTCCAATTAATTAGGGCAATGCAATGCACATGCAACACAATCCGATAATGCAAATCAACCAATAATCAACATGTCAATCGAAACACAGTTTAATTCTGAATATAAACTATCAAACAAGTCCAGAAACCCCGCACCTGATTACGAAGAGCGTATCTCGCACTTATGGTTCGGACGTCTCGAAAGGTCCCGCAAAATCTTGCTCAACCGAGCCTACACCCATTAACACCTCTATTGGTTGGGTTAAACTAGATTGATCACAATTCTTCTCAATTTTCGGGTTTGAACCAAACCCTAGATAGAAAATCGAAATTTAGCACAAATTGGGAAATAAATTGCCAAATGAACAACATAGAAGTTTAATGGGGAGGGATCACTCACAATTTATACACAATTTTGGATTTAGGACAAAACCCTAACAATGGAGAAAAATTCGAATTTTGAGAAGAGAGGAGGGAAAGGGAAATACCAATGGAGTATTAGAGAGAGATAATCAAGATTTTCCACTTCTTTCTTCAATTTCTCAAAGCTTTTGATAGATTTTTGGAAGGAGAAGGGAGATCCCTCTCCTTTCTCTTTGTTTTGGCGGACACACACACGCACAAGCACAAGGGGATCGGACCACACAGGGAGAAATGAAGGGAGAGAGAGAGAATTTTGCAAAATAGACCCTGATCGTTCATAAAATATCATAAAACGTTTTGGACGTTTTCGAAACCGTTGTAACGTTTTAATTAAGTTCGAAGATTTAGAAATCCTGTTTTTGATCAAATTTTTACAGAGCCAATCGTTTTGAAACGTTTTAAAACGTTGGGAACGTTTTATAATCATTGGTAACGATTTAACTAAACTCGCAAGAATTGGAAAATCAAGTTTCAATTTTGAAAACGTCTGGAACGTTTTAACAAACGTCTCGAACGTTTTAGGGTCCAGCAGCACAAATTTTTTTTTTTTTTTTTTTTTTTTTTTCAGGGATCATAATGTGACAATTCTCCCCCCCTTAAAATGAAGTTCAGTCCGCTGAACTTGATTTCTTACCTTAATTGTTGAATAACTCCGGATACTTTTCTCGGATGCTCTCCTCGAGTTCCCACGTCACTTCCTTATCGGAATGTCGTCCCCATTTTACCAACACGAGCTGGATCACTTTGCTTCGTAGCCGTTGCTCTTTTCGATCCAATATCCGCATCGGCTCCTCTGGATAAGTCAGATCGTCTTGCACGTGTAAATCAGAATGGTCAATACAATGTGACGGATCTCGTACATATCTGCGCAACTGTGATACATGAAACACCGGATGAACCCGGTCCAACGCTGGTGGTAGTGCAAGCTCGTATGCTACCGGCCCAACTCGTCGCAAAATCTGAAACGGCCCAATATAATGAGGACTTAGCTTACCCGAAACACCAAATCTGTGTACGCCTCTGACAGGCGAAACTCGAAGCCATACGTGATCACTTTCTTGGAATTCCAACGGTCTTCGATGAATATCCGCGTATTTCCTTTGTCTTTCTTGAGCTGACTTGAGTCGACTCAGAACCATTTTCGTTTTCTCAGCAATTTCTTCTAACATTTGCGGTCCTGTAGGCGGATATGTACCCGCTGATCCCCACCACAACGGAGTACTGCACTGCTGCCCTGTCAGCGCCTCTTGCGGTGACATACCAATGCTCGAGTGATAAATATTGTTATAGGCGAACTCCACCAGATACAAGGGATCAACCCACGAACCTTGTAAACTTAGCGCGCAAGAGCGTAACATGTCTTCCAACTGCGCCTTAAGTTCTTTCAGTTCTGCCGGTGCCATTCGATACGGCGCCTTTGAAATCGGTGTTGTGCCCGGTACCAATTCGATACCGAACTCTACTTCTCGCTCAGGTGGCAACCCCACAATCTCTTCCGGGAATACATCCACAAATTCTGAAACCACCGGTATAGTGCTGATCTCCGGAACTGCCGCAGCCGCATACACCACGGCCACTAGATAAGCTGTACATCCTGTTTCTAATAAATGTCTCACTTCTACAGCAGAAACACACGGTGTTAGTTTCCCAAGTTCTCTACATTTCAAAATACATGACATACCTCTTGAATTCGCAAAACGAATCCGTCGATGCGGACAATCGATAGTTGCCGCGTGCCTCGTCAACCAATCCATTCCCAACAAGACATCATATCCCACAATATCCATAACCAACAAATCAGCTTCGAATTCCCTTCCATCTACTTTAATATTTCGGTTTCGGCATATAGTAATTTCTTGATCAGTTGATCCAAATGGGGTTTGGACGTTTAAAATTTGGTTACTCGTTTCAATTGGTCAACTACACTTTTCCACGAACACCCTCGACACAACCGAATGACTACACCCCGTATCAATCAAACAATACGCATCATGATCAGATATAGAGAGTAAACCTGTCATGACGTCGGTCTGGCCACGTCCCTGCTCAGTTGCAGCGTCGCGCGAAGTTCCAGCGATGTTAAGTGCATGCGCCGCCGCCCTGCCGGTGCTACCAATGCTGCTAGCCCTGCTAGCGTTAGCCCCGCTAGCTTGAAATGTGCCACGTCCGCGCCCCGTCGGCGCGCCACGCCCAACGCTAGCGGACCCTCCTGCGCCACTAGCGCCTTGCATCCTTATAAGCGAATTCGGGCACTCCCTCGCCCAATGTCCCGTGCTACCACATATGAAACAAGCGCTCGCCTTGCGCCTACACTCAACCTCATCATGTGCTTGATTGCATGATCGGCACCATTGCGAAGGCATCGCCGGTCTAGAACCCGGCATAGAGGTCTGTCTGAATGGAGGTCTCGGTGCCATGTTCGACCGAGGGGGTCTAGTATATGATGATCCTCCCCTCGACTTTGACACTTGCCTACTCTGATCCTCCCGCTGTTTCACATTCCTTTCATTCACTTGCGTCTTTCTCCGCTTACCATGCATCTCAACTTGTTCGGCGTGATCCATCATTGTTTGTAATTCCCTCGCCATCGGAGTATCCACGATCATAGAGATATTGCCATCCAACCCGTCCAAGTATTGTCTATGGTACCTTTCCACATCGTTTCTCACATCCGTAGCATAGCGCGACAAAGCCAGAAATTCATTATTGTATTCCACCACCGGATGCCCATCTTGCCTCAACTCCAGAAATTTTCTCCGCAGTGCTTCACGTTGCATGTTGCTCATAAACCGCCTATTAAATTGTTGTTCAAACCATTCCCAAGGAATGCTCGCTTCCTCCCCTTCAAAATTACGTCGGGCCCCGTCCCACCAAAATCTAGCGTCACTTTCCATCTGTTGCTCAACTAATTCCACTTTATTTTCATCAGGAGCACGGCATAAATTCAGTTTTGCATTGATCTGAGCTAGCCATTCTTCAGCTGCCGCATACCCGCCGGTTCCATCATAACGCGGCGGATTCAAACGTAGAAATGCATCATATAACCTTCTGAAATCTTCGGGTGCCCCACCGTGAACCACTGGTGCGACATCCCGCATCTGTGCTTGACGACCTCTCTCATAGGCCGCAATCAACCGGTCATCCAAGTCCCGGTCTCTACCAACTCCTCCAGCGACATCAGCCCCTCCAGCACCTCCAGCACCAGCTGGACCAGCCCCAGCCTGATCCACAACTGGCTCAATTATTGGTTCCGGATTAGGTTCAGGGTTCCTCCGAGGTCTGCCTCTACCTCGGCGTGTTTCCATTTTCTGAATAAACAAAGTTAGTTTATAACATTCTATATTCCTTATTTATCATACGAAATTCGTATAGTCGTGCCGACCCCAATTAATACGCATACCACTCTCGTATCCAAACAAGTCTGGTTCAGGTTCTAAACCATGCTCTGATACCACCGAAGGGGGACCTGTCACACCCCGCAGCCCAACGAGGCGCGATAGGTGCTCTCCTGCCGTAGACATACAGTTTCCCGTATGCCTACAAGGCAATTACGATATAAAAGTAAAGGAAAACATAAACAAACAACCAACAACAAATAACATAAATCCCAGCTGGTCAGGTAATGTCATACAAACCCGTATCTCGATGGATACGCATCACCAAAAATGACATAGAGACTATATATGTACATCAACAAAACATATCTATATACATAATCTCTAATGTCCCCATACCAGACAATCTAGCAGCGGAATGACCAGGCCTACCGACCTCGTGTCTCTCTCGGATCTGCTGATCCCGGACCTGAAAAGATAATCCAACAGGGGGTGAGAAATAAATTTCTCAGTGCGATAAATTTGCCACGTTTCGCTCCTGGACTTGCAATCACAGATTATATTCAAAAATAAAGCACAAATAAAGCTCAGAATAGTTCATAATGATATATAAACATGCACGCATAAAACCGACATCAATAAGCCAAATGAAATCCAACTCAGGAATTGCCAAATCGAAATTCAATCACACAATATTTGGTTTAACTCGGATTCAGAAGATCTGGTAGTTATAGGTTTAACCGTGTAAATATAAGTCTGGTTCCATTTCATATCCGGAAAAATTCATATAAACCAAATGACAATCCAACCGCATTCACCCCCTGGGTAATGCCTCCGATACATTTAAAACCAATCAACCATTCAAACGCATTCACCCCCTGGGTAATGCCATCCGATACACAAGTCACATATAGTCCAATTCATAATACAGAGTCACTTACCCCTCATCCCAACCGGTACTGGGAACTGCTGAGGGCCAGACAAACTAAAGCTTTAGAATACTGGGTCGTCAAAGTCCGTGCACAGACTTTGACAAATCCAAACTCACCCCCTGGGTGACGTCGCCACGATGGGAGACGGTAATACCATATCCACCAACCGATGGTGATATAAATCACGGTGACTTTTAATTCCAAATTAGATCATTCAGATCAATACACAAAGAATACCATACCAGTATGCAGATCAATCAGATAAACAATCCGAGTTCCAATTAATTAGGGCAATGCAATGCATATGCAACACAATCCGATAATGCAAATCAACCAATAATCAACATGTCAATCGAAACACAGTTTAATTCTGAATATAAACTATCAAACAAGTCCAGAAACCCCGCACCTGATTACGAAGAGCGTATCTCGCACTTATGGTTCGGACGTCTCGAAAGGTCCCGCAAAATCTTGCTCAACCGAGCCTACACCCATTAACACCTCTATTGGTTGGGTTAAACTAGATTGATCACAATTCTTCTCAATTTTCGGGTTTGAACCAAACCCTAGATAGAAAATCGAAATTTAGCACAAATTGGGAAATAAATTGCCAAATGAACAACATAGAAGTTTAATGGGGAGGGATCACTCACAATTTATACACAATTTTGGATTTAGGACAAAACCCTAACAATGGAGAAAAATTCGAATTTTGAGAAGAGAGGAGGGAAAGGGAAATACCAATGGAGTATTAGAGAGAGATAATCAAGATTTTCCACTTCTTTCTTCAATTTCTCAAAGCTTTTGATAGATTTTTGGAAGGAGAAGGGAGATCCCTCTCCTTTCTCTTTGTTTTGGCGGACACACACACGCACAAGCACAAGGGGATCGGACCACACAGGGAGAAATGAAGGGAGAGAGAGAGAATTTTGCAAAATAGACCCTGATCGTTCATAAAATATCATAAAACGTTTTGGACGTTTTCGAAACCGTTGTAACGTTTTAATTAAGTTCGAAGATTTAGAAATCCTGTTTTTGATCAAATTTTTACAGAGCCAATCGTTTTGAAACGTTTTAAAACGTTGGGAACGTTTTATAATCGTTGGTAACGATTTAACTAAACTCGCAGGAATTGGAAAATCAAGTTTCAATTTTGAAAACGTCTGGAACGTTTTAACAAACGTCTCGGACGTTTTAGGGTCCAGCAGCACAAATTTTTTTTTTTTTTTTTTCAGGGATCATAATGTGACAAAGGGTATGGGTATGGATAAAGATTTGTTTTCGTTAGCTAAACGGGTAAGAGTATGGGTAAAGGCTATTTCGTATCCGTTATCCTATAGGGTAATTATATAAAATAAAATTATATTATAATGATTGAGTAATAATTAGTGATGTTAATATTTATTTGCGTGATATTTCATATGATTATGTTTAAGCAATAATTTTTATGTACTTCTGCTATTTAGTATATGATTTTTGCTATAAGAAAAATGCTAATCATATTACTTTTATTTACATGTTTTGTTATTTAGTTAAATAATTGAATTAGTCCGAAAAGATATTCGTGTTTTTTAATTCTTTTGAATTATAGAAAACAATTTAGTTGGAATTGATTGCATACTTATTTTTTTTTTGTTTTTTTATTAGTAATGTGATTGCATATGTGTGAAATGAATGAGTTTTGATGTTCTTTTCGTAAAATATAATATAATTAATTATTATATTAGTATTATTCGTTATTCATCTGCTACCGTTTCGTTACCCGATAACTTAAACGAGTAAGGGTAGGGTAGGTTAAAGTCAATTCTTAATGGGTAAGGGTAGGATATGGTTAAGGTCAATTCTTAATGGGTATGGGTATGAAAATGCTTTTACCCTACCCGTATCGTACCCATTGACACCCCTAATCACTATTATAATATTATGAATAAACAATTTCACGTATACCCCTAAAAAATCTCAAAATTATGTATTCCCCCGTCTAAAATTTATTATATCATATTTACCCTTCTAAATTTCAAAAACACACAAATATATCAAATTTATTGCTTTTTCTATTAAAATTAATTTTAAATTATAATATACCCATTTTACTCTTTATTAGAAAATAAAAATATCTAGTATGTATAAGAAACGTACTGCGCGCCAAGTATAGTTTTAACTTTCATTGTTGAGTATACAAAAGTATTTTCTCTAATAATTAAATGATTAACTTGGCTTATGGAACAAGAAAGGCATAATTTGAATCCCAAAAAAATTGTTGGGTTTTAAGTTTAAAATGATATAAATTTCGTTGTAGAATTGCTCTTTTGCCTCTTTATTTCAGTTAGAGACTTGTGACTACTAGAATTTGTATTAGTAGTATGAGAAAAAAAAAAAACTTACAACAAAGTACTTCGCACTAAATCTTACATATTGCCCCTCGGATTTGTCACTAATCGCAGATTAAGATCCATTCTTTTATCAAGGTGTACTGCTGGTGAGCACCCGTAGTGTCACTTGTGCATCTCAATCTGAAGAGCACCACGAACTGGTTCATTACTCAATTTCCAAAATTAAGCTTAGTCAAAGTTCAACCTGTGTCCTTTTACCATCGTTATGCTATGTGTGGCATCTCTGAGACTTGGATTCAGTCCAGAATTGATTAATTTATCAATATCCCTTTTTTGGTTTTTATTTTATTTTCCAATTTTCTGTTTTGATTGGTTTTATGCTTTCTGTGTTAATTTTCTATTGTGAAACTATGGGATACTGTTTAAAAAAAAAAACTATGGGATACTATTCTAACATGCTAAATATACATCTTTATGATTTTATATGATTTTATTTAATTTATTTCGATTTTAAGTGCTCACAGTTCACTAGGTTTGACTTTTACCCTAATTTTTTGTTGATGAGATTGTTTTATTTATTTTAATCTTTCTGTTAATGTAAAATTGAAATATGCTATGCAAACATATTGGTTTATCCATGCTTCATGTGTTTTGTGATTTTTGGCGCTTAATTCGACCTCTAAGTATGCTTTCTATATTTATTTGAATTTCAACTTATTTTATGCCTCAATGCATAGCAGTTTTTGTTTTAATGGTTTTTCTTCTTTTGCTGGTTATTGGAGGGGTCTGGTATCAACGTTATGCACTTGGTACTAGATTTGGGACCGGTTTAGGGATTACAAAAAAAAATCACATCAATAGAGAAATTAAGCATAAAAATGTAATTATTAAAATATGCTTGTCAAATATAGAACATGTGAAACTTACAGTGAAGTCCTTAACTTATATATCTATTATTTCTTTTTTTAAACTGAAATCAAACTTTAAACACTGAGCTTTTTATATGAAATTTATATTGGAAATGCAGAAAAAATATGAAAAGCACATCAGATCTACAACAAATCAATAAATTATATCAGATCTACATCAGTTGAAAAGACAACAATAAGTATTTTATTATTTGATCAAAATACTACAACAGAACAAAAAACTAAATTAGATGAACTGACATCATGCAAAAAAAAACAATATTCTCAACAAAGTAAAGTATCATATTATTTTATCAAAGAAATAAAACAGATGAGAAAACTATATCAGATGAACTGATAACATGAAAAAAGAACAATATTTTCAACAGTAAAGAATTCTATTTAATCAAACAACGACAACAGATCAAAAACCTATATCAGATCTAAATCACATGATAAGATAATGAAAAAAACAACATCATTATTCTTTTATTATATATCTCAGCTTTACATTCTCAACTCTACCAGTCAATTGATTAGTTCCTCCTCAAAGATATGATGAACAATGGAGTAGTGTGTAGCTCTAACATCAGAAGTTTCACGAAACGGTTGGTAACACCTATGGCAAAAAAACTTGACCACTGTTTTTCGTTTCATGTGATTTATCTGGTCATATATAGTGAAAAATGAGAAATCATAAGTCAGACAGTGTATCCTGATTAAGAAATATAACAATTTATTCAAAATTTTGAGTAAGTTACATTAATATGCTCCCATTTTTTCATTTTGCATCTCTTTCTTCAGATCAGAACAAGATACAAATATCTATTTTAATTTGCTCCAATATCCTATAAAAATAACAAAACTTCCTAAATTTTAAGTAATTTTAAGTAGAACAATGACAATCCTAATTATCATATCATAAATTTGAACAATCAATTAAGTAACTCTCTCAAAATGTAGTATGTCACCAGAACCCCAAGAAAATGATACAGCTTTTATTCATATGTTGTGTAAACATTTGTCAATTGGCAGTTCTCACAATTTGCCTATTGATAGTCATGAATATGTTGTGTAAACATAAATTTATTATTTTCATATAGTTGGTACGTTCAAATATAAACATGTATGTTGTCATCCAACTTGGTCTTTGCAATTTCTTCACTAAAATAATGCCTTGCATCCACATATTCGGATTAATTTGTGTAATAGCTCAATTAGGACTTAATGGTGGTGCGATTGCAAGATTCTAACTAAAACATGCAAAAGTGGAGACCCAATTGCATGATACGTTGATACCAAAAAACCAAGTTTTACATAACTTGCTCGTTGGGTTTTGGGTGATTTCTGACACCTCAAACTGTTTGTGGAACGAGAACATTCCATAAATTTGGTGCCTTTGAAAAACATCTATCTATTAATTGAAAATATATAATTCATGCAACTATTCAACTGTCCATTGACTATTATATGCTAAACACAATCCATTGACTATTATTGTAATATTTTTAATTATCATTTTATATACATCTATATATTTTATAACAATTGTGTATATACTCGATTAATAGATAGATAATATGTATTAACAAATAAGTGGGTCGACAATTAAGTGCACATAATAGAGATAATTAATGGACTGTATATAGTTAAATATAAAATGTGTTTTCAACTTATAAGAAAATAATTGTTCCATATTGTTAAAGAATTAACAAATTATTAAATCACCACTACCACAAATTTTAAGCGCTTTAGTCCTTACATGTACATTACTACAAAATATTTGACAAAAATGTTTTATCTATGCATTCATTAACGTTAGTTTTTTTTTAATATAACAATATAAATTGTCAAATTAATATTAATATCCAATAATCACCAATGATTACGTGTAAACATTCTTTCAAAATTATGTTCAATATCACATATGAAAGTATAGAATAGAATGTATTATAATTTATAACAGAATCTAAATTTGATGGCTAATTTATTAACCATCAGTTCATGTCATCACAGTACGTTTGGCATGGGAATGCCTTTAAAACTTGGGCACTTTTAATAATATTATATAAATTATTGTGCAATTTTAAATTTGTTGCTCGAGATAATTTATTTATTTTATATATATAACGATATAAAATTTTGAAAATAAAAAAGGTAAGGTAAGATATTGAAAATAACAAAAAGACTAACAGACTGTATAATATTGTAGTAATAAAAAAAATACCAATAACAGACTGTATAATAAAAATACCAATAATATTGTAGCACTAAAAAAAACTAATAACAAAAAGACTTTTATCAATCACAAAATAACAGACTGTATACTATGCACACCAACAGAAATACCTATACCATATACTAACAGAAATACCTATACTGTGTATCAGTAGAAATACCTATAACTCATACCAGCATAAATACCAATACCATATACTTCTAAACCCTCCCTAAAGCATGGATCCCGATGCACCGGATCCCCATGCAGTAGATTTAGCGTAAAAACAGGTTGAATTGAATCCTATCACCAGGACGCATATTTATCTCACGAAACACAAGCTGAAAAAACAAAAATAAAACAATCAGAAAATTTATGGTCTATGATTTATTTGATCAAAAAATATATTTAAACTACAACACAATTCACAAATCACAGAAGTATATGATCTTATTAGAAAATGCATTTAAACTAAGCACAATTCACAAATCATAGAAATCTATAATCTGATCAAAAAATGTTTTTAAACTAAGCACAATTCACAAATTACAAAAGTCTATGAATTGATCAGTAAATGCATTTAAAAAAAACAATTCAGAAATCACAGAAGTCTATGATCTTATCATAAAATGAATTTAAAGTAAACACACATCACAAATAACAAAAGTTTATGATTTGATCAAAAAATAAATTTAAACTAATCAAAGTTCACAAATTACAGAATTTTATGATCTGGTCGGAAAGTGCTTTGAAACTAAGCACAAATCACAAATCACATAATTCAAAAACCACTAATAGTTATTTTATAAAAAATAAAAAAATTAAAACAATTATGATTTATAAAATAAAAAAAATATGATCAATAATGATTTATAAAAATCATGATTAAGTTAATAAAGGATTAAAAATTACTTGATCAATAAATATTTGTTATAAGAAATCTCAAATAATAAGATTATTCAAAATTTTGAGAAATAAAGTTACCTTAACATGATCTCGAACAAGATATACTATATGTATTTTCTTTTATTTTGAAAAATTGGCAGCAACAGCCAATTGAATGTATTAAAGTAAACTTAAAAGACGTCATTACAGTTTATCTAGCCCCTATGACCTCTAGTCCACCCCCAAGGGAAATACAACAATGGTCCAAAACAAAATATAGACCGAAAAAAACAACCTCCAGGAACTATAACTATGAAAAGGGAACAAACCAGAAAAACAGAAAGAAATACAGCAGACAGCCAGCAATGTTTCCTTTCTTACTATATGTATTTTCATTTGCTCTAATATCTTATAAAAATAACAATAAATTTCTTAAATTTTGAGTAGACCAAATAAGTTGTCGATATCATTAGGTTGAACCAACAAAGAAATCTCTCAAAAGTAATATGCCATCCCAAACCCCAACAAAATGAAACAACTTATTTGGATGTTTGCCTGCGTATATAATTATTGGCAGTTCACTGAATTTGTCTATTGATAGTCATGAATATGTTGTGTAAACATGAATTTATTATTTTCACATATATAGTTGGTAAGTTCAAATTTAAAACATGTATGTTGTCATCCAATTTGTTAAATAAAATAATGTCATCCACATATTCGGACTCATTTGTATTAATAGCTCAAATATAAGACTTAATTGTGGTGTGATTGCAAGATTCTAACTAAAACATGCAAAAGTGGTCCATATTGTTAAAGAATTAACAAATAATTAAAATCACCACTCCCACAAATTTTAAGCGCTTTAGTCCTTACATGTACATTACTATAAAATATTTGAGTACATAGATGTATTTCCTTAATTTATATCCCACAGGCTCTGATGATTGGGATTTAATTAACTATGTATTTGTCCTCATATTTTGGTATTTTTACGTTAATTTATTAAATCGGGCGCCATGTGTCGATCCCTTTTCTTGGGCAATTTAATATTGATTATGAGTTAACAATATTACCAAATTGTTCCATTTATGAAAATTGTAATTAATTAACAAATACTTTTCAACCCTTCTGATCCACTTAATAAATTGAGATCGACTAACAGTCCCCCCCCATTCAGTCCACTAAACGTCCCCCTAACTGTCAAAATACAACTGTCAGTCCCCCATTCAACATACATTAATTCAGTCTCAAAATGGAAAGTATGAATACCTAAGATATGAAGTATTCATATATAATTCATCAAGTATTCATACCTAAGATATCAAGTATTAATTCACATACACACTGGGGACCATTACTTTTCGGGGGCAATAACTGTTAGACTGCATTGGGGACCACAACCAAAAAGTCACGTGGATCACACCACCAGTCCCCCATTCATTGATTAAATTAATTCACATACAAAATGGAAAGTATGAATACCTAAGATATCAAGTATTCATATATAATTCATCAAGTATTCATACCTAAGATATCAAGTACATAAAAAAAAAACTGGATACAATACCTACCCATATTTTACACGTTTTTCAATGTGGTTTTTTTTTTCTCCGTTCAATCTAACCAATTTTTGGGACGATCTATGAGGAATTTTGCAAATCTAAAACCACGAACGTATTCTATTTTTTTTTCTCTTTCAAATGAGATCCATGATGACATACTTTTACACGTTTTTCAAGGTATCAAATATTCAAATATGGAAAGTATTCATACAAAATAGAAAGTATTCATACCTAACATATCAAATATTTATATATAATTCATCAAGTATTCATACTTAAGATATCAAGTATTTAAAGAAAAAAACTAGACTCAAATATGGAAAGTATTCATACAAAATGGAAAGTATTCATACCTAAGTTATCAAATATTCATATATAATTCATCAAGTATTCATACTTATGATATCAAGTATTTAAAGAAAAAAACTGGACTCATCTTTTACACGTTTTACACGTTTTTCAAGGTGGTTTAATGATTGACAAAGTTAGTTCGAATTGGGGGGACGTTTAAAGGACTGGAGCGGGGGACAACATCTTTATTCTAATGAATTAATGTTCAGCATGCGATGCAACGACTTGGTTATCTTCAAATGCATGTAATACTCCAAAAACATCTGACACGTTTTATTTTTTTTAATTTTCATCATTTCATACTTTTTATTCTTCTAATTAATCAGCGGACAGATTTGAAACTTTCAAATAGTATAAATATATAGACTTAACAATCTTATTGAGAGTGCAATTTGTTCCTTATTTACATTTTTTAAGAATTTTTTTGTATTCAAAATTTATCAATTTATAAGCACTATAAATGTTTCATAAATGCATATTGTGCAGAGCAGTCCATTTATTATTTTTATTCTCTATAAGTAGATGACGAATTTTTAAAATCATGATTTTCTTAGGGAGAGTTAATATAAATTATTTACATATATTTGATATCAAAATTAGGACATGACAAAAATTAGATATAAATCAGGATTTTCTCACGCATATATGAACGTCAAATGATATGCAAAATTCGATTAATTGGCATATAAGTATTAGTATTGTTACTGTGTCACGTTCTTCCAATCCACTTTTAGATTTGTGTGCACGAATATTAAAGCTGTCACACGCACATATTAAAGCATCACACATGGATATAAAGACAAATCAGACGGACATGGACCCAAATTCGTCCCCTAATTAAAGATTCTTAACAAATAAGAGGCACATAAGACCTTTCATTTCATATAAAAAATATTGATGACTCATATATAAATGCTCATTCAATTTGTGTTGACTCATACATAAAATCCACATAAGATTTATTATGCTCACTGCATAAAATACTCATACAAAAAGTATTGTTGACTCATACATGAAATACTCATCACAAAAAATCTTTCATGTCATGTAAAATATATTGTTGAATCATATAGCATGCAATTTCTCTCATTTATAAATACCATGCAATTTTTTGAACAAATACTAATTTTTTTCACAATAATTTATTTTCTTAAAAATCTTTATTAATTTCCATTTGAAAAAAATTAAAACGTGCATAAAATGTTGGAGGAAACAAAAAAAATAGTGCATTTATTTTAATAGATCAAAATAGTATTGTCCAAGTTCATTTCAAATAAATCACTAGATTTAAATCAATAGACATAAATCTATAAGTAAATAAATAAATATAGTAAAATAACTCCGGATAAATTCATATAAAAATGCAAATAAATCTTCCGAATTAAATTATAAAGAAATATGTTTCTAAAAAAATAAAAACTATATAAATTGAAAGAATTAACCATTTTAAATAATATAAATGAGAATGATTTTAAACGGAGATGAATTGGAAATTTAAAGTTTCCAAACAAATAAAAAAATATCCAAAAATTGATGTTTCAAAAACACAAAATCTTGGGGAAAAAGTAATTGGGTGAAAGAAGAAATATACCAGCTAGTACTTAGTATACTACATTACTGCCTGTTAGTATACTACATTACTTTTTTTCTTTTCTAAGCAGTTGACAGTTGATTATTTTTAATTTACTATTGATATTAATTTAAGCAAAAATTGAAGAATCTTAAGAGATTTCTCCTTTGAACTCTTTCTTTGATGGAAACATAAATAAAGGACGAAGAAAAGACATAAAGTAAGTTATTGAAATTTGCAATATTGCTTTGAATTTTTATTAGAAAGTATATACTGATCTAATTAAGGATCTTTTTTATTAAAAACAAATTGTAAAGTATTAAAAGATTTTTTAGAACGTAGAAATTTTTAATGTTCTGTTTATTTATCAGAATGGCCTTTTAAAATTAACAAACAAATTATGACACCCATTTGGTGCTTTAGCAATTTATTTCTCTTAAAAATTGTTAGCTACGTACATCTATATTATTTTATTTGGTTTTTGGACGAATTAAAAAGAGAAATTATATGAATGTATTAGCGTTATTGTCTCTTGAATTTAATTAATATTATCATTTTCATTTCATCAATCCTAGTTATTTAATTCTCTATTGTGAAATAAATAAATTGGATCCCCAGAAGTTAAATTTTTTAATCTGGTTTAGTATTCTTAGATCAATTAATTAGATTACGAATTATTAATTTTTGAAAAAGAAGAATAAATTTGCTGAAAAATTATTAAGAACTTGGACCATTCTATAATAATGAAAAGTTCAAGATAATCAGTTAATATTTCCAGGGGCATCGATGAAAAATAACAATGACATAAAATAAAATAAAGGAAATATCCAAAATTTTCAGAAGTAATGATAAATTTGTAGAAGTTTTTTTTTTTTTTTTTTGGGTACTCAGAGTGGAGATTACATTGGCTCAAATCGAAGGAAAAAAACAAAAAGAATTTAATTTAAATGTAATGCATATAACTTCATATGTGATTTTGGTTTCATTCTTTTTCTTAACTGGAAAATATCACCAAATATTAAGAGCTTATTTGCAAAAAAATAATAATAATAACAATAATAACATAATAGCAGTAGCAACAACAATAATAATAGATTAAGACTATAGTACTATGCACAATGCAGATTGATCAGTACTATAGATCAATATGTTTGTTTATAAATTTAAACAGTCAATCTAAATTGTTCAACATGATCTCTATACGAAAATATACTTGTAGATTAAAATTTATATTTTATATATTAGCTGCTAGCTGCAATTAATCTTTGCATGAAAATATCGACGACATGGTTAAATTTCATTTTAAATTATATCAGCTGATTAATATGTATTTGCATATGATTTTAGCTTTTATGATCGAAACACAAATATACTTCAATGCTCTTAAATTCTCTTACAAAAAACTAATTGAGCATTTTATAAAATTTTAACTTTTCACCTTGTCCAAAGAAAAATCAAGTAATTATAAATAGTATATCAAATATTTATATCTAACATATCAAGTATTTATATTTATATACTTTTAGGTATTATACTTAAGACTTTAAATCTAAATACTTAAGCTATCAAGAAAGAAAAAATAGCGGAGCTAATCGAACACGAAAGTACTTAAATATGGATCTCATTTGATAGAGAAACTAGAGTACAAGACATTAGTAGTTTTATATTCGCAAAATTCCTCATAGATCCTCGGCAATATGTGCAAGATTGAATCCAAATACTTAAGCTTTAAAATATTTATACCTAGCATATCAAGAAGTAAAAGAATCCAACACGAAAGTAATTAAATATAGATCTCATTTGATAGAGAAAATAGAGTACAAAATGTTAGTAGTTTTATATTCGCAAAATTTCTCACAGATCGTCGGAAATATGTGCGAGATTGAATAGATGAAAAAACCCGTCATCTGAAAATATGTAAAAGATGAGTGGGCGATGAAAGAATGAGAAAAAAATGAGTTGGGTGTTTTTTGGGGACTGAAAACTGACACTAGATAATTCATTAATGCTGCAGAATATTTTTTTTAAATAATCTTGATTCGATAGAAACAGAACCCCTAATGTACATCATATATAGAGAATATTTTTCAATTCACATAATTTACTCATCAAGATGTATAATTGAAAACATTATGCGTATTCTTATACTTTTATTATACAATAATGATCAGGAAATGGTAAAAAAACCAAAAATCTGTGTACCAAGCTGAACTCTATCAATATAAATTAGTTAAAAAATTAATCCGCTCCGTTTGTCAATTTAATACAATTTCTTTTTCTAGATTCTTTTTTTTCTTCTTCTGCTATTAAGCTAATTTTACCGATGCTTACTAGAAATAAATTTGTATATATATACTTTTTTTTAGGATTTTGGACTCACTCTAAACAGGGACGAAGAAAACTGAAATTGAGAAGTCCAGATAAATTAATAAATATTCAGTAAACTTGTAATATTATTTTTTGCAAAAATTAGAATTTTTAAAGAAGCTTCCCGCTGCCACCACCCCACCCCCCTCCCTCGCGCCCAGGGGCGGAACTACAAAATTTGATTAGGAGAGATTAAACTATAAATTACATAATAACAATTAATAAAGGTGTGGTCTAATAATTGAACTGAAGACATATCAAACACCAAGTAGACCACCAACCACTAGGCTACAAGCACACATTTGTCATTTTATGAGAGGGAGTAATCTATATAGAATCTTTAAAAAAATAAAAATTAATTTAAATTTCAATATACATAATTAAATTTTAAAATCATAGAGGTGGCTTAGCCACATTTGACTAAGCTTTAGATTCGCCCTAACTCTCACTTGTCATAACTGACAGGGACCCGCTCGCCACAGTTGACTCTATCTTATTACATAACTAGTAAAACCAATCACTAGTACTGTCAACCTATGGTTAATAATTATGGAAGTGAACCAATTGCTAGTTCATATTTCAACGGTTAATTATTCAAGTTTATTATATGATTCATACTTAATGTATAATAAATTTACATATATGTGAAAATAACTAACTACTCTAATTGGTTTCCCCAAAATTATTATGATCGAACTGTTCTCAGCGTAACATATTGCATACATATTGCATTATCGGTTACAAAACTGAAGTGTGACCACGCGTGCTGCAGATTCTCCATTGCTGAGTTCAAGAACATGTAGGAGTATGTTCACTGGTTGAACAGCTTCTTATGCAGCCAACACAGCTGCAGAAGACATTCTATTTCTTTTACGAGTATTAGTTAACATGGCGAAAATTTGATTGTCGGCAATCAACCTGGCAAAATTTGATTATCGGCAACTAACTTCTACATTTGAAGATAACTAACTACGATAAAATCATTAAAAATTTTAAAAAGAAAAATGTACCTAACGAAATTGATCAATTACTATTAATAATTTTTGGTTTCCTCCAAAATTTTATTTTCATGGTGAAAACATTAATAAAAGTCTTAAGCAAAGTAATATTTTCTCACAAAATTAGATGGTATATATGTAAATCATTGAAGTTGCTACTGATATAATTCACTTATAAACTATTGCAGTGAGCATTTTACACATGAGTCTATGGTATTTTGTAGATGATATGAATGCATATTTTATTTAAAGTGACATCTTTTGAATGAGTGCAATATTTTTCTTTACGGGTCTTTAGATAACTACTAGTAATTGAAGCAATATTAATTGTTACCATCTAATTAACATGACATCATTAATTTAAAGTCCGTTTTTTTAATTAATTATGTTTCATGCAACATTGATAGCACAGTTATATATATATATAGAGAGAGAGAGAGAGGAGGGATCAAGTTACAACAATTTTGAGTTACAATAAAAGTTACCACAACTATTTTTTTCATTTTCAAAGTCCAAACCATCGATCCAATCCGTTCAACATGATCTTCACAATAAAATGTACTTGCAGATCAAATTTTACATTTTTTTGAATTTTTTTTGCTATTTATTAAGATGGGTACAAAAACTAGTCAAATTCAGACCATTGAATTTTGTACCCATCTTAATAAATAGTAAAAGAATTAAAAAAATGTAAAATTTGATCTGCAAGCACATTTTATTGTGGAGATCATGTTGAACGGTTTGGATCGACGATTTGGACTTTAAAAATGAAAAAAATGATTGTGGTAACTTTGTTGTAACTCAAAATTGTTGTAACTTGATCCCTCCTCTCTCTCTCTCTCTCTATATATATATATACACTTATTCATACCGAGAGGTTTACCAAAATATAAAGTTGGTCAAATATGAATTTACTTTTCACTATGAGATATATTAACAAAAAAATTGTACTTATCAGAACAAGATCTATAAACTCTCGGATCGGATCCAGAATCATTTGTGATGGATGAGACCGGATTCAATTCAGAATCAATTAAACTTGGCATGAACAAATGACTCGTATATATTCCCCCACTTTCCATTGTGCGGCTTTGGATGCTTGCAATGCATGCAAACCAATTCAAGTCATCATTGTGATTCTTTTTATAAATATAACGAAAATATTTTTTTTATTAAATATAATTATTAACTAGTTCCAATGTTTAATTGATTGTGATTGACATTGGAAAATATTTTAGTTGTAGTACCCTGGTTGAAGTGATTGACATGGAGGGAGAGCGTGTGATTCAGACTTGATAAGTTTCATTTATAATCTCCATGGTACACAGTTAGATATTACTTATTGTTAAATTAGAGAGTAAGAGAGACGAAGAGAGGTTTTAAACAAGAACATGTGTACATGTGATTAACAGAGAGATGAGTGGCCAATCATACATGTGTACTACTCTTTTCTGGATGCTAACAGAAAAAGCCGAAAGAAAATAAAATAAGAAAAGGGAAGATAAGAGGAAGAGGAATATGTAATTATTTTGGTTTTCAGTAATATGAAAACGGGCTTTGGCTTTTTTTAAAAACAAAAAAGAGGAAGAGGAATAAGGGCTTTTTAGTCATTATCTAAGGATTAACTTAAATGTTTTAATAGGAGGGTAAAAAAGAAAAGATTTTAAGAGTTGAGAGGCATATAGTAAAATTTGAAGTGTCAAGGCAGAATTAAGAAAATTAACTAGAGTTGAAGGACACATACAAATTAACCCTAAATTTTCTATTTGAGATTTAAGTGTTGAAGGCAATGTGTACAATTGTTAATATATATATCTAGTATTTATACGTGATATATCAAGTGTGTGAAAAAAAAAATTGAAATTGAACTTGTTAAAACAAGAAAATTATGTAAATTCAAAAATGAAAAATGGATTGGGAGATTTTTGCGAACTGAAAACTGACACTAGATAATTCTACACAAAAATATTTTGTTAAAATAATGTTAATCCAATAGAAACAGAACCCGAAATAAATCAAAGAGAATATTTTTCAATTCACATAATTTACTCATCAAGATATATAATTGAAAGCATTTTGCGTATTCTTATACTTTTATTATACAATAATTATCAGAAAATAATAATAAAGAAATAATCTGGCACCCTCGATTTGACATGAATTAATATAAGTTGGGCTCTACATTGCGTAACCCACCGGAAAAGATAACCCCGATCAACATAAATTGTCACATTATGATCCCTGAAAAAAAAAAAAAAAAAAAAAAAAAAAAATTTTGTGCTGCTGGACCCTAAAACGTCCGAGACGTTTGTTAAAACGTTCCCGACGTTTTAAAACGTTTCAAAACGATTTGCTCTGTAAAAATTTGATCAAAAACAGGATTTCTAAATCTTCGAACTTAATTAAAACGTTACAACGGTTTCGAAAACGTCCAAAACGTTTTATGATATTTTATGAACGATCAGGGCCTATTTGTGAAGATTTATTTTTAAATTATGCAATATATTAAACTTGGAGGGCTTGTGTGTAAAAATTCCATATATTGAACATGACACCTTTCTTCTCATCTTTAATATTTCCATTTACACCTCTTATATCGTGAGAAGGGCTAAGGTTAGCCGAACCAAAGAGAGAAAGAGAGAGAGAGTGAATCAAACGTGAAATCGGGTCGGGATTTTCGGGAAATCGGAGATTCGAACTAATTAGACGATCGTGATCAACTCTATAGCTTCGATTTGGTATGATTTTTCTTTCCTTGAAATCTCTCAAAAACCCTAAATTGTTCGAATTGTTATATTTCTTTGAGAATTTGTTTTTAAGTTCGATTGATTCGATATAACTCGATATTCGGTTTGATTTGGATTGATTCGATTGGTTTTATTTGTGAAATTGGAAATGGAATTAGGGTTTGGTAAAAATGGTGGGATTTGGGGAAATTTCTAAGGTTTCAGGTGTTATACACCATTTGGATCTGAATTGATCGAGTTATAGTCGTTTGAACATATCGATTCGTATTGTTCGATTTAATTATTCGTTTGAGCTGAATTTTGGAATTAGGGTTTTTATGCCAATTTGGTACCAATTGAATTCATGTTTAATGGTGTCGATTCTCGACAACTTAGATGTAATATACCTTCTGAACCGAGAACAAGTAACAAAGGTTAACCGTATCGAAACTCGATCGAAACAAGTGAAACTATAACCTAATTTAACTCGGTTTAATCTACGGGATATCAGTCGGTTGTTTTAATCGAATCTAAACGGTTAAATAGGTGGTAAACCTAAGAGGCATCGGATCTCGGGATCGTTCTAGACGCCTGAGCTTTAGACGAGTCCGCTATATACTCAGGTGCGGGGTTTCTGGACTTGTTTGATAGTTTATATTCAGAATTAAACTGTGTTTCGATTGACATGTTGATTATCGGTTAAATTGCATTATCGGATTGTGTTGCATATGCATTGCATTGCCCAAATTAATTGAAAATTGAATTGTTTTATCTGATTGATCTGCATGCTGGTATGGTATTATTTGTGTATTGATCTGAATGATCTAATTTGGAATTAAAAGTCACCGTGATTTATATCACCATCGGTTGGTGGATATGGCATTACCGTCCCCCACCGTGGCGACGACACCCAGGGGGTGTGTTCGGATTTGTCAAAGTCTGTGCACGGACTTTGACGACCCAGTATTCTAAAGCTTTAGTTTGTCTGGCCCTCAGCAGTTCCCAGTACCGGTTGGGATGAGGGGTAAGTGACTCTGTATTATGAATTGGACTATATGTGACTTGTGTATCGGATGGCATTACCCAGGGGGTGAAGGCGTTTGAATGGTCGATTGGTTTACATGTATCGGAGGCATTACCCAGGGGGTGAATGTGGTTGGATTGACATTTGGTTTTTATATGAATTTTTCCGGATATGAAATGGAACCAGACTTTTATTTACACGGTTAAACCTATAACTACCAGATCTTCTGAATCCGAGTTAAACCAAATATTGTGTGATTGAATTTCGATTTGGCAATTCCTGAGTTGGATTTCATTTGGCTTATTGATGTCGGTTTTATGCGTGCATGTTTATATATATCATTATGAACTATTCTGAACTTTATTTGTGCTTTATTTTTGAATATAATCTGTGATTGCAAGTCCAGGAGCGAAACGTGGCAAATTTATCGCACTGAGAAATTTATTTCTCACCCCCTGTTGGATTATCTTTTCAGGTCCGGGATCAGCAGATCCGAGAGAGACACGAGGTCGGTAGGCCTGGTCATTCCGCTGCTAGATTGTCTGGTATGGGGACATTAGAGATTATGTATATAGATATGTTTTGTTGATGTACATATATAGTCTCTATGTCATTTTTGGTGATGCGTATCCATCGAGATACGGGTTTGTATGCCATTACCTGACCAGCTGGGATTTATGTTATTTGTTTGTTTGGTTGTTTGTTTATGTTTTCAGTTCTTATTATATCGTAATTGCCTAGTAGGCATACGGGCAACCGTATGTCTACGGCAGGAGAGCACCTGTCGCGCCTCGTTGGGCTGCGGGGTGTGACAGGTCCCCCTTCGGTGGTATCAGAGCATGGTTTAGAACCTGAACCAGACTTGTTTGGATACGAGAGTGGTATGCGTATTAATTGGGGTCGGCACGACTATACGAATTTCGTATGATAAATAAGGAATATAGAATGTTATAAACTAACTTTGTTTATTCAGAAAATGGAAACACGCCGAGGTAGAGGCAGACCTCGGAGGAACCCTGAACCTAATCCGGAACCAATAATTGAGCTAGTTGTGGATCAGGCTGGGGCTGGTCCAGCTGGTGCTGGAGGTGCTGGAGGGGCTGATGTCGCTGGAGGAGTTGGTAGAGACCGGGACTTGGATGACCGGTTGACTGCGGCCTATGAGAGAGGTCGTCAAGCACAGATGCGGGATGTCGCACCAGTGGTTCACGGTGGGGCACCCGAAGATTTCAGAAGGTTATATGATGCATTTCTACGTTTGAATCCGCCGCGTTATGATGGAACCGGCGGGTATGCGGCAGCTGAAGAATGGCTCGCTCAGATTAATGCCAAGTTGAATTTATGTCGTGCTCCCGATGACAATAAAGTGGAGTTAGTTGAGCAACAGTTGGAGAGTGACGCTAGATTATGGTGGGACGGGGCCCGACGTAATTTTGAAGGGGAGGAAGCGAGGATTCCTTGGGAATGGTTTGAACAACAATTTAATAGGCGGTTTATGAGCAACATGCAGCGGGAAGCACTACGGAGAAAATTTCTGGAGTTGAGGCAAGATGGGCGTCCGGTGGTGGAATATAATAGTGAGTTCTTGGCATTATCTCGCTATGCTACGGATGTGAGAAACGATGTGGAAAGGTATCATAGGCAATACTTGGATGGCTTGGATGGGCATATTTCTATGATCGTGGATACTCCAATGGCGAGGGAATTACAATCAATGATGGATCACGCCGAACAGGTTGAAATGCATGGTAAGAGGAGAAGGACGCAAGTAACCGAAAGAAATGTGAAACAGCGGGAAGATCCGAGTAGGCAAGTGTCGAAGTCGAGGGGAGGATCATCATATACTAGACCCCCTCGGCCGAACATGGCACCGAGACCTCCATTCAGACAGACCTCTATGCCGGGTTCTAGACCGGCGATGCCTTCGCAATGGTGCCGATCATGCAATCAAGCACATGATGAGGTTGAGTGTAGGCGCAAGGCGATCGCTTGTTTCATATGTGGTAGCACGGGACATTGGGCGAGGGAGTGCCCGAATTCGCTTATAAGGATGCAAGGCGCTAGTGGCGCAGGAGGGTCAGCTAGCGTTGGGCGTGGCGCGCCGACGGGGCGCGGACGTGGCACATTTCAAGCTAGCGGGGCTAACGCTAGCAGGGCTAGCAGCTTGGGCAGTACCGGCAGGGCGGCGGCGCATGCGCTTAACATCGCTGGAACTTCGCGCAACGCTGCAACTGA